>OX451739.1:4685323-5285323 GCA_948472305.1 Vicia faba
TATATATATATATGTTTATTAATATATTTAAGTAAAAATATAAAAATACTTGAATTTTTCATTTTATTAATATTTGATATAAAAATACTTTTTCCATAATATACTTCATTTTATTTTATTTTTATAAATAATAAATAAATAATTGTATTAAATTAAACAATAATACATTTTCTTTAAAATTGGGGTTTTTTGCCCTAAATTCAAAATACTCTAAAAAATAATATATTTTTATTTTCTTTTCTCTTTTACATAAATAATATTTTTTTTCATACATATACAAAACATTTTCTTTTGCATCTTGCATTGTTATTTAATTTTTGTACATTGATTAATTGCAAATATTCAAAATGATGTAATAATTTAGATTTAAATTCTTGTCAATATCCCCATTTGAACATTTGTACCCCCCTTCCCATATTTGGTTTTGTAATAACTTAGTAAATTTAATTTCGCACTTTATTGCTTTCTAATGATAACATGTTAGAATTAGGGTTTGTATGCGAAAAAACGATAAAAGATAGTTTGACCTAATACAAGATAAATGAGCATGAAAATAAACAACACATCTCACACTTGCACCCCTAGGGTATTCCACTTGTTGCCTTTCAAAATGGGCCATATTGTATGTTGAACTTCTTTGGGCAAAGCAAACAATTTGAATGATCATAGTCCCTCGACAAAACTTTTCAAAACAAACAAAAATAAATGATCAAGTCCCTTAAAGAAAATTGCCCAAAGACATTTAACACCGTTGCAATTATGGTCCAAACGATGACCCGCGCCTGTCCCTTTCACATCCTAACATAAGGTTGCCCACCAAATACAATGGTGGAACAAACTTGTTAAAAGGGTTAAAACATAGCCATAATCTTTTGAGAAATTTAGGAGTAGATAACCTCTTAGTTACTTGAATCAAACTTGCAAAACAAAACACTTGCCTAATTTCAAAATCACACATCACTACACTCTCAAAACAACTTTCAAAAACAAATGAAAACCTTTTCAAAAGACATACATCTTTGTATACATCCCCACATGGATCATTACAAAGGTTGCCACCACATTGGCATCTTTTCAAAACATTTTCAAAACCCACACACAAAGCACCATTTAAAACAATTGAAAACAAAAGGCAAGTGATCTAAAGCAAGCAACTAAGAGCCCATGGATAACCATGGATAGAAAGGGTGCTAATACCTTCCCTTTCTATAATCTACTCCCCGAACCCAAGAAAACATCTCAAAGGTTTTTGCTGTGCTTTTTTAACCTTTCCTTAGGATAAAATAAAAAGTCGGTGGCGACTCTTGCTAACCGCAACATTTGCGAATACAAACGCAAAACCCAAGTCAGTTCTCCCACCGTATCACAGAACTGGCGACTCTGCTGGGGAAAACTTTAAAAGTGGAGTAACCTTAGGGCTTAGATCACCTTTGTTTTCAATTGTTTGCTTTGTTTGCTTTTATATTTGTGGGCTTTGCATCGGAGTTTCATAGATCCTAACCCGGATCTGGGACATACCCTTTTTTAGGTAGCATAATCTGTGAGGGACCTGTCCGGCGTAGACCGACATGGGTGAAACAATGGCTACGTTGGTGTGGCATCTTAGTCTGTACCTATATCCCTTGTGTTGTAACGGGGAGAATATAGGTCTTCTATGGGGTCATTAAACACCAACCAACCTTAGAACCCTAAATTGACCAACTTGGCTATTAGGACAGTAGCAGTATGCTACACTCATTGAGGCTAAACTCTCGAGATGGTTCTGGCCGCGAGAAAAGATTGCGATGCTGGAGTTATGACCGATTGAGGGTAACCAATGATTTGAGATCCTCTAGAACCCGGTTACTTTTGATAGGACAGGTTTTAACCAACAAACTGAAAGAGGGTAATACCTGAAACTCATGCTGGCCTGAAACCTAAGGGTGTCTTGTGTGACTTGTGTGCCTTACTTGCCTATGTGAATACTTGTGGTGTGCTTCATCATAGCATCATGCCATCATACCATTGCATGCATCCTGTATAAAAGGCTAACCCATTTCAAAGACAAAAAGGTTTCATCTTTGCTCTGTTTTGTAGGACATCATGATGCCCGTGCGTAGAAATACTGTCCGGCTCAACTTTGTTCAACCACCAGTCTTACTCAAGGATTTGGTTGGAAGGATTCCAAACACTTCTTCCTTCATCAACAGACATGGTTCTCTCCTTGGCTTGATCACTGCAAAATGGGACCAACAACTGATAAGTGTTCTGACCCAATTTTATGACCCTCTGTATCATTGCTTCACCTTTCAAGACTTCCAGCTGGTTCCCACCCTGGAAGAATTTTCTTATTTGCTTGGGATCCCTGTCTTGGAACAAACTCCATTCACTGGTTTGGAAAAGACTCCTAGGCCTGAAGAGATTGCTGCAATTCTCCCCTTGACCAAAGAAGAGGTATTGTCCAACTGGGAAACTAGAAATGGGAGCAAGGGCTTTTTGGTCAAGTTTCTGGTTGGCAAGGCTAATGATTTCTGGAATGACTTGGACTTCAAGGCATACGAGGATATTCTGGCTCTTTTGATCTATGGTCTGGTATTGTTTCCCAACCCTGACACCTTTATCAGTATCCATGTCATAAGGATCTTCATGTCTCGGAATCCGGTACCCACTCTTTTGGGTGATATTCTACAACAACTCTATGCTCGTACTGCTCGAAAACGGGGAACTCCGTGGTGTTGTGCTCCTTTGCTTGTAAGGTGGTTTATTTCGCACCTTCCTAAGTTCGTGCTGAAGAATGAAGAAGGAAAAGGTTGGGCTCGGAGGTTAATGTCTCTCACTGATAATGACATCACTTGGACTCTCAGAGGTTTGGATGAGGTAGCTGTTATTGACCGTTGCGGAGAATACCCTAATGTTCCATTGATTGGTATCCAAGGAGGAATCTCTTACAATCCGTGTTTAGCTCTCCATCAGTTTGGAAGAGCCAGAGGAGATGGGCCTCATGAAATGCTGGTTCCTCACTTCCATTTTGAGTTTCAGGCAGACAGTGACAAACTACGCCAGGGATTCATTAGAGCTTGGGACAGAATCCACAAAGCTGACCCACATGAGTTGGGACCAAAGACTTCCCTTCCATTGAAGCCCTATTGCAAATGGGTCCGCATCCGTGCTCAGAAGTTAGGTATGCCCTACGAAGCTGTTAGACCTCTCATTCTGGAATCTCCTGATGAAGATGGGGTTCCTCCAACTATCCTCCCTCCTCAGATACCTACTGATTTTGACACCATGAAGAGATCTTGGGCGCAGCTAAAGGAAGAACGGGATTTCTATCGGGAGAAGTTCAACGAGCAGGAACGGAAGATCCAGAGGCTGACTAAGCAATTGGAGGAAGAACGGGTCCTGAACAACTACATCAGCACTGAAAAGAGGAGGCCATGGGAGCATTGATGAGCTTTGATTGTTTCCTTTTGTAGTTTATTTCCTTTCCAGTATTTTTCATTCCTGTAATGCCTAAGGGCAAGTTATTGAACAATTGAAAATTTTAATCTAATGAAGTGTGTTTCTCTTTTGTCTACAAAGTTGAATCTTGTTTGTCTTTGAAAACATAAAACATACGCATTCCATTGCACCATATGCATAACAGGTACCCTATTTCACAGGTTGCTTAATCTCCTTCGCTGTTTATTTTGAACAGTCATCATGAATCCAGACTCATCCAGTGAGCAAGCAATCAAGGCCCTTCAGGCCCAAAGTGCACAGTTTCAAGAGATGGTCCTAAGCCTAGCCCAAGGTCAGCAAGAGTTGAAGACTCTACTCCTGAAGAAGAAGAAGAAAAAGAGGACTGCGTTGTTCAACACCGGACGCAGATTTGGGAACACACTCCACAATGAAGCTGATCCAACTACTTCTTCTGTTGAGAAAAACAGTCCCCAAGGGGGAGGAGCTCCTAGTCGTGCAGTCTCCGACAACGAGACGGACTATAACGACGAACAATACCCACCTGCTGCTGACAAATACAAGCAATTGGAGGACCGCTTGAGCGCCATGGAAATTCAGAACGTGCCGGGGCTAGATTTCGGAGATTTGGGGTTATCTTCTGGGGTAGTAATTCCACACAGGTTTAAGGCGCCTGCCTTCGCTAAGTATGATGGGGTCTCCTGTCCAAAGCTACATCTAAGGTCGTACGTAAGGAAAATCCAACCTTACACGGCAGATAAGAACCTCTGGATTCACTTCTTCCAAGATAGCCTCTCGGGGTCACAGCTTGAATGGTTTTACCAATTGGATGGAGCTAGCATCCGACACTGGGAAGATTTGGCAACCACATTCTACAGACAATACCAATACAATTCTGATCTCGCTCCTACGCGTACCCAACTTCAGGGTATGTCTCTAGGAACGGGTGAAGGATTCAAAGAGTACGCTCAAAAATGGAGAGATTTGGATGGCAGGGTGCAGCCTCCATTGACTGATCGAGAGCTAGTTGATATGTTTCTAGGGACGTTGTCTGGTCTGTTTTTCAATCATTTGGTTGGTAACTCCTCCGCTGGGTTTACAGATTTAATATTGACAGGAGAAAGAATTGAAGCTGGCATCAGGTCAGGCAAGATACAAAAGGCTGCCTCCACCAGTGCTGAGAAGAGGCCGTTTAAGAAAGAAGCAAGTGCCGTCTATGGTCCTAGAAGACAAGTCAAGCCCGAAAGTCGCCAAACCGTCAATGCTTTGGTCATCTCCAAACCTGTTGCTGCTCCTCAGCAGTACAATCAACAAAGAAGCGAAAGGCCCAAGAGGCAGTATACCCGACTGAGTATGACCTTATCTCAAATTTTACCCCAACTGTTATCCACCAACCTGGTGACCCTCAAAGAAGCTCCTAAGGTCGTCAACACTGCGTCACCTAAGTATAACCCAAATGCCCGGTGTGCTTATCATTCTGATAGTCCCGGGCACACTACTGATGATTGCTGGGCCTTGAGAAACAAAGTGCAAGATCTGATCGACGCAAAGGAAATTCAGTTTGAAGCGCCGGAGAGACCAAATGTCGTAACTGCTCCTATGCCCCAGCATAGAGTAAATGCCGTTGAGGAAGAAGTGTACGCTGTTTCGGTAGATGAAGTTGTTACCCCTCTGAAGACCGTTAAGAAGAACCTACTGCGGGCCGGTTTATTTCCGGGTTGCGGTGAAGGTTGCCTGTTCTGTGCTGTTTCCCTGTCTGGTTGTCCCTTGCTGAGGTTAGGCATCCAAAGCCTAATGGATAGCAAGGAGATTCTGTTTAAGAAGTCTGCTATTCAGTTGGTTCCGATAAAAGAAATTTCTGTGGTTACCATCTTCAAAAATCCAATCAAGGCTCCCCCGAAGAAGCCTGTTCAAATCATGACTGTTGCACCTGTGATTATTACTGTCCCGGGGCCTCTCCCCTACATGTCTGATAAAGCTGTCCCCTGGCATTATGGGGCATACGTGTATGTAAATGGAATCAAACAAGAATTCGACACTGGCGCCAGTATCTGCGATATCACTGGTCCAGCCAAGGTCACCCGCAGTGGCAGGCTCTTCTCGCCTGACATTGCGCCGCCCGCCATTCGAAAACCCCTCCTTATAAAACCTACAAGTTTACCTGTTCCTGTTGCTGATCAAGTTGTGTCCCCTGCTGCTGAGTCATCAAATGCTCGGGGCAAAGAGATTGAAGAAGAGCCTGCCCGGATGGAGGCACCAATACCCATAAATGTTGAGGCCTCCCGACAAGAAATGGAGGAGATTCTGAAAATAATAAAGAAAAGTGATTTCAATGTTGTCGAGCAGCTGGGGCATACGCCCTCCAAGATCTCCCTGCTCTCCTTATTGCTATGCTCCGAGGCCCATGCTAAGGCCTTGATCTCATTTCTCAAGACGACCCATGTTCCGCAAGAGACGTCTGCAGTCCAGTTCACCGATTGCATAGAAAATCTAACAGCAGACAATGGCTTGGGTTTCTCAGATGCTGACTTGACTGCGAAGGGAAGAGACCACAATGATGCCCTGCATGTCTCTATCGAATGCAGGGGCACTACTCTGGCGCATGTATTGGTGGATACTGGTTCTTCTTTGAATGTTATACCGAAAAAGGCTTTAGACCATCTGGATTATGAAGGCCTGGAATTGAAGCCCAGCAATATCACCGTCAGGGCCTTTGACGGTTCTAAGAGGATGGTTCACGGAGAGGTTAACATCCCTATTCGTATGGGCTCTCAAGTGTTTGACTCTACTTTTTATGTGATGGATATACTTCCATCGTACTCTTGTCTACTGGGTCGACCTTGGATCCATAAAGCTGGGGCAGTGACCTCCACCTTGCACCAGAAGCTGAAGTACCCTGTCAGAGGGAAGATCGTCACTGTGCAAGGAGAAGAGGAGTATATGGTGAGCCATTTGAATTCCTTCAGATACATTGAGATGGACGGGGAGTTTATTGAAACCCCCTTTCAGCATTTCGAGGAGGTACATCCAATTTCAGCAGCTGCAGAGACAACAGTTGAAGAGAATGTTTCCTTAAAGATGGCTTCCCTAAGGGATGCCTGGGCTGTGGTTCAGAAGGGCAATTGTGCAAACTGGGGTCAGCTTCCTGACTTCACTCAGAAGAACGACAAGTTTGGGCTGGGCTTTACTGCAAAGGCTCAGAGGGCTGTGCGCAAAGAGAAGATCGGAAAGGCTCCGGTGTTTATTTCCAGCTCAAGGGTGAATGCTATCGAGGAGGATGTGGAGGAAGCAGAGTTTGACAGTTGGATCTATCCGACTACCAGCAACGAACCAAGCAACTGGACGACAAAGGATTTTACCCCTATCACATTTGTCACGCAGTAATTAATTTCTTTTGATTTCCAATTTGTAACAAATAATATGTTAAAACTTTGTTGGCTCGGTGTCCTACCCGGGGCATCGTAGCTCCATTTGTGAGGGCTTTTTGTATGGCATTTTCATATATCATCAATCAAAACATTGGACGTTTGTTGCATTTCGAATCTTGTGCTCTTTTCCTTTCTGTGTTATATATATATTGCAAAACAGCTATATTTACACACACTCACTTATACAGGTTTCAATCCACTCTGGATCTCACTGGTAACAGCTCTGCTACCGCCAGTTATGACTTTGAAAATCCGATCAACTTGGCCGAAGACGAAGGTGAAGATGATTGCGAAGTGCCTGGTGAACTCGCAAGACTGCTACTCCAGGAAGAGAGAGCTATTCAACCACATGAAGAGCCGGTAGAGACAATTAACCTGGGTACTGAGACAGATAAGAAAGAGGTCAAGATTGGTGCCAATTTAGAGCTCAGCGTGAAGCAACGATTGATCCAGATGCTACAGGACTACATGGAAATTTTTGCTTGGTCCTATGAAGATATGCCTGGGTTGGATGCCGACATTGTAGTTCACCACCTGCCAACCAAGGAAGATTGCCCACCAGTAAAGCAAAAAGTCTGACGGATGCGTCCAGAGATGTCTGAAAAGATCAAGGCCGAGGTTATGAAGCAGTTTGATGCCGGGTTCCTCGCAGTGACTTCTTACCCTCAGTGGGTTGCCAATGTGGTGCCAGTACCGAAAAAGGACGGTAAAGTCAGAATGTGTGTTGACTACAGGGATCTGAACAGGGCCAGCCCCAAGGATGACTTCCCCCTACCTCACATTGATGTCCTTGTTGACAATACAGCTCAACACAAGGTGTTCTCCTTCATGGATGGTTTTTCCGGGTATAATCAGATCAAGATGGCTCCAGAGGATATGGAGAAGACTACATTTGTGACTCAGTGGGGCACCTTCTGTTATAAGGTCATGCCATTCGGATTGAAAAATGTTGGGGCAACCTATCAACGTGCCATGGTTGCTTTATTTCACGATATGATCCATCATGAGATTGAGGTATACGTTGATGACATGATTGCAAGGTCTCAAACTGAGGAGGAGCACCTTGACCATCTGAGGAAGTTGTTTGACCGACTTAAGTTGTACAAGCTGAGGTTGAATCCCAACAAATGCACCTTTGGGGTAAGGTCCGGAAAGTTGCTAGGTTTCATTGTAAGTGATAAAGGTATTCAGGTGGACCCTGCCAAGGTAAAAGCCATACAAGAGATGCCGACTCCAAAAACAGAGAAAGAAGTCAGAGGCTTCCTGGGACGACTAAATTACATTGCCCGATTCATCTCACATCTAACTGCTACTTGTGAGCCAATCTTCAAATTGCTGAAGAAAGATCAAGTAGTACGCTGGAACGATGAATGTCAGGCTTCCTTTGAAAGGATAAAGGAATACCTTCAAGAGCCACCCATTCTTATGCCACCGGTGGAAGGAAGACCTCTGATACTATACTTGACGGTACTTGACAATTCAATGGGGTGTGTGCTGGGGCAGCATGACGAGTCTGGTCGAAAAGAGCACGCTATTTATTACTTGAGCAAAAAGTTTACCGAATGTGAGTCTCGTTACTCACTGCTTGAGAAAACTTGTTGCGCTCTTGTATGGGCTGCTCGCCGGCTGAGACAGTATATGCTGACTCAAACTACTTTATTGATTTCAAAAATGGATCCCATCAAGTACATATTTGAAAAGCCTGCTCTGTCTGGGAGAATAGCGAGATGGCAAATGATCTTAACAGAATATGATATCCAGTATACAACTCAGAAAGCAATTAAAGGAAGTGTACTGGCAGATCATTTGGCACACCAACCTGTGGACGATTACCAATCATTGAACTTTGATTTTCCGGACGAAGACATCATGGTGGTAACCGACTGTGAAGTACCTGGACCGGATGAAGGACCTGAGGAAGGATCCCGATGGTCTATGCATTTTGATGGAGCCTCCAATGCTTTGGGTAATGGCGTCGGCGCTGTAATCATATCTCCCAAAGGAACTCATACTCCACTCACCGCCCGATTATGTTTCAGCTGCACCAACAACATGGCAGAATACGAGGCATGTATCATGGGTTTACAAGCTGCAATCGACCTAAGGATAAAATTTCTAAGTGTCTTCGGAGATTCCGCTCTCGTGATCAATCAGATCAAAGGCGAGTGGGATACGAAACACCCGAATCTTATTCCTTACAAGGAGTATGTGTTGACCTTGCTTCCCCACTTTGAAGAGATAACTTTTGAGCACTTCCCTAGAGAGGAGAATCAGCTAGCGGACGCACTAGCCACGATGTCTTCAATGTTCAAAGTTAAATGGGACAATGAGGCTCCCCGAATCATTATCTGGAAGTTGGATGAACCGGCGTACTGCTGTGAGCTGGAAGCTGAAAAGGTGATTGAAAAACCCTGGTATCATGAGGTGAAGAGGTACTTGGAAGCTCAGGAATACCCTGAAGGTGCGTCTGTCAATGATAAGAAGTTCATGAGGAGGTTTGCTGCGAAATTCTTCCTCAGCAACGGCATTCTCTACAAACGGAATCATGATTCAACTCTGCTACGTTGTGTGGATAAGGCTGAAGCAGAGAAAATTATGATGGAATTACATGAAGGCACATTTGGAACACATTCCAGTGGACACACCATGGCTAAGAAAATCCTTCGGGCGGGATATTTCTGGTCCACAATGGAAGCCGATTGTTACCAACACTCCCGAACTTGTCATAAATGCCAGATCTATGCTGACAAGGTGCATATCCCTCCGGTTCCTTTGAATGTTCTGACTGCGCCTTGGCCGTTTGCAATGTGGGGCATCGATATGATCGGTGAGATCCGACCGACGACATCCAATGGGCATCGCTTCATCTTGGTGGCAATCGATTACTTCACAAAGTGGGTTGAGGCAGCTTCCTACGCCACGGTAACCAAGAGTGTCGTGGCACGTTTCATCCGGCATAATCTGATCTGTCGGTACGGCGTCCCAGAAATAATCATTACGGACAATGGTACCAATCTCAATAACAAAATGATCACTGAACTCTGTGAACAATTCAAGATACAGCACCACAATTCTTCTCCCTACCGGCCGAAGATGAATGGGGCTGTAGAGGCAGCCAATAAAAATATCAAGAAAATTGTGCAGAAGATGACAGTGACCTATAAAGATTGGCACGAGATGTTACCGTTCGCTCTTCATGGGTACCGCACCTCAGCAAGGACGTCAACCGGGGCAACTCCCTTCTCCTTGGTCTATGGCATGGAGGCAGTCTTGCCAATTGAAGTCCAGATAACCTCTCTCCGGATAATGAAGGATGCAGACTTGAATGAAGATGATTGGATCCAGACTCGACTTGATCAATTAAATCTGATTGACGAAAAGAGGCTCACTGCTATCTGTCATGGACAAACGTATCAGAAACGGATGATCAGGGCATTTAACAAGAAAGTCAGACCGCAAGAGTATCAAGTTGGGGACCTGGTAATCAAACGCATCATCCTTCCTCAAAGTGATCCCCGGGGCAAATGGACCCCTACTTACGAAGGGCCATTTGTGGTTAAACGTGTGTTCTCAGGAGGAGCCATGATCCTAACCACCATGGATGGTGACGACCTTCCTCACCCCGCCAATGCAGACATAGTGAAAAAATACTACGCATAAATAAAAGACCCGCTAGGTTGACATACCTAGGCAAAAATAAGGGCTTCCCGGCGAACCAAAAGGGTTCGGGCAAAATAAGGGATGAAATGAATAAAAATCTGTACACCCGGCAAGTCGAAAACCTGAAAGGGCGGCTTGGGCAAAAATGGGTATCCCGGTGGACTGAAAACCCGAAAGGGCGGTCCAGGAAAAAGTTAGGGGTAAAAGCGTAACACTATGTCTCATTGGATCACTTCGCATCCAGAATTCGGCATCAACTTTCTGGCTCCAGATTTCGGCATTGACCAATCAGCTTCATCTTCAAATTAGGCAACAAAGCGATGAGACGTTCTAAGATATAAAGGCGATAGCAGAGTTGGAACCCAGTGGGATTGTTCACATAGCTGTTTTGTTTCTTTTTTCAAATTGTAAACTCTATGTTATTTGGCGGCGTCCTCTTACTAGGATGTCAGCCTCCTGTACAAAAACGCCTATTCACAAGCAAAGTTTAAATCAATACAAATTCACTTGTCCATACAAATTACCATTGTTTTCTTTTTTCTGTTTTGTCTTGCGAAGAACGTCCAATGTTCATTTTTGATATATGCATTTGACATTAAATTGCTGATTCGTAAACGTTTACACATAAAACAAGAGATTGATTACAGGTGACATCAGAAACAGGGGCAATGTGAAGTTGTCTAATGCAGTCTGGTTGTTTTGTCCGTCAAGGTACCAAGGTAGGTTCAACTGGAGAATGTAGCCAGATCGTCTCAACTCCCCGCAGAGTAAGACAAGGTTCAGCAATACTTTCCCCAAGCGGAGTTGGTTCCCCGTCGATCCTGAAAGGACACAACATTCCCCGGCAGGTCTTAAAGCTCATCCCCAGTAGATTCTGGAAGCTTATCCCCTGCAGAGTACGGACGTCTCTCCCGAGTTTTATTTAGAGTTATTTCCTCACAAGGACTTATAACTGGGTTATCCTCAGCTAAAAACCACGGAAGATCGCCTTCGGCAAGGTTCTTTCAATCCCCGACGGGAGTCTATCTTTAGTATTCCCCAACGGAGTTTTATCTTTGGTGTTCCCCAGCGGAGTTTATCGTCATTATCCCCAGCGGAATCCATCATTAAAGTCCCCAGCAGGCCTCTCATCGAAACTTCGGCCAAGTATCTCTTCCACAGAGCAATTCTCCGGTCGACCGTCAAGGACTTATTTTCCTAAGGCGAAATTACATCCATAAACATTTCACATTTTCATACATCTTGCTTACATACATGGTGAAACGCATACAACATCTCATGTTGAAAATCATGATATCATGCATATCATACATCATGACATTGCATACAACTTACGTTTTTTGCCTTTTCAGGAAAAAGACAATCCCAAAAAAACAATTACCGTCAATTGTCGCAATTCCAGATCCGATACCTGTATCTAGCCAGGGCACATCTGAGAGTGATCAGTTTCCAGACTCGATTCCTGTATCTAGCCAGGGCACGTCTGAAAAGTTCAAAGATTCGATTCCTGTATCCAGCCAGGGCACATCTATCAACTACAACATCTCCAGATTCGATTCCTGTATCCAGCCAGGGCATATCTGTTGACCATATTTCCAGACTCGTTTCCTGTACCTAGCCAGGGCACGTCTGAAGAGTTCGAAGATTCGATTCATGTATCCCGCCAGGGCATATCTATTGACGACTATTTCCGGATTCGACTCTTGTATCCAGCCAAGGCACATCTGTGAGCAACCGATTGTAGATTCGATACCTGTATCTAGCCAGGGCATATCTGCATAAGGAGACTTAAGATCAAACACCTGTAACAAGCCAGGAAAACATCCGTCTTTCTCAAATACACAAGTTCTCGCTAAGGAATCTCTTATGCGATCGACACTTCCAAATGGCATCTATAAGCCCATTCCCGACAAAGTTCTGTCACATCTCCAAATGGCATCTATAAGCCCATCTCCCTATCCACCACCTCTCCAAATGTCATCCGTAAGCCCATTCCTGACATCACATTTGCTGATACCTCAACATGCGAGTGCAAATTTCCGGGCACTCTAGTGTCCAATCTCCTTTTACCCTCGAGTCACGAAAGGCAAACTTGCCAATCTAAATCTTCAGGTTCAAGAAGATTGAACAGGGGCAACTGTTGTACCCCAAAATTTGCCCTCCCATTTCCTCAACATTTTCTCATCACAAGACCTTTGAAGATCAAGATCCAGTTAGAGTTTCCTCTGCTCAAGACTTCTCCTTGCACTGTGGACTCAAATTAGGGTTTGTGATTGCTCAAGGATGTTTTGACCTGAAATGCCTAAGATGACTTTCATGCTTCATATTGGACTCCCAAGTTTACCCATGCCAAGTTTCAAGTCTTGATTCCAAGCTTTGCCCAGTCAATTGGACAGTTGACCTAGAAATCAGCTGTATTGGGGAAAAAGGTCAACTGTGGCCAATTGACAGTCAAACCTCATGAAATTTGATCCACATCAACATTATGAACTCACATGAATCATTTGATCAAGTTTGGATCACAATTCCACAAGAAATTTGATCAAATCACCAAAAGGGCAAAATGGTCATTTTTAGGGTTTTGACTGCACAAAGGCAATTTTTGACTGTTTGACCTAGCCAATGGCAAACCAAGTTCACATAGGGACTCAAGGACCCAATGAAATGGTCTTGACACATTCATCAAGCTCAAAAGATCCCAAGTACACAAGATTGACAGTTGAATTTCCCAGTCAATTGATCAATTTTGACTGTATACTGAAAAGTCAAACTTTGACTTTTTGGTCAAAATCAAGAGTCAAGATTCATTTTTCATCAAAACTTGCCAAATCATGAAACTTGTTCACCAAGAAATCACAAAATGCAAATTAGGGTTTGAAAATGGAATTTTTCATAACTTAGAATTTTTCTAAGTTATGAAAAACCCTAATTTTTTCCCAACTTTGCCCCATCTTTTCACCAAGATCCATTTGGATTCAAACAAAAGTCAAAACATGAAAGTTGTAGCTTGTTGCATAATCTACAACTTTGATTCACAAAGTTTTCTCATTTGAAGCTTGTATCTCAAGTTACAATTTTTTGAATAAGGGCACTAAACCATTTTTAACTTAGTGAATTTTTAACCTATTTTGACAAGGTTTTCTACCCCACTTCAAGGCCACTTTTCATACCCTTCCACTTGGAATTTTAATTTGCACTTCAAAGATGGATTGTAGTGCACATTCCAATATTTCCAAAATGTCCAATAACTTCTCAAACAACCTCATGGTTAGAGAGAATCGAATTTCACAATATAGCAAAAAACCACTTTGTTCATGACCAAGTTCCATATCCATAACTTTGCAAATTTGAACTCAGCATAGTTTGTGCTACTTTACAGGTCCTTAAACCAAATTACACTCCTTAATTTAATGCTTGTTCATTGTGCCAAAGTGTTGTTCCATGAGTTCAAGCATTGTACACAAGATTGATCCATTTTTAGATAAAGTAAACTTTCTATTCTTGAAAAGGTTAGCTTTATGTCCAATTGAAAATCAAGAAGGTACAAGCTAAATCCTTTTGGCACAAGATTATGGACAAGTTGCTCTGATCAAGAGAAGATTATGCAGCACATTAGGAGGCCCCCTACTGACCTAAAACCTCAACTTGCTTTTGTTTGCTTCAAGTTCAAGAAAAGTCCATAACTTATCACAACTCTCTCTTCAGCATAGGAACACAACACAAAAGCTATCAAACACATTCCAAACTACCCGACCAAGCTTTTGCACGAGCCATTTGCCTCTCAAGCACTCTCCATCTCAGAAACACCACAAAACTGCTCAAACAGAGCAAGCCCTGCAGATTGAGTGCTATCTCTCAATCCCTTCGAGCATTCTTGTCCAAACTTGTTCCTCTACCTTCCTTACAACATATGCAAGCTAACCATGCCCTGAAACCAGACCTGTAACACCTCCAAGCCACTTCACCATTTTTGTTTTTCTGTTTTGCAGTTGAAGTTCACTAGCACGATTCAGGAAGTTTCAAGGCAAAGTAGAACTTGGAATAGCATCCTTACACTTCAAGGAAGCTATACAAATCATCATTTTACTCTGAAACATCCTCCATTGCAAAGCACGATTCCAACTGAACAGGTATCTTCATGAAGTTCTATCTCTCTTATTAGGCATTGTTAGCTTTAGGTTTGTGAAGAAAATATGTCACAATCATAGCCCTGAACATGACCATATAGTTAGATTTCATTTATGTTACGTGTGCTGCAAGAATTTTGAGTCTGAACATGGCATAAAAGTTAGGTCAGAAATTAGGGGAGGAGAAATTCTCCCTCATCTTAGAGAGATAAGTCAAGTTCTTTATATGGTTGAAACCGTCTCTTAATGCTCTACACTTTTCATGTTATGAGTTTTGCTTGAAAGTCCAGGAATCCAGAGATAAAAAAACGCGCGTTTTGCTTGAAGGATGTTGTTCAGAGGTTGAAGAAGACAGGTCTTCTGGGCTGGGCCTGGAATTTTTTCCTATTCACACCATTTATTTTGATTCACACCCCCTGAGCCCATTTGCTTCATTTTTGACTCTTTTTGACTTTTTCTTTTTTGGTTGACTTTGTTTATTTTTTCTCATGATATAAAAAACATAAAAATATTTTTTCCATCTTTTTTTGAATTTATGGCATATTTATTTGATTTGTTTCTTTGTTTATACATAAAATATATATATATATTATATTATTAGAATAAATAGAAAAATAGTGTAAATACATTTTTTATTTTTATTTACCTTCTGAAAATATTTCACACAAAAAATACTCTTTTTATTTATTTTATTAAAATATTAAATAAATATTTATTTTGTGTATAATACATATTTAAGATTTAATATATATATATATATATATGTTTATTAATATATTTAAGTAAAAATATAAAAATACTTGAATTTTTCATTTTATTAATATTTGATATAAAAATACTTTTTCCATAATATACTTCATTTTATTTTATTTTTATAAATAATAAATAAATAAATGTATTAAATTAAACAATAATACATTTTCTTTAAAATTAGGGTTTTTTGCCCTAAATTCAAAATACTCTAAAAAATAATATATTTTTATTTTCTTTTCTCTTTTACATAAATAATATTTTTTTTCATACATATACAAAACATTTTCTTTTGCATCTTGCATTGTTATTTAATTTTTGTACATTGATTAATTGCAAATATTCAAAATGATGTAATAATTTAGATTTAAATTCTTGTCAATATCCCCATTTGAACATTTGTACCCCCCTTCCCATATTTGGTTTTGTAATAACTTAGTAAATTTAATTTCGCACTTTATTGCTTTCTAATGATAACATGTTAGAATTAGGGTTTGTATGCGAAAAAACGATAAAAGATAGTTTGACCTAATACAAGATAAATGAGCATGAAAATAAACAACACATCTCACACTTGCACCCCTAGGGTATTCCACTTGTTGCCTTTCAAAATGGGCCATATTGTATGTTGAACTTCTTTGGGCAAAGCAAACAATTTGAATGATCATAGTCCCTCGACAAAACTTTTCAAAACAAACAAAAATAAATGATCAAGTCCCTTAAAGAAAATTGCCCAAAGACATTTAACGCCGTTGCAATTATGGTCCAAACGATGACCCGCGCCTGTCCCTTTCACATCCTAACATAAGGTTGCCCACCAAATACAATGGTGGAACAAACTTGTTAAAAGGGTTAAAACATAGCCATAATCTTTTGAGAAATTTAGGAGTAGATAACCTCTTAGTTACTTGAATCAAACTTGCAAAACAAAACACTTGCCTAATTTCAAAATCACACATCACTACACTCTCAAAACAACTTTCAAAAACAAATGAAAACCTTTTCAAAAGACATACATCTTTGTATACATCCCCACATGGATCATTACAAAGGTTGCCACCACATTGGCATCTTTTCAAAACATTTTCAAAACCCACACACAAAGCACCATTTAAAACAATTGAAAACAAAAGGCAAGTGATCTAAAGCAAGCAACTAAGAGCCCATGGATAACCATGGATAGAAAGGGTGCTAATACCTTCCCTTTCTATAATCTACTCCCCGAACCCAAGAAAACATCTCAAAGGTTTTTGCTGTGCTTTTTTAACCTTTCCTTAGGATAAAATAAAAAGTCGGTGGCGACTCTTGCTAACCGCAACATTTGCGAATACAAACGCAAAACCCAAGTCAGTTCTCCCACCGTATCACACTATGGAAGTTCAGATTCCTTCCTTAAGGATTATGAAGGATGCTGGTTTGAGTGAAGACGATTGGATTCATACCCGGCTTGATCAACTTAATTTGATCGACGAGAAACGACTTACTGCTGTTTGTCATGGTCAGACATATCAAAAATGGATGATCAAGGCCTTCAACAAGAAAGTCAGGCGTCAAGTATATCAAGTCGGAGATCTTGTAATCAAGTGGATCATCTTGCCGCAAAGTGATCCCAGGGGCAAGTGGACTCCTACTTACGAAGGACCATTTGTGATCAAGAGCATCTTTTCTGGTGGGGCAATGATTCTGACCACCATGGACGGTGACGACTTGTCGCACCCTGCGAACGCAGACATAGTCAAAAGATACTACGCATAAAATGACCCGACAAGTTGAAAACCCGAAAGGGCGACTTGGGAAAAAATGGGCATCCCGGTGAATCGAAAACCCGAAAGGGCGATTCAGGAAAAAATTAGGGATAAACAAAAAAATCTGTACATCCGGCAAGTTGAAAACCCGAAAGGGCGACTTGGGCAAAAAAGGGTTTCCCGGTGGATCGAAAACCCGAAAGGGCGGTCCAGGCAAAAGTTAGGGAATTGAAGCGTATGACTATGTCTTGTTGGATCACTTTAAGAATATTCTCTTCACCAACAAGTTCCAGGCTTCTGATCAATCCAATCATCGGGGAATGAAGCAACAAATGAACAGATATTCAGAGTTGTGAAGGCTATATTAGAATGGGAACCCCATAAAATTATTACACATAGCCATCTTTCTTTTGTATAAATTTTTTCTCAATTTTATGATAACATTCTCTTACTAGGATATCTGTCTCCTTTGTACAAAGATACTTACAAAAGTTAATACAAAGATACTTTAAAATGTAGAAATTTGCTTGCCTTTCATTCTTTTTACACTTATGTTTTAGTTGAAAACGTCCAATATTTTGTTAAATAGGCATATGCATTTGAATATAATCACTTCTTACAAATAAAACGAAATTGAGGAAGGATAATTACTGATGGTTTGAAGGTGTAGGAAGATATCCTTGTGCTATTCCAGAACAAATCCCCTGCAATATGCCATTCAGATCCTCAACAAAGCTAAAACCTTGGAGTATATATCCCCAGCGGAGTTAAATTTTAAGATCCCCAGCGGAGCCAGTGTATTCTAAACTTTATTCCCCAGCGGAATTAAGTTTCAAGGTTTCCATCAGAGTTCAAACTCCCGATCCCCAGTGGAGCCCGAAAACCCTGAAATACCTATCCCCTAGCGGAGCTAGAATATTCTAAACCTTCTCCCCCAGCGAAGTCAAATTTCCAAACTATCAATTCCCGGTAGGAACCATTCAGTTTTCCCCAACTTCCCCAGTAGGTTGGCATACAACCCAAGCTCCTGATTACCCCGGCCAAGTAAACACTCTCCCCACAGAGTTATTTCCCAACAGATCAAAGATTCTCGGTCTCATTTCTCCAGCAGAAGCCTCCCAGGTTTTAACTCCCCAGTAGAGATTTTCAAAGTTTTCCTTATTTCCCAGGAAAGTCATGAAGGATTCTCATTCCACGCAGAAGTTGTCAAAGCTCTTGTTAATCCCCACAAGTCACTGAGGATTATCAATCCCCAGCAGTGGTCCCAGGATTTCCCATTCTCAACAATCAAGGATCGTTAATCCCCAAGCAGTCAACAAGGATTTCTCATCTTCAACAATCAAAGATTTTTGAATCCTCAGCATCGGTCAAGAATTTATTTTCTCCGGCAGCAGTAAAAAATTTCTTTATCTCCAATTATCAAGGATTTATTTTCCTCAGCAAGACAGCTACTCAGCTTACATGCACATCCATTACATTCATATATCATAAACATTGATGAAACACCGTTCATTGCATCATACATATCATGCAACATGACTTTGTGTTTCAGCTAACATTTTACCCTTTTCAGGATAAGATTAAAAGGCTATCATTAACAACTATTCAGAGATTTCAGATATAGTATGGATACACCCAAGACACGGCGGTCATTCTATTACTCATTCGGAATTTCAAGTCAAAATACAGTATGGATACACCCCAGACACGACAGTCATTCTACTACTCATTCAGACTTCAGCAATCAGATACAGACTAGATACGCTCCAGACACGGAAGCCATTCTATTTCTCATTCAGATTCAACTGTCAACCTCAAGTTCATATACGCTCTAAACACGGATGCCATTCTGGCCCTTACACCAGAGGTTTGATTCTCACCAGTGCAGTTGCCACGGAAGTCATTCTGTCACTTATTCAGATCCCCGTTACAGTTTCAGATATACTCCAGACACGTAAGTCATTCTGCTACTCATACAGATCTCAATTTCAGATACAGTCCAGATACGCTTCAGACACAGTTGCCATTCTTCTACTCATTCAGAACTTATCCCCAGCACCTAGATGCTCCGTATACAGATGTTTCTCTGTTACCCATTCACAATACAGATACACTCCAGACACGACAGTCATTCTGATATTCATTCAAAGTTCAAAAACAGTTACATCTCGGATATACTCCAGACACGGACATTATTCCTTTGCTCCTACAAACCCGATCTCCAGATACAACTCAGATACGTTCCAAATACGGATACCATTCTGATGTTCATTCTTCTGATGTTCAACAAACAAATCTCAGATGGAATCTTTAAGCCCATCTCCAGCAAGATTCTACCATCTCCAAATGGCATCTTTAAGCCCATTCTCTCAACAATATTTTGATGAGTGCAAATTTAAGGGCACTCTAGTGTCCAATCCTCTTTTACCTTCAAGTCACGAAAGGCAGACTTGCCAATCTAACTATTCAGGTTCAAGAAGATTGAACAGGGGCAACTGTTGTACCCCAAAATTTTCTCTCTCATTTTATCAACATTTCTCATCACAAGACTCTTGGAACTCAAGACCAAGCTAGGGTTTGCTCTGCTCAAGACATCTCCTTGCACTATTGACCTGAAATTAGGGTTTGGGTTTGCACCGGGATTTTTGTACCTTCAATGCCCAAGTTGACTTTCATACTTCATGTTGGACTCATAAGTTTGCCCATACCAAGTTTAAAGCCTTGAATCAAATTTTTGGCCAGTCAATTGGACAGTTGACCTAGAAATCAACTATATTGGGGAAAAAGTCAATTGTGGCCAACTTACAGTCAAACCTCATGAATTTTGACCCACATCAACATTATGAACTCATATGAACCATTTGATCAAGTTTGGACCACAAATCCACAAGAAATTTGATCAGATCACCAAAAGGGCAAAATGGTCATTTTTAGGGTTTTGACTGTACAAAGGCAATTTTTGACTGTTTGACCTAGACAATGGCAAATTAAGTTCAACCATGGGCTCAAGGACTCAATGACATTATCTTGACCTATTCAACAAGTTCAAAGGATCTCAAATGCATAGGATTGACAGATGAATTTTTCAGTCAACTGATCAAAATTTGACTGTACACTGAAAAGTCAAACTTTGACTTTTTGGTCAAAATCAAGTGCCAAGGGTCATTTTTCATCAAGATGTGTCAAATTATGAAACTTGTTCATCAAGAAACTCAAAATTACAAATTAGGGTTTGAAATTGAAAAAATTTCATAACTTAGAAATTTTCTAAGTTATGAAATTTTCTTAATTTTTCCTAACTTTGCCCCACATTTTCACCATGATGAAAATGGATTCAAACAAAACTTACAACATGAAAGTTGTAGTAATCCACAAATTCTACAACTTTGAGTCACAAAGTTTTCTCAAAAGAAGCTTGGATCTCAAGTTATGATTTTTGGAACAAGGGTCCCTAAAACTTTTAACTTAGAGAAATTTTGCCCTAGTTTAGGCAGGATTTTGACCCATCTTCTTGGCCATTTTTCACACAGTTCCACATGGAGTCTCAAGTTGCATTTCAAAGATGGATTATAGTAAATGTTGCAAGCTTTCTAAATTGTCCAAGAACTCCTCAAACACATTTGTGGTTAGGGAGAATCGAATTCCTGAAGTTGGCAAAAACACACTTTGTAACCATGGCCAATACATGTTCATACAAGTTGCAAAATCTGACCAAACTAGCTTTGTACTTGATTACAGGTCTCTAAACCAATTTACACTCAAAAATTGAATGCAAATACATTGGAAATTGGTGTTATTCTGATCATTAGAGCTTGGCACAATGAATAATTCCATTTTGGGATAAAGGTAGCACTTCCATTTACATAAAGCATGCTTTATGTCAAGTTTCATTTCTTGAGCCATACATCAAACCCTTTGCTGCAAGCAAGGCTCCCTAATGTCAAGAAAAGTTCAACAACTTTGTGCAGCTAGGTTACAAGCCAGTACAACCATTGCATTGTCAACTCTCACTTTTTGCTTCAAAACCAAGTCATTGTGCCAAAAGGACATAACTTGCATATCTGATATAATCAACTTAAGCCAACATTTCAAACAAGCTTTGCACATCCCTTGGAGCCAGAAACACGAGCCATTCATCCCTCAAACACCCTTGTACACAAAAATCACATTTTCTTGCAAAACAGGGCAGGCCCTGCAGAATCACTTCCATCTTCACATTGCCTCGTGCGTTTTGCCCCAAACTTGTTCCAATACCTTCCATTCAACTCACTCAAGCTATCCCAAACCTCCATTACCAACTGTAAGTCCATTTACAGTGTTCACCATTTTCATTTTAAGCTTATGCAGGTTGACTTCTAGAGGTTGATTCAGAGACATTCAAGGCAAACTAAGCATTGGGAAAAGTCTAGGGAACATCAAGCAAGCTCAAAAGAACCTCAGACCTCACTGAAAGTTGCTGCATTGTCCAACTCGAATCCAACTGAAACAGGTTTTTTGTCAACTTCTATCTCTCTATTTAGGAACATTTAGCCTTAGGTTTGTGAATGAAAGATGTAGTACTCATTGCCCTGAAACCATACATATGCTCAGTTTTCATTTATATTAAGTGTGCTAGGAGAATTTCATCCATGAACATGCTGAAAAAGTTAGGTTAGATTTTAGGGCCAGAGAAATTCTCTCTGGTCTTTGAGAGTTAGATTCAATGCTTTATATGGTTAGATTCGTATTTAAATTCTCTACAAGTTTGATGTTGTGAGTTTTGGCAAAAGATCACGTTTCCAGGATGTTACAGTTTGAACATGGCGCGCGCGTGTTTGACAATGGCTGGAGGAAGAAGACAAAGGCTTGGGCTGGGCCTGGCCTTCTTGCTGCCTGCACCCTCATTTTGCTAAATGCACCCCCTGGCCCATTTTCTTGTATTTTGACATTTTTGCATTTTTATTTTCTTTTCTCACTTTGATATTTTATTTTCAAACATAAAAAATGCTCCAAAAATATTTTTATATTTTTTTTACATTTATTTGGCATTTTATTCTTTTCTTTCTAACATTAAAAACACTTTTAACACTTTTTATTATTTGTTTAAATTTAAAAATAATGTAAAAAATAATTTTATTTTTATTTCTTATTTTTTATTCACACTGAAAATATTTTCTTGAATATACTTTATTTTTGTAAATATTTTATTTTATTTTATACATATTTAATATGTTTAATATATATATACTTTATTTTATTAACAAAACATAGAATAAAAATACAAAAATATTACATTTTTATTTTTATTATTGTTTATACTAAAAAACACCTTTTTTTAAATATATTTCATTTTTATACATATTAATATATTTTTGTATATAAATAATATAATATATTATTTTCTTAAAAGAATTAGGGTTTACCCCTTAAGTAAATAAAATCAACTTTTTATTTTTTTACATCTTTTTCACATTAAAAATACTTTACATACATAAACAAATAAAAATTTCTTTTTACATAATACATTTTATTTAACATTTATTTATTTTGTTTATTTAAATAATTGTACATTTAAATATTATGCATTGTAAATTCAATTTGGTTGTAATAACTTAGGGTTTAAATTTCTTGTAAAATAATCCCCTATTCAAAATTGTACCCCCTCCCTATATCAAAGTTGTAATAGCTTAGATTTATTTTTACGCACATAAATGCTTTCAATTATACCATGATTAGAGAATTAGGGTTTGTATGCCAAAATCAAAACCAACAAATAGTTTGACCTAAGGGTTACAATCCATTTGTTGCCTTCAAAAATGGGCCATGGTATGCATGTTAAGTACTTTGGCAAAACAAAAATAAAACAAAAGATCATAGTCCCTCGATGACACTATCTGAGTTGCCTAAACAAAATGATCAAGTCCCTCAAGAAAATTGCCAAAAATACTTAGCACAATTGCTATCATGGTCTATACGATGACCCGCGCCTGTCCCGTTTAACATCCTAACACAAGGTTGTTCACCAAATGCAATGGTGAAACAACACTGTCAAAAGGGTTAAAAACATTAAGAAAGATCTTTAAGTAAAATAGGGTAGATAACTCTTAGTTACTTGATCAAAATCTTGCAAAAACATCCTTGCTATTTTCAAACACATTTCACAACACAATTTCAAAATCCAACTTTCAAACATTGAAAACTTTTCAAAAGACAAAAACACCTTTGTATACATTCAAACAAGAATCATTACAAAGGTTGCCACAACGATGGCCTCTTTCCAAAACATCTTTCCAAATCACACACAAAGCACCATTTCAAACAATTGAAGAGCACAATTTTAAACAATTGAAAAGCAAAGCAAGTGATCTAAACAAGTAACTAAGAGCCCATGGATAACCATGGATGAAAAGGGTTCTTTAACCTTCCCTTTTCATAATCTACTCCCCGAACCCAAGAAAACATCTCAAATGTCTTTCCTGTGCTTTTTGACCTTTCCTTAGGATAAAATAAAAAGTCAGTGGCGACTCTTGCTAAACCGAAACATTTGCGAACACAAATGCAAAATCCCAAGTCAGTTCTCCCACCGTATCACACCCCCAAATTACTCCGGCCCAATAACTCTTTCTCTTTTCTTTTTACATTTTGTTTTATTTAATTTATTTTATTTACTAACACAAAATTAATTTTTCTTTTATCAAAAAATCACATAAAAATATTTTTCACCCAATTAGACTTAGGTTTATTTTTTGTCAATAAGTTAATTAATTTAATTAAATTTTAATTTTAGGTAAACTTTAATTTCTTTTTGTAAATAAATTAAAATTAATTAGAACAATTAGGGTTTTATTTCTAACTTAATTACATTTTCTTTTTCTTAAAATAACCAAAAACACAACAATAGGCCATTTATTTATTTTCATTAATTAATTTAATTACTAGTTAATTTTGTATTTAATTTAGAAAACCTAATTATTTTCTTAAAAATAATTAAAAAACAACAAAAACATTTTTTTCTTTTAATTAGGTTAGAAAGGGTCAAAACCCTAGTTCTCTCCCGATCTAATTTTCCTCGCGCGCGTTTTATTATTTATTTTTATTCTATTAATGTAATTGCTCACAAGTTGTAATAGCTTAATTAGGTCTTTATTTTCATTTATCGCTTTATTTTTTAAGGGTTTGTTTTTGGCTATGTAAATACCCGAAGCCTTGTAATAGCGTAGTTTAATTTCCGCACTTTAAATTCCGCAAAATATTAAACTGTTAGATGTATGATATTAGGATACATGACCAGAATGTATGATTAACTTTAAAACGGTTAGATAACCCTAAAATGTGCAAAGATAATAATCTTAAATTGATCCACTCGCACATGCGCACTTCTAGGGTACACTCCCACTTCGGTTGCCTTCGGTAAACGGTCATTGGGTAAAGGATGCTTTAGTGGTCGTCCTTTTGTCTCAAAGATCAAAGTTACCTCGGAATGGTTGCCTCGGATATTGTTGCCTCGAATAATTGATCTAAGACATTAGGGTTATTACTAAGACGTCCTAGCTTTGCTTTAGTGACCGTACGTCCCTTTCGAATTTACCCTCAAAACTCCGACGATGGTGCTACCTACTCACTAATAGTAGGATATCACTATCTAAAGGAAACAAACATAGAACAATTCTTTTTTCGAGTAGGTAGATTAGCTCTTAAGTACTTACTCAATCCAAACAAACTATTTTCACACTTACACTCCTTTTCAAACAAAGTTTTCAAAAACACTTCGTAACACTCTTGAAGACAGAAGCAAGAGTTAAATCGAAGTCAAAGCAAAAACTTTTCAAAGCACACAAAGAAGCAATTTTGAAAATGATGAGCAAGTACCTAAGAGCCCATAGAGAACTACGGATAGAAAGGGTGCTAATACCTTCCATTTCTATAATCTACCCCCCGTACTCAGAAAATCACGAAAAAGGAATTTTTCTGTGCTATTTTCCTTTCCAGTTGGATAAAATAAAAGCCGGTGGCGACTCTTGCTTACCGCGACATTTTGCAAATACAAACGTAAAACGCAAACCAGCATTCCTAAAAAAAACAGTCCTTGTTTTGGCCACCGTATCACAGAACTGGCGACTCTAATGGGGATTAAATAAGTGGGGTATACCTTAGGAATAATTCATCATATTGCTTCTATTGTTTGATTTGATTGCTTTATTTTTGTGGGCTTTGTATTGGGAGTTACTATAGATCCTAACCCGGATCTGGGGGACACCTTTTAGGTAAGTAGCAATAAACTGTGAGGGAACTGTACAGCGTAGACCGATACGGTTGAAGCAGTGACTACATTGATGTGGCACATTAGTTGGTACCGGTATTCCTTGTGGAGCAACAAGGAGAATACGGGGCTGCTATATGGGTCGTTAAGCATCAACTGACCTTAGAACCTATAATTGACCAACTTGGCCATAGGAAGTAGTGAGATAGCCGGTCTCGGTGTAGAGCTGGGAACTGGTTGATACTCGATACTACACTCATTGAGACCATACTCTCGAGATAGTTCCGGCTGCAAGAAAAGATTGCGTGAGCTGAAACCATGACCGATAGAGGATGGTCAGTGATATTGAGAACCTCTAGAACCCGATTACTATTATTAGGACAGGTTGAACCAACTTAATTTCAAGAGGGTATTACCTTTGACCTCATGCAAGCCTAAACCTAAGACTGTTTGTGTGACTTGTGTGCTTTCAACTTGAACTACTTGCATAGTTTTATTATCTGACAACATGAGTTCCTTGTAGGTTTTGTTTACGGTCCTTATCCAATAACTTGGATTTCTTGCTGGATTTACTTGCTTACATCACCTTGCACTTTTGCTTAAACGCATAGCATACACATCATAACATCATGCCTTAACATTTCCTTAACCATTTCAAGGATCTCAAGGGTTTGTGATGCAGCTATGGTAAAACAAACGTCTAGCAAGGGACAAAAGGGATTTATTTTCCTCTAGCCAATGTCGTCTAGATATCAAAACACGATAACTTGAGTCAGGGGCTATGACCCACTCGATATGGTGAGCTTGACTCTTGAAGAAGGACTCTTAACGGCACGAAGTTTCTTCAATCAAGATGCAATCAAATTCTAACATTCTCTAGTTTACCCCGCGAGATCCTTGAAAACATTGCATACATATATCATACATATCATTGCATAACAGGTCTTCCAGTACAGGTCTCTCATGTTCTCGCTGTTTATTTCAGCAATGGCTCTCAAACAATACAACAGAGATCTTCAAACCCAAGAAGCTCAGTTCAGGGACATATTCCTAAACCTATCCAAGGGGCAAGAAGAGTTGAAAACACTCCTCGTTGGGAACTTGGTCAAGAAAAGTCCTGAAGACAATAAGGACGAACGGCTGGAACAACTGCAAGATGAGTTAGGTGCAATGAGAACCCAGATGTTGGGGCAGATGGCTCTTATCCAAGGCCTAGCCCGGAGACAAGAAGAGCTGAGAACCATTATCAACCAACTTCATCAAGACAAATACAACAGTGTGAAGCGAACAGTCGAGGCCAGAGACCAAGTTGTTGATCAACCTCCAAGAAGACCAGAGTTTGGTTTGGTGAAGAGTGGATCTTTCCAACTTTTTAATACCTCACGGGTCCAACAACAACCTCGCCAACGACAACAGGGCAATCGACATAAGAAGGATACATTCGAAAGACACTTCACTGAAATCAACATGTCATTAGCTCAAGCACTGTAATGCCTGTTGAAGGCCAAGTTGGTTATATTAAGGGACCCTCCCCAGAATCCCAACATAGACTCTCCTAACTACAATCCTGATGCAAGGTGTGCATACCATTCCAACAGCCCGGGGCATGATACTGATGACTGTTGGGCATTAAAAAATAAAATTCAGGACTTGATTGATGAAGGAGTGCTGGAGTTTACACAAGATGGTCAGGCTGAGTTCTTCTACCATCCCTCTAAGGCACGTCCTCTGAAGTGACAAGACCAGATGAAGAGGCTTTTGTTCATTAGAATTTTCAATTTGCAATTTTCTTTTGATTGTTCGAACATCTATGTCAAACTCTATTACTTTATCACTGCATTGCATATGTCTGTTTTGAATCAATCCATTCGTATTCTCTATATTTCAATTGCTTTCTTTTTTGTGATATTCAACTCTCGACTAAAAAATTGTAAGCCTTTAGAGGGAGGATGACGAAAATGATACCATAATCTCTATAGTATGCTTTTGGACAGACCCCGCAGATGATGTACAGGCGTTGTTTCAAATCCTAAATAATGGAGTTATAAGGAAGATAATCCATAGTCAACCCCTTCGAGCCAGAGAAGTAGGAGTTTTTCTTTTCACACAAATTAAAACCCTTAATCACAACCTGGGGTAGGGTATTTTTCTCAGTTAATCCAGGTGCACAATGAATGGCATCAAAGACATCCTTCCAAATCAGAATACGGTGATGGTTCCCTATAATCGTCAAGACAGGCAGTCGTTATCTCTCAAAATAAAAGCCCATTAAGTCAAAACCTATGAAGGAGACTTAAGAAAAAAATTGGGGCATCCCACTGACTGTAATCACAAAAAGAAACAGTTCAGGAAAAAGACAGGGATAATAAAATAAAAAATAAAGAGGTCCTACAAACCCTCAACAAAAAGAAACGACTGCCTTTTTCAAGTAAACTTTCAGTATTCGAACCATCACCGGAACATCAAGGGAAATATTCCAAGACTCAAACGGGATCTAAATGCATAATTAACTGAGTATAGGATCGAAGAACACCGTGAAGAACGGGTGGGTACAAATAAATTTTGAGCCTTTATCCTTTGTTTCTTAAACCGTGAACCAGGCCACGTTATAACCCTTAAAAGTCCTAGTTGAAGCATGGGTTAGTTCGAAAGCATACTGTTACAAAAGGTATCCTGACTCCTGAAGGTCCGTTACAAATCCTGAGTTGATATCACATCTTTGCAAAATTCTATTTTACTAAAAAAAAACTGCATTTTCAAAACCTCAAGACAGACATAAGCTTTGCATTCTTAAAATAACATTGTTTGCATATGACTATTTGTTCAACAGCAGAGAAATTTGCATGACGAATATCTTGGGAACAAAAACCTTCTCAATAAAAAGGATCACCTCAAGTGGAAAAACACTTCCAACCAAGGGGCACGACATGATTATTGTCCATCATCTGGGGCAATCAAGTCAAGGTTCAAGGAATCTCTCAAAGATGCCAAATAGTCAAGAGCAGATCTCCATCTGAATCACTTGGGGGCATTGGGCATGAAATCCAGCAACAAATCATGTGTGATCAAACAAACATCTTCTGGTAGTATGGCAACACAACACTACCGACAGTGACAACTCCCTACACCCTAAGAGCGTGGACATAGTCAAAAAAATATTGCGTATGAACAAAGACCCGCTAGGTTGACTGGCCTAGGCAAAAATAAGGGCATCCCAGCAAACCAAAAGGGTTCGGGCAAAAATTAGGGATAAAAACAAAAAAGATATGTACACCCGGCAAGCCGAAAACTTGAAAAGGCGGCTTGGGCAAAAAAGGGTATCCCGGTGGACTGAAAATCTGAAAAGACAGTCCACGCAAAAGTTAGGGATTAAAAGCATACGACTATGTCCTGTCATCTCGTCACTTGCCTACCAGAAGAAGACTTGTCATTTTGATTGAAAGTTACCAAGCACCTCATAAGGCCTCCGCAGGAACTTTCTCCAGCGGATACAGGGGTATAAAAGTCTCAATGCAAAGTCATTGTCATATCCTCAGCATGCGTCCCAGATATATACACTCCCCGCCGAGTAAAAGATACCCAAAAGACAATATTATCAACTCTCCCCAGCTGAGGCTCGCAACCGCGAATGAGTCGATAAGATTCTCCCCAAGCAGAGTTTATCTATCACCAGCACTGGAAGATTATCCGCAGCGGAGTCCAGAAGACCATCCCCAGTGGAGTCTGGAAGGTTATCCCCAGCGGAGTCCAGAAGACTATCCCCAGTGGAGTTTATTTCTCCCACAAGCAGAAACTTCATCCACGACAGAGTTGTCATCGCCAACAACGGTAATTCATCCACAGCCGAGGTTATTTCTCCAAAATCAACAAATCCTCAGTAGAGTATCTCTTCCCCACAGAGTCATTCTCTCACCAATGTATTCTCCAACAGGATTATGCTCTCAATCATCTTCGGTCATGATCCTCAGCGAGCGAAACTCTTCGTATTCTCCAGCAGCAGTTAGGGATTTATTTTCCCCAGCTAGAAGAACATCATAAAAACATTACACATCCATACATCATGACATGTATATACGCATCATACAGCACAATCTCATTTATTTTGAGAACATCATTGCTCTATTCATGTCATGCATCATGACATTACATACGACTAACCCTTTACCTTTCAGGAAAAGATACAATCAAATTCTCACAAAGTTCAAGCTATGAAGCCCGGGTACGACCATATAGTACCTTGGTCTCTCCATCATATTGTGAAACCCGGAGAACGACCGGATAACAGTATCAGAATATCGCAAAACCTGGATTACGACCAGATAGTGGTATCTCTTAAAAGCAAGCTATGAAGCCCGGAATCGACCGGATAATAGTTTAATCCCCAGCAAGCCGTGAAGCCCGGATTACGACCAGATAACAAGTTTAATCTCATCTCCCCAGTGAGTCACTGTTAAGCCTGGATTACGACCAAATAACAACTGATCTTATCACTATGAAGCCTGGATCACGACCAGATAGTAGTTACATTTTCACCTCTTCAAACAGAGACGATTCCTCAGTAGAATAACGGACGACCGAAGCTCCTAAAACTCAAACAGAGACGATTCCTCAGTAGAATAACGGACGACCGAAGCTCCTAAAATTCAAACAGAGACGATTCCTCAGTAGAATAACGGACGACCGAAACTCCTAAAATTCAAACAGAGATGATTCCTCAGTAGAATAACGGACGACCAAAGCTCCTAAAATTCAAATAGAGACGATTCCTCAGTAGAATAACAAACGACCGAAGCTCCTAAAATTCAAACAGAGACGACTCCTCAGTAGAATAACAGACGATCGAAGCTCCTAAAATTCTTTTTTTTTCTCAAGATAGAGAACAACATTCCCCAGCGGAATCTTCTTAGAATAACGGACGGCTGAAGCTCCTAAAATTCTATTTTTCTCAAGATAGAGAACAACATTCCCCAGCGGAATCCCCTTAGAATAAAGGACGACTGAAGCTTCTAAAATTCAACTTGTCTCAAGATAGAGAACAACATTCCCCGGAGGAATCTTCTTAGAATAACAGACAACTGAAGCTCCTAAAATTCAACTTCTCTCAAGACAGAGAACAAAATTCCCCGGCAGAATCTTCTTAGAATAACGGACGACTGAAGCTCCTAAAATTCAACTTCTCTCAAGACAGAGAACAACATTCCCCAGCAGAATCTTCTTAGAATAACAGACGACTGAAGCTCCTAAGATTCTTTTTCTCTCAACAAAGAACAACATTCCCCAACGGAATCTTCCTCAACAATAGGTACACAAACTCTCGCTAAGGAATCTCTTATGCGATCAACACTTATTCCAATGGCATCTTTAAGCCCATCTTCCATCATCAGTCTCTAAATGGAATCTATAAGCCCATTCCCTACATCACAAGACGAATACTACTTCATGCGAGTGCAAATTTCTGGGCACTCTAGTGTTAAATCATCTTCCACCCTCAGATCATGAAAGGCAGGCAAGCCAATCTACATCCTCAGGTTTAAGAAGATTAAACAGGGGCAGCTGTTGTACCCCAAAATTTTCCCTCCCATATTTCTCAAAACATTTCAAGAAGGATACTCAAGTTGCTCAAGGAAGTCCAAGGGTTGACCAGACAAGCTCCCTCCTAAGACAGTCTACCTCAAATTAGGGTTTCATGTTGCATCAAGATACTTGAGTCCAAGGGATCCAAAATGATCACCATTTACCTAATGTGTTATCAAGATCATCCATGTCAAGTATCAAGCCTTGCAGAGGAAGTTTGCTCAGTCAATTGCTCAAAAGCCTGAAAATCGACTGTGCTAGGGCAAAAGGCAACTGTAGCCCACATACAGTCAAACTTCAAGATTTTTGGTCAAAATACTCATTTTGAAGTATATTTCATCATTATATCAAGGTTTGATCATGATTCATCAAGGATTGCTCACAATTCATCAAGAACCAAAATTTTTAAATTAGGGTTTTGTAGGAAAAGTCAACTCAACTTTGACCAAGCATAACTTTCTCATAATTTATGAGAAATGATCCATACAAAGCTCATTTTGAAGAGGATTCAATTATATACAATCCATATTCATCTCCCAAGTTCAAAATATGCACCCACAAGAAGTTATGAATTTTGACATTATATGTCATTTTGAAAAGTCAACAAAAACACCGTTTTTGTCAAAGCTTCATACATGAATATGGAATACCAAAATGAGATGAGACCAAAAGGGTTGATTAGAGGACATTTCAAGCTTTCTAAAAAGTAAAATAACACCTTCAAAGAGTCAAATTTGAGGAAGTTATGCATTGGTGAAGTTGACCCTTTTTGCAAAATTGTCAAAAGTCACCTATGCCTCAAATTGCAATTTTTGCCAAATGGGCCCAATCTTTTGCACTTGTTTTAAGTTGGCAACATGGTCCACGAGCCCTAGCCTTTGCCACTTGTCATTATATTATTTTTATTATTTATTTTGATTTTTATTTGAATTAAATTAATTTAAATCAAAACAAATCATAGAAAATTTAAAATATTGAAATCTCAAGATTTGGTACATGTTTTAGGTCTTAAATTCTAGCTAGCATAAGATTGAATTTGTGTAAAGACTTGGTGTGCACAAAAAGATTGAGTTTGATCTATTTTTAGCATAATTTTCAAGTGTATCAAATCCAAATCAAAAGCAATGATGGAGGAATATTGCGATCATATTGGTAACCCTAATTCATTCCTCAATACATAAGGAGTATTTGCAGACCCAAAAAGAGGCTAGAGAGAGGTGTGAGAACAAGAACAAAACTGGAAAAATCATAACAAAGTGCAGACACGAATTCATAGTTACAGACAACCACAGGACTATTTGATCATCCCAATCACTTCCTGGGAGTGTAAGCAAGCAAAACCAATAAAAACAAGGAGTTTCCATTGCCAAATACCACTGTAAGTCATCCACGACATTGATGTATTTTTGAAATCGAATTGTATCATTCTGTCACTTATAGCACAAAATAGTTATAGATTCTTACTCCTTGAAGCATTTGCAAGCTTTCTGTAATATTTGATTGCATTTTCATGGCCTGTATTGGAGTTCGTCATTATTAAGGTTTCTTGCTTCGATTTGGGATCTTCGTGTATAGGTAAAATTGGTCCATGAAAGGGCCACCATTGTACTCAGCAGGTCCAGACAAACCTATCCATGGCATTAGTTTTTATTTATCACGTTTGTATGAGATTTTGAGGATTGCATGACCTGTAGCAACGGAAATGGCGCCGTAGGTAAAAGTCTGTATCTTTTAGCCACGGAACAAGGAAGAAGAAGATATCGTGGCAAGAAACCATTGGCCTATTTGAAAAAACGCACGCTGAATTAACATGTTTGGCCTTTTTAATATTTAATTATTGTCTTGTATTATATGAACAAACAGAACAAGTGGCGCAGTTGGTAGTGGAGTGTGTGGAAAAGGCATCAGGGCCTGGGTTCGAATCCCAAGTCCCCCCATTCTTCATATTATTTTCTTTTAGGTAATCCAACGCACACCAAAGACCAAGGTCCACCATGGGACCTCCTCATCCAATCTGCCAAGTGGCCAGATCCAAGGGCCATCAATGAAGGAGCACCAAAGGCATGGTCAAAGCAAATGCATGGGTGTTGTACCCCAAAATTTGCCCTCCCATATTCATCAAGAAATTGCCAAGTCAAGGTCACAAAATTCCCCCAGGACTATGCAGTTCAACTGTCTCCTAGACAGTCAAAACTAGGGTTTGAGTTCTGGTCAAGCAAATGAACTTTTCAAAAGCCCAATCAAGTCTCATATGCCTACAAATGTGGTCAAGCATCCTCATACCAAGTCTTAAGGCATTCAGCTCAAAATTGCACAGTCAAAACCCTAAATTGCACTACAGTCAACTGTAGGGGCAAAATGGTCATTTGACAGTCAAAAGTTCAAATTTTTGGTCAACATATCATTTTGAAGCCACAAACATCATTTGATCAATGCTTGATCATGATTCTCAAAATTTGGCTCAGAAATCATCAAAGATGCAAAAGTTGCTATATTTGGACAGCTGAAAAAGTCAACTGAAATTGACCAGGGCATAACTTTCACATGGATTATCAGAAAAATTCCATCCAAAGCTCATTTTGAAGAGAAAGACATTTCCTACAATTCATCTTCATGTTCCAAGTCCAAGAAATGCTCTCACAAAAAGTTATCAATTTCAACATTATAGGTCATTTTCAAAAGTCAACAAAAAGTGACTTTAAGTCAAAGGCCATAACTTGAGATTGGTAAATCAAAATGACATGGGACCAAAGGCATTGGTTAAAGGACTCAAAGACCTTTCCAAAATGTCCAAGAACATGTGAAAAGCTTAAAAATTGACCAAGTTATGCCTTGTGGAAGTTGGGAAATTTTTGGAAATTTTGAAAAGTCAACATTGATGCAAAAGGCCTAAATTTGCTATTTGGCCCATTTTTCCTCCAAGTTTCTTCATGCCAAGCCTATGCACGACCACTAGGCCCAAAGGGAAGTATTTTCATATTTTTTAATTATTTATTTGAATTAATATTAATTTATATTCATTTAAATCATTTTAATACATGAAAAATATAAACCTAACCTAAAAAAATCTTTTTATGCACATTATAATGTCAATATTTCGTGCACTTCTTAATTAAGCAAGTTTTGATGAGAATTGATCAGATTTGAACCAAATTGCACATGAGAAGATATGAAAAAGATTTTCCAAAATCAAATATGTAAAACCATGAATGCTTGAGATTTTGTGCAAAGTTTTTAACCTAATAGTCTCTATACATACTCAGCATGAGAACCCTAATGTTCCTAGACTGCAAGCTGCGCCAAAAACCAACATACAAACTTGAGAAAATTGCCTAAAAACTGAAATCTGAAATCAAGGTTTTAGGTCGTTCCAAGCTTCAATCTTCATCCCATTAGCATCCTGAGACATCCTTGGACACATTCCAATCATTAACAACAGCAAAAACATCCTGAATTGGTATCAAGAACTCAAACTGTACCAAGAAAATCTTGAAATCGCATAGCATGAATTAAGCATTCTTTTGCATTTTTCTTTATGGATTATTGATTATAATGATGTTTTAAAGCTAATCATCATATTTAATTTGACTTTCATGCTGTCTACAAGGATTTGCCATGCGCGATTTTTAGGTTTTGCAGGTTTCAAATTTGGGGCTTTTGTGTAAAGGAAAAATTACGCTTCCAGACCAGTGCCATTAGCTTAAGCAGGTTGAGACGAAGAAGATGGCACCCTCGCGCTCAATTTATGAACGTCGAGGGGCTAGTCGCTATTTTCTTGTAAACCCTCTAAAACAACGTTTCAAAAACCGTTGCTCTTTTGTTTTGTTTTACAGGGTGGGGAAGAAGACGAGTGCGTGTCCATCAACCATTGGCCACTTTGAATCTCGCGCGTTTTTTGTCCACTAACGCTCTGCTTTATTTATTATATTTACACGTTATTATATATTAAATGAAACGCGCTTGGTTCAGTGGTAACACGTTAGGTGAATAACCCTCAAGACCTGGGTTCAAGTCCCAGGTCTGGCAAAATCTCAATATTATTTTTCAATAGTTCATCCTATGCAGCGCTAATATCCCAGTGCACCATATTCCCTCACTATCAGGCGGCCACGCGTCCATCAGTAGCAACCCAAGGGCCATGATCAAAGGAGTACACTAAATTCCAGTCAACGCGTCATATAAGATTCAAAAAGTCAACGAAGACTGAAGCTCAATGGGCCAATGTTCTAAGGCCTGAACCTCCTTATTTGGGGCAACACCCCACTCTGGTTTGCTTTTTCTTTTCTTTTTATTATTTTAATTATTGTATTATTTATTTTTATTGCTTTAATTAATTAATTTTCTCTCTTTTTACAAAATATAAAAAACATCATAAAAATCCAGAAAAATACAAAAAAATATGATATTTATTTTATTATGATTATTTTCAAATAAACATGTAAATAACTTAGGTTAATTAGGGTATAGTTTTAATCTTTTTTTATAAAAAATCCAAAAAAAAATAGAATTTATGTTTAAATAACTTTTTATTTTCTTTTTTAATTTTCCCTTTTTTTTTCAGAATATCAATATTATTTATTTATTATTTTATTTTCATAAATTAAAAATTGTACATAAAGTTAATTTAGAGTTTAATTTAGGTTTTAATTTAAATCTTTCATAATAAACTTAAAAAATATTAGAACTAGGGTTTAGCATTTTAATTTTAATTAATTTTTTCCTTTTTTCTTTTAAATCTAAAAAAACACAAAATACCAAAAAAACATTTAATCATTTAATTTTTAATTCTCATTAAGTTTAATTGTTTGCAAAAGGGTCCAACGCCCTAGTTTTGTTTTGATTATTTTCTTTTGCGCATTTACTTTATTGCATATTATAATTCGGTATCTCTCCCAAGGCCATGTACATTTATTTATCGCACTTTTATTGCTTTATTTATTTTCCGCTAAATCGGGTCCGGTTTAATTTTGGCGATGTGGACCCGCGCCATTTGTAATAATGTAGATTTATTTTCCCGCAAACTTTTAACTGTTAACAAATATGCATGAAAGAATGAATGACAAATTAAAATCAAGCGTAGAACACGACAAACATGACAAGACAAATAACTGAAACATGACACACGAATCGCACACACCCCCCCTAGGGTACGCCTCACTGTTGCCTTTCGAAAGGTGGTCGTCGAGTAGATGACGTCTCAGTAAGTCCTCATGATCCGGGAACCTGGCATGAGGGTAGCTTCTAAGGTGTCTTCCCATTGCTCCGGTGATCACCATGTCCCTACACTCGAATTGACCCGAACACCTCCAACGGTGGTGCTACCTACCTCTCAATGGTGGGATGGCACTACTTTAAAGGACATTTACACAGACGAATTCCTTAGGGTAGGTAGGTTCTCAAGGATACTTGCTCTAATCTCAAAACAAACTCAAAACGACTTTTCACACCAACACTTTTCAAAAGCTTTCAAAAGCAAATTTTTCAAACACTCTGACGTACGAGTCGATCTGAAATTTTTCAAAGAAACTTTTTTTAAACCCACATTGAAAAGCAAGCAAACAATTTTGAAAACACAAATGAGCAAGTATCTAAGAGCCCATGGATAACCATGGATAGAAAGGGTGCTAACACCTTCCCTTTCTATAACCTACCTCCCGAACCGAGAGCAATCTCTTTAAGGAATTTTTCTGTGCTTTTGTCCTTTCCAATTGGAGAAAATAAAAGACGGTGGCGACTCTTGCTCCCGCGACATTTCGCGAACCAGCGTCAAACAGTCAGTTCCAGATCCACCGATCACAGAACTGGCGACTCTGCTGGGGATACTCTTAAAGTGAGGTGTACCTTAGGGCTAGCTCATAACTATGTTTTCAATTGTTTTCCTTGTGTGCTTTAAATTGTGGGTTGCTTGGGAGTTCTATAGATCCTACACCCGGATCTGGGGGATACCTTTCTTAGAAAGTAGCAACAAGGCTGTGAGGGAACTGTGCGGGGTATACCGACACGGTTGAAACAGTCTGCTACGTTGATGTGGCACTTTGGTGTGTACCGGTAACCCTTGAGTTCAGTCAATGAGAGTACGGGGCCTCCGCGTGGTGTCGTGAAGCATCAACAGACCTTAGGAACCTTAATTGAACTATCTTGGCCTCTTTAGGGTAGTGAGATAACTGACTTTGGTGCAGTCCGAGGTTGGTTGATACTCGATACTACGCTCAATTGAGGGTTGCTTTCCTGGAACATTTCGGTCGCCAGTTCAGTGGCTAAATCGAAACGATGAACAATGAAAGCAATCCCGTGATATTGGGAACCTTAGAACCCGGTTACTTTGATTAGGACAGGTTGAACCCACCAACTCAAGAGGGTACTACCCAGACCCCATGCTGGCCTTAAACCTTAAGGGCTTGTCTTGTGTGCCTTGTTTGCCCTACATGTTTGTCTTTGTAAATATCTGTGGCGTGTTTAATCATAGCATCATGACATCATCCAGCATCATATGCATTGACTAACCATTTCAGGGGTTCGAATTTTCATCTTTGTTCTTGTTTTGTAGGACATGGAAACTGTTCGTAGAAAGACAATTCAGGTCAATCTTGTAAGGATCCCTCCTCAGCTTAAGGAGCTTATATCCAGGATTCCCGAGAACTCTTCATTCAGTGACAGGCATGGAAGCCTCATCAGCTTGGTCAACACCAACATTGAGGAAGATATGATAAAGGTCTTGTTCCAGTTCTTTGATCCTCTGCATCACTGTTTTACCTTCTTGGACTATCAGTTGGTACCTACACTGGAGGAGTTCTCCCGGCTCCTGAAGATCCCTATCCTTGATCAGCTACCTTTCAACAGTACAGAAAAGGAACCTAAGCTTGAAGAGATTGCTAAAGCCTTGCACCTACAGTCATCTGACCTCAAGGGACATTGGGAAGTTAGAAGTGGTGTCAAAGGGTTCTTAGCCAGGTTTCTGTTTGAGAAAGCCCTTGAATGTTGGAACTCTCTTGACTTGCAAGCTTTTGAAGAAGTGGTAGCCCTCCTTGTTTATGGTTTGGTGTTGTTCCCTAATCCAGATCAGCTCATTGATATCAGTGCCGTTCAAATCTTTATGTCCAGGAATCCTATACCTACCTTGCTGGGGGACATCCTTCACTCATGTTACACTCGAACCATGAGAAAAAGAGGTGTCCTTATGTGTTGCACTCCTCTCCTGGGAAGGTGGTTTATTTCGCACCTTCCCCAATCAGTCCTGAAGAATGAGCGGGGTTTGAGATGGTCACAACGGTTGATGACTCTTACACATGCAGATATACATTGGTGCCCTAGATCCAGAGGAGATGTCACTATCATTGATCGTTGTGGGGAGTACCCTAATGTTCCTTTACTTGGAATCAGAGGAGGTATTACTTATAGCCCATGCCTGGCTTGGAGACAGTTTGGTTATGCTCGGAGGGATGGTCCTCATGACATGTTAATTCCCGACATAGTTTTTGACTTCGACAGTGATACTCAAGGACTTCGTCAGAGATTTATCAGAGCTTGGAGGATGCCTAGTAGGATAGACAGCAAGGCACTGGGGCACAGGAACTCCATCCCTTTGGAGCCTTATCTCAAGTGGGTACGAGCCCGCTCCCAGAAGTTAGTGATGCCTTATCCTCATATGCTTCCAGTAATCAAAGAACCTGTCTTGGAAGGGGAAGTGTCTCATGTTATTCAGCACCCTGATATGCCCACATCCTGGGAAGAGATGCAGAAGAGCTGGATCCAGCTTAAGGAGGAAAGGAATTCTCTCGAGACTAGTCTGCATGCCAGTGAAAGGAAAGTCTTGGAGCTCACCCGTCTGTTGCATGAGGAGAGGAATCTCAACACCTACATAGCTCCGAAAAGGATGCGCAGTGTATTTTGGGATTGACTTGATTTTTGTACTTTTGCCCATGAGGCTTTGATGTATTAAAACAATGGTTTTCTTTAATGATAACGTGTGTTCTTTTCTTGTCTACAACAAATTTGAACTTTCAAACCCTTGAATGCATTGCATACGCATTTCATACATCATGTGCATAGCAGGTTTTTCCCCTTTTCAGGTTGCTTACAGTTCTTCGCTGTTTATTTCAGCATCATGAATCCCGGATCTGAATCAACAGAGACATCAATCAAGGCTCTCCAGGCGCAGAATGCGCAGTTTCAAGAGCTAATCCTGGGTCTAGCTAAAGGCCAAGAAGAACTGAAGACTATGCTCCTAAAAAAGAAGAAGAAAAGAAGAACTGTTCTATTCAACTCGGGCCGAAGGTTGGGTAATACTCTGCAACATGAAGAGGCTGGTTCTTCTGTTGGCAAGAGTCCTTCTCAGGCAGAAGTAAAGGTTCCTACTCCAGTGGTCTCCGACAACGAGACGGATTTTGATGAGGAGCAGTACCCTCCTGCAGATGACAGGTACAAACAACTGGAGGACAGGTTGAAGGCTATGGAGGTGCAACAGGCACCTGGGCTGGATTTCGGAGATCTGGGTTTGTCGACTGGTGTAATTATCCCGCACAAGTTCAAAGCTCCAACCTTTTCTAAGTATGACGGGGCATCCTGTCCCAAGCTGCATTTGAGGTCCTATGTTCGAAAGATTCAGCCGTACTCTGCGGACAAGAATCTATGGATCCACTTCTTCCAGGAGAGTCTTTCAGGGACTCATCTCGAATGGTTCTATCAGCTGGATGGGACCAAAGTTCGTAACTGGGAGGAGCTGGCTACTGCTTTCTATAAGCAGTATCAGTATAATGCCGACCTTGCCCCCACACGTACCCAACTCCAGGGTATGTCGTTAGGTGCAAGTGAAGGTTTTAAGGAGTACGCTCAGAAGTGGAGAGACCTGGCTGGCAGGGTGCAGCCACCTTTGACTGATCGAGAGTTAGTGGACATGTTCTTGGGGACCCTATCTGGGCCATTCTTTAACCATCTCATTGGGAATTCTTCTGCTGGTTTCACTGATTTGATCTTGACTGGAGAGAGAATCGAAGCTGGGTTGAAGTCCGGGAAGATTGCAAAGGCTGCATCATCATCTAGTTCGGACAAGAAGCCGTTTAAAAAAGAGTCTAGTGCCGTGTATGGTTCCAGGAAATCAGAAAGACCTGATCACCGCCAATCTGTCAGCGCGGTAATGATCGCTAAGCCTGCTGCCGCTCCCCGGCCAAATAATCCTCAAAGGGCTGATAGACCCCGGAGAGAGTTTACCCGTTTAAGCATGACCCTATCGCAAATCCTGCCACAGTTACTATCCACCAATTTGGTGACTGTCAAGGAGGCGCCAAAGTTCTCAAACACTACCTCTCCTAAGTACAACCCGAATGCCCGTTGCGCTTACCATTCAGACAGCCCGGGGCATGCTACTGATGACTGTTGGGCACTAAAGAACAAGCTGCAGGATCTCATCGATGCTAAGGAGGTCCAGTTTGAGGCATCTGACAAGCCTAATGTGGTGACAGCTCCCCTGCCTGCTCATGGAGTTAATGCTATTGGCGATGAAGAGGAAGTGGATGAAGCTGAGTTCGATAGCTGGATCTACCCGGCAACTGACGGTGGACTTAACAATTGGAGCGCCAAGGACAATCTCTCTGTTTCTTTTGACACTAAGTAATAAATTTCTTTGTTTTGATATTTTGTAATAAACATTGATAAACTCTATGGCCCGGTGTCTTACCCGAGGCACCGTGGTTCTATTTGTGAGGGCATATGAACTGTCATTTTATACATCATGAATGAAAATCTTGGACTATTTTCGCATTGCAAATATTGTGTTCCTTTTCTATCTTCCCTTTCCCTTTACATAATTTTCAAAACAGCTGTATTTATACACACACTCACTCATACAGGTTCCAATCCACTCTGGATCTCACTGATAACAACTCTGCTAATGCCAATTATGACTTCGAAAATCCGATCAACTTAGCCGAAGACGAAGGTGAAGATGATTGCGAAGTGCCTGGCGAGCTTGCAAGACTGTTACTTCAGGAAGAGAGGGCAATTCAACCCCATGAAGAGCCAGTGGAAACCATAAACCTGGGTACTGAGGCAGACAGGAGAGAGGTAAAGATTGGTGCCAACCTAGAGCTCAGCGTGAAGCAACGGTTAACCAAGATGTTACATGACTATATGGAGATCTTTGCCTGGTCCTACGAAGACATGCCAGGGTTAGATACCGATATTGTTGTCCATCATTTGCCGACTAGGGAAGACTGCCCTCCAGTTAAACAAAAGGTCCGTCGGATGCGTCCAGAGATGTCCGAGAAGATTAAGGCCGAGGTGATGAAACAGTTTGATGCCGGGTTTCTTGCAGTGACTTCTTACCCTCAGTGGGTTGCTAATGTGGTGCCGGTACCTAAAAAGGACGGCAAGGTCAGAATGTGTGTTGATTACAGGGATCTAAACAGGGCCAGCCCCAAGGATGACTTCCCCTTACCTCACATTGATGTCCTTGTTGATAATACGGCTCAACACAAGGTATTCTCTTTCATGGACGGCTTTTCAGGTTACAATCAGATAAAGATGGCGCCTGAAGACATGGAAAAGACTACATTTGTTACTCAGTGGGGCACCTTCTGTTACAAGGTCATGCCGTTCGGATTAAAGAATGCTGGGGCAACCTACCAACGTGCCATGGTTGCCTTATTTCATGATATGATCCATCATGAGATAGAAGTGTATGTGGACGACATGATCGCTAGGTCCCAGACTGAGGAAGAGCACCTAGATCATCTGCAGAAGTTGTTTGACCGGTTGAAACTGTACAAGCTGAGATTGAACCCGAACAAGTGCACCTTCGGGGTAAGATCTGGGAAGTTGCTAGGCTTCGTGGTCAGTGATAAAGGTATTCAAGTGGACCCTGCTAAGGTCAAAGCTATTCAAGAGATGCCAGTTCCTAAAACAGAGAAGGAGGTCAGAGGCTTTTTAGGACGCCTGAATTACATTGCTCGATTCATCTCTCATCTGACTGCTACCTGTGAGCCAATCTTCAAACTGCTGAAGAAAGATCAGGTAGTACGTTGGAACGATGAATGTCAGGCTGCCTTCGACAGAATCAAAGAGTATCTCCAAGAACCACCCATCCTTATGCCACCGGTTGAAGGGAGACCTCTAATATTATATCTGACAGTGCTGGACAACTCAATGGGGTGTGTGCTGGGGCAGCATGACGAGTCTGGCCGAAAAGAGCATGCCATTTATTACCTTAGCAAAAAGTTTACCGACTGTGAGACCCGATACTCACTGCTTGAGAAAACTTGCTGCGCTTTGGTATGGGCTGCTCGCCGGTTGAGACAGTATATGTTGACTCACACTACCTTGTTGATCTCAAAAATGGATCCGATAAAGTACATATTCGAAAAGCCTGCTCTGTCTGGGAGGATTGCAAGATGGCAAATGATCTTGACGGAGTACGACATTCAGTACACAACCCAGAAAGCCATCAAGGGAAGTGTATTGGCAGACCACTTAGCTCATCAAGCTGTAGATGACTACCAATCAATGAACTTCGAGTTTCCGGATGAAAGCATTATGATAGTAACAGATTGCGAGGTACCTGGACCGGATGAAGGACCTGAACCAGGATCCCGATGGTCTATGCACTTTGACGGAGCTTCCAATGCTTTGGGAAATGGTATCGGCGCCATCATCATATCTCCTCAAGGTACTCATACTCCACTCACTGCCCGGCTGTGTTTCAACTGTACCAACAACATGGCGGAGTATGAGGCGTGTATCATGGGTCTTCAAGCTGCGATTGACCTAAGGATCAAATTTCTAAGTGTCTTCGGAGATTCCGCTCTTGTGATCAATCAGATCAAAGGAGAGTGGGATACGAAGCATCCAAACTTGATCCCTTACAGAGAATGTGTGTTGACCATGATTCCCCACTTCACGGAGATAACCTTTGAGCACTTTCCAAGAGAAGAGAATCAGTTAGCGGACGCGTTAGCTACAATGTCTTCAATGTTCAAGGTTAAATGGGATAATGAAGCTCCCCGGATCATCATCTGGAAATTGGACGAACCGGCATACTGTTGTGATCTCGAAACTGAATTGGTGACTGAGAAGCCTTGGTACCATGAAGTGAAGAGATATCTGGAAGCTCAGGAATACCCTGAAGGTGCCTCTATCAATGATAAGAAATTCCTGAGGCGGTTCGCAGCCAAGTTCTTCCTAAGCAACGGCATCTTGTACAAGCGAAACCATGATTCAACCTTACTGCGTTGTGTGGACAAAATTGAAGCAGAAAGGATCATGGAAGAGCTACATGAAGGGACCTTTGGTACGCATTCCAGTGGGCATACTATGGCTAAAAAGATCCTACGGGCGGGATATTATTGGTCCACAATGGAAGCTGACTGCTACCAACACTCCAGGACATGCCACAAGTGCCAGATCTATGCAGATAAGGTGCATGTTCCTCCGGTTCCCCTGAATGTTCTGACTGCGCCTTGGCCGTTTGCAATGTGGGGCATAGACATGATCGGCGAGATAAGACCTACGGCATCCAATGGACATCGCTTCATCCTAGTGGCGATTGATTATTTTACAAAGTGGGTTGAGGCAGCATCCTATGCTACGGTAACCAAGACTGTTGTAGCACGGTTTATTCGGCACAATCTGATCTGCCGATACGGCGTCCCTGAGCGGATTATTACAGACAACGGTACCAATCTGAACAATAAGATGATCGCCGAGCTTTGCGAACAATTCAAGATACAGCACCACAATTCTTCTCCTTACAGACCGAAGATGAATGGGGCTGTAGAAGCAGCAAATAAAAACATCAAGAAGATCGTGCAAAAAATGACAGTAACGTACAAAGATTGGCACGAGATGTTACCGTTCGCTCTGCATGGGTACCGTACCTCAGCTAGGACATCAACCGGGGCAACTCCCTTCTCTCTGGTTTATGGCATGGAGGCAGTCTTGCCGATCGAAGTGCAAATTCCTTCTCTCCGGATAATGAAGGATGCAAACCTGAACGAAGATGATTGGATCCAGACACGACTTGACCAACTCAATCTCATTGACGAAAAGAGACTTGCTGCTATCTGTCATGGTCAGACGTATCAGAAACGGATGATCAGGGCATTTAACAAGAAAGTCAGACCACAAGAATATCAGGTTGGGGATCTGGTTATCAAGAGAATCATCCTTCCTCAGAGGACCCCTACGTACGAAGGGCCATTTGTGGTTAAGCATGTGTTCTCAGGAGGAGCAATGATATTAACTAACATGGATGGTGACGACCTTCCTCACCCCGCCAATGCAGACATAGTTAAAAAATACTACGCATGAAAAAAGACCCGCTAGGCTGACATGCCTAGGCAAAAATTAGGGCTTCCCGTCGAACCAAAAGGGTTCGGGCAAAATGTAGGGATGAAAATGAAAAATCTGTACACCCGGCAAGTCGAAAACCTGAAAAGGCGGCTTGGGCAAAAATGGGTATCCCGGTGGACCGAAAACCCGAAAGGGCGGTCCAGGCAAAAATTAGGGATAAAAGCGTAAAACTATGTCTCATAGATCACTTTGCATCCAGAATCCGGTATCTACATCAAGCTCAAACGACATCGATCAGTCAGCTTCACCTTCAACCAAGGTCATCAAGTGATGAGACGCTCGGAGTTATAAAGGCAATAGCAGAGTTGAAACCCAGTGGATCATTCATCTTTCACACAGCTGTTTTACTTTTCTTTTGTACAAAACTTGTATAAACTCTTTTGATCGGCGACGTACCTCTTACTAGGACGTCAGCCTCTTGTACACAAAACGCCTATTCAGGCCATTCAAAATCAATAAAAATACATTTTCAGTTAAACGTGCCCAAGTGTTTTTCTTTTTCTGTTTTGTTTTGCGAAGAACGTCCAAGGTTCAATTTGTGATGTATGCATTGACAATAATTTGCTAACTCATAAATATTTGCATACGAAACAAAGGAATTAATTGCAGGTGACACTGGAAACAGGGGCAATAAAGAGTTGTCCGAGCAGTCTAATTGTTCTATCCTCCGAGGTACCAAGGTAGGTTCAGCCAAAGAGCATGACCGAGTATCTTAATTCCCCAGAGAGTAGTTCAGTAAAACAATACATGTCTCTCCAAGCAAAATTACAATTATCAAGGAAATTGAGTATCCCCCCGTAGATCTCAATACTTCCCCAGCAGTATACATAAAGCATCCCTGGCAGTCTTGGTCTAAAGATTGTTCCCCGGCGGTATCTCAATATTCAAAGGAATCACTTCCCCAGCATATCAAACTCCCCAGAAGAGTCCAATCCAGCTTCACCAACAAAGTTGGAAGTCATATCCCTCAAGCAGTAAGCTTATCCCCAGTAGATTCTGGAAGCTGATCCCCTCGCAGAGCACGAACGCGTCGTCCCGGCTTGATTTAAAGAGTTATTTCCGTAACAGGATATAACTGGGTTATCCTCAGCCAAAAGCCACGGAAAGAGCGTCCTCGGCAAAGTATCTTCCTACCCCCAGCGAAGTCTATCAACACTTCCGACAACAAGGATATCCCCAGCGGAGTTATCTTCATCAACTCAGCAAAGCATCGCTATCCCCACAGAGTAGCACTCCCCAGCATGACCGCTAGAGTATCTTTTCTCCCGCAGAATTATTTCATTTGCCAAGTTTATTCCTCAACGGAGTTATCTTCTCCTACCGGTATTCTTGCAACAATCATCCACAGCGGAAGCAAAACCTCTTCCTCAACATCAGCCTAGGATATGACTTCCCGGCACCCGTCAAGGATTTATTTTCCTAGACGAAAACATACATGAATCATCACATACATCATTATAGCATGCATGTACACATCATATCATATAAATCGTATCCATGTTTGCTTGATCCATATCATGCATCGCATATAACTAACCTCTACCTTTCAGGAAGGGTGCAGTTGAAATTCTCAAACATATTTCAAGGACTACTCTAGTCCAGTTAAATCGACTCCAAACAGATTTTTCTGATAAAGACTCAGTAGAAGTTCTCTTATGGTCCCCTCTCCAACGGCGTGTGAGGTGGTAATTCCTTCTTCAGATGTTCCCCTCTCCGGCATGAGCGTGAGGTGATATTCTCTTATGGTCCCCTCTCCAACGGCGTGTGAGGTGGTAATTCCTTCTTCAGATGTTCCCCTCTCCGGCATGAGCGTGAGGTGATATTCTCTTATGGTCCCCTCTCCAACGGCGTGTGAGGTGGTAATTCCTTCTTCAGATGTTCCCCTCTCCGGCATGAGCGTGAGGTGATATTCTCTTATGGTCCCCTCTCCAACGGCGTGTGAGGTGGTAATTCCTTCTTCAGATGTTCCCCTCTCCGGCATGAGCGTGAGGTGATATTCTCTTATGGTCCCCTCTCCAACGGCGTGTGAGGTGGTAATTCCTTCTTCAGATGTTCCCCTCTCCGGCATGAGCGTGAGGTGATATTCTCTTATGGTCCCCTCTCCAACGGCGTGTGAGGTGGTAATTCCTTCTTCAGATGTTTCCCCTCTCCGGCATGAGCGTGGGGTGATATTCTCTTATGGTCCCCTCTCCAACGGCGTGTGAGGTGGTAATTCCTTCTTCAGATGTTCCCCTCTCCGGCATGAGCGTGAGGTGATATTCTCTTATGGTCCCCTCTCCAACGGCGTGTGAGGTGGTAATTCCTTCTTCAGATGTTCCCCTCTCCGGCATGAGCGTGAGGTGATATTCTCTTATGGTCCCCTCTCCAACGGCGTGTGAGGTGGTAATTCCTTCTTCAGATGTTTCCCTCTCCGGCATGAGCGTGAGGTGATATTCTCTTATGGTCCCCTCTCCAACGGCGTGTGAGGTGGTAATTCCTTCTTCAGATGTTTCCCTCTCCGGCATGAGCGTGAGGTGATATTCTCTTATGGTCCCCTCTCCAACGGCGAGTGAGGTGATATTTCCTTCCAGATTATAATTTCCTATAGTTCCCTCTCCGACGGCGAGTGAGGTGACTCCCTTTGAGATTATAATGTCCTTTGGTTCTCTTCCTGACACTACGAAGATGGTAACCCTCACCAAGATTTTCTCAACGAGCGTTGTTGAGGTTGAAATCATTCAGGATCCTCTTACCATTCATGCTAAGGCAGTAACCATCCCTGGTTCATTCATCAGCATTTGAAGCTCCAGACTCAGCTCTTGTAACCAGTCAGGACACATCTGTATCAAGCTTCTGAAAATCAGCCCCTGCAGCGTGTCAGGTACTCATTTTTCTCTTGCAGGTATGCAGGTTCTCGCTAAGGAATATCTTACGCAATCAACATCCAGATGGAATCTATAAGCCCATCATCCCATCCAGCAACATCCAAATGGCATCTATAAGCCCATTCCCTCATCATCATTGCTACTATGTGAGCGCAAATTTCTGGGCACTCTAGTGTCCAATCATCTTCTACCCTCGGATTACGAAAGGCACGTCAGCCAATCTGCATCCTCAGGTCTAAGAAGATTGAACAGGGGCAACTGTTGTACCCCAAAATTTGCCCTCCCATATTCATCAAGAAATTGCCAAGTCAAGGTCACAAAATTCCCCCAGGACTATGCAGTTCAACTGTCTCCTAGACAGTCAAAACTAGGGTTTGAGTTCTGGTCAAGCAAATGAACTTTTCAAAAGCCCAATCAAGTCTCATATGCCTACAAATGTGGTCAAGCATCCTCATACCAAGTCTTAAGGCATTCAGCTCAAAATTGCACAGTCAAAACCCTAAATTGCACTACAGTCAACTGTAGGGGCAAAATGGTCATTTGACAGTCAAAAGTTCAAATTTTTGGTCAACATATCATTTTGAAGCCACAAACATCATTTGATCAATGCTTGATCATGATTCTCAAAATTTGGCTCAGAAATCATCAAAGATGCAAAAGTTGCTATATTTGGACAGCTGAAAAAGTCAACTGAAATTGACCAGGGCATAACTTTCACATGGATTATCAGAAAAATTACATCCAAAGCTCATTTTGAAGAGAAAGACATTTCCTACAATTCATCTTCATGTTCCAAGTCCAAGAAATGCTCTCACAAAAAGTTATCAATTTCAACATTATAGGTCATTTTCAAAAGTCAACAAAAAGTGACTTTAAGTCAAAGGCCATAACTTGAGATTGGTAAATCAAAATGACATGGGACCAAAGGCATTGGTTAAAGGACTCAAAGACCTTTCCAAAATGTCCAAGAACATGTGAAAAGCTTAAAAATTGACCAAGTTATGCCTTGTGGAAGTTGGGAAATTTTTGGAAATTTTGAAAAGTCAACATTGATGCAAAAGGCCTAAATTTGCTATTTGGCCCATTTTTCCTCCAAGTTTCTTCATGCCAAGCCTATGCACGACCACTAGGCCCAAAGGGAAGTATTTTCATATTTTTTAATTATTTATTTGAATTAATATTAATTTATATTCATTTAAATCATTTTAATACATGAAAAATATAAACCTAACCTAAAAAAATCTTTTTATGCACATTATAATGTCAATATTTCGTGCACTTCTTAATTAAGCAAGTTTTGATGAGAATTGATCAGATTTGAACCAAATTGCACATGAGAAGATATGAAAAAGATTTTCCAAAATCAAATATGTAAAACCATGAATGCTTGAGATTTTGTGCAAAGTTTTTAACCTAATAGTCTCTATACATACTCAGCATGAGAACCCTAATGTTCCTAGACTGCAAGCTGCGCCAAAAACCAACATACAAACTTGAGAAAATTGCCTAAAAACTGAAATCTGAAATCAAGGTTTTAGGTCGTTCCAAGCTTCAATCTTCATCCCATTAGCATCCTGAGACATCCTTGGACACATTCCAATCATTAACAACAGCAAAAACATCCTGAATTGGTATCAAGAACTCAAACTGTACCAAGAAAATCTTGAAATCGCATAGCATGAATTAAGCATTCTTTTGCATTTTTCTTTATGGATTATTGATTATAATGATGTTTTAAAGCTAATCATCATATTTAATTTGACTTTCATGCTGTCTACAAGGATTTGCCATGCGCGATTTTTAGGTTTTGCAGGTTTCAAATTTGGGGCTTTTGTGTAAAGGAAAAATTACGCTTCCAGACCAGTGCCATTAGCTTAAGCAGGTTGAGACGAAGAAGATGGCACCCTCGCGCTCAATTTATGAACGTCGAGGGGCTAGTCGCTATTTTCTTGTAAACCCTCTAAAACAACGTTTCAAAAACCGTTGCTCTTTTGTTTTGTTTTACAGGGTGGGGAAGAAGACGAGTGCGTGTCCATCAACCATTGGCCACTTTGAATCTCGCGCGTTTTTTGTCCACTAACGCTCTGCTTTATTTATTATATTTACACGTTATTATATATTAAATGAAACGCGCTTGGTTCAGTGGTAACACGTTAGGTGAATAACCCTCAAGACCTGGGTTCAAGTCCCAGGTCTGGCAAAATCTCAATATTATTTTTCAATAGTTCATCCTATGCAGCGCTAATATCCCAGTGCACCATATTCCCTCACTATCAGGCGGCCACGCGTCCATCAGTAGCAACCCAAGGGCCATGATCAAAGGAGTACACTAAATTCCAGTCAACGCGTCATATAAGATTCAAAAAGTCAACGAAGACTGAAGCTCAATGGGCCAATGTTCTAAGGCCTGAACCTCCTTATTTGGGGCAACACCCCACTCTGGTTTGCTTTTTCTTTTCTTTTTATTATTTTAATTATTGTATTATTTATTTTTATTGCTTTAATTAATTAATTTTCTCTCTTTTTACAAAATATAAAAAACATCATAAAAATCCAGAAAAATACAAAAAAATATGATATTTATTTTATTATGATTATTTTCAAATAAACATGTAAATAACTTAGGTTAATTAGGGTATAGTTTTAATCTTTTTTTATAAAAAATCCAAAAAAAAATAGAATTTATGTTTAAATAACTTTTTATTTTCTTTTTTAATTTTCCCTTTTTTTTTCAGAATATCAATATTATTTATTTATTATTTTATTTTCATAAATTAAAAATTGTACATAAAGTTAATTTAGAGTTTAATTTAGGTTTTAATTTAAATCTTTCATAATAAACTTAAAAAATATTAGAACTAGGGTTTAGCATTTTAATTTTAATTAATTTTTTCCTTTTTTCTTTTAAATCTAAAAAAACACAAAATACCAAAAAAACATTTAATCATTTAATTTTTAATTCTCATTAAGTTTAATTGTTTGCAAAAGGGTCCAACGCCCTAGTTTTGTTTTGATTATTTTCTTTTGCGCATTTACTTTATTGCATATTATAATTCGGTATCTCTCCCAAGGCCATGTACATTTATTTATCGCACTTTTATTGCTTTATTTATTTTCCGCTAAATCGGGTCCGGTTTAATTTTGGCGATGTGGACCCGCGCCATTTGTAATAATGTAGATTTATTTTCCCGCAAACTTTTAACTGTTAACAAATATGCATGAAAGAATGAATGACAAATTAAAATCAAGCGTAGAACACGACAAACATGACAAGACAAATAACTGAAACATGACACACGAATCGCACACACCCCCCCTAGGGTACGCCTCACTGTTGCCTTTCGAAAGGTGGTCGTCGAGTAGAGGACGTCTCAGTAAGTCCTCATGATCCGGGAACCTGGCATGAGGGTAGCTTCTAAGGTGTCTTCCCATTGCTCCGGTGATCACCATGTCCCTACACTCGAATTGACCCGAACACCTCCAACGGTGGTGCTACCTACCTCTCAATGGTGGGATGGCACTACTTTAAAGGACATTTACACAGACGAATTCCTTAGGGTAGGTAGGTTCTCAAGGATACTTGCTCTAATCTCAAAACAAACTCAAAACGACTTTTCACACCAACACTTTTCAAAAGCTTTCAAAAGCAAATTTTTCAAACACTCTGACGTACGAGTCGATCTGAAATTTTTCAAAGAAACTTTTTTTAAACCCACATTGAAAAGCAAGCAAACAATTTTGAAAACACAAATGAGCAAGTATCTAAGAGCCCATGGATAACCATGGATAGAAAGGGTGCTAACACCTTCCCTTTCTATAACCTACCTCCCGAACCGAGAGCAATCTCTTTAAGGAATTTTTCTGTGCTTTTGTCCTTTCCAATTGGAGAAAATAAAAGACGGTGGCGACTCTTGCTCCCGCGACATTTCGCGAACCAGCGTCAAACAGTCAGTTCCAGATCCACCGATCACAATGGGGTCTCAAAAGGTCAACGTGGACCTTTGTTTCTTGGGCCCAGATTTCTGTTTACACCCCCAAATTACTCAGGCCCAATAACTCTTTCTCTTTTCTTTTTACATTTTGTTTTATTTAATTTATTTTATTTACTAACACAAAATTAATTTTTCTTTTATCAAAAAATCACATAAAAGTATTTTTCACCCAATTAGACTTAGGTTTATTTTTTGTCAATGAATTAATTAATTTAATTAGATTTTAATTTTAGGTAAACTTTAATTTCTTTTTGTAAATAAATTAAAATTAATTAGAACAATTAGGGGTTTATTTCTAACTTAATTACATTTTCTTTTTCTTAAAATAACCAAAAACACAACAATAGGCCATTTATTTATTTTCATTAATTAATTTAATTACTGGTTAATTTTGTATTTAATTTAGAAAACCTAATTCTTTTCTTAAAAATAATTAAAAAACAACAAAAACATTTTTTCTTTTAATTAGGTTAGAAAGGGTCAAAACCCTAGTTCTCTCCCGATCTAATTTTCCTCGCGCGCGTTTTATTATTTATTTTTATCCTATTAATGTAATTGCTCACAAGTTGTAATAGCTTAATTAGGACTTTATTTTCATTTATCGCTTTATTTTTTAAGGGTTTGTTTTTGGCTATGTAAATACCCGAAGCCTTATAATAGTGTAGTGTAAAATCAAGCTTCTCAAATAAGCTTTTGTTTTGATGAAGACAAACCATGGCTAAAGAAAGAAGGCAAAGATTTTGATCAAGCATCTAAGCATATAAGGATAATATCTTCACTCAAAGCTCTCAAAAACTTTAAAGGTATAATAATATTATCTACTTTGATCTTAAGATATAGATGCTCAAAAATGAAAAAGAAATGTTTAAGAATCATTACTCAAGCTTTTCAAAGATAAAATTTCACTTTTCTTCTGCTGCAATCAATTTACACCTTAGTCCAATCGATTACACTCTTCAAAAATTCCAAATCTTTTGCTTCTGTTTCTTCATGCAATCGATTACATTGTTTGTGCAATCGATTGCACACTTAAAATTTTCAAAACGTTTGGTTCTGACTTTGCATGCAATCGATTACATAGTTGGTGCAATCGATTGCACTCAGTTAAATTTTTCTACTGACTTTGTATGCAATCAATTACATTGTTAATGCAATCGATTACAATCTTAAAATTTTGAAATTATAGCTGTTAAAAACCTTGTGCAATCGATTACACTAAAGGTGCAATCGATTACACTCTGCACGAATTTGAAAAATAACAGCTTTGTTCATGCCTTTTGATCATGCCTTTTCATTACATCTTTTCACTCAAACTTGGCATTTATTCATGATACATTTCCAGATCTTCATGATGTTTCAAAGGGGTGTTATGAACATATAAATATTCAATTTCAAATTCAGATCTAACACCTTCTTTCATAATATTTTTCTGAACTTTCAAAATACAAACTCAAGCATTCTTCACTTTCATGCATAAGTTTTCTGCATTTATTTTCATACATTAAACATAAAACTTTGAGCAAATATATCTTGAGTCTTTGTACAATATTATTATTGAAAGAAGAAGATTATACATTGTCAAAATCACTCTTAGTGATCAATATTACTCTACTCACTCAAACTCACAAATTGTTATTTACTTACTTATTTTCCAGGATTGTTGGAATTAAGTTTAAGTGTTTTTGTTGAAATCTTGTCTTTCCATGTTGCTGGATACAAGTGTAGTTACATTGAGAGGATTGTTCTCATAGGTAACTTAGTGAAAATCCAAGAGGATTGTTCTTGGTCCAAGAGGATTGTTCTTGGTCGTTTTATTGGTTAGAGTCTTGTATAGAAGGACTAGGGTGTCTTGTCTAGAGATCTAACAATAAGGAAATCTATTTCATGTTGAAAGGGGACTGGAGTACTCTCAGACTGTGAGGGGAACCAGGATACATCTCTGTGTTCTTTACTTTTCTGCATTTACCGCTTTCATCACTAGCCATAAACCAGAAAAGAAAGAAACACATTTGTAAACTCATGCACTAAACCAGAAAAATAATATCCATCTCACTAAAACGGTAAAAATATTAAAGTAACTAATTCAACCCCCCCCCCCCCCCCTTTTAGGCGCACTCTCATACTTACAATTGGTATCAGAACAGGTTATAGGTAACCTGCTCCTAAAAGATCCAGAATGGCTTCCGCAAATTAAAATCTTGTTTTCAGAGATGGTGGTAGTAACAACAAGCCTCCTCTATTTTGTGGTGAATATTTTGACTTCTGTAAAATACGCATGAAGGCGCATCTAGAAGCACAAGGAGAAGAAATATGGGATGCTGTCGAAAATGGTCCATTTATCCCTATAACGGTAATCAATGGTGTTGTCTCATCAAAGCCTAAAACTGCATGGGACGATGATGATAAGAAGAAAGTTCTCTATGATAAAAAGGCAATAAATCTTCTTCAAGGTGCACTTAGCATGGATGAATTCTTCCGTGTCTCGGCATGCAAAACAACGAAAGATATATGGGATACCTTGGTAGAAACTCATGAAGGAACCGCTGAAGTTTAAAGATCAAGATTAAATACTTTGAGTCAAGAATACGAACTATTCAGAATGCAGCCCCGAGAATCAATCCTCGACTTACAGAAAAGATTTGTACGCTTGATAAATCATTTGAAATCACTCGGTAAGACTTTAACTAATGATGAACTTAATATTAAAGTGCTTAGATCTTTATCCAGGGAATGGCAACCAAAAATGACAGCAATATCCGAGAAGAAGAATCTATCCACAATGACTTCCACCACTTTGTTCGGAAAACTTCAAGAATATGAGACGGAACTTGCAAGACTTGAAAAGCATGAAATCCAAGTAAAAGATTCAAAAGACATGGCTCTAAATACAAGGATAAAAAATCATGATAGCAATCAAGGGGAGGAATCCACTAGTAGTGAAGATGATAATCTTATCAAGAAGATTGAAAAGGTTCTACGAAAAGAAAGAAAAAGGGAAGCACCAACAAGGAAGGTTATATGCTTTGAATGTGGAGAAAAAGGACATGTTAAAAGTGAATGTCCTACACTTGAAAAGAAGAAGAAATATTTCAAGAGAAATAAAGATAAAAAGTCAAAGAAAGCATATATAGCATGGGAAAGTTCATCTTCTGATTCTGAAAACAATCAACGTGTTAATCTTGCATTGATGGCCTCACACCATTTCGATGATGAAGACAATGAGGTTAGTAATGAATTTTCTCTTTTTGATAGTGATGCACAAGGTGCTATAGATGAACTATTGAATGAATGCAAAATTCTGTATAAAACCATTTCATCACAAAAGAAACAAATTTCATCCTTAGAAGAAAAATGTGTTTCAATGGAAAAAGATTTCAAAGAAGAAAAACAAAAATCAAGTGATGAACAAAAACAGAATTTTGTATGCAAAAATTGTGATTCACTCTCTTTCCAAATTGTCCAATTAAAAAGAGTCGTTGAAAGATATGAAAAAGGGAAAATTGGATTGGAAGGTGTTCTTAGCCAACAAAGATACTCCAATGATAAAAGTGGACTTCGATATTCAAAGTTTTCAAAACCAAGTTCTAACAAAACTATCTTTGTTAAGGCAAGTGATCAATCTTCCAAAGAAAAAGTGAACAAACCTAAAATAGTTCGTCACTATCCGAAAAAGAAAACATTCTCTAAGAAGAAATCTTATCCTTCTAGATATAGAAATAACTTTGAACCTACTTGTTTTTATTGTGGTATTAAAGGCCATACACCTAATGCTTGCTATGTTAGAAACTTTAGTGTGGCAAGTGGGCATTATGTGTGGGTAAAGAAAGGAACTAACTATGATGGACCCAAAGCACATTGGGTACCAAATCAAACTTAATTTTTTTTATAGGTATGCTTGAAGACCACATGCAATATTTGGTATCTTGATAGTGGTTGTTCAAAGCATATGACGAGAGACATACACTAACTTTAAAATCTAGTTCAAGTCCAAGGATTATTTCACATATGGGAAATACCTTAAAGGAAGAATTCTTGGCATTGGCAAAGTTGATACACTAACTTTCATATCCATTGAAGATGTACTTCATGTTGAAGAACAAAAGACAACTTCTAAGTACAAGTCAAATTTGTTACAAAGGCTTCAACATCATGTTTTGATAAAGATAACTACTATGTGCATTTATCAAAGGATGAGAAAAAGTATCATGAAGCAAATATGGCTATGGTTAAGTTTTCAATATTATTACATATATTTTGTCCATTTTTTTATGCATCTTTCCCTTCTTTTTGATAATGTCAAAGGGGGAGAAGGATGTTATACTTTATGCTTGTATTTCCTGTGTCTTAACTTTCAAGGTACTCTCCAATCAAGATGAAGAATTGCAAAGGATTCCAACCCTCTCCTACATAGGGGGAGTTTTGCATCTTAGGGGGAGAAGCTCTTCTGGAAAGTACATCGCATAAAGAAAGATTTTTTGTCATCATCAAAAAGGGGGAGAATGTAAAATCAAGCTTCTCAAATAAGCTTTTGTTTTGATGAAGACAAACCATGGCTAAAGAAAGAAGGCAAAGATTTTGATCAAGCATCTAAGCGTCTAAGGATAATATCTTCACTCAAAGCTCTCAACAACTTTAAAGGTATAATAATATTATCTACTTTGATCTTAAGATATAGATGCTCAAAAATGAAAAAGAAATGTTTAAGAATCATTACTCAAGCTTTTCAAAGATAAAATTTCACTTTTCTTCTGCTGCAATCGATTTACATCTTAGTGCAATCGATTGCACTCTTCAAAAATTCCAAATATTTTGCTTCTGTTTCTTCATGCAATCGATTACATTGTTTGTGCAATCGATTGCACACTTAAATTTTTCAAAACGTTTGGTTCTGACTTTGCATGCAATCGATTACATAGTTGGTGCAATCGATTGCACTCAATTAAATTTTGCTACTGACTTTGTATGCAATCGATTACATTGTTAATGCAATCGATTGCACTCTTAAAATTTTGAAATTATAGCTGTTAAAAACCTTGTGCAATCGATTACACTAAAGGTGCAATCGATTACACACTGCACGAATTTGAAAAATAACAACTTTGTTCATGCCTTTTGATCATGCCTTTTCATTACATCTTTTCACTCAAACTTGGCATTTGTTCATGATACATTTCCAGATCTTCATGATGTTTCAAAGGGGTGTTATGAATATATAAATATTCAATTTCAAATTCAGATCTACCACCTTCTTTCATAATATTTTTCTGAACTTTCAAAATACAAACTCAAGCATTCTTCACTTTCATGCATAAGTTTTCTGCATTTATTTTCATACATTAAACAGAAAACTTTGAGAAAATATATATTGAGTCTTTGTACAAGATTATTATTGAAAGAAGAAGAGTATACATTGTCAAAATCACTATTAGTGATCAATATTACTCTACTCACTCAAACTCATAAATTGATATTTACTTACTTATTTTCCAGGATTGTTGGAATTAAGTTTAAGTGTTTTTGTTGAAATCTTGTCTTTCCAAGTTGCTGGATACAAGTGTAGTTACATTGAGAGGATTTTTCTCATAGGTAACTTAGTGAAAATCGAAGAGGATTGTTCTTGGTGGTTTTATTGGTTAGAGTCTTTTATAGAAGAACTAGGGTGTCTTGTCTAGAGGTCTAACAATAAGGAAATCTCTTTCATGTTGAAAGGGGACTGGAGTACTCTCGGACTGTGAGGGGAACCAGGATACATTTCTGTGTTCTTTACTTTTCCGCATTTACCGCTTTCATCACTAGCCATAAACCAGAAAAGAAAGAAACACATTTGTAAACTCATGCACTAAACCAGAAAAATAATATCCATATCACTAAAACGGTAAAAATATTAAAGTACCTAATTCACCCCCCCCCCCCCCCCCTCTTAGGCGCACTCTCATACTTACACGTAGTTTAATTTCTGCACTTTAAATTCCGCAAAATATTAAACTGTTAGATGTATGATATTAGGATGCATGACAAGAATGTATGATTAACTTTAAAACGGTTAGATAACCCTAAAATGTGCAAAGATAATAATCTGAAATTTAATCACTCGCACATGCGCACTCCTAGGGTACACTCCCACTTCGGTTGCCTTTGGTAAACGATCATTAGGTATAGGATACTTTAGTGGTCGTCCTTTTGTCTCAAAGATTAAATTTGCCTAGGAATGGTTGCCTCGGATATTGTTGCCTCGAATAGTTGATCTAAGACATTAGGGTTATTACTAAGACGTCTTAACTTTGCTTTAGTGATCGTACGTCCCTTTCGAATTGACCCTCAAAACTCCGACGATGGTGCTACCTACTCACTAATAGTGGGATAGCACTATCTAAAGGAAACGAACATAGAACAATTCTTTTATCGAGTAGGTAGATTAGCTCTTAAGTACTTGCTCAATCCAAACAAACTCTTTTCACACTTACACTCCTTTTCAAACAAAGTTTTCAAAAACACTTCGTAACACTCTTGAAGAGAGAAGCAAGAGTTAAATCGAAGTCAAAGAAAAAACCTTTCAAAGCACACAAACACACAAAGAAGCAATTTTGAAAATGATGAGCAAGTACCTAAGAGCCCATAGAGAACTACGGATAGAAAGGGTGCTAATACCTTCCCTTTCTATAATCTACCCCCCGTACTCAGAAAATCTCGAAAAAGGAATTTTTCTGTGCTTTTTTCCTTTCCAGTTGGATAAAATAAAAGTCGGTGGCGACTCTTGCTTACCGCGACATTTTGCGAACACAAACGCAAAACGCAAACCAGCATTCCTAAAAAAAATAGTCCCGGTTCTGGCCACCGTATCACAGTGAGAAATAGCTAGGGGCAGATCTCCATTTGAATCACTTGGGACATGTTACATTGATTATGAGTTTCAGCAAAAGCCACTATGAAAATTGAATCTTCGGTATCACCAAATTTCTTGTCTATGTCAGCAGTATCAGATGGTGTCATTATGTCGTAAAAGTTCCTAGAAAAATACTGAGGAAGGTCAAGACTATCAAAAACCTGGTAATCAATGGTGTATCAATTACTTAAAACATCAGGTGCACCAAACTAATACCAGGGGCAAATGGACTCCCGCATACGAAGGGCCACGTATGATCAAGAAAATATTTTATGGCAGTGCTACAACACTTACACCATGGACAGTGAAAATTCCCCGCACCCTATAAACACAAACATAGTCAAAAATACTATGCATGAAAAAGATACCCACTAGGTTGATAGGCCTAGGAAAAAATAAGGGCATCCTAACGAACCAAAAGAATTCGGGCAAAAATTAGGGACATATAAATAAAATTGTACACCCGACAAGTCAAAAACCCGAGAAGGCGGGGGAAAAAAAGGGTAACCCGATGGACTAAAAATCTGAAAAGACAATCCAGGAAAAAGTTAGGGATTGAAGCGTACGACTATGCCCCATTATCTCATCACTTGTTTATCACTCTGATCAACATTTACTAAAGACTCTAGGAGTTGGGATAATGCTCAAGTCATCCACAAATCCCCATAGAATCATCTCTATAGAGCTATTTTCACAGGCTCATCCCCAACAGAGATATATTCCCCAACAAGTCTAATATGCCCATAGGTAGAAATTCGGGCATCTTCTAGCAATTCACCTCCATATCCCTAATGGATAGCTTGACCTGATCATCATCCCTAATAGGTCCCCTAGCGGATAAGGAAGTTTGATCATTTCTCCAACATATAATGGAGACTTTCTCAACGTAACCTATAAAATTCTAACCCCCATCAGAGTTTATTTCCTCGACACCGTTTAAAGAAACATAATTCCAAGCGAAGTTTATTACTCCAACGCCATAAATCCCTAACAAAATTCTTTTCTCCAACAGGTTTTAATCAAAGTTTTTATCCCCAAAAGAGTTGCTATGGTATCTGAAATCTGGACAGATAACACACCAGAGGAATGTCCATCACTTTTATCCTTAGTCGAGGTACATAAGAATCAAATCCTTCAACAACAAAACAGGGAATGATCGACTCTCCTTGAATGCCTCTATCCTAAAGAAGAAGTCGAAAATCTCCAGCGGAGTATCCTCAAACAGAAAGCGGGAATCCCCAGCAAAATTATTCCCAGTAGAAATTAAAGAATCACTTTCTTCATCCTCAACAACAATCCGAGACTTATTTTCCCCATCTATACATTCTTACAAGGAGCTACAGATACGCTTCAACGACATATTGCATCCATACATCACTTCGTAATACATAATAGCATATTCATACTGAAACGCATATAACATTCTCATTTATCTTGAGAGCATCATTAATGTATTACATGCATCACGATATTACATAAAGATAAATTTGTCTTTTCAGGTAAAGTTTGCAAACAGACGAATATCATCAGCAATTTTCAAAGAGGTCAGAGTTTAATTCCCGAAACAGGACGGGGCAACTATCTATATGACCAGGCGGTATAAATTCCTGAAATAGGACATGTTTACCAACAAGAAAACATGTCTAAGATTAATTCCCGAAACAGGATGGGGAAACTATCTATATGACCAAGCGGTATAAATTCCTGAAACAGGACATGTTTACCAACAAAAAAAAAGCGGGTCAGAGATTAATTCTCGAAACAGGACGAGGCAACTATCTATACGACCAAGCGGTATGAATTCCTGAAACAGTACATGTTTACCAATAAAAAGTGGGTCAAATATTAATTCCCGAAACAGGATGGAGCAACTATATATACGACCAAGCGATATGAATTCATGAAACAAGACAAGTTTACTAACAAAAAAGTGGGTCAGAGATTAATTTCCGAAACAAGACGGGGCAACTATCTATATGAACAGATGATGTGAATTCCCGAAACATAACAGGCTTACCAATATAATTAGATTGTAGATCAATTCCCGAAACAAGACGGGGCGACTATCTGTATGACCAAATGATTTCCTTCAGAGACTAAATTCTGACAAGCATTCCTCTTCAGAAGATTATTCTGAAAAGCATTCCCCCTAGAGACTGAATTCTGGCGAGCACTTTCCTTCTGAAAAACATTATTCACAATCAGGCGTAGACTCGTTCTGATACTCATATCAACTGTTACTTTGGATGGCATCTGTAAGTCCATCCCTGACAATATTCTATCATCTCTCGGAATGGAATCTTCAAACCTGTTCAAGCAATACTATCAACAAACATTGTTACTTCATGCACCAGCAAGTGCAAACTTCCGGGCACTTAAGTGTTCAATCCTCTTCCACCTTCAAATCACGAATGGAAAATATGCCAATCTAACTGTTCAGGTTTAAGAAGATTTAACAGGGGAAGTTGTTGTACCTTGGGATACGGTGGGAGAACTGGCTTGGGTGTTTTGTGTTTTATCGCAAATGTTGAGGATTGCAAGAGTCACCGCCGACTTTTCTTTTATCCAATAAAGGAAAGGGTGAAAAGAACACGAAAGGTCTTTTGAGAATTTTTCTTGAGTTCGGGGTGTAGGTTATGAAAAGGGAAGGTGTTAGCAAATTTTTCATCTGTAGTTATCTATGGGCTCTTAATTTCTAGCTCACTTTGAAATTCTTTGTATTTGTGTATGTTTGAAAATGTTTGAATATTTTTAAAGATGGTAATTTTTTAATGATTCTCGTGTCGTTGAGAATGTATACGAAATGTTTTTTTTTGGAAATATTTTGAAAACACCTTAGTGCGACAATTTTGCAATGATTCTCGTATCGTTGAGAATGTATACAAAATGTTTATTTTTTTGAAAATATTTGTTTGAAAAGAGAGTGTCTTGAAAAGATGTTTGTTTTTGAAAGTATGAGGTTTGGAAATGATTTTAGTTTGTGAGCAAGCAATTACGAGCGATCTACCTACTAAAAAAGTCTTTGTTCTTTTCCTCCTCCTTTAGATAGTGTTATTTTACCATTGTTTGGTAGAGATCCATATCATTGGATGTGAGGGACAGACGTGGGTCATCATACAGTCATAGAAGGCAACTTGTAGGATGTTTTAGAAATTGTCATAAGGGACTAAGATCGTTTATCAAAGGCAACATTGGAGGGTCATCGAGGGACTTCGATCTTGTAATCGAGGGTCTTTGCTAAAACATCTCACGTTTGAGAGACATGATTGTTTTTATTCGAGGCAACAAGTGTGGGTTACCCTAGAGGTGCATGTGTGCAAAGTGTGTTGGATTCAATTATTTTATCTTGAATTAGGGTTATCTAATGTTTGATTTTTATCTTATCATGCAAACCCTAATTACTAATACTAATAAGGAAAGCGATAAATTACAGAGTTTAAATGTCCTACACTATTGCAACGCTTTGGGAATGGGGGGTACAATTTGTGAATGAGGGGAGGAAAGCAATAAAACCTAACTATCTATTACAAACCATTGAATATGAATAATAATATAATATACAAAATGTAGAGATGAAGAAGAGAAAGAAATTGTTTTTGGGGTTTTTGATGGAGAAAAGATTTGATAATTTAACCTAATTATATTAAGATAAAAATTAATTTCACTAACCAAAAGGAAAATAATTTGAATATAGAAAAGCCTAAATCTAAATTAATTTACAAAGAGAAATAACTATTATAAAAATATTTTTGAGGCTTTATTGGTTTGAAAAAAAGAAAGAATAAATGTAGTAACATTAAAATTAAGATATTTTTAATCCAATTATTCAAAAAATCATATTTTTGGTATTTTTTGGTTAAATAAAATAAATAAATAAAATATAGAGAAAATATAAAGAATATAAAAAATATTGGGCTGGGATGTTGAAAAGTAAAAATGGGGTTTAAAAGTAGCAAAACGGTGTTAGGCCCAAACATGTGTTTTTTGTTTGAATCAGAAAAAAAAGAATGGGCCTGGTTGCTGAAAAGGAAAGGGGCCCAATTCAGGGAGGCCCAGCGCTGTATATGATCCAGTGTTGTTAGCCTTTTTAGAGTGCATCATGTGCTTGCCTTCTAGGGCGTTGGATCTAGCCATGGGATGATCATGTGGTGATGGATAAGGGGTACATCATGCACGCTTTTACTTTTCTTGTACGTGATCAGTGTGAAACAAATATGAAAAGCAAAATGTCCCATGCCTGGCTCGAACCCATGCCCAGGAATAGGAATGACTTATATGCGCACGCTCTGCCACTGGGGTGGCTGTTACATCTGGTAGTAGTACAACTTGCACCAAATTTAAATTAAACTCAATCCTGAATACACTTCATCTTCTTCCTCACGCCAGCTTCTTCAACACCATTTTTGAATTTTCAAACTTGTGCATTTCTCAACCATTTTGAAAAATGTAAACATGAAAGTTGTTCCACTTTTCACCACGAATTCAACCATATAAATAACTAAAGCTATAAATAAAAGATGAGCATGGATTTTGTTTGGTACCAAATAAAAACCTAATTTTTCAGAAAGTTCAACTTCAAAATTTGCATCACTCAGGCAACTTAAATGAAAACTAAAGGCATGGTTAGCTTCAGGGCAATGATGTCTACATTTTTCATTCACAAAGTAACCATCAATGATGCTTGTATAGAGAGTTCAAAGTTGAGAAAACATACCTCAAAACTGAAAATCGTGTTTGGAGTTTGAGCACTCCTAAAGGTGTTGTGATGATCTGGATAGCTTCACTAAACTTCTAGGAAGCTAATGCAATGCTTACTTTATGCTGAAAGTGCCTGAATATTTCTGGAGAAGTCAAGTTGCAGGTTTGAGTTTTTGGAAATGGAAGATGGTGCAAATGGTGTTACAGTTGTGTAGCAAGTGTTTGGATAGCCTCTATATGAGTTATAGAAGCTTTGTGATTGATTAAAATTTAAAATGCACGAGTGGATTGTGTATTTGGAATTCAAAGTCAGAATGTGCAACAATGGTGAACTTGAGTGCCAATTCTGATTTTAGAGAGTTTGTGAGTATTTTAAGGCTTGTGTATTCATCCCTTGGCTTATAAATAAGCTCTCCATTTATAGAGGAAAGGTTTGAGGGAATGAGAACATCAGATTCAACAGATCACATGTTATGGTTTTGAAACTTGTTTTTGAAGCAAACTTGAAATACATAGTTTCAATGCATAGTACAAGCATGGTCTGAGTAGTTAGAGGCTCTAGACAAGTTTCTTTTGGATTAGAGATTGTGTGTGTTTAGAAGGAACAAGTGCAAAGCTCAAGGAGAGTGGAGTTTATGATTAAAGCCACTTTTCCAAAATGGAAGTCTTGGCTTTCTTCCTTAAATGGAAAATCAACTTAGACAAAGACTCAAATGCTTGGATAATGGCTCAGTCAGTTGTGTAAACATTAATTATTGAGTTATTTTCCAGTTTGAAGGCCTGCAAAGCAATATTATGTAGCATGCTTGAAGATTGGGTCATAAGGTTCATCACAGAATGACATAAAATTCAAGTTTATGATGCCATCTTCTTCTTTTCGAAACTTCTAGCTCAAGCATGATATCTTCAAGTTCTTTGACATTTTGGAAATCTTAAAACATTGTCTACAACCCTCATGTTGACCACTTTGGCTAAATCAACTTGGAACTTGATAAAAATTGGCCAAGAAGTTAGGACAAGTATCTGCCTAAACTTGTTGAAATTTTCACTAAGTGTTTTGTAAAAATGTCATGAATTCATGAGCCTATATCTCCAAATCTAAGCATTTTTTGGACATCAACCCTCAAGGACAAAGTTGTAGTATTCATCAAGATCTACAACTTTCATGTTGAAATTTTTCCTTGAATCATGTTGCATCTTAGTGAAAAATTGTCATGAAGTAGTGAAATTATCAAGGTCAAAAACACTTAGAATTTTTCTTAGTATTGGAAACTTTGACTTTTTGTGGAATTTTATTGACTTTCTTAATTCTTGATGATCAAGTTCAATATTTTTGAATATATTGATGAATCTTGATCTTTGAAATTCAATTTTGATAAAAAATGTCAAAGTTTGACTTTTTGTGTATCAGTTGACTTTTCATTAGTTGATCTTAATTTCAACTATCAATCCTTTGATCTTGAGAAATGATTTGAGCCATGAAATTAGGTCAATATGTTATGTTTGATTCTTTGAGATCATGCTTCAAGCCATTAGGTCATGTACTAGGTCAAAAGTCAATGACCAGTCATTCTCAATCAAAACCCTAATTTTGACAATTTTGCCCCTTTGATGATTTGAATGCTTTCATTGAGGAATTATGATCAAACCTTTATCAATTGATGAATATAACTTCAAAATGTTTATTTTGGCCAAAAATCACGAAGTTTGACTGTATGTTGACCATAATTGACTTTTTACCCAATACAGCTGATTTTCAATCATCTGCGCAATTGACTGAGCAAATTTGTGATGCAAGAATTGAAACTTGGTATGAGTATCCTTTGATACCTATAATTAGACACTAAAGTCACTTTAGGAATTAGAAATCCAATTGTCTTTGAGAAAACCAAAACCCTTATTTGGACTTAGTGCTTAGGAGGTGAGCTTGTCTGATCAACCCTTGAGAATCCTTGAGCACTTGAGATATTTGGTGAGAATTGTCTTGATAAAATAGAGGTAAAATTTTAGGGTACAACATACCCCAAAATTTTCCCTCCCATTTTCTTCAGTACACCTCCTCATGCTCCTAGGGTTTTCAAGTGCTCAAGGCTACTTAATGTTTGATCAGGCAAATTCTTCTCCTAAGAAGTTATCATATAACTAGGGTTTCACTTTTATCAAGTAAATTTGAGCTTATAATGCCTCAAGTTGATTTAATGGTTCCTCATATGTCTCAAGGAATGCTCATGCCAAATTTCAAGCCTTGCTACACTCATTGAGATTCGACTCGCGGGATGTTTCGGTGGCAAGTCAATTGTTGTACTAAAATAAAACTTTGAGAAAGATCCATTGTCAACTATCCAATGTTATCCATTGTCCAGTTTTGATTAGGGAAATAGATACTTGAGAATTTATAAGTGATAAAACTTACACACTTATCACCTTAAAGTTTTGAGTGTGTCTCTCACAAAAATGTGTTCCTCATAAAAAAACTCAACAAAAAATATTCTTTCTCGCTGAAGCCCCATATTACGATCCAAACAAAAATCTTATCGAGGTTTAGAGGAAATTTTAAAAAATTGAGATTTTAATTCCTTGTGTCGAAGCAGCGTGTTTCTCGACAGAAACAAGGTTATATCGAAACTAGTCTAATTTGTGTCAAGTTATATTAAATGTCAAAGTGTCGAAGCAGGTTGCTTCACACAGGATTTCGACTTAGGTCTAAAATAGTTATTTTAGGATTTTGTATTTTGGGCTTTGACTTTGGAAGAAATCTAGTTCAATTATAAATAGAGGGAGTAACCCCTATTTTGAAACAATTCTTGTAATCACTTGCAGTTGAAAAATTAACGAGATTTTCCACAGGTTGTGGGCAGAGAGAGAGACTATAGAAATCATCTTCTTCTTTCTCCCCAATTTTCGTCAAACCCTAATATTCTTTCTCTCTTAATTTTATTTCTTTGAATTATTATTGTGTAGAGATAATCATCTTGCAATCAAGGTTGATTGATTCACTCAAGTGAAGAGTGAAGAACAACGGATTTCAATCGGTGCAATTGAATCGTGTTCATCAATATTGATTTAGAATTACTCCAAGTTTTGGGTTTAATTCCAACATCTGGTATCTAGAGCACTGGTTGAGCAACTCGTGGAAAGAAAATCATGATGGTAATGAATCATCCGAATGGGAATTTTCTAGCAAGCCTTCCAATTCTGAAAGTTGATAACTATGAGAATTGGTGCAAGCAGATGAAGGTTTTTCTTTGTTGTCAAGATCTTTGGGATCTTATGAAAGAAGAATTTGAACCGCTTCAAGAAGATGCATCATAAGCAGAAGAGGAAGAAAATAAAGAATTGAAGAAGAAGAATAATTATAAATCTCTCTTTATAATTCATCAATGTCTAAGTCCAGATAACTTTGAAAAGGTAAGCAATGTAGAATCTTCAAAAGAAGCATGTGATATTCTTGAAAAGTCCTTTGGAGGTGCAAAAAAGGTTAAAGAGGTGAGGTTACAAACTCACAAAAGAACGTATGAATTGCTTTAGATGGAAGAAAGTGAGAGCTTAACATATTTCTTCACTAGGGTTATGAAACTAGTGAATCAAATTAAAGTATGTGGAGAAGCGTTGACGTCGAGATCATTTGTCTCAAAGATCTTGAGATCTTTGGCTCCGAATTTCAACCATCTGGTGGTTGCCATAGAAAAGTTGAAAGATTTGTCGAAATTGATAAAATAAAAGCTTCAAGGGACACTTGAATCTCATGGACAAATAATGGCTTAAAGAGTTGCAGGGAAGTTGAAGAGTGATGTGGCTCTGCATGCTCAATTAGCAAGAGAAAAGAAAGGCAAAGGAAAGTGGTTCGACAACAAAGATAGATTAGGCTACAACAATTTAGATGGTAGAGGAAACCAGCAGGAAGGAATTGTGTCGAATTAGAGAAGACCATTATACCAAAGCAACCAAAGAAGTGGTGTTGCAGGTAGAGAAAGAGGTGGTGATCGAAAGCTTGACAAAAGTCACATTTAGTGTTTCAATTGTCAGAAGTATGGTCAGTATGCTAGTGATTGTCTAGAAAAACAAAAATAATCAAGAAATTGATGTAAAGTTTGCAAAACATGAAGAAGAAGAGATGATGTTGATGGTCACAACAAGAGACGAAGAGAGATTCAAGAACCATTGGTACTTGGACTCAGGATGCTCATCACACATGTTTGGAAGGAAAGCTTGGTTTGTCAACATAAATCCCTCAATGAAGAAAATGGTAAAATTTGCAAATGATAATACTCTTGAAGCTGAAGGTATTGGTGATGTTATGATTATGAGGAAATATGGCAAAAGGTCAATAATTTCCAATGTATTGTACATACCAGGCATGAAAAGTAATTTTCTCAGCATAGGGAAGCTGGTCAAAAAGAACTACAAAGTGTAGATCAAAGACAAGTTGATGAGAGTTCTCGTCTCAAGAGGAAGGTTAATATTTAAGCCTCCTATGTCTCATAATAGAACCTTCAAGATTGAACTTAATATGATAGAGCACAAGTGCCTTGTGATTGCAGCTAGCAGGAATGAATGGATATGGCACCATCGACTAGGCTATCTCAACTTCAAAGACATCAGAGATTTGAAGAGAAGAAATATGATTTTAGGATTACCATAAATCGACATTCCAAACGAAGCGTGTGAAGAATATGTGAAGGTGAAGCAACACAAGAATAGCTTCGGCAAAGATGCAGGAAGCAAGTCGAAGGCTATTCTTGAAATCATATACTCTGATGTAAGTGGTCCTATCCAAGTGGATTCAAATGAAGGTAACAAGTACTTTGTCACATTCATAGATGATTTCAGCCGAAAACTATGGACATACCTGATCAAGAAGAAAAGTGAAGTGATCGAGCTATTTGCCAAGTTCAAATATATAGTCAAAAAGAAAAGTGGTATAAATCTCAAGATTCTGAGGATTGATGGTGGTGGACAGTATGTTTAGAAAGACTTCAAAATGTTATGTGAGAAAGAATGGATTATGCATGAGGTGGTAATACCCTACACTCCCCAGCATAATAGAACAATAAAAAGGAAGAATAGAATCATCATGAATATGGTGAGTTGGTAAATTATGCTTTATATGCAGATTTTGAACCAGTCAATGCAGCTGAGGGATTGAAGGATTTGAAGTGGATGAAAGCAATGAATGAATAAGTGAAGTCGATAGAAGATAATAGCACCTGGTCACTTGTCGAATTGCCACAAGGAAAGAAGGAAATCAATGTGAAATGGGTATAGAAGGTGAAGTTAAATCCTAAAGGGGAAGTATCTAGACACAAGGCAAGACTTGTGGTGAAAGGATTTCATCATAAAGAAGGAATTGACTTTGATGATGTTTTGCACATGTTGCTAGGATCGAAATAATCAGGTTGGTTGTTGGTCTAGCAAACATGAAAAATTGGCACATATGTCAAATAAAAGTGAAATGTGCATTCCGAAATGGACCCTTACACGAAGAAGTTTATGTTGCACAACCAATTGGGTTTGTGAAGCATGGAAAAAAAAGAAAGATGTACAGGTTGTATAAAGCCCTGTATGGACTTAAACAAGCTCCAACAACTTGGAATAAGAAGATAGATAACTTTCTAAGGGAGAAGGAATTTGTGAAGTGCACAACTGAACATCGAGTATATGTAAATTGCTTATACTATGTCTCTATGTTGATGACTTGTTAATAACAGGTAGCTGTAAGAAAGAGATCGAAGACTTCAAAGGTGATCTTAGCAAGGAGTTCAAAATGTCTGATCTGTGAGACATTTTATATTTCCTTGGCATCGAATTCTATAAGAGCAGTACAGGTTTGATGTTGCATTAAAGAAGATATGAAAGTGAAATTCTCAAGATATTTGAGATTGAAGAATGCAACTCGACTTCGACATCGGCTGAACCAAGACTGCAACTGTCGAAAGATTCATATGAAGATAATGTCGACCCAACCCAATTTAGAAGACTTATTGGGTCATTAGTGTTTTACCCTAATTTTTTACCTAATATCCCAACTCCTTTTTGCATCATTAATAAATCATATCATTCATCTATTATACCACTAACCTTATAAGAGTACAAGGCTTTGTCTTGTTTGTTTATTGCTTGTACAAGATAGGTGTGTTGGAGTAAGAGGATCCAACAATTGATTGATCGAGGACATGTGTATTCCTCAGTGACTCAAGCTCCTCATTAATTTATGGTGATCAAGTAATAATCATCTTCATGACATTAGGGTTTCATCATTGAATTCATCAAGTGGTTGAAGAAGATTAGGGTTTTGGCTCATTAGATGAAAAAACAGGAATTAGGGTTTGAGGTCTTCAATTGTGTATCACTCAAGGCTTCATCACATCATCATCTTATAAACTTCAAAGATATCTTGACATGCTAAGGATTGCATCATAATCAAAAGTTTTCATTGAAATTGGACAAATTGGATTCATCTAATACAAAGTCAACTGCAAGGTCAAACTTTGACTTTTTAGTCAAATATGGATTCTTCAAGTTAAGTTTCATTAAAATAGGGTTGATGAGTGAATTTGATCAAGAGAAGCCAAGATATTTGAGATTACTTGTAAAAAGGGCAAGGTGGAAGATGTTGAAAATTTCACTAAGTGTCAAAACTTGGTGTTCGAAGTACATGACTTTCCAAGCTTGTAACTTCTTCCTCAAGCTACCATTTTTCATGCCCAAAAGATCAAATTAAAGATCTTGATTCATACTATAATTTTTCCATAGGAAGTGATTTAAAAAAAATGCATGAATTTGAAGATATGAATTGATCAAAATGAATGTTCAAAATTGTCAAAATCTCAACACTTAGAAAAATTTCCAAGTGTTTGTTTCAGTCCAAAATTATAATTTTGCAAGGCATTTTTCACCAAGATTCCAATTGATTCAAATAAAGTCGGCAACATGAAAGTTGTACAAGATGCTCTCATCTTTCCAAAAATTCAAAGAGCATGAATTTATCACACTTGAGCAAGGAGTTTCGAAGATATGAAGTTAGGCACCAAAAATTGAATTAGTGGTCCAGTTTGTGACAAGTTCGTATGCAACCTCCAAGACTAAGCTATATGATCTTGCTTTTCAGACCATTTGACTCCTAAATATCACCATAATCAGAGATTTACACAGTTCCTTAATGCATTACACATGGAGTTAAAGCTTTATCCAAACTTTGATACCATTTATGGAGCATTATGCATTAACTCACATTTCTATTTTGATAAAGCAAGCTGTTGTACCCCAAAATTTTCACTCTCATTTATCAAGTATTTTCTCACAAGATCTCCCTTGGTTCAAGACTGCACAAGGATTGACCAGCTCAAGACACCTCCTTAAGCTCTGATGACTGAAATTAAGGTATGAGATTGCACAAGGATAATTGAAATCAAGTATTTTCTCACAAGATCTCCCTTGTTGATGATTTCTCTAGATATACTTGGACATTCTTTTTAGTGCAAAAAAGTGATGCATTCAAGGCGTTCAAGAAGTATGCTAAACAAACTCAAAATGAGAAGTCTCTAACAATTGCCTCCATAAGAAGTGATCATGGCGGAGAATTTCAAAATGCTCTATTTGAAGAATTTTATGGAGAACATGGAATATCTCACAACTTCTCGGCACCAAGGACTCCTCAACAAAATGGAGTGGTAGAAAGAAAGAATAGTTCTCTTGTGGAACTTGCTAGAACGATGCTTAGCGATTCAAATATTCCAAAATATTTTTAGGCGGATGTGGTGAGCACGACATGTTTTGTTAGCAATAGAGTTAACATAAGACCAATCTTGAAGAAAACTCCATATGAACTCTTCAAAGGGAGGAAACCAAACATTTCATTCTTTCACATTTTCGGATGCAAATGCTTTGTCTTAAACAACGACAAAGATAACCTTGGTAAGTTTGATGAAAAATCTGATGAAGGTATTTTTCTTGGCTACTCTCTTTCTAGTAAGGCATATAGAATCTACAACAAAAGAACTTTAACAATTGAAGAATCAATGCATGTATCTTTTGATGAATCTAACCCCTCCAATGAGGATAATATTGTTTGTGATGATGATGATGAAATACTAGAAGGTCCTCAAGAAAATACTTCCAAAGATCAACCAATTCAACACGAAGAATCACCTCAACAAGAATCAAATCTCAATGATCTAACAAAATAATGGAGAACTCATAGAGATCATCCTATCGATAAAGTAATAATTTGTGATATAAGTCAAGGTGTGACAACAAGATTAAATCTCAAAGATGCTTGCCTAAACATGGCATTTGTCTCTCAAATTGAACCTTCCAAAGTTGATGAAGCCTTAGGCGATGACCAATGGATTATCGCTATGCAAGAAGAATTAAATCAATTTTAAAGGAATCAAGTTTGGGAACTTGTCCCTAGGCCAAGCAACAAACACATTATTGGAACAAGATGGGTGTTTAAAAACAAACTTGACGAAAATGGAATAATTGTTCGGAACAAAGCAAGGTTGGTAGAACAAGGCTACAATCAAGAAGAAGGAATAGATTTTGAAGAAACTTTCGGTCTGATTGCAAGGTTAGAAGCTATTCGTCTCTTACTTGCCTATGCTTGCTCATTAAATTTTCAGCTTTTCCAAATGGATGTCAAAAGCGCATTCTTGAATGGATATATCACTGAAGAAGTCTACGTTAAGCAACCCCCGGGGTTCGAAGATTCCAAGAATCCATCTCATGTATTTAAATTGAGAAAAGCTCTCTCTATTGGTTGAAACAAGCACCAAAGGCATGGTATGATCGTTTAAGCAACTTCTTATGCGAAAAAGGATTTGAAAAGGGAAAAGTTAACAAGACTCTGTTTATCAAGAAAATCAAAGATGACACTTTGCTAGCTCAAGTCTATGTTGATGATATCATTTTCGGATCTTCAAACCAAGAAATGTGTGAAGAATTTTCAGCAATGATGCAAGGAGAATTTTAGATGTCCATGATGGGTAAAATGAATTATTTTCTTGGACTTCAAATCAAACAATTAAAAGATGGCATCTTCATCAACCAATCCAAGTATTGCAAGGAACTCTTGAAAATATTTGACATGGATAACTGTAAGGCAATGTCTACACCAATGGGTTCCGGTACATATGTTGATCAAGATGAATTAGGTGTTTCCATCGATATTACAAAGTATCGAGGTATGATTGGCTCCTTATTATATTTGACGGCAAGCCGTCCTGACATAATGTTTAGTGTTTGTCTATGTGCTCGCTTTCAAGCAAATCAAAAGGAATCTCATTTCACATCGGTAAAAAGGATCATGAAGTATCTCAAAGGGACAACAAATGTCAGATTATGATATCCCAAAGGTAGTGTTTGCAACTTAGTTGGTTATTCTGAAGCAGATTATGCAGGTTGTAAAACTGATAGAAAAAGAACAAGTGGTACTTGTCACATCCTTGGAAATGCATTAGTATCATGGGCCTGCAAGAAACAAGCATGCGTTGCTCTTAGCACGGACGAAGTAGAATATATTGCAGCGACTAGTAGTTGTGCTCAAATTTTGTGGCTCAAACAACAACTTCGTGACTACGGACTCGATCTAGGATGCATTCCTCTACGGTGCGACAATATAAGTGCAATAAACATTACGAAAGATCCAGTCATGCATTAAAGAACCAAACACATAGATATACGACATCATTTCCTTCGTGATAATGTACTTCAATGAGATGCCGAGGTAACATTTGTAGATACTCATAATCAACTTGCTGATATCTTCACTAAACCTTTGGCAAGAGAACCGTTTTACAATATTCGATGAGAGCTTGGCATTCTTGATGAACACGACATATAAGGTGCTTTCTATCCTTGTTATGATTTTATATATATGTTTTTAACCATGTTATATGTGAATATATATGTTAAGTGGTGTTTAAGTTTAAGAAAACTCTGTTTTTGGTCTTTTTTGGTTGATGCAAATCGATTGCATAATAGTGTAAATCGATTTCTCACTGAGTGTTTTTAATTTTGACCTTTATGTTTCAGTGCAAATCGATTGCACCATAAGTGAAAATCGATTTCACTTTGTGTGTTTCAGTTTTATTTTGCTTCTGTTTTATGTGCAAATCTATTACATCTATATGAAAATCGATTGCACCCACTGTAACATGCTTTTATGACAGAAATATTTGTTGGTCAGAATTCCTCTCTCTCTCTCTCTCTTTCATATTCCCAAGCCAATTAAACTTCATTACATATAATACAACCCACTCATTTCTATCTACTCACAAATCATATCCAAACTTCAGCTCATCAAACACCCTTCTCTCAAAAACCTAAAACCTTCAAAACCCTAAAAATACCTTACCCATGGCTTCAAGGCAAAAACGAAAGGTGTCAGCTTCAGATAAAGGGAAGAAAAAGGTTGATTCATCCTCTGAGAATCCATTACTTTCATCTCTCACCGAAGAACAAGAAGCAAGATTCACAAAGGACTTTCAAAGAAAGATAGTGTCCAATCCTAAATATGGTATGCTATCATCCTTTCCCCAGGAATGTTTCTCTTTTCAAAATGATTTAACTGTTTATGGACTAGAACCATTAATTTCATCATTTGGTCCATATTATCCGGATCTGGTAAGAGTATTTTTCAGCAATTTAACTCCCCACAAAGGCAACATGGTGACATATGTGTTGGGTACTCGAATCTCTATAACCCCTGAGATTGTTGGTGAGATTCTTCATATTCCCTACACTGGAAGCTCTCTGTACGACCCTGAAAACGAGGCATGGGATGACTACAGGAAAAAGGAATTTTATTACAGCATTGGGAGATTAAGTGAAGCTGAATTCTGTGCCAAAAGGATTCGTGGTCTAGGCGGAGTGATTCTATCTATAGACTCATGGATTGCAGGTAACTTTTATATAGACGATCGACTATTTCATTACTTTATAGTCTATATTATGTTTCCACGGGCTGGAAACCACTGCACTGTGACTGGCCTAGAAATGCAGCTGATTTATGCAAGAAAGAAAGGAATAAATGTTAATTGGGCAAGGCTCATAATGGTTCATATGTTGAGAGTCGATGCAAAATCGAAATTTCTACCATATGCTTACTTTGTTACATTAATTATGGAAGAATTTGGAGTTGATTTTGTTGGGTTTGAAAAAGTCAATATGGATCCAAATCTGCATAAGATTTCAATCAAGAATGTTGACTCAAGAATGTGTGTTTATTATAATTCGGAAACAAAAACTATAACTTACATTGGTGAAGATGTGGTTGGTGATGAAGGGAACGATCAAGAAGTCGGAGGTGGTGAAGTTGTACCTCCTCCACCTACTGCTCCCTCTGGTCCAAGCAATCAAGATCTTATGGATTTCATGTCGCAACAATTTGCTTCCATGAACACCAACATCAACAACCAATGGAATGCTATCAACGACTCTACAACAACCCGGATTAATGAATTCCGCATAGATATGAATCAATAATTTTCTTACCTTTACTCTCATCTTCACATTCCACCATATGACTCAAATAATCCAGCTTCACCTCCACAACATTACCCAGAACCTCCTTTACAACAACAATTTCCAAATCAAGGATCTTGGTTGTATAACAACCGGGACATGAATCAGCCATAAAGTTCTGTCCAACTTTATTATGTCTACTATTTTCTGTTATGTCCTTGTTCTGTTATTCTACGTTTTGTTTGTTGTTAAATTTCTTTGTAATCGTTATATTATTTGTGATGCATGATTAATTAAGTTTTCCTCTCAATATTACTTTATTACTGTTTTTTTGTGTGCATCTTTCCCTTCTTTTTGATAATGTCAAAGGGGGGGAAGGATGTGGTACTTTATGCTTGTATATTTCCTTGTCTTAATTTTTTAAGGTACTCTTCAACACATATGAACAAATTCAAAGGATTCCAACCTTCTCATACAAAGGGGGAGTTATGCATCTTAGGGGGAGAAGCTCTTTCCGTAAATTACATCGCATCAAGCAAGATCGTTTGTCATCATCAAAAAGGGGGAGAATGTAAAAGGAACCTTCTCAAATGCACTTTTGTTTTGATAAAGACAAACCATAATTGTCAAAGAAGGCAAAGATTTTTGACTCAGCTAAAAACATCTGTGAATAAACTCTTCAGTTCAAGCACTTAGCAAAATTTCAAGGTATAATGATAATACTTACTTTGAACTTAAGACATAGATGCTCAATGGTAAAAAGAAATATTTTATATTGTCCAAACCTTTACTCAAGTTTTTCTAAGCTAAAAATCATTTTTCACTTGAGTGCAATCGATTTGCATATTAGTGCAATCGATTGCATGCTTCATTTTTTTCAAATCTTTTGCTACTGTTTCTCAGTGCAATTGATTTTCATAATTGTGCAATCAATTGCACTCAATCAATTTTTTCTACTGTTTCTCAGTGCAATCGATTTGCATGTTTGTGCAATCGATTGCACTCAATCAATTTTTGCTACTGACTTCACATGCAATCGATTTACACTCTTGTGCAATCGATTGCACACTCAAAACTTTTGAAATTCTAGCTGTTGAAACCCCGTGCAATCGATTTACATAAAGGGTGCAATCGATTGCATGCTGCACGACTTTGAAAAACAACAACTTTGCACGTGCCTGTTCATAACACCATTTCATGGAAACCTTTCACTCAATCTTGGCAATTGTTCATGATTCATTTACAGAACTTTATGTTGTTTCAAAAAGGTGCTATGAACATATAAATACTCATTTCCAAAATCATTTTCGGCACCTCTTCCAATTATATTTTCTGAATTTTCAAAAATCAAACTCAAGCTGCTATACATTTTCATACACAAGTTTTCTGCACACTTTCACATATTATTAACCAGAAAACTTTGAGCATTATATATCTTGAGTCATTGTATACTATTATCATTGGAAGAGAAGATCAATTCATTGATTAAATCACTCAAAGTGATCATTACTACTCAAACTCACTCAAATGAAATATTGATAAATACTTACTTATTTTTCAGGATTGTTGGAAATAAGTTTAAGTGGTTTTATAAATCTTATCTTTCCAGGATTGTTGGATACAAGTGAAGTCACTTTGAGAGGATTGTTCTCATTGTTGACATAGTGAAAATCCAAGAGGATTATTCTTGTTCCAAGAGGATTGTTCTTGGTTTTGGGTAGTTCTTGTTTAAGTTTGCCACAATAAGGAAATCTCTTTCATGTTGAAAGGGGACTGGAGTACTCTCAGACTGTGAGGGGAACCAGGATATATCGCTTGTGTCTCTTTATTTTTCTGAACTTTACTCTTTCATAAAATCACCATAATCCAGAAAAATAATATCCATCATCACTAAAACCAGAATTTTTAAAGTACCTAATTCACCCCCCCTCTTAGGCGCACTTCGTACTTACACTTTGCACTTGCAAAGATCCGACGTCACGGCTAATTGGGAAACAAGAATTGGTGTCAAAGGGTTATTAGCCAAGTTCTTGTTTGAGAAAGCTCAGGATTGTTGGAACACTCTGGATTTACAAGCTTTTGAAGAAATCTTGGCCTTCTCATCTATGGGATGGTACTATTTCCAAATCCTGACCAACTTATAGACGTGAATGCATCCAAAATCTTCATATCTCGCAATCTGGTGCCTACTTTGTTAGGGGATATCCTACATTCTCTCCACTCTCGTACTATGAAGAGAAGAGGAGCCCTTATGTGTTTCACTCCTCTGTTGGCTAGGTGGTTTGTTTCGCACCTCCCACGATCCGTGGTGAAGAACGAGCAAGGTTTAAGGTGGTCTAATAGGTTGATGTCACTCAGACATTCGGATACTCACTGGTGTTCTCGATCCTTGGAGAACATTACTATCATTGATCATTATGGGGAATTCCCTAATGTCCCTTTGCTTGGAATTAGAGAAGGTATCACTTATAACCCTTGCTTAGCTTTACGGCAGTTTGGGTATGCCCAAAAAGATGGTCCTCATGATATGCTCATCCAAGGAGTGGTGTTAGACTATGATAGCAATGATCAAAGCTGCCATCAGAGGTTTGTACGAGCTTGGGGGATGGTAAACAGAGTGGATAGTAAGACACTGGGACACAAGAATTATATTCCCCTTGAGCCTTACCTTAGGTGGGTACATGCTTAAAAGCTCGTAATGCCTTACCCCTCCATCCTACCTGTTATCGTGGAACCTGTTGCTGAAGGAGATGTCCCATATACTATCCTCTATCCCAACATGCCTACTTCTCTTGAAGACTTGCAAAAGGGTTGGATTCAGCTAAAGGAAGAGCGAGACACCTTCGAAGCTCAGTTCTACGCAAGCGAGAAAAGGGTTTTGGAGCTTACAAGGCAACTTCATGAAGAACAAAGCTTGAACGCCTACATTGCACCAAAGAGGACGCGTTCAACCTTTTTGTCTTAGGAATTTATTTAGTAAGCCCAAGAGGCATATTGTAACCATTTTGAACTTGTTAATGCAATTTGACGTTCGTTCATTCTTTATCTAGACAAATTTAAATCTTATAAATCCTTGAAATCATTTGCATGTGCATTTTTCATGCATCATAACAGAACAGGTTTTCCACAACAGGTCTCCTTATCTTTCTGCTGTTTATTTCAGTAAGATGGATATCGATAAAACAGTGAAAGACCTGCAAGCACAAAATTCCCAGTTTCCAGAGACTCTGCTGACCCTGTCCAAGGGGCAACAAGAGTTGATGACATTGCTGGCATCAAAAAAGAAACCAAAAAGGAAACCCCGTGTAAACATGGGTAAAAGATTCAGAGAGCCGATCCGCCAGATACCAATAGTTGAAGATTCGTCTGAGGAAGACGAAAATCAAATTGGAGAAGCAAGGAGTACCTAGGCTGGGTGTTTCAATGATCGAGTGTCCGATGATGAAGACTATTTTGACAATATCCTCCTGCCGATGATAAGTACAAGCAGCTAGAGGATAGACTGAAGTCCATTGAGATTCAAGCCATCCCTAGTTTGGATTTTGATGATTTGGGGTTAATATCTGGGGTTGTCATTCCCCATAAATTCAAGATACCAGTATTCGTTAAATATGATAGGTTTTCCTGCCCAAAGCTTCATCTGAAATCTTACGTGTGCAAAATACATCCGCACACCATCGATAAGAAACTCTGGGTCCATTTCTTTCAAGAAAGCTTGGTTGGGACTCAACTAGAGTGGTTTTACCAATTGGAGGGTTCCCGTATCCATACATGGGAAGACTTGTCCCCTGCTTTCTATCACCAATACCAATATAATTCCGACCTGGCGCCGACTAGAGTTTAACTGCAAGACATGGCGATGGGTAAAAACGAGGGATTCAAAGAGTACGCCCAAAAGTGGAGGGATCTTTCTAGTAGGGTGAAACCACCGTTAACTGACAGGGAACATATTGATATGTTTATGAGTACGTTATCTGGTCCATTTTTCAACTTATTGGTTGGTTGTTCTTCGTTCGGTTTCACCGAGTTGATCCTAACCGGTGAAAGGGTCGAAAGTGGTATCAAGAGCAGGAAAATCCCCATGGCATCTGCTTCCACCTCCAATCCCGTAAAGAAACCCTTCACCGGGAAGAAAGAAACTATTGTTGTGTATGGGGAAAGGGCCCGTACCAAGAAGGATAACCGTCTATCCGTTAATGTTATTCTGATTTCCAACCATACTCCTGTTCAGGGACAATCTTCCAATCATCAACGATTTGAGGCTCCACGAAGAAAATTCACAAGGATAGGCATGTCGCTATCCCAAGCCTTACAAAACCTGTTAAAATCTAACTTGGTGACGTTGCATGATCCTCCGTCCAATCCGAACACTTCCTCACCTAAATATAATCCAAATACCAAGTGTGCATATCATTCAAATAGTCTCGGGCATGAGACCGATCAATGTTGGGTGTTGAAGAACAAAATTCAAGATCTAATAGACAACAAGACAATCGAATTTAATCTGCCTATAGTTCCCAATGTGATAACGGAACTTTTGTACCCCAAAATTTTCCCTCTCATTTATCAAGTTTGCTCACAAAGATCTCTCTTGGTTCAAGACTGCACTAGGGTTGGTCAGCTCAAGACACCTCCTAAAGCACTGATGACCAAAATTATGGTTTGAGATTCTAAAAGGATAATTGAACTTTCAATGCTTCATATTACTTTCATGGATCACTATGGACCCCCAAGATTGCTCATGTCAAGTTTTAAGCCTTGGATCACACTTTTGCTCAGTCAATTGAGCAGTTGACCTAAAAATCAGCTTTATTGGGGAAAAAGTCAACTATGGCCAATTTACAGTCAAACTTCATAATTTTTTATCCAAATCAACATTATAAACTGATATGTATCATTTAATCAAGTTTGGACCATAATTCCTCAAGAAATTTGATCAAATCATCAAAAGGGCAAAATGGTCAAAATTAGGGTTTTGACTGAGAAAGGGCAATTTTTGATTTTTGACCCAGCAAATGGTCAATTGGTTTAAATCATGGTTTCAAGAGTTCAATTTCATAATTTTTACCTAATTTCATGACCTAAAACATTTCTCAAGATCAATTGGATTGATAGTGAATTCTCAGTCAACTAATCAAAAGTCAATTGTACACTGAAAAGTCAAACTTTGACTTTTTGATCAAAATCCAATGTCAAAGATCACAATTCACAAAAACATGTCAAAATATGAAAATTATTCATCAATAAATCAAAAATTCAAGATTTCATTTTGAAAAGTCAAAGTTTTCTAACTTAGAAATTTTTCTAAGTGTTTAAAACTTCGTGTTTTTTCATAACTTTGAGCCAATTTTTCACCATGATGCAAGATGATTCAAAAGAAACTTTCAACATGAAAGTTGTAGATCTCCATGATACCTACAACATTGATTTACACAACTTATCCTAAAAATGCTTGGATCTCAATTTTTGGTCACTTAGTGAGATTGAACACTTAGTGAAATTTTGCCCTAGTTTTGGTCAGGATTTTGACCTAACTTCATGGAACTTTTTCATATAGTTCCAAATGGAATTTTAAAAAGTGATTCAAAGAGGGTTTGTACATAAAATTTCAAGCTTTCAAAAATTTCCAAGAACTCCTTGAGATCATTCTTGAGCAGGGAGAATCGAAGAGATGAAGTTAGGGTTTTCAAACTTGGATTACAAGCCATTTCATGATGAACAAGAATTCAAAACCAAGCCTATGCTGCATAATATTCACTTTGCAGGCCTTAAACTTGTTTTTCACTGCATAATTAAATGTTTACACAACATATGGAGCCATTGTCCAAGAATTTGAATCATTATCCAAGTTGCATTTCCATTTTTGGAAGAAAGTAACCGTTCCATTCTTGTAAAGAAACTTTAATCACAAAGTAAACTTTTATGGAGCTTTGCACTTGTTCTTTCTGCATAAGCATGCTTTATAAACTCAGAACAAACATGTTTAAAGTTGCTAGCCACCTGTGATACGGTGGCAGAACTGACTGTTATTACTAGTTTGTGTTTTTTGTTCCCAAAATGTCGCGGTAAGCAAGAGTCACCACCGACTTTTATTTTATCCAATCATGGAAAAGGAAAAAGAATAGAAAAAACCTTTTTCGAGATTTCTGAGTACGAGGGGTAGATTATAGAAAGGGAAGGTGTTAGCACCCTTTCTATCCATGGTTTTCCATGGGCTCTTAGGTACTTGCTCTTTTTTTTAAATTGCTTGTGTGTGTTTGTCTTGAAAATGTTTTACTTCGTGATAACCCTTGTATCAGTCCTCAAGAGTGTGACGAAGTTTGTTTTGAAAATTGTTTTGAAAGGTGTTTGTGTGAAAAGTTTTTATTGTTTGAGCAAGTACCTAGGAACTAATATACCTACTCGAAAAAAGATTGTTCGTTCTCGTTTCCTTTAGACAGCGCTATCCTACTATTAAGGAGTAGGTAGCCCCGTCGTTGGAGTTGTAAGGGACATTCGAAAGGGACAAGTACAATTACTAAAGCAATATTTAGAAAAATTTAGTAGTAACCCTAAAGTCTTAAGATCTTTCCGAGGCAACATTTCCGAGGCAACATTTGAATGGGACTTTTTTATCTTTTGACTGGAGGTCAACCACTAAAATCTCCTATGCTTAACGACTATTTTACCGAAGGCAACCGAAGTGGGGTAAACCCTAGGGGTGAATATATGCATGTGAATTGTTTCAGTTATATATTCTTTGCACATTAGGTGATCTACCGTTTTAATTTCAAGATACTCTTGCCATACAATCCTATTAGCATGCATCTAACAGTTAAATATTTGCAGGAATTTAAAGTGCGAGAAAATAAACCAAACTATTACAGGGCTTTGACAGTTACACAATTATCTTGACAGAAAATAAAAATGCGGAAGTTTAAAACCCTAGTTACTATTACATCCTCGAAACAGTTACAATAATAATAAAAGAATTAAAATGTGCGCGGAAAATAAAGTGCGAGGAGAAATTGAAACCCTAAAAAATCTAATTGAAAAAATATTTAAATTGTTTTTTGAGAAAAGACTTAATTAGGTTATGTACAACTAAAACCCTAATTCTAATCATTTTTTTTAATTATAAAAAGAAATTGAAATTAACCTAATTTAAACTAAATTAAATAAATCAAGAAAATAAAGTATTTTTTTTAAAAAAGATTTTATGTATTTTTGTGGTTTTTTATTTGAGAAAAGACACAATTTAATTACAAAATTTGAAACCTAATTCCTATTTAATTTTAATTATGGAAAAGAAATTAAATTTACCTAACTTACTAATTACATCAAATAAATATTTTATATAAAAAAGCGCTTTTTTGTGATTTGTTGATTTTATGGTGAATTAAAAAAAATTAATTTTTAGTGAAAAATAATTAAACACATTAATTAAAATAAAGGAAATAAAATAAATAATAAAGAAAAAATGAATTAAGAAAGGGCCTGTATGTTGTTAGCAATTGGAGGGTATGAATATGAAATTTCCAGGCCCAATAGCCCTTCAAGCCCAGGCAGCGCCTGATTTCCTGTGGTGTTGACCTGGGGGCGTATCATAGTCTCTCATTGCTTATGCGTTAGATCTGAGACCATGCTTGATCAAGTGGCTGGATGTTGGTGATGTATGGTAGACACCTGGAATAGAGCTGCACATGATCTGTTGAGAGAAAATACAATAAAGGGAAACGCTGGGACCTGGGATCGAACCCAGGTCCTTATGGTTGCCAACAACACGCCTCTGCCAGCTGGGCTACGCTGGTTAGTTGTCAAGGAAATAAGCATAATGTATAATATATCCAGTAGGGTGATGCCAATAGGGTGATGCCAAATCACCTTCTTCTACCTCCAGCCTGTCGTCTTAGGTATATGACCTATACCTACAGACATTGTCCGTTGCTACAACCTGCGTATTTCAAACATCAAAAATATGCATGATAAATAAATTCAAAGACCAGGGATCGATTGGTTTTGATGTCATGGTCATCCCAGTATCCAGCTTGTGATCTAATTTTTCCTGTAGCTAAAAACCCCAAAACGCATATGGAAACCCTAACAATGGCAAGTACAGATATAGGCTTCAAAAATGCAATTAAACTATTCAGTTAGCTAGCAAACACGATAAAGATCACAAATATTCCAATCAAATGTATTAACAATGCAGGAAATTCAATAATCGATTTGGAAAAAAATAAGCAACTGTGAGATTTGTAGTGCGCGATTCCGGACGTTTCAGGCCTTGCAAATGCTTTCTACAGGTTCAGTGAGTATCTAGGGAGATGACTTGATCTTTTGAAACGCTCGAAACGGCCAATGGAGCAAGAATGAATCTGCACTTTTTCTCAAAAAATTGAAACTTTGTTCTTCCTGTTCACGCCTGCAAAACCTTGTCTCATGCCTTGTACATGTTTCCTATATATCTTAGAATGAATTAGGGTTGTGAAACTTGGATTGAATCTTTGCAATTATGAGAGATTTGATTTGATTTTCATGCTACATGTAAACTTCCTATTTTGAGCCAAATCATCCCTTTCTTGTACCAATTATGCTTGATTCGTTTTGGTCTTGATAACTCAGCATATTTTGATTGCCAACCTGTCCAAAAACCAAATCAAATCATATCTTTGCTATTATTCACCAATTATTTGATTTAATTCAATTTTTAATTAATAAAAAATCAAAATAAATTGAAGAATGAAGAAAATAATGTGTGGGTGAATATTTGGGTCGTGGACCATATTATAAGTGAGTTTCAAGCATAAAAAGTTAGGCCCATTTGGCAAAAAATGCATTTTTGAGCACATTTGACTTTTGGCAATTTTGCAAAAAAGGTCAACTTTGACAAGGCATATCTCCTCCAATTTTAACCATAGAGAGGTGTTCTTTGACTTTTTAGAAATCTTAGGATGTCCCCTAAGCAAACTTTTTGGTCTCATCTCAATTGAGTCTTCCATGTTCATGTAAGAAGCTTTGACCCAAAAGGTGTTTTTGTTGACTTTTCAAAAGGACCCATAATGTAGAAATTCATATCTTTTTGTGTTTGCATATTTTTAACTTGTGAGATGAAGATGAGTTGTATGGAATTGCATCCTCTTCCAAATGAGCTTTGTATGGAAAATTTCTGATAAAGCATGTGGAAGTTATGCTTAGTCAAAGTTTGGTTGACTTTTCCTAAGAAACCCTAATTTAGCAACTTTTGGGTTTTGATGAATTTGGAGCATTCCTTGAGGAATCATGATCAACCCTTGATAAAATGATGAAAGTAACTTCAAAATGTTAATGTTGACCAAAAATCTTGAAGTTTGACTGTATGTGGGTCACAGTTGACTTTTGACCTAATATAGTCAATTCTCAAGCATCTGAGCAGTTGACTGAGAAAACTTCTTGTGCAAGGCATGAAACTTGACATGTAGGGTATTGAGAACATATTAAGACCATGGAGAGCATATGAGGTCTTTGGAGTCCACCTATCTTGATGAAAATGGAAACCCTAATTTGAGACACCCTGCCTTAGGAGAGAGTTTGTCTGGTCAACTCTTGGGCAACCATGAGCAACTTGAGGATCTCTAAGAGTATGTATTGAATAATATGATAGGGAAAGGTTTGGGGTACAACAGCTGCCCCTGTTCAATCTTCTTAAACCTGAGGATGTAGATTGGCTGTCTGCCTTTCGTGATCTGAAGGTGGAAGATGATTGAACACTAGAGTGCCCATAAATTTGCACTCGCATGAAGTGATACTTGATTTATGATATCGGGAATGGGCTTATAGATGCCATTTGGAAGTTTCTAGATAATTGTCAGAGATGGGATTAAAGATTCCATCCAAGATGTGGCGGAATACCGTCGGAGATGGGCTTAAAGATGCCATATAGAGAATGTTGATTTCCTGAGACATTCCTTCGATGAGAGTTCCTGTTACTGTTGTTGATGAGGAATATGCTGAGGAACTTTGGTATCTGTCTTGGGAGAAATAGAATTTTAGGAGCTTCAGTTGTCCGTTACTCTACTGGGGAAATAACTCCGGCTTGAGGAAGCGGAAGTGAACTGCATATCTGGTCAGGGTATATGTTGCACTGCGACTTACTGGGGAAAGGTGAAATTGACCAAAACTGGTCAGGTCCAGGTTTTACCGTGTTGTAAGTTGTCGTCTGGAGGTAAGAGAAAAGAAATCTGGATGGTAAGGTTATGAGAAGGAACCTGGATAGTAGTGTTACTTCGAAGTGAAAGCCTGGATAGTAGGGCTGTGAGAAGGAACCTGGATAGTAGGTGTGATACGGTGGGAGAACTGACTTGGGATTTTGCGTTTGTGTTCGCAAATGTTTCGGTTTAGCAAGAGTCACCACCGACTTTTTATTTTATCCTAAGGAAAGGTCAAAAAGCACAAGAAAGACCTTTGAGATGTTTTCTTGGGTTCGGGGAGTAGATTATAGAAAGGGAAGGTATTAGCACCCTTTCTATCCATGGTTATCCATGGGCTCTTAGTTACTTGCTTAGGTCACTTGCTTTGCTTTTCAATTGTTTGAAATGGTGCTCTTCAATTGTTTGAAATGGTGCTTTGTGTGTGGTTTTGAAAGATGTTTTGAAAAGAGGCCATCATTATGGCAACCTTTGTAATGATTCTTGTTTGAATATATACAAAGGTGTGTGTCTTTTTGAAGAGATATTTCAATGTTTTGAAAGTTGTTTTGAAATTGTTTTGAAGTTGTGTTGTGAAGTTTGTTTGAAAAATGGCAAGGATGTTTTGCAAGATTTTTGATCAAGTAACTAAGAGTTGTCTACCCTATTTTACTCAAAACGATCTTTCTTATGTTTTTAACCCTTTTAATAGTGTTGTTTCACCATTGTATTTGGTGAACAACCTTGCGTTATGATGTTAAACAGGACAAGCGCGGGTCATCGTGTAGACCATGATAGCAATTGTGTAAAGTATTTTTGGCAATTTTCTTAAGGGACTTGATCATTTTGTTTAGGCAACTCAGATAGTGTCATCGAGGGACTGTGATCTTTCTTTTTGTTTTTGTTTTTCCAAAGTACTTGACATGCAACCATGGCCCATTTTTTTGAAGGCAACAAGTGGATTGAAACCCTAGAGGGTGCAAGTGTGCATTGTGTTTGATTTGCATGCATGTTTATCTTGGATTAGGTCAAGCTAGTTGTTGATTTTATTTGGCATACAAACCCTAAGTCTAATCATGGCATAATTGAAAGCATAAAAAGGTGCGAGAATTTAAATTCTACACTATTACAACATGATATAGGGAGGGGGTACAAATTTGAATTTGGGGTATTTGACAAGAAATTAAATTCTAAATTATTACAACCAAATCGAATGTATAAGACAATATTTAAATGTGCAATAATTCAATAAAATACAACAAATAAATGTTAAATAAAATGTATTATGAAAAAAGTTTTTATGTATGTAAAAAGTATTTTTTAATGTAAATAATAATAAAAGGGGTCAATTTTAATTATTTTAGGGAAAAATCCTAATTTTTAAATAAATAGTATTATTTATTATTTATATGCAATAATGTATTGGTTTGAACAAAAAATAAGAGTATATTGTAAAAATGATATTTTTAGTGTAAAATATTAATAGAAATGAAAATGTAATATTTTTGTATTTTTGTCCTAATTATTTAATAAAATAAAGTATATAAGTATATATATATATATATATATATATATATATATATATATATATATATATATATATATATATATATATATATATATATATATATATATATATATATATATATATATATATATATATATATATATATATATATATATATATATATATATATATATATATATATATATATATAAATTAATTATTTACAAAATGTGTATTTTCAAGAAAATGTTTTTAAATATAAATAAAATGATAAATGAAAATGAACATATTTTTTACATTATTCTTTAAGTTTTAATAAAAGAAAATAAATTATTTACATATTTATACTAGTAAAACAAAAATAAATATCAAATAAATATGAAAAAATATAAAAAATAATTTTTTGGCATTTTTTATATTTGGACAAAAAATAATAAAGTCAGAATAAAAAATATAAATATCAAAATGACAAATATACAAATAAATGGGCCAGGGGGTGTAAACTGAAAAATGGGGTGTTAGAAGCAAAAATGACCAGGCCCAGCCCAATCAGACTTCATCTTCTTCCTTGGTTCACAAAAACGCGTATTCTGTACACCAACTGCTATCTCCTGATTCTTTGATTTTTTGACAAAACTCATAACATGAAACTTGTAGAACATCAAACAACAAATCTAACCATATAAAGAACTTAAGCTAACTCTCAAAGACCAGAGAGAATTTCTCTGGCCCTAATTTCTAACCTAGTTTTTTCAGAAAGTTCATGGATGAAATTCTCCTAGCACGATTAATATAAATGAAAATTAAGCATATGTATGACTTCAGGGCTATGAATACAACATCTTTCATTCACAAACCTAAGTCTAACTATTCCTAAATAGAGAGATAGAAGTTCATGAAATACCTGTTTCAGTTGACTTCGAGCTGGACAATGCAGCAACTTCCAAGGGTGCTTGAGCTTCTTTTGAGCTTGCCTGAGGTCCACTGAAGCTTTTCCAATGCTTAGCTTGTTTTGAAGTAGCCTGAATCGTGCTACAGAACTCATCCTGCAAAGCTTTGAAACAAAAATAGAAATGTGTGTTAAGGGTGTTACAGCTAGCAATGGATGATCTGGATAGCTTAGGTATGTTGGTTGGAAGGTGTTTGAAGTATCTCTAGGCAAAACTCACGATGGAATTTGAAGATGGCTTGCAAAATGCAGAACTGGCCCTGTTTTGCAAGAAAAAGGGGAATTTATGCACTAGGAGTTTTGAGAGGCAAAGGGGTCGTGTTTCTGGCTTGTTAGGAGTTATCAAACTTGTTTGTAGTGTTTGTGTAAGTTGGTTTTAACAGATGTGAGAGATGGCTTGTGGTTTGCAACTTTTCTTCTTCTTGAAGCAAGAGTGTCTATCTGTTCAATGCAGCCCTGTACCAGTCCAATATCATGCTGCATATTTTTGCTCTTGGTTACTGGAATTGGTAGATTTGATCTTGCCTCAAAGATATGACCCCATGCCTCAAGGATCTTTTTTGACATAAAGTGAAGTTTAAGCAAAAATGGCATTGTTACTTTTTCCATTTAAGGCTTAATCTAGTGTATAATGCCCTAATGACCAAGACAATACCTTATCTCAATGGATATGCATTAAATTATGGAGTACAAACTGGTTTTGAGGCCTTTAATTGTGAACCAAGCTAGCTAGATCAGATTTGCAATTTGGTATGAACATGTATTGGCCATGGATCAAAGTGAGTTTTGGCCAACTTCAAGCATTCGATTATCTATAACCACAAGGGTGTTTGAGGAGTTCTCTGACAATTTGGAAAGCTTGGAACATGTACTATAATCCATATTTGAAATGCAACTTGAAACTCCAAGTGGAACTATGTGAAAAATGGCCAAGAAGATGGGTCAAAATCCTGCCTAAATTAGGGCAAAATTTCTCTAAGTTAAAAGTTTAAGGTACCCTTGTTCCAAAAATCATAACTTGAGATACAAGCCTCTTTTGAGAAAACTTTGTGAATCAAACTTATAGACTTTGTGATGGACTACAAATTTCATGTTGCAAGTTTTGTTTGAATCCATTTGCATCTTGGTGAAAAAATGGGACAAAATTTAGGAAAAAATAAGAAAATTTCATAACTTAGAAAATTTCTAAGTTATGAAATTTTTCCATTTTAAACCCTAATTTGCATTTTTGGGTTTCTTGATGAACAAGTTTCATAATTTGACATGTCTTGGTGAAAAATGATTCTTGGCACTTGATTTTGACCAAAAAGATCAAAGTTTGACTTTTCAGTGTACAGTCAAATTTTAATCAGTTGACTGAAAAATTCATCTGTCAATCCTATGCATTTTGAGATCTTTTGAACTTGTTGAATGGGTCAAGACAATGTCATTGAGTCCTTGATTCCATGTGTGAGCTTTATTTTCCATTGGCTAGGTCAAACAGTCAAAAATTGCCTTTGTGCAGTCAAAACCCTAAAAATGACGATTTTGCCCTTTTGGTGATCTGATCCAATTTCTTGTGGAATTGTGATCCAAACTTGATCAAATGGTTCATATGAGTTCATAATGTTGATGTGGGTCAAATTTCATGAGGTTTGACTGTCAATTGGCCACAGTTGACTTTTTCCCCAATACAACTGATTTCTAGGTCAACTATCCAATTGACTAGGCAAAAATTTGAATCAAGGCTTGAAACTTGGTATGGACAAACTTGTGAGTCCAATATGAAGTATGAAAGTAACTTTGGGCATTGTAGGTCAAAACATCTCTGTGCAAAATCAAACCCTAATTTAGGTCAACAGTGCAAGGAGGTGTCTTGAGTAGGGCAAACCCTAGCTTGATCTTGAGTTCCAAGAGTCTTGTGATTGAGAAAATGTTGATGGAATGAGAGGGAAAATTTTAGGGTACAACAGTTTCCCCTGTTCAATCTTCTTGAATTTGAAGAGTTAGATTGGCAAGTTTGCCTTTCGCGACTCGAAGGTAAAAGAGGATTGGACACTAGAGTGCCCGTAAATTTGCACTCGTCAAAATATTATTGAGGGAATGGGCTTAAAGATGCCATTTGGAGATGGTAGAACCTCACAGGAGATGGGCTTAAAGATGCCATCCAAGAGTGTTTATTAAACTGCAATGTGGTAGGTCAGAAGAATGATCATCAAAATGGTATCCGTGTCTGGAATGCATTTGAACTGTATCTAGAGACTGAGTCTGTATGAGCAAAGGAATGGCGTCCGTGTTCGGAGCGTATCTGAGCTGTAACTGTATTTGAACTTCGAATGAATATCATAATGACTGCAGTGTCTGGAGTGTGTCTGTATTGTATCTGAATTTGAGACCTGTATGAGTAGCAGAATGACTTTTGTGTCTGGAGTATATCTGAGACTGTAACTGGGATCTGAATAAGTGACAGAATGACTTCCGTGGCGATTTCACTGGGGAGAATCAAGCTGCCGGTGGAAGGGTCAGAATGACATCCGTGTCTTGGAGCATATCTGAACTTGAAGTTGATAGTTGAATCTGAATGAGAGATAGAATGGTCGTCGTGTCCGTAGCATATCTAGTCTGTATCTGATTGCTGAAGTCTGAATGAGTAGTAGAAAGATCGTCGTGTCTGGGGTGTATCCATACTGTATTTTGACTTGAAGTTCTGAATGAGTAATAGAATGACCACCGTGTCTGGGGTGTATCCATATTGTATCTGAATAATTGTTAATGATAGCCTTTTAATCTTACCCTGAAAAGGGTAAAATGTTATCTAAAACACAAAGTTATGTAGCATGATATGTGTGATGCAATGAATTGTGTTTCATCAATGTTTATGATATATGAATGTAATGGATGTGCATGTAAGTTGAGTAGATGTCTTGTTGAGGAAAATAAATCCTTCATAACTAGGGACAATGAAATCTTTGATTGTTGTCGGGGAAAGTAAATCCTTGATCAAAGTTGGGGATTCCAAAAAATCTTTGATTACTGAAGATGAGAAATCCTTGCTGACTGCTGACTACTTGGGGAATAAGGAAAACTCTGAAAATCTCTACTGGGGAGTTAAAACCTGGGAGACTTCTGCTGGAGAAATGAGACTGAGAATCTTCAATTTGTTGGGAAATAACTCTGTGGGGAGAATGTTCACTATTCTGGCTCCGCTGGGGATAGGATTTTTTAGGGTTTTCGGGCTCCACTGGGGAGCTTAACTCTGATGGGAATTTTGAAACTTAACTCAGCTGGGGAATCAAGTTTTAGACTGCACTGGCTCCGTTGCGGATCTTGAAGCTTAACTTCGCTGGGGAAATATATTCCAAATTTAGCCTTGTTGAGGATCTGAATGATGTATCGTAGGGGATTCCTTCTGGAATGGCATAAAGATTTCTTCCTACTCCTTCAACCTATCAGTAATTATCCTTTTTCAATTTCGTTTTATTTGTAAGCAGTGATTATATTCAAATGCATATGCCTATTTAACAAAACATTGGACGTTTTCAAATAAAACATAAGTGTAAAAAGAAAGGAAAGGAAAGCAAATTTCTGCACTTTGAAGTATGTTTGTATTTAATTTTCGTGAATATCTTTGTACAAAGGAGACAGACATCCTAGTAAGAGAATGTTTTCGTAAAAATTTGAAAAATTTTATACAAAAGAAAGATGGCTATGTGTAATAATTCCATGGGATTCCCATTCTGCTATAGCCTTCACAATTCTGAATATCTAGTCCATTCGCTGCTTCGCCCGCTGATGACTGGATTGATCAGAAGCTTGGAGCTTGTTGGTGAAGAGATTGTTCTTAAAGTGATCCGACGAGACATAGTCATACGCTTTAATTCCCTAACTTTTGCCTGGACCGCCCTTTGGAGTTTTCGATCCACCGGGAAGCCCTTTTTTGCCCAAGTCGCCCTTTCGGGTTTTCAACTTGCCGGGTGTACAAATTTTTTTTGTTATATCCCTAATTTTTGCATGAAACGCCCTTTCGGGTTTTCGATTCAACGGGATGCCCATTTTTTCCCAAGTCGCCCTTTCGGGTTTTCAACTTGTCGGGTCGTTTTATGCGTAGTATCTTTTGACTATGTCTGCGTTCGCAGGGTGCGGAAAATCGTCACCGTCCATGGTGGTCAGAATCATTGCCCCACCGGAAAAGATGCTCTTAATCACAAATGGTCCTTCGTAAGTAGGAGTCCACTTTCCCCTGGGATCACTTTGCGGCAAGATGATCCGCTTGATTACAAGATCTCTGACTTGATATACCTGACGTCTGACTTTCTTGTTGAAAACCTTGATCATGCGTTTTTGATACGTCTGACCATGACAAACAGCAGTAAGTCGCTTCTCGTCGATCAAATTAAGTTGATCAAGCCGGGTCTGAATCCAATCGTCTTCGCTCAAACCAACGTCCTTCATAATCCTTAAGGAAGGAATCTGAACTTCCATGGGTAGCACAGCTTTCATGCCATATACTAAAGAAAATGGGGTTGCCCCTGTTGAAGTACGTGTCGTGGTACAGTATCCATGTAGAGAAAACGGTAACATCTCGTGCCAGTCCTTGTAGGTGACTATCATCTTTTGAATGATCTTCTTGATATTTTTGTTCGCGGCTTCAACAACACCGTTCATCTTCGGTCGATAGGGAGATGAATTGTGATGATAAATCTTGAACTGTTTGCATAGAGCAGTGATCATAGTATTGTTCAAATTTGTATCGTTGTCTATGATGATCCTGTCGGGGACACCGTACCGGCATATGAGGTTCTTCTTGATAAAGCGGGCAACCATATTCTTTGTAACGGAGGCAAAGGAAGCTGCTTCGACCCACTTGGTGAAGTAATCGATAGCGACCAAGATGAAGCGATGCCCATTGGATGTCGTAGGCTTGATCTCTCCAATCATGTCAATGCCCCACATTGCGAATGGCCAAGGAGCTGTCAGAACATTGAGAGGAACAGGAGGAATATGTACCTTGTCGGCGTAGACTTGGAACTTGTGGCAAGTATGAGAATGTTGGTGACAATCAGCTTCCATGGTAGACCAGTAGTAGCCTGCCCTTAGAATCTTTTTATCCATCGTATGTCCGCTCAAGTGGGTGCCAAATGTGCCACTGTGTATCTCAGTCATGATCAACTCTGCTTCAGCTTTGTTCACACAACGAAGTAGAACACAATCATGGTTGGCTTATAAAGGATGTTGTTGTACCCCAAAATTTGCCCTCCCATATTCTTCAAGGCTTATCAAGAATCATCTTCAAATGGTTCAAGATTTCTCAAGGGTTGCACAGTCCAAATGCCTCCTAAGCCAGTCAAAATTAGGGTTTTTGTTATTTCAAAGAATTTGAGGTTTTCAATGGATCAATCAAGTCTCATAGGCCCATATACATGCTCAAGCACCTACATGCCAAGTCTCAAGTCTCACAATGCCAGTTTGCACAGTCAAAAGCCCTATTTGATCTACAGTCAACTACAGGGGAAAAATGGTCATTTTGCAGTCAAAAGTCGGAATTTTTGGTCAACATCTTATTTTGAGTACACAATCATCATTTGATCAAGTCGTGATCATGATTCCACAAGAATGGCTCAAAAATCATCAAGATGCCAAAAGTTACTATTTTGGGACAATAGAAAAGTCAACTGTATCTTGACCAGGGCATAACTTTTTCATGGTTAATCATAAAAATCCCATCCAATGCTCATTTTGAAGGGGATGACATTTCCTACAACTCATCTTCACATTCCAAGTCCAAGAAATGCTCTCACAAAAAGTTATCAATTTCTACATTATAGGTCAATTTCAAAAGTCAACAAAAAGGCACTATAAGTCAAAACCCATAACTTGATATTGGTAAATCCAAATGACATGGGACGAAAGGCATTGGTTAGAGGACTTCAAGACCTTTCCAAAATGTCCAAGAACATGTTCATAGGATCAAAATTGAGCAAGATATGCATTGGAGAAGTTGGGAAATTTTTGTGAATTTGTAAAAGTCAACTTTGCTCAAAACACTTTGTTTTTTTCTAATGGGCCTCAAATTCCTTCTTGAAACTTTATAAAAACCCTATGCACGACCCATCAAGCCTATTTGAATATTATTTTATTATTTTTTATTAATTAATTAGACTTTTAATTGATTTTAATTCATTTAATTAATTTAAAATGTAGGAAATACAAAGATTTGATTTTTTCAATCTTTTTGTGAAGCAAACAAGCTCAAGATATGCTGGCAATTCGTGTGCAAATCAAAGGGACAAGAATCTCCAAGTTTGGCAAGTTTTTCCAATCAAAAAGATTCAAAAATATATGATTGCAAATCAAATATTCAAACCATTATGCAATGGATCTTTGCTCAAGGATTTAACCTAATTCTCTTCTACTATATATACACAAGCTAAACCTAATGCCATGGACGTGAATTTGCTGCAGAAGAGGCCATAACAACATTGAAAAAAATCAAAGAAACTTGAAAACTGTTTTCCAGGTTCCAGGCCAATTCAAAGCATTTTGTGGTTTCTAATCTATTGCAGGGGTTCCCAGAGACATATTGCAATCCAAACCAAGTGCTAAAGCTCAAGAAATACCCAAGAACAGTTTCACGGTTTGAACATTTTTTTCAGAATCGCATCTCATTATTCATGTGCATTTGACATATTTTGTTGATTGCTTTGTGTTAATAGGAACTATACAAAGCTAATGGTGTTAGTTAATTGCATTATAATGCCCAAAATCACAAGTTACCATTGAAGAATTCTAGGGTTCTTGAGTTCTCAAATTGGGGATTTACAGTACATGGAAAATTAGAGCCCTTAAGACCTATGGTTGAAATCGTTGAGACTGGACGAACGTGAAGTAACCATCGCGAAATATTTATATTCATCCTAGGGCTAATCTCTATTTTTCCTTGTTACAGTTTGTGGGGGTTAAAAACCCCCGCTATCCATTTGTTTTTTTACAGGTACACAGGATAAAGATGAAGACGTTTTAGCATATGATTAGCCCATTCAAATAGCGCGCGTGATTTTGTTTTGTCCAGCATATTGATTGTTTCTTAATAATATATTTGTTTGTTAGTATATTAATAAAGGCGTGCAGATGGCTTAGTGGATGTTGCGCTGGTTGGTAACCATTGGGACCTGGGTTCGATTCCCAGGTCCCCCAAAACTCTTATAATATTTTTCATAACGTGATCATATGCAGGCTTCCCAACGTGTTCCATCATGTACCTCATGCTTCAGCATGCCAAGTGGTCAGCAAAGCAGATCTGAAGGCCAAAGATGAGTGACCATCATACTCCTGGTCAATGCACGTGCAGCTAATCTCCAAAGTCAAACAGGCTTGAGTAAATGGGCCAGAAATTTCCAAGTTCACCTCCATCTGGGCCCAACACCCCCTGGGTTTTGTTTTTCTTATTTTTTCTCTTTTTATATTTTATCTTTAATTGTTTTACTATTAATAATTATTATTATTATTATTATTTAATTAACTCATAAATTAATTAGTTTCATAATAAAATCAGAAAATAAAAATATTTTATTATTTATTAATTTCACATTATTTTTGTAAATAAATTCTAAATATAATTAATTTAGTTAATTAGGTTAAATTTGACTTTTTTTCACAGTAAATAAAATCAATCTAGAATTAGGGTTTTTCTTTTGACAATTTTAATCCTTTTTATTTTATTTTCATTAAAACCTAAAAAACATAAAAAATAATTTTTCTTTTAATTAATTAATTAATTAGTTTTAGGTTTAATATTTAAGTAAATGCAAAAAAGGACCAAAATTCCATTCTTTTCTCAAAAAGGGTCAAAACCCTAAGGACTTTCCCGATGCAATTTTGTTTCGCGCATGTTTATTTTTGATTCATTATTTTGATCATATTTATGTAATTGCTCTGAGAATGTAATAGTTAATTAGGACTTTTATCGCTTTATTTATTTTCTCGCATTTACTTTTCAAGGGTTATGTTTTTGGCGATGTAAATACCCGACGCCTTGTAATAGCGTAGATTTACTTTCTGCAATTTACTTCCCGCAAATTATTAACTGTTAACTATGCATGACAAGACTTGCCTGAAAAATAAAATCAAAACGTAGCTCACCATAAAATGTGCAAAGATAATATAAATTGAATCCTGACACACTCGCACATGCCACTCCTAGGGTACGCCTCACTTGGTTGCCTCGACGTGGTCATTAAGTATAGGGTGTTTTAGAGGTCGCCCTCCTGTCTAAAGATCCAGTTGCCTCGAAACGGTTGCCTTGGATAAAAAAGGATCTAGGACATTAGGGTTACCGCTAAGGCGTCCTACTATTGCTTTGGTGACCACACATGTCCCTATAATCGAATTGACCCGAATAACTCCAACGACGGTGCTACCTACTTCTCAATAGTGGGATAGTACTGTCTAAAGGACATTTACACAGCTTAATTTCTTTAGAGTAGGTAGATTTCTCCTGGGTACTTGCTCTCTCAAAAACAAAACAATACTTTTCACACCTACACTTTCAAAAAGTTTTCAAACAAACACTTCATACACTCTTGAGGACTGATACAAGAGTTACCTAGAAGTTTTCAAAACAAACTTTTTCAAAACCCACAGACACAAGAAAAGCAAACATTTTTTGAAAACATAGTGAGCAAGTACCTAAGAGCCCGTGGATAACCACTGATAGAAAGGATGCTAACACCTTCCCTTTCTATAATCTACCTCCCGAACCGAGAAACATCTCAAAAAGGAATTTTGCTGTGCTTTTGTTCTTTCCTTGTTGGAGAAAATAAAAGACGGTGGCGACTCTTGCTTACCGCGACATTTCGCAAACCAGCATTCCAAAACAGTCAGTTCTATTTCCACCGATCACAGAACTGGCGACTCTGCTGGGGATATAATAATAAGTGAGGTGTACCTTAGGATTAGATCATTCTATGTTTTCAATTGTATGTCTTGATTTATTTTATATTGTGGGCTTGTTTTGGAGTTTCATAGATCCTAACCCGGATCTAGGGGATACCCTTTAGAAGTAGCAACAAACTGTGAGGGAGCTGTGTGGGGTATACCGACACGGTTGAAGCAGTTGCTACGTTGATGTGGCACTTTGGTGAGTACCGGTAACCCTTGAGTCAAGTCAAGGAGAGTACGGGGCCTCCGCGTGGTGTCGTGAAGCATCAACTGACCTTAGGAACCGTACTTGACCATCCTGGCCTCTTTAGGGGTAGTGAGATGACCGACTTTGGTGCAGTCCGAAGTTGGTAGATACTCGATACTACACTCATTGAGGGTTATTTTCTTGGAATATTTTGATCGCCAGTTCAGTGGCTAAATCAAAACAATGAACATAGAAAACAACCCAATGATATTGAGCTCCTTAGAACCCGGTTACTTTTGATAGGACAGGTTTTGAGCCAACCAACTTCAAGAGGGTAGTACCTAAACTTCATGCTGGCCTAAACTCTAAGGGCTATCTGGTGTGACTTGTGTGCCTTATCATGTTTGCTTTTTGTGAATACTTGTGGTGTGTCTTTATCATAACATCATAACATCATAAAGCATCATATGCATTTACTAACCACTTCAAGGGTTCGAATCTTCATCTTTGTTCTTGTTTTGTAGGACATGGAGACTATCCGCAGGAAAACAATTCAGGTCAATCTTGTAAGGGTCCCTCCTCAGCTTAAGGAGCTTACATCCAGGATTCCCGAGAACTCTTCCTTCAGTGAAAGGCATGGTAGACTACTCAGCTTGGTCAACACCAACATTGAAGAAGATATGATAAAAGTCCTCTTCCAGTTCTTTGACCCCTTGCACCACTGTTTTACTTTCCCGGATTATCAATTGGTGCCTACTTTGGAAGAGTTTTCTCAACTTCTGAAGGTTCCTATTATTAGTCAACTACCCTACAACGGTACGGAAAAGGAACCAAAACTTGAAGAGGTTGCTCAAGCACTACGTCTACAACCATCTGATATCAAGGGGCATTGGGAAATCAGAAGTGGTATCAAAGGATTCTTGGAAAAGTTCCTATTTGAGAAGGCCCAAGAATGTTGGAATTCTCTCGACCTACAAGCCTTTGAAGAGATTGTGGCACTCCTTGTCTATGGGTTGGTCTTGTTCCCAAATCCGGATCAACTTATAGATATAAATGTTGTCAAGATTTTCATGTCCAGGAATCCCATACCTACATTGCTTGGGAACATCCTCCACTCATTTTACACTCGAACAATGAGAAAAAGAGGTGTTCTCATGTGCTGCACTCCTCTCCTTGAAAGGTGGTTTATTTCGCACCTTCCACAATCAGTTTTGAAGAACGAGCGGGGTTTGAGATGGTCACAACGGCTAATGACTCTTACACATTCTGATATACATTAGTGTTCTCGGTCCAGAGAAAATGTCACTATCATTGATCGCTGCGGAGAATTTCCTAATGTTCCTTTACTTGGAATTAGAGGAGGCATTACTTACAACCCCTGTCTGGCTTTGAGGCAATTTGGATATGCTCGGAGGGATGGCCCTTATGACATGCTGATCCCTGACATAGTTTTTGACTTCGACAACGATGCACAAGGACTCTGCCAGAGATTCATCAGAGCTTGGAGGATGCCTAACAGGGTAGATAGTAAGACACTGGGGCACAAGAATTCCATCCCCCTTGAGCCTTACCTCAAGTGGGTACGAGCCCGCTCCCAGAAGCTTATGATGCCATATCCTCACATTCTCCCCGTGATCAAAGAGCCTGTTTTGGAAGGAGAGGTGCCATACACCATTCAGCATCCTGACATGCCAACATCTTGGGAAGAAATGCAAAAGAGATGGATCCAACTCAAGGAAGAGAGGAATTCCCTTGAAGCCAGTTTACATGCCAGCGAGAAGAAGGTTCTGGAACTCACCCGCCTACTTCACGAGGAAAAGACCCTCAATACTTATATCGCTCCAAAGAGGATGCGCAGCATCTTTTGGCATTAAATATTTTGTAATATTTTTCCCATGAGGCCCTGATGTACTGAACAGATTATTTATTAATATAACGTGTGTTCCTTTTTGTCTACAACGAATTTGAACTTTCGAACCCTTGAATGCATTGCATAAATAGCATACCATGCATCATATGCATAACAGGTACCCTCTTTTTTACAGGTCACTTATCTTCTTCGCTGTTTATTTCAGCAATCATCATGACTTCTGAACCTACTATAGAACAAGCTATCAAGGCCCTCCAGGCCCAAAACGCCCAGTTCCAAGAGTTGGTCATGAGCTTAGCCCAGGGTCAACAGGAGTTAAAGACTCTGATTCTGAAGAAGAAGAAGAGGACTGTATTGTTTAACACTGGACGGAGGTTTGGAAATGGACTACAAAATGAGGTTGATCTGGCTACTTCCTCTGTAGGGAAAGACAGTCCCCAAGAGAGAAGGGTTTCTAGTCCCGTGGTCTCCGACAACGAGACGGTTTACAATGATGAGCAGTACCCTCCCATTGAGGACAGGTACAAACAGCTGGAGGACCGCCTAAGTGCTATGGAGATTCAGCATGTTCCCGGGTTAGACTTTGGAGACCTAGGCTTATCTTCTGGGGTGGTGATCCCCCATAAGTTCAAGGCGCCTGCTTTTGCAAAGTACGACGGAGCTTCCTGTCCTAAGTTGCATCTCAGATCATATGTGTGATCGGTGGGAATAGAATTGACTGTTTTTTAAGCTGGTTTCGCGAAATGTCGCGGTAAGCAAGAGTCGCCACCGTCTTTTATGTTCTCCAATATGGAAAGGACAAAAGCACAGCAAAATTCCTTATTCGAGAATGTTTCTCGGTTCGGGAGGTAGATTTATAGAAAGGGAAGGTGTTAGAACCCTTTCTATCAGTGGTTATCCACGGGCTCTTAGGTACTTGCTCTTATGTTTTCAAAATGGTTTGCTTTTCAAGTGTGTGTGGGTTTTGAAAAAGTTTCGTTTGAAAAAAATTTCTAAGTAACTCTTGTATCAGTCCTCAAGAGTGTATGAAAAATTTGTTTGAAAACTTTTAGAAAGTGTGAGTGCGAAAAGTTATTTTGTTTGTTTGAAAAGAGCAAGTACTTAAGAGAATCTACCTACTCTAAGGAATTAGGCTGTGTAAGAATCCTTTAGATAGTGCTATCCCACCATTGAGAGGTAGGTAGCACCGTCGTTGGAGGTATTCGGGTCAATTCGATTATCGGGACAGTGTGGTCACCGAAGCAATGGTAGGACACCTTAGAAGTAACCCTAATGTCCTAGATCCTTTGTATCCGAGGCAACCGTTTCGAGGCAACTAGATCTTTTAGACAGAAGGGCGACCTCTAAGACACCCTATACTTGATGACCACGTTCGAGGCAACCAGTGAGGCATACCCTAAGAAGTGGCATGTGCTTTATGTGTTGTTTTTCAGTTAAGGTTATCTTGTATGTTATTTGTGAGCTACGGATTGGTTTTATTTTTCATACATTCTTTCATGCATATTAGCAGTTAGGAGTGCGGAAAATAAATTGCAGAAATGTAAATCTAGCTATTACAAGGCGCGGGTCTATACATCGCCAAAAAACAAAACCCGTTTGGGAATAAAGTGCGAGAAATAGTAAATAAAGAGATAAACCTAATTACTATTACATATCCGGAAATAGTTACATAAATAATCAAAAATAAGAATAATGCGCGAAAGAATTAAATCGGGAACGTCCTAAGGGTTTTGACCCTTTTAAGAAAAGAAATGAATTTTTGTCCCTTTTTTTTTGTAATTAAATTAAAACTAATAACTAATTAATTAATTTAATTAAAAGGAAAATATTTTTGTGTTTTTTATGTTTTTAATAAAATAAAATAAAAAGAAATTAAAAGTTGAAAGTTCTAATTCTAAATTAATTTTACTTATTAAAAAAAATGTTGAAATTGTTCTAATTACACTACTAATTAATTAATATTAGAATTTATTTACAAAATAAGTTAATAAATAATAAAATGTTTTTTTTTGGTTTTATTGAATTTTATGGGAAAAAATTAGTTTGTTAGGTTAATTAACAATAATGATAATAATTAAAAAAAGAAAATAAAAAGAAAAGGAAAATAGAAAAAAAAGAAATAGAAACCAATGGGGGTGTTGATGGCCCAATGGAGGTGTGAAGCCTGGAAATTGCTGGCCCATTAACCAGCCTTGTTGACTTTTGGAGATTTCCTGGAGCACGTTGACTGGAGAATATAGTGTTCATCACTTTTTGGCCCTCGGATTGATGATCATGGCCACGTGGCATGTGGAACGCTGAAGGTTCATGGCGAAACGCACTGGGCATCCTGCACACAAACACATAAGAAAAAAATGATATGGAATTTTTGGGGACCTGGGAAGAACTTACAGCGTGGTATGATGGATCTTAGGACGTGGCAAGGGTTGCTTTAGCTTCAGGGGATGGCAAAGAAGAGAGTCACGTTCTCCTTTTGGCCTGAAAATGCTTGCAATACTCCTTTTGATCTCATACTTTTTTTGACACTTTTTGGATTTTGCTCTGGCCGTTTGTGTAATTTTCAGGTTATGAATGAGGCTTGTCACACTTGCATATGTAGTAATGAATGAGAATAAGTCACATCATAACCACCATTAAGGATCATTCCAAGTTTGTTCAAATTTTGAATTTTTATGCATAAAATGGCCCTAGCACGAAATTGGTAGGTTGTTCATGACACACAAAAGTCATTCAAATCAAAAGATGTTATTTAATTAATTTTTTTGATTTCATTTGAATTTTATGGATTTAAAATGAATTAAATCAAATAAAATTAAATAAAAATAGAAAAATTAATGTTTAATCTTGAAATTGATCATGGGACACGTGGGTGGCATGACAAGGCTGAATCAAGTGGAAAAAGTGGGCCCTTTTGTCAAAAATTGAAGTTTCAAGGATAGTTGACTTTTGCCATTTCACAAAAATTTTCCAACTTCTCCAATGCATATCTTGCTCAATTTTGATCATATGAACATGTTCTAGGACATTTTGGAAAGGTCTTGAAGTCCTCTAACCAATGCCTTTGGTCCCATGTCATTTTGATTTACCAATCTCAAGTTATGGTCTTTGACTTAAAATGCCTTTTTGTTGACTTTTGAAAATGACCTATAATGTTGAAATTGATAACTTTTTGTGAGAGCATTTCTTGGACTTGGAATGTGAAGATGATTTGTAGGAAATGTCATCCCCTTCAAAATTAGCATTGGATGGGATTTTTATGATGAACCATGAAAAAGTTATGCCTTGGTCAAGTTACAGTTGACTTTTCAGCTGTCCAAAAATTGAAACTTTTGCATCTTGATGATTTTTGAGCCATTCTTGTGGAATCATGATCAAGACTTGATCAAATGATGATTGTGGCTTAAAAATAAGATGTTGACCAAATTTTTTGACTTTTGACTGCCAAATGACCAATTTACCCCTACAGTTGATTGTGAACCAAATAGGGCTTTTGACTGTGCAACTTGACCTTGTGAGCCTTGAAACTTGACATGTGGGTGCTTGACAATGTATATGAGCATATGGGACTTGATTAAGCCCTTGAAAACCTCAACTTCCTTGCAAGAACCAAAACCCTAATTTTGACTGGCTTAGGAGGATGGTTTGACTGTGCAGCCCTTGAGTAGACTTGAGCGAATTGAGATGATGCTTGTCAAAAATTTGAAGAATATGGGAGGGAAAATTTTGGGGTACAACAATATGTAAGGAAGATCTAACCTTATACTGCAGACAAGAATTTATGGATCCATTTCTTCTAGGATAGTCTTTCAGGGACTCAACTCGAATGGTTCTATCAGTTGGATGGAGCCAGTATTCGTAACTGGGAGGACTTGGCTACTGCATTTTATAAGCAGTATCAGTATAATTCCGACCTCGCTCCTATGCGTACCCAACTCCAGGGTATGTCACTAGGGACGGGTGAAGGATTTAAGGAGTATGCCCAAAAGTGGAGAGACCTGGCTGGAAGGGTGCAGCCACCTTTGACCGACCGTGAGCTTGTTGACATGTTCTTGGGGACCCTGTCTAGTCCGTTCTTCAACCATCTGATTGGGAATTCTTTTGCTGGGTTTACAGACCACATCTTGATTGGGGAGAGAATAGAAGCTGGTATCAAGTCTGGGAAGATACAGAAAGGGGCCTCCTCGAGCACTGAAAAGAAACCCTTCAAGAAAGAATCTAGTGTTGTTTATGGCTCAAGGAGACAGAAAAAACCGGAACGCTGCCAAGCTGTCAATGCGGTGGTAATCTCAAAGCCTGTTGCTGCTCCTCAGCAATACAACCAGCCAAGGGGTGAGAGACCTAAAAGGCAGTTCAGTCGACTCAGTATGACCTTGTCCCATATATTGCCGCAACTACTGTCAACCAATCTAGTAACTATAAAAGAAGCTCCAAAGGTTGCGAATACAACATCTCCAAAGTACAATCCTAACGCCCGTTGCGCTTATCACTCTGACAGCCCGGGGCATACTACGGATGATTGTTGGGCTCTGAGGAATAAGGTTTAAGACCTTATTGATGCTAAAGAGATAGAGTTCCAGGCACCTGAAAGGCCCAATGTTGTGACTGCTCCCATGCCCAAGCATGGAGTGAATGCTGTAGAGGAAGACCTGTATGTAGCCTCTGTGGATGAGATTGTTACTCCGTTGTTGACCGTCAAAAGGAACCTGTTGCTAGCCGGTTTATTTCCGGGATGTAGTAAAGGTTGTCATATGTGTTCCGTTTCACCTACTGGTTGTCCATCTTTGAAGTCAGGTATCCAAAGCCTGATGGATAATAAAGAGATCTTGTTCGAGAAGATTGATGTTCCTGCTACCCCTACTGAAGAAGTGTCCATTGTTACTATTTTCAACAACTCTCCTAAGGCTCCCTCAAAGAAACCTGTCAAAATCATGTCTACTCAGAAGGTTGCGCCTATCATCATCACTGTTCCGGGGCCTATTCCCTATACATCTGACAAAGTTGTCCCGTGGCACTATGGGGCAGATGTTTATGTGCTTGGAGTTAAACAAGAGTTTGATACTAGTACCGGCATCAGTAACATCACCGTGCCTGCTAAAGTCACCCGCAGCGGTAGGCTTTTCTCACCAGATATTGCCCCACCAACAATCTAGAGACCTATTGTCATCACACCTGCCAGTGTGCCTGCTTCCCTTCCTGACCAAGTTCCTACCCCTGCTGCCGAGTCATCTGACGCTCGTGGGAAAAGGGTTCGCCACTGACATGCCTGCCCAGACGGAGGCACTAAAGACAACCACTGTTGAAGCTTCCAAGCAAGAGATGGAAGAGATTCTTAAGATTATCAAGAAGAGTGATTTCAACGTAGTTGAGCAGCTGGGGCACACCCCATCAAAGATTTCTATGCTATCACTGTTGTTGTGTTCAGAGGCCCATGCCAAGGCCCTGATTACCTTCCTGAAGACCGCCCACGTGCCACAAGAGACGTCAGCTGATCAATTCACCGATTGTGTGGCCAACTTAACTGCTGATAATGGTTTGGGTTTCTCTGACGCTGATCTGACTGCTAAGGGGAAGAACCATAATGATGCCCTGCATGTCTCCATTAAATGCAGGGGCACTACTCTTGCCCATGTGTTGGTTGACACTGGTTCCTCACTGATCGTATTGCCCAAGAAAGCTCTAGACAGGTTGGATTGCGAGGGTTTGGAGCTGAAGCCAAGTAACATTGTCGTCCGGGCCTTTGACGGGTCTAAAAGGATGGTACATGGTGAAGTTGACATTCCAATCAAGGTTGGTTCGCATGTATTTGATTCAACATTCTATGTGATGGACATCCGACCGTCCTACTCTTGCTTGCTGGGTCGTCCTTGGATCCATAAAGCTGGAGCTGTGACCTCCACACTACATCAGAAACTGAAATACCCGGTCAGAGGGAAGATTGTGACAGTTCAGGGGGAGGAAGAGTACATGGTCAGCCACCTTAACTCGTTCCGGTACATAGAGATGGATAGGGAGTTCATTGAGACCCCCTTTCAACACTTTGAAGAGGTTCCTCCGACACTGGCGTCAGCAGAGTCTGTGATTGAAGATTCTCCTCTGAAGATGGCTTCCTTAAAGGATGCCCGGGCTGTTATTGAGAAGGGTGAGTGTGCAAACTGGGGCCGACTTCCTGATTTCACTCTGAAGACTGACAAATTTGGTTTGGGTTTCACTGCAGAAGCTCAGAGGGCTGCTCGTAAGGCAAGGATTGGAAGACCTCCTGTGTTTATCACCAACCCGGGAGTAAATGCTATTGAAGACGACGTGGAGGAATCTGAATTCGACGGCTGGATCTACCCAACAACCAACGGCGGACCGAACAACTGGACTAAGAAAGACTTCATACCTATTACTTTTGTCACTCAGTAATGAACTCCTTTGTTTTGAATTTGTAACAGACAATAATTTGAAACTTTATGGCCCGGTGTCTTACCTGGGGCACCGTGGCTTCATTTTGTGAGGGCTTTTGTGTGTCATTTTCATATATCATTAATAAAAACATTGGATGTTTTTTGAATTTCAAATCTTGCGCTCCTTATCTTTATTTATTATATATTGCAAAACAGCTATATTTACACACACTCACATATACAGGTTCCAATCCACTCTGGATCCCACTGGTAACGACTCTGCTACTGCCAATTATGACTTCAAAAGTCTGATCAACTTAGCCGAAGACAAAGGTGAAGATGATTGTGAGGTGCCTGGTGAGCTTGCAAGACTGTTACTCCAGGAAGAGAGGGCCATTCAGCCACATGAAGAGCCGGTGGAAACGGTAAATCTGGGTACTGAGACAGACAGAAAGGAAGTCAAGATTGGTGCCAATCTGGAGTCTAGTGTGAAACAACGGTTGATTCAGATGCTGCATGACTATGTGGAAATCTTTTCCTGGTCCTACGAAGACATGCCTGGGTTGGATACTGACATTGTGGTTCATCACCTGCCTACCAAAGAAGAATGCCCTCCGGTAAAACAGAAGGTTCGCCGTATGCGTCCAGAGATGTCCGAGAAAATCAAAGCTGAGGTTATGAAACAATTTGATGCCGGGTTTCTAGTAGTAACTTCTTACCCTCAGTGGGTTGCCAACGTGGTTCCAGTGCCGAAGAAAGATGGTAAGGTCTGAATGTGTGTTGATTACAGGGATTTGAACAGGGCGGGCCCCAAGGATGATTTCCCTCTGCCTCATATCGACGTTCTGGTTGACAACACTGCTCAGCATAAGGTATTCTCCTTCATGGACGGGTTCTCCGGTTATAATCAGATCAAGATGGCTCCTGAAGACATGGAGAAGACCACTTTTGTTACTCAGTAGGGCACCTTTTGCTACAAGGTCATTCCTTTTGGGTTGAAAAATGCTGGGGCAACCTACCAACGTGCCATGGTTGCTCTGTTTCATGACATGATCCATCATGAGATTGAAGTATATGTCGATGATATGATTGCAAGGTCCCAAACGGAGGAGGAACACCTTAACCATCTGTAGAAGCTGTTTGACCGGTTGAAGTTGTACAAGCTGAGACTAAACCCGAACAAGTGCACCTTCGGGGTGAGATCTGGAAAACTGCTAGGCTTCGTCGTGAGCGACAAAGGTATTCAAGTGGACCCTGCCAAAGTGAAAGCCATACAAGAGATGCCAGTTCCCAAGACTGAAAAAGAAGTCAGAGGCTTTCTAGGACAGCTAAACTACATTGCCCGATTCATCTCACACCTAACTGCTACTTGTGAGCCAATCTTCAAGCTACTGAAGAAAGATCAAGTGGTACGCTGGAACGATGAATGTCAGGCCGCTTTCGAAAGAATCAAAGAGTATCTCCAAGAGCCGCCCATTCTTATGCCGCCAGTTGAAGGGAGACCTCTAATCTTATACTTGACAGTATTGGACAACTCAATGGGGTGTGTGCTGGGGCAGCATGACGAGTCTGGCCAAAAAGAGCACGCTATTTATTACCTTAGCAAAAAGTTTACCGACTGTGAGACCCGATACTCACTGCTCGAGAAAACTTGTTGCACTTTGGTATGGGTTGCTCGCCGGCTGAGACAGTATATGTTGACTCACACTACTCTATTAATTTCAAAAATGGATCCAATCAAGTACATCTTCGAAAAACCTGCCTTGTCCGGAAGAATAGCGAGATGGCAGATGATCTTGACCGAATACAACATCCAGTACACAACTCAGAAAGCAATCAAGGGAAGTGTGTTGGCAGACCATTTGGCACACCAGGCAGTGGATGATTATCAGTCGATGAACTTTGAGTTTCCAGACGAGAATATCATGGTGGTGACTGATTGTGAAGTATCTGGACCGGATGAAGGACCTGAGGAAGGATCCTGATGGTCTATGCACTTTGATGGAGCCTCAAACGCTTTGGGTAACGGTATTGGCACTGTGATCATCTCTCCTAAAGGCACTCATACTCCACTGACCGTCCGGCTATGTTTCAGCTGCACCAACAACATGGCGGAGTATGAAGCCTGCATCATGGGTCTTCAAGCTGCAATTGACTTAAGGATCGAGTTTCTGAGTGTCTTCGGAGATTCCGCTCTCGTGATCAGTCAGATCAAAGGCGAGTGGGATACGAAAGACCCAAATCTTATTCCTTACAAGGAGTATGTATTGACGTTGATTCCCCATTTCGAGGAGATAACTTTTGAACACTTCCCAAGAGAGGAGAATCAGTTGGCGGACGCGCTGGCTACGATGTCTTCTATGTTCAAAGTCAAATGGGACAACGAAGCTCCCCGAATCATTATTTGGAAATTGGATGAACCTGCACATTGCTGTGATCTTGAGGCCGAAGAAGTAACAGAAAAACCTTGGTATCATGAAGTAAAGAGGTACTTGGAAGCTCAAGAATACCCCGAGGGTGCATCTGTGAATGACAAAAAGTTTCTGAGAAGGTTCGCGGCAAAGTTCTTCCTCAGCAATGACATTCTCTATAAGCGAAACCATGATTCAACCTTACTGCGTTGTATGGATAAGACTGAAGCAGAAAGGATCATGGCAGAGCTGCATGAAGGTACCTTCGGAACTCATTCCAGTGGACATACCATGGCAAAGAAAATCCTTCGGGCAGGATATTACTGGTCCACAATGGAAGCCGACTGTTACCAACATTCTCGGACATGTCACAAGTGCGAGATCTATGCTGATAAGGTGCACATTCCTCCAGTTCCCCTGAACGTCTTGACAGCACCTTGGCTTTTTGCGATGTGGGGCATTGATATGATCGGCGAGATCAGACCTACGGCATCCAACGGGCATCGCTTCATCCTGGTAGCGATTGATTACTTTATGAAATGGGTTGAAGCAGCTTCCTTTGCCACCGTAACCAAGAACGTCGTTGCACGGTTCATTCGGCACAACCTGATCTATCGATACAGTGTACCAGATAGGATCATTACGGATAATGGTACCAATCTTAACAACAAGATGATCACTGAGCTTTGCGAGCAATTCAAGATACATCACCAAAACTCTTCTCTCTACCGGCCGAAGATGAATGGGGCTGTAGAAGCAGCTAATAAGAATATCAAGAAGATTGTGCAGAAGATGACAGTGACTTATAAAGATTGGCATGAGATGTTACTGTTTGCTCTTCATGGGTACCGTACCTCAGCACGGACGTCAACAGGGGCAACACCCTTTTCCTTGGTCTATGGCATGGAGGCAGTCTTGCCCATCGAAGTTCAGATACCCTCTCTCCGGATAATGAAGGATGCAGGTTTGAGAGAAGATGACTGGATCCAGACCCGACTTGATCAATTAAACCTAATCGATGAAAAGAGACTCACTACTATTTGTCATGGTCAGACGTACCAAAAACGGATGATCAAGGCATTTAACAAGAAAGTCAGACGACAAGAGTATCAAGTTGGGGACCTGGTAATCAAGCGCATCATTCTACCTCAAGGTGATCCCAGGGGAAAATGGACCCCTACGTACGAAGGGCCATTTGTGGTTAAGAATATCTTCTCAGGAGGTGCGATGATTCTAACCACCATGGATGGTGACGACCTCCCTCACCCCGCCAATGCAGACATAGTAAAAAGATACTACGCATGAATAAAAGGCCCGCTAGGTCGACTGGCCTATGCAAAAATAAGGGCTTCCCGGCTACCCAAAAGGGTTCGGGCAAAAATAAGGGATGAAATGAAAAAAAATCTGTACACCCGGCAAGTCAAAAACCTGAAAAGGCGGCTTGGGCAAAAATGGGTATCCCGGTGGACTGAAAACCCGAAAGGGCGGTCCAGGAAAAAGTTAGGGATAAGCGTAATACTATGTCTCATTGGATCACCCTGCATCCATACTTCGGTATCAAATATCAGGCTCACACGGCACCAATCAATCAGATTCATCTCTAACTAAGCAGCAAAGTGATGAGACGCTTGAAGACATAAAGGCGATAGTAGAGTTGGAACCCAGTGGGATTTTTCACATAGCTGTTTTGTTTTCCTTTTCACAAAATTGTATAAACTCCATGTTGTTCGGCGGCGTTCTCTTACTAGGACGTCAGCCTCTTGTATAAAAAACGCCTATTTACAGGAAAATTTCAAAATCAATATAAGCTCTTTTCCAGACAAATTGCCAATTTTTTTTTCTTTATCTGTTTTATTTTGCAAAGAACGTCCAATGTTCGTTTTTGATATATGCATTTGACATTAATTGCTGATCATAAATGTTTGCATGCGAAACAAAGGGCTAATTACAGGTGACATCAGAAACAGGGGCAATAATAATTGTCTAAGTGGTTTAGTTGCTCTGTCCACCAAGGTACCAAGGTAGGTTCGGCTGAAGAACATGACCAAGATACCTTCACTCCCCGCAGAGTAAGGCAAGATTCAGCAATACTCCCCCCAAGCAGGGTTGGTCTCCCATCAGCCCCAAAAAGGCACAGTATCCCTAGCAAGTCAGCAACACTCTCCCCAAGCAGAGTTAGGCTACGGTCAGCCCTAAGGAAGTTGGATATCCCCAGAAGATCTCAATATTCCCTAGCAGAGTATACATACATCCCTCAGCAAGCATCCCCGGCAGTCTTAATATTCCTCGACGAAATATAAGATTGTTCCCCAGCGGAACACAGACACCCCAGTGGAGCCACTTCCCCAGTACAGTCCAAAAGTTTCCCCAAGAGAGGTGAACCATCTCCCCAGTAGAGGCTGGAAGCTTATCACCTGCAGAGTACAAATATCTCTCCCCGACCATGTTCAGGAGATTATTCCCCAGCCATATTCAGAGATTATCCCCACCAGAGTCTAACTGGGTTATCCTCAACAACTTGCAACAGAAAGATCATCCCCAGCGAAGTTCTTTCTATCCCCCAGCGGAGTTCATCAAATTCCCCAACAGAGCTTATCAACGGAGTCCCCAGCGGAGTTATCATCAAAATCTCAGCGAAGCATCTCTTCCCACAGAGTAATTCCTCGCAGAGTAATCTCTTCATCAAGTTTATTCCCCAACGGAGTCATCTTCTCCTACCGGTTTATTCTTGCAATCATATTTGTTCATCATCCCCAGCGAAAACGAAGAACTCTATTCTTCAACATCAGCCCATGATTCAACTTCCCGGCATTCGTCAAGGATTTATTTTCCCAGATGAAGATACATTCAAAAACATCACATTGTCATACATCATGATGCATGCATATACGCATCATATCACACAATCTCATTTATTTTTGAGAACATCATGACATTATGCATTTCATACATCATGACATTGCATACAACTAATGTCTTGCCTTTTCAGGAAAAGGTCAATCAAAAGATGATTACCATCAACCTTTTGAAGTTCCAGATTCAATACCTGTATCTAGCCAGGGCATATCTGTGAGCGATTGATTGTAGATCTATACCTGTATCTAGCTAGGAAAGTATCTGCATGAAGAGTTTGAAGATCAATACCTGTAGCAAGCCAGGAAGTCATCTTTATTTCTCAGGACAGAGATCTACACCTGTATCTAGCCAGGAAAGCTATCTCTACCAACCTTTTGAAGTTCCAAATTCGATACCTGTATCTAGCCAGGGCATATTTGTGGACGATTGATTGTAGATTTATACCTGTATCTAGCCAGGAAAGTATCTGCATGAAGAGTTTGAGGATCAACACCTGTAACAGGCCAGGAAATTATCTTTCATTCTCAGGTCAGAGTTCTACACCTGTATCCAGCCAGGAAAGCTATCTCTACCAACCTTTTGAAGTTCCAGATTCGATACCTGTATCTAGCCAGGGCATATCGGTGAGCGATTGATTGGAGATCTACACCTGTATCCAACCAGGAAAGTTATCTCTACCAACCTTTTGAAGTTCCAGATTCGATACCTGTATCTAGCCAGGGCATATCTGTGAGCGATTGATTGGAGATCTACACCTGTATCCAGCCAGGAAAGCTATCTCTACCAACCTTTTGAAGTTCCAGATTCGATACCTGTATCTAGCCAGGGCATATCTGTGAGCGATTGATTGGAGATCTACACCTATATCCAGCCAGGAAAGCTATCTCTACCAACCTTTTGAAGTTCCATATTCGATACCTGTATCTAGCCAGGGCATATCTATGGACGATTGATTGTAGATCTATACCTGTATCTAGCCAGGAAAGTATCTGCATGAGGAGTTTGAAGATCAACACCTGTGTCTAGCCAGGAAGTCATCTTTCATTCTTAGGTCAGAGGTCTACACCTGTATCCAGCCAGGAAAGCTATCTCGGCCAACCTTTTGAAGTTCCAGATTCGATACCTGTATCTAGCCAGGGCATATCTGTGAGCGACTGATTGTAGAGCTATACCTGTATCTATCCAGGAAAGTATCTGCATGAAGAGATCTACACCTGTATCCAGCCAGGAAAGTTATCTCGACCAACCTTTGGAAGTTCCAGATTCGATACCTGTATCTAGCCAGGGCATATCTGTGAGCGATCGATTGTAGATCTATACCTGTATCTATCCAGGAAAGTTATCTACATGAAGAGATTGAAGATCAACACCTGTAACAGGCCAGGAAATTATCTTTCTTTCTCAGGTACGCAAGTTCTCGCTAAGGAATCTCTTACGCGATCAACATTTCCAGATGGCATCTTTAAGCCCGTCTCCACAACTATCCATTACGTCTCCAGATGGCATCTATAAGCCCATCCTCCTATCCATCATCTCTCCAAATGGCATCTATAAGCCCATCCCCGACATCGCATTGCTGATACTCCACTATGCGAGTGCAAATTTCTGGGCACTCTAGTGTTCAATCATCTTCCACCTTCGGATCACGAAAGGCACGCAAGCCAATCAACATCCTCAGGTCTAAGAAGATTGAACAGGGGCAACTGTTGTACCCTAAAATTTTCCCTCCCATATTCTTCAAGGCTTGTTAAGAATCATCTTCAAATGGTTCAAGATTTCTCAAGGGTTGCACAGTCCAAATGTCTCCTAAGCCAGTCAAAATTAGGATTTTTGTTCTTTCAAAGAATTTGAGGTTTTCAATGGCTCAATCAAGTCTCATAGGCCCATATACATGCTCAAGCACCTACATGCCAAGTCTCAAGTCTCACAATGCCAGTTTGCACAGTCAAAAGCCCTATTTGATCTACAGTCAACTGCAGGGGAAAAATGGTCATTTTGCAGTCAAAAGTCAGAATTTTTGGTCAACATCTTATTTTGAGTACACAATCATCATTTGATCAAGTCGTGATCATGATTCCACAAGAATGGCTCAAAAATCAGCAAGATGCCAAAAGTTACTATTTTGGGACAGCAGAAAAGTCAACTGTATCTTGACCAGGGCATAACTTTTTCATGGTTCATCATAAAAATCCCATCCAATGCTCATTTTGAAGGGGATGACATTTCCTACAACTCATCTTCACATTCCAAGTCCAAGAAATGCTCTCACAAAAAGTTATCAATTTCTACATTATAGGTCAATTTCAAAAGTCAATAAAAAGGCACTTTAAGTCAAAGCCCATTGTTGTACCCCAAAATTTGCCCTCGCGCTTTTTCCCCAAGAAATCTCAGCTTCAAACATTTCCTGACTTTTCAAACTGGCTCAAGAATCGTACAAACGGACTTTTCTTGACAGTCAAGCAAAATTGGGGTTTTACTGATTTTCAGAGCTTTGAATTGTTTCATACAGTGGGCTTAGGGTTTGGTTGATTTTTGGTTCAATTTTGATCAAGCGAACGTGATTTGGCATTTAATCGGGAATTAGGGTTTTATGGGCATATTCTCAGAAGAATTTGAATTCCACAGCACTTTGCGGTTTATTTCAAGATTCGGATTAAAATTCGTGTTATCTTGGTTTAATCAGTAAAAGAGACAGTGGTTTGAATTCAGTACGTTTTGATTGGGCCAGTCAGATACAAGATGCAGTTTTGAATTCACAGTGTTCATGTGTTTGATCAGTCTATCTGGGTTAACTGCTGCTTTGCTTTGGATGTTGAATAAGACAGGTTTATTGGATCAATGTTGTTTTATTTTAGTTATTTATTATTCTGAAATTAAATGATTGAATTTATTTTTCAATTGTTTTAATTCTAAGAATTTTAAATAAATAAATAAGCAATAAAGAAAATGGAACCAATTGGATAATTTGGATTTTTATTGATATTTGAATTATTTACAAATTGTTGTTACAAACAATAATTTACATTTAATTTAAATATTACATAGAATGAAAAACTATCTTATTTTCTAAATATTCTTCGTGCTTCATTCCGCTTCGGTATTCCATTTTTTTCATCTGCAAAAAGAACAAGAAAAGTCAGAAAGCATCTAATTAAAAGGCAGATAAAATTGCTCATCATTAGGGGCCACTGACTGGGATCAGTTGCCCTCTCTGCAAATCACGGGATTTCTCCCGGTTCACAGAGAGAGAAGATTATTTTATTTCATGAATGCAAATGTCAAAAATGCATAAGTCATAAATTTCAGGCTACATAAGAATCTCAATTTTCAATCCAAACTGAAAAAGTTCAATCCAAACTTCCCATTCAAAACTAAACTGAAAGTCCAATGCCAAAGAAAATCAAGAAAGTACTCAAGGCTGTCATAAAAGATTTTGGCCAAGATATCAAGGAAGAGAAAAAGCACACAAACTGTCAAAAGGAGATGCAAGATGTATTATGCAAGCAAAACAATCTTAACTCATCATTTCCCATAGAACCCCTTCAGAGCAAGTACAGAATATAATCATATTAAAATTCAAACTGTACTTTGAGAGAGAGAAAAGAGAGATAAAGCAGGCAGGGTTAGGCATAGTTCAATGGCAGTTCACAGCAGACAGCAGACAGTAGGGAAGACAGAAGAAAAAGATTATGCAAATCAAAAGCCAAGACTGAGTTCAGATAGCAGGCAGACAGCAGGTAAAAGGAAGAGAAAAGATACACAAAATCATAAAATAGCCAAGCATATATCAAGACAGTGCAGAAGTAAAGCAGGAAAAAAAAAACAGCAAGCACAGTTCAGGAGTGAAGAGAAGCAAAAAGTCACAAAACCAAGCTTCCAACAGTGAACCTGCACCAGCATAGGCAAACTGTCCCAAAACCTTCAAACACCCACAAAACACCATAACCTTGCCAAGAAACCTGCTAACACCATAACCTTGCCAAGAAGCCTGCTAACACCATAACCTTGCCAAGAAGCCTGCTAACACCATAACTTTGCCAAGAAACCTGCAAACCATAACCTGATACATACAACCCTGCATCAAACACAACTCAAAAAAAAGGCCTCAAAAACCAAAACTCAAACCACTACTGTCCCAAACCTCACATAACCAAACACTGAGTTAAGCCAAGCTTAATCAGAACCGGCACCATACCAATATCCCACATCTCAGAACTTAACCATCTTATGAAACCAACATCCTGATATCCAAACTCAAGCCTCACCATCTTATGAAACCAACATCTAAAACATTCAAACACCAAGCCTCAGAAGCGGGCTTCATCATAGGCATCTCAGTAAGGCGCATCTCAAAGCACACATAGGCAAATCGGGCAATCAAGCAACCAACAGTTCAAAGGGACGAAAGGGGAAGGAACAAAGATATCAAGGCAGCAATGTTCTAAAATACACAGGCAACAACCCAAGGCAACGCATTGTGGAAGAAAAAGATAAAAAAAGTGAATTTCAAGAAAGGTTTCAGGCAAAATCTAGCATCATCATCAAAACCTTAATCATAAGCAAAGAACGAAAGTACCAGAAAAGCGTCAAACGCGAAGCAAGCTCCATCACCGCCGTTCCGGCCTCCTGAAGCATCACCCCTTCGCCTCTCCTCCATCTCCCAAAATCAGGTAGCCATCTTCTTCCCTTTCACCTCATAAAGAGAAAAATAAAGAACTCAGCTTAAAACAAATCTGAACCACGCGAATCAAAAAAAACAAAGACATAAAACGATTAGAACCAACCTTGTTTCAAAGGACGCGGAATTCTCGCCTTGGAGGGAAGAGAGTGTGAGGATGATGTTGGTGGCCGGAACCAAACGCTCAGAAATTGCTAATCGGAGAAGATGAATGCAACGAACGCGCCGTCGTCACCTCACAAACCCTCGTTTTCATTCTGAGAACAATTGCCTAACCCTAATTTCGTTTTGCTTGACCCGGGCCTGACCCGTTCCCAGTTATGCTAAGCCCATTAATCACTAACCTAAATAATACTTATTATTCTTTCATATATAACACTAACCATTCTTGTTATTTTGTAAAAGCAATATTTTTATTCCTTAAAAATACTAACTTAACTAAATATTTTTATTATTATCATAAGGTTAAGACTTTTTAGATAATACATTTTGTATATACATAATTATATTAAAAATTAATTTTGTACATATTATATAAAACATTTTCTTTAGATTAATACACATTTTGTACATAACAATAACAAAAATACTTTTTATACCAATTAACTTGAAAATATTTTTTTACATATTGAAACATATTTGTACATATTATTCATTTTTCATACATAATTAAAATTAAACTCTTTTTTAGTTAATATTCTTTTTCATACATAACAATTTAAATATACATTTTTCTCTAATATTTAATTTCCAAACATTTAGTTAAAATACTTTTTTTTTTGCAAATAAAGAAACATTCTTAATTTAAAACTTGAACTCTTTTTGTACATAATTAAACATACAAAAATCAATATTCATCTAAAAAACATTTATCTAGGTCAAAACCCTAATACGGCTCAATTTCACATTTCGCATTTGTATATACTTACACTTACAATTCACATACATATACACTTGTACACTTACACAAATACATTCACATTACCTTATACACATGTTCATCTTACATTTATATTTGATATTCATTCGATCGCGACATTCGATTTGGTTGTAAATTATTGGGTACTATAAGTCTCATCCCCTTGTACATTTATACCCCCACTCCTGGATATTATTTTGTAATAGCGTAGATTTACATTCCGCAATTTACCGTTTTTTCAATTATACCATGGTTAGACCTAGGGTTTGTATGTACATAAAATCAAACGCTAGATAACCTAATACAAGACAAATACATGTAATCAATACACAATCACACTTGCACCCCCTAGGGTAATCCCACATGTTGCCTTCCAAATGGGCCATGCTTGCATGTCGAATGTCTTTGGTAAAACAAAATCAAATGATCATAAGTCCCTCGATGACGCTTTCGAAAGTTGCCTAAACGAAATGATCATAGTCCCTTCAAAACAAAATGCCAAAGACACTTGGCATCATTGCATTCATGGTCCATACGATGACCCGCGCCCGTCTCGAATAAACTTCCTAAACGTAAGATTGTCTACCAATTTCAATGGTAGAACAAAATTGCTAAAAAAGGGTTAAAACACGACAAAAACCTTTGAGTACAATAGGGTAGACAAAACTCTTAGTTACTTGAGATCAAACTTGCAAAAACACTTGCCTCATTTTCAAAAACCACAATCCACAACTCTTTCAAACAAACTCTCAAAAACATTTGAAACATCTTTTCGAAAAGATTCACACTTTTGTAAAACACTCAAACACGAGTCAAATACATTAGTTGCCTAAGACAAGGCATCTTTTTCCAAAACATTTTCAAAAAGCACCCACACACACACCATTTTCAAAGCAATCGAAAAACAAGGCAAGTGATCTAAAAAACCAAGTAACTAAGAGCCCATGGATAACCATGGATGAAAAGGGTGCTAATACCTTCCCTTTTCATAACCTACCCCCCGAACCCACGAAATATCTCAAAAGGTTTTTGCTGTGCTTTTTAACCTTTCCTTTAGGATAAAATAAAAAGTCGGTGGCGACTCTTGCTAACCGCACAAGTGCGAATACGAACGCAAAACACTAGTCAGTTCTCCCACCGTATCACAGAACTGGCGACTCTGCTGGGGAAAATCTTTTAAGTGGGGTTACCTTAGGGTTTAGATCACTTTTTCTTCAATTGAGTGCTTTGTTTGCTTTACCTTTGTGGGCTTTGTATCGGAGTTTCATAGATCCTAACCCGGATCTGGGAAATACCCTTTTAGGTAGCATAATCTGTGAGGGACCTGTCCGGCGTAGACCAACATGGGTGAAGCAGTGGCTACGTTGGTGTGGCGTCTTAGTCTGTACCTATATCCCTTGTGTTGTAACGGGGAGAATATAGGTCTTCTAAGGGGTCATTAAACACCAACCAACCTTAGAACCCTAAATTGACCAACTTGGCTATTAGGACAGTAGCAGTATGCTACACTCATTGAGGCTAAACTCTCGAGATGGTTCCGGCCGCGAGAAAAGGTTGCGATGCTGGAGTTATGACCGATTGAGGGTAGCCAATGATATGAGATCCTCTAGAACCCGGTTACTTTTGATAGGACAGGTTTTAACCAACAAACTGAAAGAGGATAGTACCTGAGCTTCATGCAAGCCTAAACCTAAGGCTTTGTGTGCTTTGTGTGAATATTGTTTGCCTGTATATACGCTTACTTGTTTGTGCATACATGTACATAACATCATGACATCATACCATAGCATTTTAGCATTTTTCAATAACCATTTCAAGGATCTCGAGGGTTCTGTTGATGCGGGGTTACGCTGAACCAGACATCTATCAAGGGGCAAGGGGTCCTTCCTCTAACCAATCCAGTCAAAGTTCAAGTACAACAACTTGAATCAGTGGCTATGACCCACTTGACATGGTGAGCTTGATTCTCGTGGAAAGACTTCCACCAACATAAAGCTCTCCAAACAAAGTTCAAGCGCAACAACTTGAATCAGTGGCTATGACCCACTCGACATGGTGAGCTTGATTCTCGTGGAAGGACGCCCACCGATGCAGAGATCTCCAATCCGAGAGCAGAGTTCAACCTCTAACATTTTCTTGTGTTTACCCCAAGAGATCCTTGAAAACATGCATCCACATATCATGCATTTCATTTTGACAATCTTTCATTTTTCAGGTTTCCTTACTCTCCTGCTGTTTATTTCAGCAAGAGATGGCTCTAGAACGGTCTGTCAAAGACATCCAAGACCAGACTGCTCAACTGCAAGAGATGTTCCTGAACTTGTCTCTGGGGCAAGAAGAGATGAAAGCTCTCCTCACCAACGGCTTGGGGAATTCCAACGATGCCAGGAATGATCAGATTGCGGAGCTGCAGTTTGATCTGACAACACTGAGGACTCAAATGATGGGATATTTGGTGGGCCAGATGGCTCTTATCCAAGACCTATCTCAAAGACAAGAGGAACTCAGAGTTCTGGTCCGCCAACTGCTTCCAAACAACCAACTGGGGCAAACATCTGAGGTCGAAGAGCAAGTCACCGCTCAGCCTCCATCCACTCAAGAAGACAAGGGGAAAGCTCCTCTGCTAGCTTCAGGGTCACAAACCCATCAACAACCTCGTCAGCGTCAGCGGGGCAATCGGCGTAAACAAGAAAAGTCGGGAAGACAGTTTACGGAGACTGAAATACCATCATTCTTCATCCTGAAGCGCCTGTTGGAGGCCAATTTGCTTACCGTAAAGGACCCTCCTCAGAAGCTCAATATCTTCTCTCCTCGCTTTAATCCCGACGAATTTTGTGTTTACCACTCCTGCAGCCCGGGACACAGTACCAACGACTGTTGGGCCTTGAAGAACAAGATTCAAGATCTGATTGACATTGGGGTGCTGGAATTCATGCCAGACGGCGAGATGAGGATCTTCCGTTAAAGGGTTCTCCGCTTGAAGTGACGAGGCTCGAAACTGAAAGACTTTTGCTTCTTTTTGAATTTTCAAAGTTGTAATTTCTTTTGCTGTCAGACAATTATTTGTTGATGTTAAACTCTGTTTTCATTAATGCATTGCATATGTTTGTCTTGAATTCATCCATTCGTTTCACTACTCTTATGCTTTTCTTTATGATATTTGACTCTTGATAAAAAGCTGCAAGCCTTTAGAGGGAGGATGACGAAACAATACTGTGATCTTACACAGTATGCTTTTGAACAGACCTCGCTGATGATGTACAGGCATTTCTTTCAATTCCCAAACTCTGGAGTTATAAGGAAGTTAATCCCTAGTCAACCCCTTCGAGCCAAAGAAGTAGGAGTTTCCTGTTCCGATACAGTCAAAACCTTTGATATAAACCTGGGGCAGGGTAGTCTCTCAGTTAATTCAAAAGAGAACGCGCATTGAAGTCGCAAACTCTCAGTTCGTAATACAACGAACGACGTCGAAAAAGAAAAGCATTCCTTTGGAATCAAAAGACAAGGGTGGTTCCCTATCACATAGACAGTCAATCTCTCAAAAGAGAAAAGCCCACTGAGCCAGAACCTATAAAGGAGGCTTAAGAAAGCTGGGGCATCCCGCTGACAGTAATCCCGAAAACGGTAACAGTCAGGCAAAAGTTAGGGATAACAAATCAAAATCAAAATAGTGAGGTCATTACAAAATCCTCAACAACATGAAAAGTGTTGGAAAATAAAAAGGAGATGATGACTGTCTCCCCAAATTCAAACTGGTGAACCATCGCCCAAAAGTCACTCAAAACAGAGTGCGACGCACAATTAACTGAGCTTAGGTTGAAGAACATCACGAAGAGCGGGTGGGTACAAATATACTTTGAGCCTTTATCCTTTGTTTCTTAAACCGTGAACCAGGCCACGTTACAACCCTCCAAAAGTCCTAATTGAAGCATGGGTTAGTTCGAAAGCATACTGTTACAAAAGGTATCCTGACTCCTGTAGGGATTTGCTCTAAATCTTGTGTTAACTTGTCTTGTGAAAAGTTTTCTGCTAAAAAACGCATTTTTCAAAATCTCGAGAGAAACATAAACTTTGCATTGCTTGAATATCACTGTCTGCATTTACCCCCTTTTGTTTGACAGCGAAGAAGTGCATACAGCGAACGTTCGGAGGAATAAAAACTCTCTCAGTAAGTCAAAATCACTTCAAGAGGATAACACTTCCATCAAATCCCCTATCAACAAGGGGCATGACATGTCACAATTCAGTTAACCCGGGGCAATCCAGTCAAGGTCCGACAGATCTTTCAAAGTACAGTTAACCTGGGGCAGTCCAGTCACGATTTCAAGAAATCTCTCAATATGCAGAGTAATCTGATTCAAGACTCCTTCTTCACCACTTGGGGCATTCGAATGTCAAAAGTGTTCAACACATCAACTCCAACATTTCCAGATTCGACTCCTGTATCCAGCCAGGGCATATCTGTTGATTACATTTCCAGACTCGATTCCTGTATCTAGCCAGGGCATGTCTGAAGAGTCTGAAGATTCGACTCCTGTATCCAGCCAGGGCATGTCTGAAGAATTCCAGATCAACACCTGCAACAACCCAGGAAACATCTGTGAACGACCGATTGTAAACCAACACCTGTAATAAATCAGGATTTATCTACGTCACCACTTGGGGCATTCGAATGTCAAAAAGTGTTCAAAACCCGATGTAGTTTTACACAAGCTCATCATCGGGAAGCCTTACACCGGTTCCTCTTCAAGACTTCCGAAACAGTTTACGGATTCTTCCCAACAACGGACGCCAATCTACCGACTTGTTCAGATTCTTCAAGACTTCTGAAAAAGTTTACGGATTCTTCCCAACAACGGACGCCAATCTACCGACTTGTTCAGATTCTTCAAGACTTCTGAAACAGTTTACGGATTCTTCCCAACAACGGACGCCAATCTACCGACTTGTTCAGATTCTTATCAAGACTTCTGAAACAGTTTACGGATTCTTCCCAACAACGGACGCCAATCTACCGACTTGTTCAGATTCTTCAAGACTTCTGAAACAGTTTACGGATTCTTCCCAACAACGGACGCCAATCTACCGACTTGTTCAGATTCTTATCAAGACTTCTGAAACAGTTTACGGATTCTTCCCAACAACGGACGCCAATCTACCGACTTGTTCAGATTCTTCAAGACTTCTGAAACAGTTTACGGATTCTTCCCAACAACGGACGCCAATCTACCGACTTGTTCAGATTCTTCAAGACTTCTGAAACGGTTTACGGATTCTTCCCAACAACGGACGCCAATCTACCGACTTGTTCAGATTCTTCAAGACTTCTGAAACGGTTTACGGATTCTTCCCAACAACGGACGCCAATCTACCGACTTGTTCAGATTCTTCAAGACTTCTGAAACGGTTTACGGATTCTTCCCAATAACGGACGCCAATCTACCGACTTGTTCAGATTCTTATCAAGACTTCTGAAACAGTTTACGGATTCTTCCCAACAACGGACGCCAATCTACCGACTTGTTCAGATTCTTCAAGACTTCTGAAACGGTTTACGGATTCTTCCCAACAACGGACGCCAATCTACCGACTTGTTCAGATTCTTCAAGACTTCTGAAACAGTTTACGGATTCTTCCCAACAACGGACGCCAATCTACCGACTTGTTCAGATTCTTCAAGACTTCTGAAACGGTTTACGGATTCTTCCCAACAACGGACGCCAATCTACCGACTTGTTCAGATTCTTATCAAGACTTCTGAAAACAGTTCATGGACTCATCCCAACAACGGATGTTAATCTATCAACTTGTTCAGATGCAACCTTTGAATTTAGGTTACGGACGCTTCCCAACAACGGATGTTAACCTATCGCTTGTTCAGATTCTTCTCAAGCCAACCACCACGGAAGATCGCGCTCGCCAAGATTCTCCCTATCCCCAGCGGAGTTCCCTCAATCCCCAGTGGAGTCAGATTTTCAAACCTTCTCCCCACAGAGTTTTAAGAAGGCAAATCTTGGGTTCCCCAGTGAAGTCTCAGGGTTTACTTCCCATCAAACCAAAGATTCTCAATCTGGTCTCCCCGGCATGAGTCTACTAGTTTGGAACTCCCCAGTAGAGGTCATCAGGAATTCTCTTCCCCAGCAACGGCCAAGGATTTATTTTCCCCGGCAGCAGTCAAGACGCTTTTATCTTCAGCCATCTCGGAATCATGTATCCTTGGCGAGATTAGCTCATCAGCTTACATGCACATCCATCACATTCATAAACATTAAATGTCACATGCATTGCGTCATGCATCATAACATTACATACAGCTAACCCTTTACCTTTTCAGGTAAGATCAGTCGACAGACATAAATCATTTCCTGAGATTTATCCAAAATAGTTCAGATGTGACCCGGACACGGCGACATTCTGATACTTATTCCAGATTCATTCAGACGCATCAGCAGAAACCTTACACCGTTTCCTTTTCAATTTCTCAACCTTTGAAAACAGTTTACGGATTCTTCCCTACAACGGAGGTCAATCTACCGACTGATTCAGACTCTTCTCAATTTTTGAAAATAGGTTACGGACGCTTCCCAACAACGGATGCTGCTCCATTGCTTGTTCAGTCCCAACTCCTGAAAATAGTTTACAGACTCTCCAGACACGGACATCAATCTGTTGCTTGTTCAGACCCCAATTCAGAGATATTCCAAAACAGGGATGCCCTTCTGATACTCGTCCACTCACCATTGACGTACAGTTCAACATCACCATATGGCATCTATAAGCCCATCCTCCTACCAGCAGTCGCCGAATGGCATCTGTAAGCCCATTCTCAGATGGCATCTCTAAGCCCATCCCCCGACAAAATTCTCTCGCACCAGATGGCATCTTTAAGCCCATCACCAAATGGCATCTTTAAGCCCATTCACCTCCACCGTCACATCGACGAGCGCAAATTTTCTGGGCACATTAGTGTTCAATCTCCTTTTACCTTCAAGTCGTGAAAGGCAAACTTGCCAATCTAACTATTCAGGTCAAAGAAGATTGAACAGGGGCAACTGTTGTACCCCAAAATTTGCCCTCGCGCTTTTTCCCCAAGAAATCTCAGCTTCAAACATTTCCTGACTTTTCAAACTGGCTCAAGAATCGTACAAACGGACTTTTCTTGACAGTCAAGCAAAATTGGGGTTTTACTGATTTTCAGAGCTTTGAATTGTTTCATACAGTGGGCTTAGGGTTTGGTTGATTTTTGGTTCAATTTTGATCAAGCGAGCGTGATTTGGCATTTAATCGGGAATTAGGGTTTTATGGGCATATTCTCAGAAGAATTTGAATTCCACAGCACTTTGCGGTTTATTTCAAGATTCGGATTAAAATTCGCGTTATCTTGGTTTAATCAGTAAAAGAGACAGTGGTTTGAATTCAGTACGTTTTGATTGGGCCAGTCAGATACAAGATGCAGTTTTGAATTCACAGTGTTCATGTGTTTGATCAGTCTATCTGGGTTAACTGCTGCTTTGCTTTGGATGTTGAATAAGACAGGTTTATTGGATCAATGTTGTTTTATTTTAGTTATTTATTATTCTGAAATTAAATGATTGAATTTATTTTTCAATTGTTTTAATTCTAAGAATTTTAAATAAATAAATAAGCAATAAAGAAAATGGAACCAATTGGATAATTTGGATTTTTATTGATATTTGAATTATTTACAAATTGTTGTTACAAACAATAATTTACATTTAATTTAAATATTACATAGAATGAAAAACTATCCTATTTTCTAAATATTCTTCGTGCTTCATTCCGCTTCGGTATTCCATTTTTTTCATCTGCAAAAAGAACAAGAAAAGTCAGAAAGCATCTAATTAAAAGGCAGATAAAATTGCTCATCATTAGGAGCCACTGACTGGGATCAGTTGCCCTCTCTGCAAATCACGGGATTTCTCCCGGTTCACAGAGAGAGAAGATTATTTTATTTCATGAATGCAAATGTCAAAAATGCATAAGTCATAAATTTCAGGCTACATAAGAATCTCAATTTTCAATCCAAACTGAAAAAGTTCAATCCAAACTTCCCATTCAAAACTAAACTGAAAGTCCAATGCCAAAGAAAATCAAGAAAGTACTCAAGGTTGTCATAAAAGATTTTGGCCAAGATATCAAGGAAGAGAAAAAGCACACAAACTGTCAAAAGGAGATGCAAGATGTATTATGCAAGCAAAACAATCTTAACTCATCATTTCCCATAGAACCCCTTCAGAGCAAGTACAGAATATAATCATATTAAAATTCAAACTGTACTTTGAGAGAGAGAAAAGAGAGATAAAGCAGGCAGGGTTAGGCATAGTTCAATGGCAGTTCACAGCAGACAGCAGACAGTAGGGAAGACAGAAGAAAAAGATTATGCAAATCAAAAGCCAAGACTGAGTTCAGATAGCAGGCAGACAGCAGGTAAAAGGAAGAGAAAAGATACACAAAATCATAAAATAGCCAAGCATATATCAAGACAGTGCAGAAGTAAAGCAGGAAAAAAAAAACAGCAAGCACAGTTCAGGAGTGAAGAGAAGCAAAAAGTCACAAAACCAAGCTTCCAACAGTGAACCTGCACCAGCATAGGCAAACTGTCCCAAAACCTTCAAACACCCACAAAACACCATAACCTTGCCAAGAAACCTGCTAACACCATAACCTTGCCAAGAAGCCTGCTAACACCATAACTTTGCCAAGAAGCCTGCTAACACCATAACTTTGCCAAGAAACCTGCAAACCATAACCTGATACATACAACCCTGCATCAAACATAACTCAAAAAAAAGGCCTCAAAAACCAAAACTCAAACCACTACTGTCCCAAACCTCACATAACCAAACACTGAGTTAAGCCAAGCTTAATCAGAACCGGCACCATACCAATATCCCACATCTCAGAACTTAACCATCTTATGAAACCAACATCCTGATATCCAAACTCAAGCCTCACCATCTTATGAAACCAACATCTAAAACATTCAAACACCAAGCCTCAGAAGCGGGCTTCATCATAGGCATCTCAGTAAGGCGCATCTCAAAGCACACATAGGCAAATCGGGCAATCAAGCAACCAACAGTTCAAAGGGACGAAAGGGGAAGGAACAAAGATATCAAGGCAGCAATGTTCTAAAATACACAGGCAACAACCCAAGGCAACGCATTGTGGAAGAAAAAGATAAAAAAAGTGAATTTCAAGAAAGGTTTCAGGCAAAATCTAGCATCATCATCAAAACCTTAATCATAAGCAAAGAACGAAAGTACCAGAAAAGCGTCAAACGCGAAGCAAGCTCCATCACCGCCGTTCCGGCCTCCTGAAGCATCACCCCTTCGCCTCTCCTCCATCTCCCAAAATCAGGTAGCCATCTTCTTCCCTTTCACCTCATAAAGAGAAAAATAAAGAACTCAGCTTAAAACAAATCTGAACCACGCGAATCAAAAAAAACAAAGACATAAAACGATTAGAACCAACCTTGTTTCAAAGGACGCGGAATTCTCGCCTTGGAGGGAAGAGAGTGTGAGGATGATGTTGGTGGCCGGAACCAAACGCTCAGAAATTGCTAATCGGAGAAGATGAATGCAACGAACGCGCCGTCGTCACCTCACAAACCCTCGTTTTCATTCTGAGAACAATTGCCTAACCCTAATTTCGTTTTGCTTGACCCGGGCCTGACCCGTTCCCAGTTATGCTAAGCCCATTAATCACTAACCTAAATAATACTTATTATTCTTTCATATATAACACTAACCATTCTTGTTATTTTGTAAAAGCAATATTTTTATTCCTTAAAAATACTAACTTAACTAAATATTTTTATTATTATCATAAGGTTAAGACTTTTTAGATAATACATTTTGTATATACATAATTATATTAAAAATTAATTTTGTACATATTATATAAAACATTTTCTTTAGATTAATACACATTTTGTACATAACAATAACAAAAATACTTTTTATACCAATTAACTTGAAAATATTTTTTTACATATTGAAACATATTTGTACATATTATTCATTTTTCATACATAATTAAAATTAAACTCTTTTTTAGTTAATATTCTTTTTCATACATAACAATTTAAATATACATTTTTCTCTAATATTTAATTTCCAAACATTTAGTTAAAATACTTTTTTTTTTGCAAATAAAGAAACATTCTTAATTTAAAACTTGAACTCTTTTTGTACATAATTAAACATACAAAAATCAATATTCATCTAAAAAACATTTATCTAGGTCAAAACCCTAATACGGCTCAATTTCACATTTCGCATTTGTATATACTTACACTTACAATTCACATACATATACACTTGTACACTTACACAAATACATTCACATTACCTTATACACATGTTCATCTTACATTTATATTTGATATTCATTCGATCGCGACATTCGATTTGGTTGTAAATTATTGGGTACTATAAGTCTCATCCCCTTGTACATTTATACCCCCACTCCTGGATATTATTTTGTAATAGCGTAGATTTACATTCCGCAATTTACCGTTTTTTCAATTATACCATGGTTAGACCTAGGGTTTGTATGTACATAAAATCAAACGCTAGATAACCTAATACAAGACAAATACATGTAATCAATACACAATCACACTTGCACCCCCTAGGGTAATCCCACATGTTGCCTTCCAAATGGGCCATGCTTGCATGTCGAATGTCTTTGGTAAAACAAAATCAAATGATCATAAGTCCCTCGATGACGCTTTCGAAAGTTGCCTAAACGAAATGATCATAGTCCCTTCAAAACAAATTGCCAAAGACACTTGGCATCATTGCATTCATGGTCCATACGATGACCCGCGCCCGTCCCGAATAAACTTCCTAAACGTAAGATTGTCTACCAATTTCAATGGTAGAACAAAATTGCTAAAAAAGGGTTAAAACACGACAAAAACCTTTGAGTACAATAGGGTAGACAAAACTCTTAGTTACTTGAGATCAAACTTGCAAAAACACTTGCCTCATTTTCAAAAACCACAATCCACAACTCTTTCAAACAAACTCTCAAAAACATTTGAAACATCTTTTCGAAAAGATTCACACTTTTGTAAAACACTCAAACACGAGTCAAATACATTAGTTGCCTAAGACAAGGCATCTTTTTCCAAAACATTTTCAAAAAGCACCCACACACACACCATTTTCAAAGCAATCGAAAAACAAGGCAAGTGATCTAAAAAACCAAGTAACTAAGAGCCCATGGATAACCATGGATGAAAAGGGTGCTAATACCTTCCCTTTTCATAACCTACCCCCCGAACCCACGAAATATCTCAAAAGGTTTTTGCTGTGCTTTTTAACCTTTCCTTTAGGATAAAATAAAAAGTCGGTGGCGACTCTTGCTAACCGCACAAGTGCGAATACGAACGCAAAACACTAGTCAGTTCTCCCACCGTATCACACCCATAACTTGAGATTGGTAAATCCAAATGACATGGGACGAAAGGCATTGGTTAGAGGACTTCAAGACCTTTCCAAAATGTCCAAGAACATGTTCATAGGATCAAAATTGAGCAAGATATGCATTGGAGAAGTTGGGAAATTTTTGTGAATTTGCAAAAGTCAACTTTGCTCAAAAAACTTTGTTTTTGCTAATGGGCCTCAAATTCCTTCTTGAAACTTTATTCAAACCCTATGCACGACCCATCAAGCCTATTTGAATATTATTTTCTTATTTTTTATTAATTAATTAGATTTTTAATTGATTTTAATTCATTTAATTAATTTAAAATGTAGGAAATACAAAGATTTGATTTTTTCAATCTTTTTGTGAAGCAAACAAGCTCAAGATATGCTGGCAATTCGTGTGCAAATCAAAGGGACAAGAATCTCCAAGTTTGGCAAGTTTTTCCAATCAAAAAGATTCAAAAATATATGATTGCAAATCAAATATTCAAACCATTATGTAATGGATCTTTGCTCAAGGATTTAACCTAATTCTCTTCTACTATATATACACAAGCTAAACCTAATGCCATGGACGTGAATTTGCTGCAGAAGAGGCCATAGCAACATTGAAAAAAATCAAAGAAACTTGAAAACTGTTTTCCAGGTTCCAGGCCGATTCAAAGCATTTTGTGGTTTCTAATCTATTGCAGGGGTTCCCAGAGACATATTGCAATCCAAACCAAGTGCTAAAGCTCAAGAAATACCCAAGAACAGTTTCACGGTTTGAACATTTTTTTCAGAATCGCATCTCATTATTCATGTGCATTTGACATATTTTGTTGATTGCTTTGTGTTAATAGGAACTGTACAAAGCTAATGGTGTTAGTTAATTGCATTATAATGCCCAGAATCACAAGTTACCATTGAAGAATTCTAGGGTTCTTGAGTTCTCAAATTGGGGATTTACAGTACAGGGAAAATTAGAGCCCTTAAGACCTATGGTTGAAATCGTTGAGACTGGACGAACGTGAAGCAACCATCGCGAAATATTTATATTCATCCTAGGGCTAATCGCTATTTTTCCTTGTTACAGTTTGTGGGGGTTAAAAACCCCCGCTATCCATTTGTTTTTTACAGGTACACAGGATAAAGATGAAGACGTGTTAGCATATGATTAGCCCATTCAAATAGCGCGCGTGATTTTGTTTTGTCCAGCATATTGATTGTTTCTTAATAATATATTTGTTTGTTAGTATATTAACAAAGGCGTGCAGATGGCTTAGTGGATGTTGCACTGGTTGGTAACCATTGGGACCTGGGTTCGATTCCCAGGTCCCCTAAAACTCTTATAATATTTTTCATAATGTGATCATATGCAGGCTTCCCAACATGTTCCATCATGTACCTCATGCTTCAGCATGCCAAGTGGCCAGCAAAGCAGATCTGAAGGCCAAAGATGAGTGACCATCATACTCCTGGTCAATGCACGTGCAGCTAATCTCCAAAGTCAAACAGACTTGAGTAAATGGGCCAGAAATTTCCAAGTTCACCTCCATCTGGGCCCAACACCCCCTGGGTTTTGTTTTTCTTATTTTTTCTCTTTTTATATTTTATCTTTAATTGTTTTACTATTAATAATTATTATTATTATTAGTATTTAATTAACTCATAAATTAATTAGTTTCATAATAAAATCATAAAATAAAAATATTTTATTATTTATTAATTTCACATTATTTTTGTAAATAAATTCTAAATATAATTAATTTAGTTAATTAGGTTAAATTTGACTTTTTTTCACAATAAATAAAATCAATCTAGAATTAGGGTTTTTCTTTTGACAATTTTAATCCTTTTTATTTTATTTTCATTCAAACCTAAAAAACATAAAAAATACTTTTTCTTTTAATTAATTAATTAATTAATTAGTTTAGGTTTAATATTTAAGTAAATTCAAAAAAGGACCAAAATTCCATTCTTTTCTCAAAAAGGGTCAAAACCCTAAGGACTTTCCCGATGCAATTTTGTTTCGCGCATGTTTATTTTTGATTCATTATTTTGATCATATTTATGTAATTGCTCCGAGAATGTAATAGTTAATTAGGACTTTTATCGCTTTATTTATTTTCTCGCATTTACTTTTCAAGGGTTATGTTTTTGGCGATGTAAATACCCGACGCCTTGTAATAGCGTAGATTTACTTTCTGCAATTTACTTCCCGCAAATTATTAACTGTTAACTATGCATGACAAGACTTGCCTGAAAAATAAAATCAAAACGTAGCTCACCATAAAATGTGCAAAGATAATATAAATTGAATCCTGACACACTCGCACATGCCACTCCTAGGGTACGCCTCACTTGGTTGCCTCGACGTGGTCATTAAGTATAGGGTGTTTTAGAGGTTGTCCTCCTGTCTAAAGATCCAGTTGCCTCGAAACGGTTGCCTCGGATAAAAAAGGATCTAGGACATTAGGGTTACCGCTAAGGCGTCCTACTATTGCTTTGGTGACCACACATGTCCCTATAATCGAATTGACCCGAATAACTCCAACGACGGTGCTACCTACTTCTCAATAGTGGGATAGTACTGTCTAAAGGACATTTACACAACTTAATTTCTTTAGAGTAGGTAGATTTCTCCTGGGTACTTGCTCTCTCAAAAACAAAACAATACTTTTCACACCTACACTTTCAAAAAGTTTTCAAACAAACACTTCATACACTCTTGAGGACTGATACAAGAGTTACCTAGAAGTTTTCAAAACAAACTTTTTCAAAACCCACAGACACAAGAAAAGCAAACATTTTTTGAAAACATAGTGAGCAAGTACCTAAGAGCCCGTGGATAACCACTGATAGAAAGGGTGCTAACACCTTCCCTTTCTATAATCTACCTCCCGAACCGAGAAACATCTCGAAAAGGAATTTTGTTGTGCTTTTGTCCTTTCCTTGTTGGAGAAAATAAAAGACGGTGGCGACTCTTGCTTACCGCGACATTTCGCGAACCAGCATTCCAAAACAGTCAGTTCTATTTCCACCGATCACAGATGCCATTGCTTAGGAAGAACTTGGAAGCAAATCTCCTTAAGAACTTTTTGTCATTGACGGAAGCTCCTTCAGGATATTCTCTAGTCTGGAGATACCTTTTGATTTTATGAAACCAGGGTTGTTCCACTACTTCTTCTGTATTAATCTCATGACAGTGCGCGGGTTCATCCATTCGCTCGATGGTAATTTGGGGAGCCTCGTTATCCCATTTGAGTTTAAACATGGAAGACATTATAGCCAGAGCATCGACTAACTGATTTTCTTCTCGCGGGAAATGCTCGAATGTAATCTGCTCGAAATGAGGCAACAACGTCAAGACATGTTCTTTGTATGGGATAAGATTAGGATGTTTAGTGTCCCACTCTCCATTGACTTGACTGATAACCAAAGCCGAGTCCCCAAATACGACCAAAGATTTGATTCCCAAGTCTATAGCAGCCTTGAGACCAAAGATGCAAGCTTCATATTTGGCCATGTTATTGGTACAACTGAAACAAAGTCGGGCAGTGAAGGGTATATGGCAACCTTCCGGAGAAATGAGTACCGCACCGATACCATTGCCAAGTGCATTTGAAGTACCATCAAAGTACAGGGTCCATCGGGATCCTTTTTCAGGTTCGTCATACGTTCTGTTACCTTCAATGTTGTCCAAAGTCATGATGTCCTCGTCAAGGAAGTCGAATATCATAGATTGGTAATCTTCGACGGCTTGATGAGCTAGATGGTCGGCTAGTACACTCCCCTTTATAGCTTTTTAGGTAGTATACTGGATATCATACTCAGTCAGGATCATTTTCCATCTAGCGATTCTTCCAGATAAAGCAGGCTTCTCGAAGATATACTTGATCGAATCCATTTTGGAAATCAGCAAAGTGGTGTGAGTCAACATATACTGCCTTAGCCGGCGAGCAGCCCATACCAAAGCGCAACAAGTTTTCTCGAGCAGTGAGTAGCGAGTCTCACAGTCGGTAAACTTTTTGCTAAGGTAATAAATGGCATGCTCTTTTCGGCCAGACTCGTCATGTTGGCCCAGCACATACCCCATTGAGTTATCCAAAATAGTCAGATACATGATTAACGACCTTCCTTCGACGGGTGGCATCAAAATAGGAGGTTCTAGTAAATACTTCTTGATTTTATCAAAAGCAACTTGATAATCATTGTTCCATTCAACTACCTGATCTTTCTTCAACAGTTTGAAAATTGGCTCACAGGTAGATGTCAGGTGAGAGATGAACCTCGCAATATAGTTCAAGCGTCCTAAGAATCCTCTAACCTCCTTTTCAGTACGGGGGGCAGGCATTTCTTGTATAGCCTTCACTTTAGCTGGATCAACCTCAATGCCTTTGTTGCTGGCAATAAATCCCAAAAGTTTACCAGACCTAACTCCAAAAGTGCACTTGCTTGGGTTTAGTCTGAGCTTATACTCCTTCAACCTGGCAAACAGCTTTTGCAAATGATCAAGGTGTTCTTCTTCTGTCTGTGATCGAGCTATCATGTCATCTACGTAAACTTCGATCTCGTGATGTATCATATCATGAAACAAAGCTACCATGGCGCGCTGATAAGTTGCCCCTGCATTCTTCAGTCCGAATGGCATCACTTTGTAGCAGAAGGTACCCCATTGCGTGACGAAAGTAGTTTTCTCCATGTCCTCGGGGGCCATTTTGATTTGGTTATATCCCGAGAATCCATCCATGAAGGAAAGCACCTTGTGCTGAGCTGTGTTGTCAACCAAGATGTCGATATGCGGTAGAGGAAAATCATCTTTGGGGCTAGCCTTGTTCAAATCTCGATAGTCCACGCACATTCTGACTTTGCCGTCCTTCTTAGGCACGGGCACAATGTTAGCAACCCATTGTGGATAGGAAGTAACAGCCAGAAAGACAGCGTTGAATTGCTTCATTACCTCAGCCTTAATCTTCTCAGACATGTCAGGCCTCATTCGACGAACCTTTTGCTTGATCGGTGGACAGTCTTCTCTTGTAGGGAGACGGTGAACCACGATATCTGTGTCTAACCCTGGCATGTCTTCATAAGACCAAACGAAGATTTCAACATATTCTTTCAATAATTGCACTAAGCGCTCCTTGACATTTGGTTCCAGGTTGGCACCCACTTTTACTTCCTTCCTGTCTTCCTTTGTCCCCAAGTTGATGGTTTCTAGTAACTCTTCATGAGGCAGAATGGCCCTCTCTTCTTGTTGTAGAAGTCTGGCTAACTCTCTCGGCACTTCACATTCTTCGTCAACTTCGTACTCAGCATGATTGACCAAATCTTCAGAGTTATCGAAGGCTAAAGCAGAATAGTCACCCATGGAATCCGGAGTGGATGGGTACCTGCATTTGTGAGTGTGGGTGTGTGTAAGGGATAGCCATCCTTAAACAAACAAAAATGCAAAAGGAAAGAAAATGAACACAACAGTTTATAGATGAAAAACGTCCAATGATTCATTAAAACAAGGCATATGATTATGAAGAAAATCAAGCCCTTACAAATGGACCTACATGCCCCGGGCAAGGCATGAGGTGAAAATAGTGTGCGAATTGTTTTAGTTATTACAGACCATAAAAATGGGAATTCGTTCAAAGATAAAATTACTGGTTGATAAAGGTGATGGGAACAAAATCCTTTGCTTCCCAGTTGCTCAAACCCCCTTCGACGGTCGGAAAGATCCAATCTTCAAACTGGCTCTCTTCATCTTCATCTTCTACAACATTGATTCCATGGTGTGAGATCTTGACGGGTGGTCCTTGTGATCGATGGATCTGGAACTGACTGTTTAACGCTGGTTCGCGAAATGTCGCGGAAGCAAGAGTCGCCACCGTCTTTTATTTTCTCCAAATGGAAAGGACAAAAGCACAGAAAAATTCCTTATAGAGATTGCTCTCGGTTTGGGAGGTAGATTTATAGAAAGGGAAGGTGTTAGCACCCTTTCTATCTATGGTTATCCATGGGCTCTTAGATACTTGCTCATTTGTGTTTTCAAAATTGTTTGTTTGTTTTTTTAACTGTGGGTTTTAAAAAGTTTCTTTGAAAATTTCAGTTCGACTCTTGTATCAGTCCTCAAGAGTGTTTGAAAAATTGCTTTCGAAAGCTTTTTGAAAGTGTCGGTGTGAAAAGAGTTTTTTGATTTTGTTTTGAAATTAGAGCAAGTATCTACGAGTTCTCTACCTACCCTAAGGAATTCGTCTGTGTAAATGTCCTTAAAGTAGTGCCATCCCACCATTGAGAGGTAGGTAGCACCACCGTTGGAGGTGTTCGGGTCAATTCGAGGATTCGGGACATGGTGATCACCAGAGCAATAGGAAGACACCTTAGAAGCTACCCTCATGCCATGTTCATGGACATGAGGACTTACTAAAACATCCTCTACTCGACGACCACCTTTCGAGGGGCAAGGCAACAATGAGGCGTACCCTAGGGGTGGTGTGTGATTTGTGTGTCGTTTTCAGATATTTTTGTCTTGTTCATGCATTGGTGATCTACGCGTTGTTTTTATTTTTGACATTCATTCTTTCATGCAAGTTATTAACAGTTTAAAAGATGCGGAATTTAAAAGTCCTACGCTATTAAAAGGCGCGGGTCTACATCGCCAAATTAATCCAAGACCCGATTTGAAATAAAATAAAATGCGGAAAGATAAATGTCTAATTAATCTATTACACGGCTTTGGGGTAATTACATGAAATTTATAAGAAAAGAAAATAAAATAAACGCGCGAAACGAAATGATAATCAAAAGCGAGGGCGTTGGACCCTTTTAAGGAAATTAAGTTACAATTAATAACTCAATTAAGTTAAATGAGGAAAGGAAATTATTTTTGAGTCTTTTGTATTTATAGAATTTGGTAAGAAAATTAAATGAAATTAAAACCCTAATTCTAAACTATTTTTAATTTATCAAAAAAAATGTTTAAATTTAACTTAGTTTTAACCTAATTATTTAACGGCAAATTTATTTACAAAATAAATAATTAATTATTAATAATGGTAAAAAAGGGAAAAAAAGAATAAACGCTTAAAACTCTAATTTCTACATTTTTTAGTTTATTACAAAAAATATTAAAGTTAAAACCTAGAATTAGAACTAAATTAATTATTATATTTATTTACAAAATAACATTAAATAAAATATATTTTTATTTTGTGACTTTCTGATTTTTTTTTATATTTTATGAAAATTAATTTTGATGAATTAAATAAAATAAATAAAACAAATAAATAGGAAAAATAAAGAGAAAGAAAATGAAATGCAAACCAATGGGGGGTGTTGACCCCAATTTGGAGGTAAAATCAGCAGGAATTGGGCCCATTTGAAGCTTGGCCACGTTGACTTCTCTGGCTTGTATGCACATGGTTGACTGAGGATGCACGGTGGACTAAGTGATCTGACCATCAGATGAATCTCCTGAGACGCGTGGCAAGCTTTAGCGCTGGATGCATGGTGGAATTCTGGACGTGCACTGCATGGGATTAGGTTAAAACAAAATATATTGAGAAAGGGAGGGGACCTGGGAATCGAACCCAGGTCCCATTGCTTACCAAGTCATATGCCTGCCAACTGAGCCATTAGCGCGTTTTGTGTATAATATGGAAAATAAAGAATATAATGTAAAACAATGATGAGTGGTGTCCTTCTCGCGAAATTCAAACGCGCCTATGATCAATGGACACGTCCTCCATCTTCTTCATGCTGCCTGTAAAATAAAAAGTGATAGCGGGGGTTTTAAACCCCCACTAAATAGCATATGTGAAAATAGCGATTAGGCCCTGGCTTATCATAAATTGATCGCGAGGTATGGAATTGATTCGTCATGAGCTTCTGGTTTCAATGGCATAGATCTTGTGTCTCAATTTTTCCTGAAGAGGAAAACCCTAATTTTTGACCTCTGAAAACCTAGAAGGCTCCAATGGTGGATTCATGTACAGGGCACGAAAACTCAATTAAACGATGCTGTTAACTTTAGAGTGATTGGATTAGTACAAATCAACAGAAAAAATGCAATGAGGATGCGTATAAATTGAAACACGAATATGAAAAATGCTAAGAACAGGACGGCTTCATGTTACCAATTCTTGAGGTTAGAAGCGTGGAAAAGGATTCAGTTAGGTTCAGGGAGACCTCAGCAAGCTTTTTGGATGGATTATAGGCTTTGAATCACGCCCTATGAGTGTTTTCAGTTTTTGAATTTTTGACAAAAAATTGCAAAGCTTGTTTTTGATATGAGGCGCAGCTTGAAGGTCCTTGTGATTAGGTTTAGCATCCTGTATATGTATGGGACGAATTAGGGTAAGAATTTGAGTCCATTACCCTTTGCATTGATGAATCCAATATTTGATTTCCATGGAATCTTTTTCAATATTTTCTTCATGAAGAACATGCCAATTTGCACCAAATCTTTCCTTTTTGATGTGCACGAGATCCTTAGGCCTTGATGAGATATTATACTGCACAAAAAGATTTGAAAACCTTATTTTAGTATTTTTCTTGTAATTAATTTTGATTAAATTAATTAAATAGATTAAATATTCAATTAATTAATTAAAAATAAGAAAATAACTCCCCTTTGGGTCAATGGGTCGTGCATAGCTTTTGGATGATGATTCTTGGAAGAATTTGTGGCCCATTAGCAATTTTGAGGTATTTGAAGTAAAGTTGACTTTTCAAAATTCCCAAAAATTTCCCAACATCCACAAGGCATATCTTGCTCAATGTTTAATCTTTGATCATGTTCTTAGACATTTTGGAAAGGTCTTGAAGTCCTCTAACCAATGCCTTTGGTCCCATGTCATTTTGATTTACCAATCTCAAGTTATGGTCTTTGACTTAAAGTCCCTTTTTGTTGACTTTTGAAAATGACCTATAATGTTGAAATTGATAACTTTTTGTGAGAGCATTTCTTGGGCTTGAAGTGTGAAGAGGAGTTGTAGGAAATGTCTTTCTCTTCAAGATGAGCTTTGGATGGAATTTTTCTGATAAACCATGTGGAAGTTATGCCTTGGTCAAGTTACAGTTGACTTTTTCAACTGTCCAAATATGGAAACTTTTGTATCTTGAGACTTTTTGAGCCATGCCTTGAGAATCATGATCAAGAATTGATCAAATGATGTTTGTGGCTTCAAAATAAGATGTTGACCAAAAATTTGGACTTTTGACTGTCAAATGACCATTTTGCCCCTGCAGTTGACTGCTGAGCAATTAGGGTTTTTGACTGTGCAATTTTGTGCTGTGAGTCTTGAAACTTGACATATGGATGCTTGACAATGTTTATAGGCATGTGGGACTTGATTGGACCCTTGGAAACTTTAATTTCTTTGTCATAACCAAAACCCTAGTTTTTGACTGTTAGGAGGCCCTTGAACTGTGCAACTCTTGAGGAGATTTTGAAGCATGCTCTTTGCAAATCTTGAAGAATATGGGAGGGAAAATTTTGGGGTACAACAGTCCTCCAACCTTGGAGCGACGCATAGCCTTTTGTCCTGCAGCAGTAAACCCTAACCCAAACTTGTCTGTCTTATGGGGAAAGTCAGCAATTGTCCCCATACTGTACTCTTCCCTTCTTTGATCACCGCCTCTGCGTCCTTGAGAGATGCCATCCTAGATACATGCTTGGGAATGATAGGCACCTCAACCATTGTCTTCGCAAATGCTACCTCAGGAGACACTTCCTCGAAATGCTAGAAAGGCGTTTCGATGAACTCGCCATCCAACTCCACATAGCGGAAGGAATTGAGATGACTTATCATGTATTCTTCCTCACCGTGCACTATTATAATCTTACCCTTAACAGGATATTTCAGCATTTGGTGCAAAGAGGAGGTAACTTCCCCGGCATAATGGATCCACGGTCTCCCTAGCAAACACGAATATGACGGACGGATGTCCATCACGTAGAAGGAGGAGTTGAAAACTTCTCTGCCTACTTTGATAGGAATATCAACCTCTCCATGAACCATTCTTTTGGAACCATCAAAAGCCCTAACAACGATGTTACTAGGTTTGAGAGTCAGCCCTTCGCAGTCCAAACGGTCTAAGGCTTTCTTCGGCAGCACATTCAAGGAAGAACCAGTATCAACTAAGACATGGGCGAGGGTGGTTCCTCTGTATTCAACTGAGACATGTAGTGTGTCGTTGTGTTTTCTTCCTTTGGGAGTTAAGTCAGCATCGGAAAAGCCAAGGCCATTATCAGCAGTAAGACTGGCCACACATTCTTGGAACTGGTCAGCCGAAGTCTCTTGGGGTACATGTGCCGCCTTCAAGAATTTGATTAGGGCCTTAGCATGGGCCTCAGAACAGAGCAGAAGAGCCAACATTGAAATTTTAGAAGGGGTCTGCCCTTATTGTTCCACAACGTCGTAGTCACTTTTTCTGATTATTTTCAAGATTTCATCCATTTCTTTCTGAGTGGTTTCGGGGATAACCACAACATGAGCCTTCGTCCTGACAGGAACTTCCAGTATCCCCTTACCCTTGTCGGTAGTATCAGCAGATGGTCTTACTTCAGGAGTATCCAATTCTTCAATCACTGGGCCTTGCACAGATGGTCCAACAGGTATAGAAGCTTTCAAGGGTCCGAAAACTGCTCGAGGGGGAGCAATCTCCGGAGAAAAGATCCGGCCGCTGCGGGTTATCTTGCTTGTACCCGCAATGTTCCCTATATCAGGGCTTTCTTCTTCAGAAATCTCTTGGACTGTTTCGATTTGTTTGATACCATGGTAGGAGATTTCTCCCCCATAGTTCCATGGTATCGTTTTGCTGGATTGGTACGGGACAGGTCCCGGCATGGTGATCTTTAATGGTACACATTCAGAGTTGGGTGTAATCCTGACAGGCCTTTTGCAAGCCTTGGGAGGATTGTTAGAAATGGTTATAATTGCAATATCGTTGGTCGAAGTAGCAAAAGTAACAGGAGTAACAGGATTGAAGGTATCAACGGGGTTTTTCTGGAAAAGTATCTCTTGAGTATCCATCAGGCGTTGGACACCTGATTTCAACATTGGGCAATCACCTCGTATGTTCAAACAAAAATAACAGTCTTTACCACAACCAGGAAAGATCTTGGCTCTCAACAAATTTTCTTTAATCACAAGTAACGGCGTCAGCAGGTCAAAAACATCAGTAACATGAGTGTCCTCCATAACAGCATGAATATTGTGGCCGTGCTTGGGCATCGGAGCAGATATAACATTGGGCTTCTCAGGAGCATCGAATTCTACTTCCTTAGCATTAATCAGATCCTGGATTTTGTTCTTAAGCGCCCAACAATTATTGGTATCGTGCCCAGAACTGTCGGAATGGTAAGCACACTTGGCATTGGAGTGGTAGTATGGAGAGGAGGTGTTAGGGTTCTTTGGCGCTTCCTTCAAACTGGTCAGATTCAACTTCAACAAATGAGGAAGTACCTGAGCGGGCGTCATGTTGATGCGGGTGAACTGTCGTTGTGGCCTTTCCACCCGTTGTTGATTAGGTCTCGACTGATTGTTACGAGGTTGATCATTTGACGAGTTTTGAATCATCACAGCCCCTACAGTCGGCCGACGCTCAGTTCTTCCCTGCCCCTTCTGAGAATACACAGCAGATGCTTCCTTCTTGGCTGGGAAGGGTTTCTTAACAGCCGTGGATGCGGAAGCATCCTTTTGAACCTTTCCACTCTTAATACCGGCCTCAACCCTTTCGCTGGTCAAAATTAGTTCAGTAAATCCCGTGGAAGAACTCTCAATTAGATGGTTGAAGAAAGGGCCAGACAGGGTCCCCAGAAACTTGTCAACTAACTCCCTATCTGATAGCGGTGGCTGCACCCTTCCAGCCAGATCACGCCACTTCTGGGCGTACTCTTTAAACCCTTCATTGGAAGCCATCCCCATACTTTGTAACTGAGTACGAGTGGGCGCCAAATCAGCATTGTATTGATACTGACGATAAAAAGCAGCTGCCAAGTCTTCCCAATTGTGAACCTCTGATCTCTCGAGTTGATAAAACCAGTCTAACTGCGTGCCAGATAAGCTGTCTTGGAAAAAGTGTACCCATAGGTCCTTATCGGACGAGTGGGGTTGGATTTTTCTGACATATGACCTCAGGTGCATCTTTGGGCATGACAGACCGTCATACTTGGCAAATGTTGGCACCTTGAAATTAGGAGGGATAACAATCCCAGCTACCAGCCCTAGTTCTTCAAAATCCAATCCGGGCACCCTCTGCAACTCCATAGCTGCAATTCTATCTTCAAGGTTCTTATATTTATCATCCGCTGGTGGATACTATTGTTCGGAGTAGTCTTCGTCTTCTTCCTCTTCCTCCTCTTCAACCTCGGATTCAGAAGGCACGGCAGTCCCTTTCCCTTTACCGGCCCCTTCGTCAGATGTTGAGGGGAACTCAAGAACCTTCCTAGCATTGCTCTCAAACCTTCTTCCAAAAGTGGCCACCCCAGGTCTCTTTTTCTTTTTCTCTTTATTCTTCTCCAACAAAACTTTGAGGTCCTCTTGACCCTTTTCCAAGGTCATGAGGAGTTGTTGGAACTGTGAATTATGTGCCTGCAGATCCTTTACCGTCTGCTCCAAATCCATCTTGCTGAAATAAACAGCAGAAAGATAAGGAAACCTGGCGTGAAGACCTGTTTGTGCATATGATGAATGGTATGTTATTCATGTAATGCATTCAAGGGTTCAGAAATTCAAATTTGTTGCAAACAAAAAATAACGCACGTCATATTAAGAAGAAATTTGTTAGTACATAAGTGCCCCATGGGCGAAATATTACAAAATTCTTAATGTAAAAAGACATTGCGCATCCTCTTTGGCGCGATGTAAGTGTTGAGAGTTTCCTCCTCGTGAAGTCGGCGTGTAAGCTCCAAAACCTTCTTCTCACTGGCATAGAAGCTGGCTTCAAAAGTGTCCCGTTCTTCCTTGAGTTGGATCCAACTCTTTTGCATTTCTTCCCATGATGTTGGCATGTCAGGATGTAGGATGGTGTATGGAACCTCTCCTTCCATAACAGGCTCTTTGATCAAGGGGAGAATGTGAGGGTATGGCATCATAAGATTCTGGGAACGGGTTCGTACCCACTTGAGGTAAGGCTCAAGGGGGATGGAATTCTTGTGCCCCAGTGTCTTACTATCCACCTTGTTAGGCATCCTCCAAGCTCTGATGAACCTTTGTCGAAGTCCTTGCGCATCATTGTCGAAGTCAAAAACTAGGTCCGGAATCAGCATGTCATGAGGGCCATCCCTCAGAGCATATCCAAATTGTCTCAAAGCTATACAGGGGTTGTAGGTGATGCCTCCCCTAATGCCAAGTAATGGGACATTAGGGAATTCCCCATAACGATCAATGATGATGACATTTTCTCTAGACCGAGAACACCAATGTACATCCGAATGTGTGAGGGTCATCAATCGTTATGACCACCTTAAACCCTGCTCATTCTTTAAAACTGATTGTGGAAGGTGAGAAATAAACCACCTTGCTAGGAGAGGAGTACAACACATGAGAACACCTATTTTCCTCATTGTTCGTGTGTAAAATGAGTGTAGGATGTCCCCAAGCAATGTAGGTATAGGATTCCTGGATATGAAAATCTTGACAGCATTCACATCTATAAGTTGGTCAGGGTTTGGGAGCAGGACCAAACCATAGATGAGGAGTGCCATAATCTCTTCAAAGGCTTGTAGATCAAGAGAATTCCAGCAGTCTTGTGCCTTCTCAAACAAAAACTTTGCCAAGAAGCCCTTGACACCACTTCTGGTTTCCCAATGCCCCTTGATGTCAGATGGTTGCAAGTGTAACGCTTGAGCAACATCTTCAGGCTTCGGTTCTTTTTCTGTACCGTTGTAGGGTAGTTGATGAAGAATAGGAATTCTCAGGAGTTGAGAAAATTCCTCCAAAGTAGGCACCAATTGATAATCAGGGAATGTGAAACAGTGGTGTAGGGGGTCAAAGAACTGGAAGAGAACTTTCACCATGTCTTCTTCAATGTTGGTGTTGACCAAGTTGAGGAGTCTACCATGTCTTTCACTGAAGAGATAATTCTCTGGAATCCTGGAGGTGAGCTCCTTGAGTTGAGGAGGGATTCTCACAAGGTTGACTTGAATTGTTTTCCTGCGAAGTGATTCCATGACCTACAAAATAAGAACAAAGATGAAGATCCAAACCCTTGAAATGGTTAGTGGATGCATATGATGCTTTATGATGTTCATGATGTATGCACAAGCACATTTACAGGCAAGTCACACAAAACCCTAGTCTCAGGCTTTCATGAGGTTTCATAAGTAAGTACCCTCTTGAGTTTAGTTGGCTCAAACCTGTCCTATAAATAGCAACCGGGTTCTAAGGAGCTCAATATCACTGGATTGTTTTCTATGTTCATTGTTTTGGTTTAGCCACTTAACTAGCGACCAAAATATTCCAAGAAAACAACCCTCAATGAGTGTAGTATCGAGTATCTACCAACTTCGGACTGCACCAAAGCCGGTCATCTCACTACCCCTAATAAAAGGCCAAGATGGTCAAGTAAGGTTCTAAGAGTTTATTAGTGCTTCATGACATCACTCAGCGGCCCCGTATTCTCTTTGATTGACTCAAAGGCTACCGGTACTCACAAATATGTCGCACTAATATAGGTATTGCTTCAACCATGTCGGTATACCCCGCACAGTTTCCACAACGTATTGCTATTTACCTATGAATGTTTCCCAAATCCGGGTAGAGGATTTCAAGCCCAAACAAGAGAACCAAAATGTAAAGCAATCAAAGCAAATAATAATCATGCAAAGGGTGATCTAATCCCTAAGGTTACTCCACTTTTAAAGTCATCCCTAGCAGAGTCGCCAGTTCTGTGATACGGTGGGAGAACTGACTTGGGATTTTGCGTTTGTGTTCGCAAATGTTTCGGTTGAGCAAGAGTCGCCACCGACTTTTTATTTTATCCTAAGGAAAGGTCAAAAAGCACAGGAAAGACCTTTGAGATGTTTTCTTGGGTTCGGGGAGTAGATTATAGAAAGGGAAGGTATTAGCACCCTTTCTATCCATGGTTATCCATGGGCTCTTAGTTACTTTCTTAGATCACTTGCTTTGCTTTTCAATTGTTTGAAATGGTGCTCTTCAATTGTTTGAAATGGTGCTTTGTGTGTGGTTTTGAAAGATGTTTTGAAAAGAGGCCATCGTTGTGGCAACATTTGTAATGATTCTTGTTTGAATATATACAAAGGTGTGTGTCTTTTTGAAGAGATATTTCAATGTTTTGAAAGTTGTTTTGAAATTGTTTTGAAGTTGTGTTGTGAAGTGTGTTTGAAAAATGGAAAGGATGTTTTGCAAGATTTTTGATCAAGTAACTAAGAGTTGTCTACCCTATTTTACTCAAAAAGATCTTTCTTATGTTTTTAACCCTTTTAACAGTGTTGTTTCACCATTGTATTTGGTGAACAACCTTGCGTTAGGAAGTTAAACGGGACAGGCGCGGGTCATCGTATAGACCATGATAGCAATTGTGTCAAGTATTTTTGGCAATTTTCTTAAGGGACTTGATCATTTTATTTAGGCAACTCAGATAGCGTCATCGAGGGACTATGATCTTTCTTTTTGTTTTTGTTTTGCCAAAGTACTTGACATGCAACCATGGCCCATTTTTTTGAAGGCAACAAGTGGATTGAAACCCTAGAGGGTGCAAGTGTGCATTGTGTTTGTTTTTCATGCATGTTTATCTTGGATTAGGTCAAGTTAGTTGTTGATTTTATTTGGCATACAAACCCTAAGTCTAATCATGGCATAATTGAAAACATAAAAAGGTGCGAGAATTTAAATTCTACACTATTACAACATGATATAGGGAGGGGGGTACAAATTTGAATTGGGGGTATTTGACAAGAAATTAAATTCTAAATTATTACAACCAAATCGAATGTATAAGACAATATTTAAATGTGCAATAATTCAATAAAATACAACAAATAAATGGTAAATAAAATGTATTATGCAAAAAGTTTTTATGTATGTAAAAAGTATTTTTTAATGTAAATAATAATAAAAGGGGTCAATTTTAATTATTTTAGGGCAAAACCCTAATTTTTAAGTAAATAGTATTATTTATTATTTATATGCAATAATGTATTGGTTTGTACAAAAAATAAGAGTATATTGTAAAAATGATATTTTTAGTGTAAAATATTAATAAAAATGAAAATGTAATATTTTTGTATTTTTGTCCTAATTATTTAATAAAATAAAGTGTATATATATATATATATATATATATATATATATATATATATATATATATATATATATATATATATATATATATATATATATATATATATATATATATATATATATATATATATATATATATATATATATATATATATATATATATATATATATATATATATATATATATATATTAAACATATTAAATATATAAAAAAAATAAAAATTAATTATTTACAAAATGTTTATTTTCAAGAAAATGTTTTTAAATATAAATAAAATGATAAATGAAAATGAACATATTTTTTACATTATTCTTTAAGTTTTAATAAAAGAAAATAAATCATTTACATATTTATACTAGTAAAATAAAAATAAATATCAAATAAATATGAAAAAATATAAAAAATAATTTTCTGGCATTTTTTATATTTGGACAAAAAATAATAAAGTCAGAATAAAAAATATAAATATCAAAATGACAAATATACAAATAAATGGGTCAGGGGGTGTAAACTGAAAAATGGGGTGTTAGAAGCAAAAATGACCAGGCCCAGCCCAATCAGACTTCATCTTCTTTCTTGGTTCACAAAAACGCGCGTTCTGTACATCAACTGCTATCTCCTGATTCTTTGATTTTTTGACAAAACTCATAACATGAAACTTGTAGAACATCAAACAACGAATCTAACCATATAAAAAACTTAAGCTAACTCTCAAAGACCAGAGAGAATTTCTCTGACCCTAATTTCTAACCTAGTTTTTTCAGAAAGTTCATGGATGAAATTCTCCTAGCACGATTAATATAAATGAAAACTAAGCATATGTATGGCTTCAGGGCTATGAATACAACATCTTTCATTCACAAACCTAAGTCTAACTATTCCTAAATAGAGAGATAGAAGTTCATGAAATACCTGTTTCAGTTGACTTCGAGCTGGACAATGCAGCAACTTTCAAGGGTGCTTGAGCTTCTTTTGAGCTTGCCTGAGGTCCACTGAAGCTTTTCCAATGCTTGGCTTGTTTTGAAGTAGCCTGAATCGTGCTACAGAACTCAACCTGCAAAGCTTTGAAAAAAAAATGGCAATGTGTGTTAAGGGTGTTACAGCTAGAAATGGATGATCTAGATAGCTTAGGTATGTTTGTTGGAAGGTGTTTGAAGTATCTCTAGGCAAAACGCACGATGGAATTTGAAGATGGCTTGCAAAATGCAGAACTGGCCTTGTTTTGCAAGAAAATGGGGAATTTATGCACTAGGAGTTTTGAGAGGCAAAGGGGTCGTGTTTTTTTGCTTGTTAGGAGGTATCAAACTTGTTTGCAGTGTTTGTGTAAGTTGGTTTTAACAGATGTGAGAGATGGCTTGTGGTTTGCAACTTTTATTCTTCTTGAAGCAAGAGTGTCTATCTGTTCAATGCAGGCCTGTACCAGTCCTATATCATGTTGCATATTTTTTCTCTTGGTTACTGGAATTGGTATATTTGATCTTTCCTCAGAGATATGGCTTCATGCCTCAAGGATCTTGTTTTGACATAAAGTGAAGTTTAAGCAAAAATGGCATTGTTACTTTTTCCATTTAAGGCTTAATCTAGTGTATAATGCCCTAATGACCAAGACAATACCTTAGCTCAATGGATATGCATTAAATTATGGAGTACAAACTGGTTTTGAGGCCTGTAATTGTGAACCAAGCTAGCTAGATCATATTTGCAATTTGGTATGAACATGTATTGGCCATGGATCAAAGTGAGTTTTTGCCAACTTCAAGCATTCGATTCTCTCTAACCACAAGGGTGTTTGAGGAGTTCTTGGATAATTTGGAAAGCTTGGAACATGTACTATAATCCATCTTTGAAATTCAACTTGAAACTCCAAGTGGAACTATGTGAAAAATGGCCAAGAAGATGGGTCAAAATCCTGCCTAAATTAGGGCAAAATTTCTCTAAGTTAAAAGTATTAGGTACCCTTGTTCCAAAAATCATAACTTGAGATAAAAGCCTCTTTTGAGAAAACTTTGTGAATCAAAGTTATAGACTTTGTGAGGGACTACAACTTTCATGTTTCAAGTTTTGTTTGAATTCATTTTCATCTTGGTGAAAAAATGGGACAAAGTTAGGAAAAAATAAGAAAATTTCATAACTTAGAAAATTTCTAAGTTATGAAATTTTTCCATTTTAAACCCTAATTTGCATTTTTGGGTTTCTTGATGAACAAGTTTCATAATTTGACATGTCTTGGTGAAAAATGACTCTTGGCACTTGATTTTGACCAAAAAGGTCAAAGTTTGACTTTTCAGTGTACAGTAAAATTTTAATCAGTTGACTGAAAAATTCATTAGTCAATCCTATGCATTTTGAGATCTTTTGAACTTGTTGAATGGGTCAAGACAATGTCATCTAGTCCATGTGTGAGCTTGATTTTCCATTGGCTAGGTCAAACAGTCAAAAATTGCCTTTGTGCAGTCAAAACCCTAAAAATGACCATTTTGCCCTTTTGGTGATCTGATCCAATTTCTTGTGGAATTGTGATCCAAACTTGATCAAATGGTTCATATGAGTTCATAATGTTGATGTGGGTCAAATTTCATGAGGTTTGACTGTCAATTGGCCACAGTTGACTTTTTCCCCAATACAATTGATTTCTAGGTCAACTGTCCAATTGACTTGGAAAAAATTTGAATCAAGGCTTGAAACTTGGTATGGACAAACTTGTGAGTCCAATATGAAGTATGAAAGTCACTTTGGGCATTGTAGGTCAAAACATCTCTGTGCAAACTCAAACCCTAATTTAGGTCAACAGTGCAAGGAGGTGTCTTGAGCAGGGCAAACCCTAGCTTGATCTTGAGTTCCAAGAGTCTTGTGATTGAGAAAATGTTGATGGAATGAGAGGGCAAATTTTGGGGTACAACAGTAGGGTTACTTCGATATGAAAGCCTGGATAGTAGGGCTATGAGAAGGAACCTGGATATTAGGGTTACTTCGATATGAAAGCCTGGATAGTAGGGCTGTGAGAAGGAACCTGGATAGTAGGTTTACTTCGATATGAAATCCTGGATAGTAGGGCTGTGAGAAGGAACCTGGATAGTAGGGTTACTTCGATATGAAAGCCTGGATAGTAGGTCTGTGAGAAGGAACCTGGATAGTAGGGTTACTTTGATATGAAAGCCTGGATAGTAGGGTTGTGAGAAGGAACCTGGATAGTAGGGTTACTTCGATATGAAAGCTTGGATAGTAGGGCTATGAGAAGGAACCTGGATAGTAGGGTTACTTCGATATGAAATCCTGGATAGTAGGGCTGTGAGAAGGAACCTGGATAGTAGGGTTACTTCGATATGAAAGCCTGGATAGTAGGGCTGTGAGAAGGAACCTGGATAGTAGGGTTACTTCGATATGAAAGCCTGGATAGTAGGGCTGTAAGAAGGAACCTGGATAGTAGGGTTACTTCGATATGAAAGCCTGGATAGTAGGGCTGTGAGAAGGAACCTGGATAGTAGGGTTACTTCGATATGAAAGCCTGGATAGTAGGTCTACTTCAAAGTGATAGCATAGATTAGTTGACCCATTTGGTTTCGAGAACTGAGTCTCCATTAGTTGTTTGTAGATGTGATCTGTATAATTGTTGGATTAGTTGAAGCTAATCCTCTTTTCCTGAAAAGATATCAGAGTTAGTTATATGTGATGCATGAAATGTAGGGTGAGATGATGTTCTCAAAATAAATGAGATTATGTTGTATATGATATGTATGCGTATGCCATGATATATGTTCATGAAATGCTATCTGAGTATGCTCGCGTCTGGGAAAATAAATCCCTGACGGTCGCTGGAGATTTATAAATATTCTATCGGGAAAAGATGCTGGAGAATAACTTTGTGGGGACCAAACTTAGGGGTAAGAGATACTCTGTTGGTAGACCTGCTGATCTGGAGGAATAAACTCAGCTGGGGATGAAATTCCGTTGCTGGAGATGATGAGTTCTGTTGGAGATTGAGCTTATGTATCTGGAGAAATAAACTTCCCTTGGGGGATGGAATTTACTAACTTGCCCGCGATTATGAACCTTGGCTGGGGATAGTTATGTCCTGTTTCGGGGCAGCTGAACATCATTTCCCTTGGATACTTTTACACTATGGAAGGGAGTGTATGTACCAATAATTATGTTCCCAAGTTGGCTCCGTCCTGGTACCTGCTGGGCAGAGTAACTGTAGGGTTTTGCACTTCTTGTTTTTTCCTGTTTCTGGAATTACGAGTAATTGTCTTTTGTTTCTTATGTAAATATTTATGAGCAAGAATAATTTTCAAATGCATATATCAAAGATAAATCATTGGACGTTCTTGCAAAACAAAACAGAAAAAGAAAAAACAGATTGAAGTTTCTTTTGAAAATGATTTGTATTGATTTTTGAAGTTGGCCTGTAATAGGCGTTTTTTGTACAAAGAGGTTAACGCTCTAGTAAAAGAACACCGCCGAAAAATAGAAACTATACAATTTGGGTAAAAGAAAGAAAAACAACTATGTGAAACAACCCCATTGGGTTCCAACTCTACTATTGCCTTTATATCTTCAAGCGTCTCATCACTTTGCTACTTGGCCGAAGGTTGATCAGATTGGTTAGCATCGTCCGAGCTTGATAGTTGATACCGATGTCTGGTCGCAAGATGATCTAATTAGACATAGTGATACGCTTCAATCCCTAATTTTTTCCTGGATTTCCCTTTCGGGTTTTCAATCCACCGGGATACCCTTTTTTGCCCAAGCCACCCTTTCGGGTTTTCGACTTGCCGGGTGTACAGATTTTTTCATTTTCATCCGTTACTTTTGCCTGAACCCTTTTGGTTCGTCGGGAAGCCCTTATTTTTGCCTAGGCCAGTCGACCTAGCGGGTCTTTGATTATGCGTAATATATTTTCACTATGTCTGCATTGACGGGGTGAGGAAGGTCATCACCATCCATGGTGGTTAGAATTATAGCTCCTCCCGAGAAAATGTTCTTAACCACAAATGGCCCTTCGTACGTGGGGGTCCATTTTCCCATGGGATCACCTTGCGGCAGTATGATGCATTTGATCACTATATCCCCAACTTGATATTCTTGACGCCTGAATTTCTTGTTAAAAGCCTTGATCATTCACTTTTGATACGTATGACCATGGCAGATAGCAGTAAGTCTCTTTTCATCGATTAGATTTAACTGATCAAGTCGGGTTTGGATCCAATCGTCTTTGTTCAAACCCGCATCCTTCATAATCCTGGGGGAAGGTATCTGGACTTTGATGGGTAGGACTGCCTCCATGCCATATACCAGAGAGTAGGGTGTTGCCCCTGTCGACGTCTGTGCTGAGGTACGGTACCCATGAAGAGTAAATGGTAACATCTCATGCCAGTCCTTGTATGTCACCGCCATCTTCTGTACAATCTTCTTGATGTTCTTATTAGCTGATTTAACAACGTCATTCATCTTTGGCTGGTAGGGAGAAGGATTATGGTGTGGTATCTTGAATTGTTTACAGAGCTCGGTGATCATTGTGTTGTTGAGATTCGTACCATTGTTGGTAATAATTATCTCTGGCACACCATATCGACAGATCAGATTGTGTCGGATAAACTGCGCCACGACGTTCTTGGTTACTCTAGAAAAAGAGGCTGCCTTAACCCACTTCGTGAAGTAATCAATGGCTACTAAGATGAAGCGATGTCCATTGGAAGTGGTGGGCCTTATTTTTCCGATCATGTCGATGCCCCACATTGCAAAGGGCCATCGAGCTATTAAGACGTTTAAGGGGACCGGAGGCACATGCACCTTATCAGCATAGATTTGGCACTTATGACAAGTTCGAGAGTGCTGATAACAATCGGCTTCCATAGTGGACCAGTAATATCCTGCCTGTAGGATCTTCTTAGCCATGGTATGTCGACTAGAATGGGTTCCGAAGGTGCCTTCATATAGATCTGTCATGATCCTCTCTGCTTCGCTCTTATCTACACACCATAAAAGTGTGGAGTCATGGTTGCGTTTATAGAGGATTCCATTACTGAGGAAGAACTTTGCAGCAAACCTTCTCAGAAACTTCTTATCGTTGACAGATGCCCCTTCGGGATACTCCTGAACTTCGAGATACCTTTTGACTTCGTGAAACCAGGGTTTGTCTGCCACTTCTTTGGTATCAATCTCACAGCAGTGTGCTGGTTCATCCAACCTCTCAATGGTAATTTGGGGAGCTTCATTGTCCCACCTAACTTTGAACATATAAGACATGGTAGCTAGCGCGTCCGCCAACTGGTTCTCCTCTTGTGGGAAATGTTCAAAGGTTACCTCCTCAAAGTGTGGGAGCAATGTCAGTACATATTCTTTGTATGGAATAAGATTTGGGTGCTTCGTATCCCACTCGCCTTTGATCTGACTTATTACCAGAGTGGAATCCCCGAATACACTTAAGAACTTGATCCTGAGGTCAATAGCAGCTTGAAGACCCATGATACATGCTTCATACTCCGCCATGTTGTTGGTACAATTGAAACATAATCGGGCAATGAACAGAGTATGACAGCCCTCGGGAGATATGATTACAGCGCCAATGTCGTTACCCAGTGCGTTCGAGGCTCCATAAAAATACATAGACCATTGGGATCCTTCCTCAGGTCCTTCATCAGGTCCAGGTTCTTCGTAGTCAGTCACCAACATAATATTCTCATCCGGGAACTCGAAATTCATGGACTGGTAGTCATCCACGGCTTGATGAGCCAAATGATCAGCCAATATACTCCCCTTTATTGCTTTTTGGGTTGTATATTGTATGTCGTATTCAGTTAAGACCATTTTCCACCTTGCTATCCTTCCGGAGAGAGCGGGCTTCTCGAAAATATACTTGATCGGATCCATCTTCGATATCAACAAGGTAGTGTGAGTCAGCATATACTATCTCAGTCGGCGAGCAGCCCATGCCAAAGCACATCAAATTTTATTGAGCAATTAGTATCGTGTCTCACAGTCGGTAAAATTTTTGCTAAGGTAATAAGTTGTGTGCTCTTTTCGACCAGACTCGTCATGCTGCCCCCTCACACACCCCATTGAATTGTCTAGCACTGTCAAGTATAATATCAAAGGTCTTCCTTCAACTGGAGGAATCCGAATTGGTGGTTCTTGAAGGTATTCCTTGATTCTTTTGAAAGCAGACTGGCATTCATCATTCCAATTTACCACTTGATCTTTCTTCAGAAGCTTGAAGATTGGCTCACAAGTGGCAGTCAGATGTGAAACGAACCTGGAGATATAATTCAGGCGTCCCAAGAAACCTCTAACTTCCTTCTCTTTACGGGGAGCTGGCATCTCTTGTATGGCTTTTACCTTCGCAGGGTCTACCTGAATACCCTTTTCGCTGACAATGAATCCCAGAAGCTTACCAGACCTTACCCCGAAGGTGCACTTGTTCGGATTCAACCTCAACTTGTATGTATTCAACCTGTCAAACAACTTTTGGAGATGATCAAGGTGCTCTTCCTCAGTCTGAGACCTTGATATCATGTCATCAACATAAACTTCGATCTCATGGTGAATCATATCGTGGAACAAAGCGACCATGGCGCGCTGATAGGTTGCCCCAGCGTTCTTCAACCCGAAAGGCATCACCTTGTAACAGAAGGTGCCCCACTGTGTAACGAAGGTTGTCTTCTCCATGTCTTTAGGAGCCATCTTGATCTGGTTGTAGCCAGAGAAACCGTCCACGAAGGAGAAAATTTTGTGTTGTGCGGTGTTGTCAACCATATCATCGATGTGAGGAAGTGGGAAGTCATCCTTGGGGCTTGCCCGGTTCAGATCTCTGTAATCAACACACATCCGTACCTTACCGTCCTTCTTAGGTACCGGAACGAAATTGGCAACCCACTGTGGATACGAAGTGACAGCTAAGAATCCCGCGTCGAACTATTTCATGACCACTGCCTTGATCTTCTCTGACATTTCAAGGCGCATACGACGAACCTTCTGTTTAACCGGAGGACAGTCTTCTTTAGTCGACAGGCGATGTACCACAATATCGGTGTCCAAACCAGGCATGTCTTCATAGGACCAGGCAAAGATCTCAACATAGTCATGCAACATCTATATTAATCTCTGTTTGACGCTAAACTCCAGATTTACACCTATTTTAACCTCTTTTCTGTCTTCCTCAGTACCCAAGTTCACTGTCTCAATCGGCTCTTCATGAGGTTGTATGGCCCTCTCTTCCTGTTGTAGTAGTCTAGCAAGTTCTCCAGGCACCTCACAATCATCCTCACATTCGTCCTCGGCTTGGTTGATCGGATTTTTGAAGTCATAACTGGAAATAGCAGAGTTGTTATCAATGGGATCCAGAGTGGATATGGATCTGCATTATGATACGTGAGTGTATGTAAGAGAATAGCTATTTTGATAATAGTGAAAAACATAAAAGAAAAATAGAGAGGGCAAAATTTGTATGCAAGAAACGTCCAATGCTTTATTAATGATATATGAAATGACAAATAACAGACCTCACAAACAAAACCAGTGTGCCTCGGGCAAAGCACAAGGCCGTAAAGTTTTAAATTGTTCATTACAAATCTTAAAATAAATAGGCCAATTACTGCGGAATAAAAGAAACAGGTATTGTGATACGGTGGGAGAACTGACTTGGAGTTTTGCGTTTGTGTTTTCAAATGTTGCGGTTTAGCAAGAGCCGCCACCGACTTTTCTTTTATCCAAAAGGAAAGGTGAAAAAGCACAGGAAAGACCTTTAGAGATTTTTTTGAGTTCGGGGGGTAGATTATGAAAAGGGAAGGTGTTAGCACCCTTTTCATCCATGGTTTTCCATGGGCTCTTAGTTACTCGCTAGATCACTTGCTTTTGTTTAAATGTGCTTGTGGTGTGGTTTTTGAAAGTATTTTGAAAATGTAACTTTGTAATGATTCTCGTTTCTATAAGAACTCATACAAAGTATTTGTTTTGAAAATAGTTCAAAGAGGTGTTTGTGAGATGTGTTTTTTGAAAGTGATTTTGAAAAGGGTTTCCTTTGTAATGGTTCTCATTTCTATAAGAACGCATACAAAATGTTGTTTTCAAAAGTGTTTCAAAATGAGAGTGTTGGTGTATAAAATGTTTTTCTTGTGAGCAAGCGAGTAACTAAGAGCGAACCTACCTACTAAAAAGGTCTTAGATGTTCTTTTCCTCCTCCTTTAGACGTTCCTATCTTACCATTGATTTGGTAAGAAGCCCCATCGTTGGATGTGAAGGGACGGATGTTGGGACGTTTGTATAGTCATAGAAGGTAACTTATGGGATGTTTTAGCAATGTCGTTTAGGGACTAGATCGTTTACCAAAGGCAACATCGAGGGTCTTTGCTAGAACGCCCATGTTCGAGGGACATGACTATTTTTCTGATAGGCAACAAAGTGGGATTACCCTAAGGGTGCTAGTGTGCAAGTGTATTTGATTTCATGCATTTAGTCTTGATTATGGTGGTCTATTTGTTGATTTTATCTTGCCATACACACCCTAATTACTAGCATTTTACATTTGAAAGCGATAAATTGCAGAAATGTAAAGTCCTATGCTATTACAATATTTTAGGGATGGGGGTACATATTTACAAATGGGGGTTGCAAATAAAATTAAATCCTAAGTTACTATTATAACCATATTGAAATGTACAATATAAGAAAGAAAAAGGACTTGTTTAGAAAATGGTTTTTTAGTCTTAAGTTAATTAAATAATAAAAGAAAATATTTTTATGTCTTTTTAATATTAAAAATGATGAAAAGGAAAATAAATGAAAGATAGAAAACATCGTGCTACTGCAGGAAAAACAAAAAGGATCAGAAGTTCTGGAGTCAGGCGTGTGATGACTCGGAAAGGAACTTCAATGGAATCATAAGTTTTGGATTCGTACACTCTAAGGTCCTGCAAGAAACGTTAGAGGGAAAACACAGAAATTCTGGGTGGTATTCAGACAGTGGGCCACAAGTCAGAAGTTTTGTATTACACTAAAACAGTGAGTAAACTTCAGAAGTTCAGTGTATTGTCAGCATGTGAAAATAAGAAACTCTAAGTGTTTGAAAACAACGAATGGAAACATCAGAAGTTCAGTGTATTTGACATGTAAGGAGAACTCAGAAGTTCTGTATGTGTTAGAATAGTGAGTGAATCATCAGAAGTTATGTATTGTGCTGAGCCAGTGGGTGAACATTAGAAGTTCAGTGCGTTATCAGCATGTAAGAATCAGAAGTTCAATGTGTGTTAACAGTGAGAAAAATCATAGAAGTTATGTGTGTTAAAACAGTGAAGAGAACTCAGAAGTTCTGCGTGCTTAAACAGTGAGAAAATCCTAGAAGTTCTGTGTGTTAAAATGGTGAGCGAAAAACAGAAGTTCTGTGTTACATTTTGAATTTTAATCAGCACACCAGCAGGATAACAGCACGGCAGCTTATAGAAGTTCTAATCCTAAATCTGAGTCTAGTCCTAATCATGAAATTCTGATCCACAGTTTTTTCTACTTATGCAATGATATGAACAACATCAATAATATGATATTTACATGTTTAATGATGTTCTGAATGAAAAAGATGCAAAGTCAGAAAGACTTACCTTGAACCTGGAATGTGGGCTTGGAGCTTTGAGCTACTACCTTTGGATGTTCTGGAATCAGCAAGAGTAACGGAAGAGGAAGTGCCAAGCTCTTTGATTCAAAAGGAAGAACAAAGGTTTGGTTTTCTGTTTGGGATTTCTGGATTTTTTATGAAGGTTTCAACTTCCTTTTCTCTCACTTTTTTACCAATCTCTCTTCCCAAGTCAGCCCCTCCGTCAAAGCTCGGCCCCTTGAACGTGTGATGGAGCAAAGTATTTATAGGTGAATTTGTTGTGATTTTGGGGGGAAAGACAAATGGGATTTTAAAATAAATTTGGCATCTTTCTCACTTGCTTTTTCATCACTGTTTTTGTACGCTAGTTTGGTGCAATTATGGGATGCAGGCGTAGGCTGACCTAGCTGCTGATTAGCAGCTTTTAACCATGCTTAAGCTGGAGTTGTCAGCAGGATTTAAGGAAAAGCAAAACAAAGCACGGGCCTAGTACCAAAGTTTGCTATCCCAAGATAGTAGAGTTACACGTGATGAAAATCCTTTGGATAAAGACTTAGAAAGTGGTTGTGAGCATTAATGACGATGAGACTTATCACAACCAGAAATCCTGCATGTGAGATTTTACACCAAGGCTTAGTTCTGGATCAGAAGTTCTGCTTCAGCGTAGCATCCAACCTCTGAGCTTCTTATCTTCTGACTCCAGCATGTTCTGAAGGAGCTTTTAGACTTTCTAGAAAGCTTGCAGCATGCTTCTTAACCTTCTTTGAATTACCCTGGCAAACTCCGACTGAACTTTTGTGAAAACTTGCCCAGAAGTTCTGACCAAACTCTGCTTTGAGAGTGTCCAGAATTTGCTGTGTTATGGTGATAATCTGGTCAGAAGTTCTGAAACAAACTTCATATTCCAACATGTCTTGATGAAATATGATTTTTGAGATTTGATTTTGATCAAAAGTCAAAGTTGGACTTCTCAGTGTGCAAATGACCATTTTGCCCTTGTGAGTGATTTTCTTGGAAAATTTACAATTCAAGGCTTGGAATTGGATGGAAGCAAACTTGAGGATCCGGGGTGATTCTTTGATAAATGAGAGGGAAAATTTTGGGGTACAACAGCTACCCCTGTTCAATATTCTTACACTTGAAGAGTTAGATTGATAATTCTGCCATTCGTGACTTGAAGGTGGAAGATGATTGAACACTAGAATGCCCAGAAAATTTGCACTCGAAGATATGTTAGTTGGTTATGTAGGGAATGGTCTTAAAAATGCAATTTGGAGCGGTAATGGATAGTTGTTGGGGATGGGCTTAAAGATGCCATCCGAAGGTGATTGTATCTGGACTCAGCAGGATGATGAGGAATCTTGGACGATTACTACCTCAGCAGGATGATGAAGGAATCTTGGACGATTACTACCTCATCAGGATGACGAAGGAATCTTTGGGTGATCTCTACCTCAGCAGGATGATGAAGAAATCTTGGATGACTACTACCTCAACAGGATGATGAGGGAATCTTGGATTACTACTACCTCGGCAGGATGATGAAGGAATCTTGGATGACTACTACCTCAGCAGGATGATGAAGGAATTCTGGATGACTACTACCTCAGCAAGATGATGAAGGAATCTTGGATGACTACTACCTCAGCAGGATGATGAAGGAATCTTGGATGACTACTACCTAAGCAGGATGATGAAGGAATCTTGGATGACTACTACTCAGCAGGATGATGAAGGAATCTTGGATAATTACTACCTCAGCAGGATGATGAAGGAATCTTGGATGACTACTACCTCAGCAGGATGATGAAGGAATCTTGGATGACTTCTACCTCAGCAGGATGATGAAGGAATCTTGGTTACTACTACCTCAGCAGGATGATGAAGGAATCTTGGATGACTACTACCTCAGTAGGATGATGGAGGAATCTTGGATGACTACTACCTCAGCAGGATGATGAAGGAATCTTGGATGACTACTACCTCAGCAGGATGATGAAGGAATCTTGGATGACTACTACCTCAGCAGGATGATGAAGGAATCTTGGATGACTACTACCTCAGCAGGATGATGAAGGAATCTTGGATGACTACTACCTCAGCAGGATGATGAAGGAATCTTGGATGACTACTACCTTAGCAGGATGATAAAGGAATCTTGGATGACTACTACCTCAGCAGGATGATGAAGGAATCTTGGATGACTACTACCTCAGCAGGATGATGAAGGAATCTTGGATGACTAGTACCTCAGCAGGATGATGAAGGAATCTTGGATGACTACTACCTCAGCAGGATGATGAAGGAATCTTGGACGACTGCTACTCCAAAAAAATGATGAAAGAATCTTGGACGAATGCTACTCCAAACAGATGATGAAGGAATCTTGGACGACTGCTACTCCAAATAGATGATGAAGGAATCTTGGATGACTGCTACTCCAAACAGATTATGAAGGAATCTTGGTCGATTACTACTCTAGTTGAATGATGAACTTTATCTGTTGATTGATATTTCTTGAAAAGGTAAAGAGTTAGTTGTATACAATGTCATGATGTATGCATTGCGTAACGATGTTCTCAAAATAAATGAGATTTATGTTATATGTATTTTGTATGCATGTGCTATGAATGTTGTTGAAATGTAATTTTTTTTTTGGAGAATAAATCCTTGACAAGTGTTGGGGAGTTATTAAATCCTGGATTGCTGTTGAAGAGTAGGTATGTCTTCAAACTTTTCTTAGAATGTTTCCACTGAGGATCCCTGTTTTGTTGTTTGAGGAGAACTCTGTTGGGGAATATTCAAAAACTCTGTTGGAGAGTGTTGATTCCTGCTTGGGAAAAGAGTTATGGAGTCTCGGTTGTCCGTTGCTCTACTGGGGAGTCGAAGTTGAACTGATATCTGGTCGGGTCCAGGTTTCGCAGTAACTTGTTGGGGATTGTAGAGTAGTCTACTGGGGAAGAGGAGTTGTGGTCCTTTGATTTGTAGTAGTCGGAGAGGCCACCTCAAGCTGGGGATTCCTTCCGTTTGTTGAGGAAATAAACCTTGTTGCTTAATCTGTTGGAGAGGCGGCGACTTCACTGGAAGAAATCCTCGAGGATTCTTGAAGTCGGCTCAGTTGGCAAGAGGTTTTCAGAGATTGAAAATCTGGCTGGGGAATCATCCTATGAGAAGGATTGTTGGGGAGATTTGTCACTGCCCCTAGTAACGAGTGTCTGTGGCACTGCCAGGAAATGTTTGACTGTACGTAACCCTTTGCTGAGATTAGCGTTCAATTCCCCAAGTGACGGAGACGGAGACCTGCCCCTGGTTACTCTGCACTTCTTGAGAGATTTCTTGGAATCTTGACTGGACTGCCCCAAGTGTGTTGGATAGTGACATGTCATACCCCCTTGTCGATAGGAGATTTGTCATTGGAAATGTCATCCCACTTGAAGTGGTTTTTTTCACTAAGAGAGCTTTCGTTCACTGGATATTCGTTGTGTGAATTTCTCCGCTGTCAAACAAATAGCCGTATGCAAACAATGATATTCAAGTAATGCAAAGTTTATGTTTGTCTTGAAATTTTGAAAAATGCGTTTTTAGCAAGTAAAGAAGTTTGTAATTCAACTCTGGATTTTGAGTAAAGCCTTACAGGAGTCGGGATACCTTTTGTAACAATATGCTTTCGAAGTAACCCATGCTTCAATTAGGACTTTTGAAGGGTTGTAATGTGGCTTGGTTCACGGTTTAAGAAACAAAGGATAAAGGCTCAAAGTATATTTATACCCACCCGCTCTTTGTGATGTTCTTCAGTCCTAAACTCAGTTAATTGTGTGTTTGAACTCCAATTGAGTCTGGAATGACGTTTTGGTGATGGTTCAGACAAGTTAAGTTTATCATAAGGCAATCTTTTTTTTTTTGCAACCTTTTTCATTTTGTTGAGGATTTGTAGTGACCTCTTTTTGATTTGTTATCCCTGATTTTTTCCTGACTTTTCTTGTTTTGAGATTAAAGTCAGCGGGATGCCCTAGTTTTCTTAAGTTTCCTTTGTAGGTTTTGACTTAGTGGGCCTTTTTTTTAGAGATAATGACTGCCTATGTGATAGGGAACTATCACCATCTTTTGAATCCATAGGAATGTTTCTTGACGTCATTCATTGTATTACGAGATGAGATTTTGTGGCTTAACGCGCGTTTGAATTAACTGAGAGACTACCCTGCCCCAGGTTTTGATTAAAGGTTTCAATTTTGTGAAAAAGAAAAACGTCTACTTATTTGGCTTGAAGGGGTTGACTAGGGATTATCTTCCTTATAACTCCAGTGTTTAGGATTTGAAAGAATGCATGTACATCGTCAGCAAGGTCTGTCCAAAAGTATACTGTATGAGATTATGGCATTGTTTTCGTCATCCTCCCTCTAAAGGCTTGTAACTTTTAGCAAGAGTTGAATGTCATAAAGTGAGTAAAAAGCATAGTTTAAATGTAATGAAAATGAGTGGATCAAATCAAGACAAACATATGCAATGCATTAATGAAACAAAGTTTGACATTAATAGATAATTGTTTGAACAACAAAATAAATTACAATTGAAAATTCAAAATGAACAAGACGCTCTCAATGATTTGGCATAGGAGCAGTGATCATGTTTGGAGTTTCCGGAGGGTCAAACTCGATCTCCTTGGCATCAATCAAGTCTTTAATCTTGTTCTTCAAAGTCCAACAGCCGTCGGTGTCATGTCCGGGACTGTCAGAATGATAGGCACATCTTACGCTCGGATTGTACTTAGAAGAGGAGGTGTCGGGATTTTGAGGAGGATCCTTTAGCGTGATCAGTTTCAACTTAATCAAATGTTGTAACGCTTGAGACAAAGGCATGTTGATGTTAGTGTACTACATTTCTTGATATCTTACTGTTGTACCCCAAAATTTGCCCTCCCATATTCTCCAATAAACTGCCAAGCCAAGCTACAAAATTCCCCAAGAATTGCACAATGCAAAAGTCTCCCATACAGTCAAATTAGGGTTTTGAGTCTGATCAAGAAAAGGAAGTTTTCAAAGGCTCAATCAAGCCTCATATGCTTACAAACATGGTCAAGCATCCTCATATCAAGTTTCAAGGCATTCAGCTCAAAATTGCACAGTCAAAACCCTAAATTGCACTACAGTCAACTGTAGGGGCAAAATGGTCATTTGACAGTCAAAAGTTCAAATTTTTGGTCAATATATCATTTTGAAGCCACAAACATCATTTGATCAATGCTTGATCATGATTCTCAAAATTTGGCTCAGAAATCATCAAAGATGCAAAAGTTGCTATATTTGGACAGCTGAAAAAGTCAACTGAAATTGACCAGGGCATAACTTTCACATGGATTCTCAGAAAAATTCCATCCAAAGCTCATTTTGAAGAGAAGGACATTTCCTACAATTCATCTTCATGTTCCAAGTCCAAGAAATGCTCTCACAAAAAGTTATCAATTTCAACATTACAGGTCATTTTCAAAAGTCAACAAAAAGGGACTTTAAGTCAAAGGCCATAACTTGAGATTGGTAAATCAAAATGACATGGGACCAAAGACATTGGTTAAAGGACTCAAAGACCTTTCCAAAATGTCCAAGAACATGTGAAAAGCTTAAAAATTGAGCAAGTTGTGCCTTGTAGAAGTTGGGAAATTTTTGTGAAATGGCAAAAGTCAACTATCCTTGAAAATCCAATTTTGACAAAAGGGCCCCATTTTTTCCACTTGGTCCATCCTTGTCATGCCACACACGTGGCCCATGATTAGTTTCAAGACCAAATATTGATTTTTTTATTTTATTTAATTTTTGATGATTTAATTCATTTTAATTCTTTGAAAATTCAAATAAAATTTAAAAACCAATGGAATAGTGTCAAATGAACTTGGACAATTTCTATGTATCATGAACCAACTCAAGAAATCAGCTAGGGTTCATTTGCACACTAGGTCTAGGTTTTGGCTAAAAAGGAGGAAAAATGGTTAATGGAAGAAACCCTAAGACCAATTCTTTCCCAAGCATGAATTAAGGTCAAAGAATAAGCCAATTCTATTCCATGATCATCATTGAGTCAAACCCTAACCATAGTGCAGCAAAAGTCTCGCTCAAAAGTGGATTGGAACTTTGGAAATTTGGACATAAAATGCAAATCTGATTTCAAAGCTAAAAAACTTTTTAAGCCTTAATTTTTGTTCCATAAGCATCCTGGACAATCACTGAACACGTTCCAATTCAAAACATCTTCCAAAACTCCCTGAACTGAACTTGCCATGCGCGAATCCTAGGGTTATAGTTTTCTCCAATTAGGGATTTTGCGTAAGGGAAAAATTAGGACTTAGCAGTACTACCATTGCATCCAGCATGCCAAGACGAAGGAATTGACATACTCGCGATGAATTTATGTAAGCCATAGCGCTAGTCGCTATTTTCTCAAAAGCTCCCTAATGCAACGTTTCAAAAACCGTTGCCTTCTTTCTGTGTGTTTCAGGAAAATGAAAGAGATGATGCGTTGTCAGCCATTGGTTCGCTAATTTGAATTTGCGCGCGTTTTACTTATTACGCATGGGTTTTGTTTTTTATTATTTAATGACTATTATATATTAATTGAAAGTGAAGTGGCTCAGTGGTAACGTGTTAGGCACATGATCTCAAAGACCTGGGTTCAAGTCCCAGGTCCTGCAAAAATTCAATATTATTTTTCATTTCCAGGTTCCATGCAACGCTAACATTGAGACTCACCATACACACTCAGAATCAATTGGCCACGCGTCTTGGAGATCTAATCCAGGGATCAGGATGAAAGCATATCGTGGATGCCAGTCAACAAGCCACATATGATCCAGAAAGTCAATGATTCACAATGCAAATGGGCCAAAATCACCAGGCCTACACCTCCAAATTTGGGACCACACCCCCCTGGTTTGCTTTGTCATTTTTTTCTTTCTTTAATTTTTTTCTTTTTTATTTCTTCTACTTGCTATTTATTTAATTAATAAATTTTTTACAAAAAAACAAAAAAACATTCAAAAACATCAAAAAAATCAAAAAATATAAAAAAATATGATATTTATTTTATTATGATTATTTTCTAAATAAATACATGTAAATATTTAGTTTTAATTAGGTTTTCAATTTTAATCCTTTTAATAAAAATCAAAACAAAAACATAGAATTAGGTTAATGACTTTTTCCTTTTAACTTTCCTTGTTTTTTGCCATAGTATTAGTGTTTTTCATAATTAAACTAGGGTTGCATTTTAGGTTAGATTTTAATTCTTTTAATAACTAAAATCCAAAAAAATAGAGTTTAGGTTTAATAACTTTTTATTTTCTTTTTTTAATTTTCCTTTTTTCAGAATAATAATATTATTTATTTATTTTCATAAATTAAAAAATGCACATAAATTAATTTAGAATTAAATTAGGTTAAAAGTCAATATTTTCATAATAAACTTAAAAGACATTAGAACTAGGATTTTAATTTTAATTAATTTTTCTTTTTTCTTTTAAATCTAAAAAACACAAAAATACCATTTTTCATTTAATTTTAATTTTAGATAACTTAATTATTTTTAATTCCTTTAAAGGGTCCAACGCCCTCGCATTTGATTATTTTCTTTTTCGCGCGTTTCATTTATTTCTTTTGTGAATATAATGTACCTGTACCAAAGCCATGTAATAGCTATTAGACATTTCTTTTCTGCAATTTATTTTAAAATGGGTCTGGATTAATTTGGCGTTGTAGACCCTCGCCCTTTGTAATAGCGTAGGACTTTTTTCTTTTCCGCACTTTAAATTCCCGCACTTTTAATTGTTAAAATAACATGAAAGAATGAATGCCCAAAAATAAAATCGAATCGTTAGATCACCAATGCATGACAAGACAAACAATAAACTGAAAATGACACACAATTCGCACACACCACCCCTAGGGTACGCCTCACTGTTGCCTTTCGAAAGGTGGTCGTCGAGTATAGGACGTTTTAGTAAGTCCTTATGTCCATGACATGATCCAGTTGCCTCGAAACGGTTGCCTCGGAAAATAAAGGATCAATGGCATAAGGGTAGCTTCTAAGGTGTCCTACTGTTGCTCTGGTGACCACCACGTCCCTAAAACTCGAATTGACCCGAACACCTCCAACGGTGGTGCTACCTACCTCTCAATGGTGGGATGGCACTACTTTAAAGGACATTTACACAGACGAATTCCTTAGGGTAGGTAGACGACTCATGGATACTTGCTCTCTTCAAAAACAAATCAAAATCTTTTCACACCAACACATTTTCAAAAGCTTTCAAAACAAACTTTTCAAACACTCTGACGTACGAGTTGAACTGAAACTTTTCAAAGAATATTTTTGAAACCCACATTGAAAAGCAAACAAACATTTTGAAAACACATTGAGCAAGTACCTAAGAGCCCATGGATAACCATGGATAGAAAGGGTGCTAACACCTTCCCTTTCTATAACCTACCTCCCGAACCGAGAGCAATCTCTTTAAAGGAATTTTTCTGTGCTTTTGTCCTTTCCAATTGGAGAAAATAAAAGACGGTGGCGACTCTTGCTTACCGCGACATTTCGCGAACCAGCGTTAAACAGTCAGTTCCAGATCCACCGATCACAGAACTGGCGACTCTGCTGGGGAAAACTTTATAAAGTGAGGTGTACCTTAGGACTAAGATCACTGTGTTTTCAATTGCTCTCCTTGTTTGCTTTAAATTGTGGGACTGTCTTGGGAGTTCTATAGATCCTAACCCGGATCTGGGGGATACCTTCTTAGAAAGTAGCAACAAGGCTGTGAGGGAACTGTGTGGGGTATACCGACATGGTTGAAACAGTCTGCTACGTTGATGTGGCACTTTGGTGTGTACCGGTAACCCTTGAGTCAGTCAAGGAGAGTACGGGGCCTCCATGTGGTGTCGGGAAGCATCAACAGACCTTAGGAACCTTAATTGAACAATCTTGGCCTCTTTAGGGTAGTGAGATAACTGACTTTGGTGCAGTCCGAGGTTGGTTGATACTCGATACTACACTCAATTGAGGGTTGCTTTCCTGGAATATTTCGGTCGCCAGTTCAGTGGCTAAATCGAAACGATGAACAATGAAAGCAATCCCGTGATATTGGGAACCTTAGAACCCGGTTACTTTGATTAGGACAGGTTGAACCCACCAACTTCAAGAGGGTACTACCCAGACTCCATGCTGGCCTAAACTTTAAGGGTTTCTCTTGTGTGACTTGTGTGCCTTCTTACTTGAACTACTTGCATGCTTATTACCTGACATTTGCCTCTTGCAGGTTGTGTTTGTAGTCTTTAATTAGGACTCATAACAGGGTATCCTAAGTTTCTTGCAGGTTTTTGCAGTCCTTAATTTGGACTCATAACAGGGTTACTCACATTACCCCATGCATATCATGACATCATACCATTGCATACCTCCTAACCCATTTCAAGGATCTCAAGGACTTGTGATACAGGTCATATAAATCAAACATCTAGCAAGGGGCAAAGAGGATTTATTTTCCTCTAGCCAATGTTGTCAGAGGCTATGACCCACTTGATATGGTGAGCTCTGACTCCTGAAGAAGGTTCCCTAACCAAGGTTGTTTAGAAATCAAAACCAGACATGATGACTAAAGTCAGGGGCTATGACCCACTTGATATGGTGAGCCTTTGACTCTTGAAGAAGAGTTCTTAATAACGTGGGTGTCCTTCAATCAAGCTCTAAATTCCAATGCTAACAAATTTTCTGGTTTACCCCGCGAGATCCTTGAAAACATTGCATGCATATCATACTCATCCTTGCATAACAGGTATCTTTGTTGCAGGTCACTTACCTTTCCCGCTGTTTATTTCAGCAATGGTTTCACAACAAGACGACCAGGACCTTCTTGCTCAAGAGACTCGGTTCGGAGAAATCCTCCTGAATCTATCCAAGGGGCAGGAAGAGCTAAGGACACTTATCATGGAGACTTTTGTCAGGAACAGTGCTGAGAATGAAAGGCTGGAACACCTACAAGCTGAGGTGGATGCATTGAAAGCCCAGATGTTGGGGCAGATGACTGCCATTCAGGGTTTAACTCAAAGACAAGATGAGCTCGGGATTCTCATCAACAAACTGCTTCAGGGCAACCAACTGGGGCAAACATCTAAGGGTACAAAGCCAATCATCGTTCAACCACCTTTGAGACAAAGAGGCAAGGAGAAAGCTCCTCATATGGCTCCAGTATCACCAATTCAGCAGCAACTTCACCAACTTCAGACAGACAAGCCCAGGAGGCAGTTCACCCCGCTCAATATGTCGCCGTTTCAAGCTTTACAACGCCTGTTGAGATTGAACCTGATCACATTAAGGGATCATCCCCAGAACCCCAACACAGCACATCCTGCTTATGATCCCAATAAAAGGTGTGCCTACCACTCTGCCTGTCCAGGACATAATGCAAACGAGTGTTGGGCTTTGAAAAACAAGATCCAGGACCTGATTGATGAAGGAGCACTGGAATTCACACAAGATGGTCAGGCTGAATTTTTCTACCATCCCTCCAAGGCTCACCATTTGAAGTGACAAGCCCTGAGACTAGAAATTTTTGTTCATTCGAATGTTCAAGTTGCAATTTTCTTTTGTTCAAACATTTACTCATTGTTAAAACATTGTTATTTCATTAATGCATCGCTTATGTCTATTTTGAATCAATATATTCGTATTCACTATACGCAAATTATTTTCATATTTGTTCTGATGTCAACTCTTTCAATCAATAATTCTAAGCCTCTTGAGGGAGGATGACGAAAACGATACTACGATTTACAGTATGCTTTTGAACAGACCCCGCTGATGAGGTACAGGCATTGTTTCAACCCCTAAACACTGGAGTTATAAGGATGATAATCCTTCGCCAACCCATCAGAGCCAAAGGAGTAGGAGTTTTATTTTCGAAAATCAAAACCCTTAATCATAACCTGGGGCAGGGTAGTTCTCTCAGTTGATCCAAGTGCACAATGAATGGCACCAAATGAGTTTTTTCAAAAAACAAAAGACAGTGATGGTTCCGAACAATCATAAGGACAGGCAGTCATTATCAAAAAAAAAAATCATAAACGAAAAGCCCAAGAAGTCAAAACCTATGAAAAGAGACTTACGAAACTGGGGCATCCCGCTGACTGTAATTCCAAAAAGGAAACAGTTCAGGCAAAAAAAGAAAGGGATAACAAAAATCAAGAAAGAGGTCTCACAAACCCTCAACAAAAAGTGACTGCCTAGTCAGAATAAATCATCAATGTTTGGACCATCACCGGAAAATCAGAGCAAAGACTCAAACAAGGTCTAACGTATGATCAACTGAGTTTAGGGTTGGAGAACATCACGAAAGAGCGGGTGGGTACAAATAGTTTGGGCCTTTATCCTTTGTTTCTTAAACCGTGAACCAGGCCACGATATAACCCTTAAAAGTCCTAGCTGAAGCATGGGTTAGTTCGAAAGCATACTGTTACGAAGGTATCCTGACTCCTGAAGGTTTGCTGTAAAATCTTGAGTTGACACCGTATTGTATTACAACAAAATGCATTTTTAAAATATTCAAGACAGACATAGACTTTTGCATTCTTAAAATAACTTTGTTTGCATATGAATTTTTGTCTGAACAGCAGGGAAATTCGCACGATGAATATCTTGTGAACAGAAGTACCTCCAATCAAGAGGCACAGTAGGAGCATTGCCCATTATCTGGGGCATGACAAAGTAGTTCCAACAGGGGCAACTCCCCACATTCTGAGAAATATGGACATAGTCGAAAGAATACTACGCAAAATCAAAGACCCGCTAGGTTGACACACCTAGGCAAAAATAAGGGATTCCCGGCGAACCAAAAGGGTTCGGGCAAAAATAAGGGATGAAATGAAAAAAATCTGTACACCCGGCAAGTCGAAAACCTGAAAAGGCGGCTTGGGCAAAAATGGGTATCCCGGTGGACTGAAAACCCGAAAAGGCGGTCCAGGCAAAAGTTAGGGATCAAAGCGTACGAGTATGTCCCAGCATCTCGGCACCTGCCTACCAGAAGACTCGTCAAGTACTCCCACAAGTGCCTCCTCCCACTGAAACTGGGGCAATAAGGAGTTGTCTAAAAGATCCGGTTGCTCTGTCCATCATAGGTTCGGCTAAAGAATGCAACCCAGATATTTTCACTCCCCGCAGAACACGAACGCGTCGTCCGGCTTTATTCAAAGAGTTATTTCCTTAATAAGATATAACTGGGTTATCCTCAGCCAATAGCCACGGAAAAGACCGTCCTCAGTAAAGTCTTATCATCCCCAGCGGAAGCAAAAGCTTATTCTCCAACACCAGCCCAGGAGTGACTTCCCGGCACCCGTCAAGGATTTATTTTCCTAGACGAAAGCATACATTCATAAACATCACATTTTCGTACATCATGACACATGCATGTACGCATCATGTCATACAATTGCATTTATGCCGTTGCTTGATTCATATCACGTACTGCATATAACTGACCTTTACCTTTCAGGAAGGATACAGTTGAATGATCAGCTATGTCAAAATAGACAAAACACCGTCAGAAAAGACAAATCCCGTCATAAGAGACAAATCCGGTCAAAGAATACAAATCCAGTTTAAGTCAATGCCTAAAGATTCCTCTGATACAACTCGTCGTGATAGACACTCGTCGTGATAGACACTCGTCGTGATAGACACTCGTCGTGATAGACACTCGTCGTGATAGACACTCGTCGTGATAGACACTCGTCGTGATAGACACTCGTCGTGATAGACACTCGTCGTGATAGACACTCGTCGTGATAGACACTCGTCGTGATAGACACTCGTCGTGATAGACACTCGTCGTGATAGACACTCGTCGTGATAGACACTCGTCGTGATAGACACTCGTCTTGATAGACACTCGTCGTGATAGACACTCGTCGTGATAGACACTCGTCGTGATAGACACTCGTCGTGATAGACACTCGTCGTGATAGACACTCGTCGTGATAGACACTCGTCGTGATAGACACTCGTCGTGATAGACACTCGTCGTGATAGACACTCGTCGTGATAGACACTCGTCGTGATAGACACTCGTCGTGATAGACACTCGTCGTGATAGACACTCGTCGTGATAGACACTCGTCGTGATAGACACTCGTCGTGATAGACACTCGTCGTGATAGACACTCGTCGTGATAGACACTCGTCGTGATAGACACTCGTCGTGATAGACACTCGTCGTGATAGACACTCGTCGTGATAGACACTCGTCGTGATAGACACTCGTCGTGATAGACACTCGTCGTGATAGACACTCGTCGTGATAGACACTCGTCGTGATAGACACTCGTCGTGATAGACACTCGTCGTGATAGACATTCGTCGTGATAGACACTCGTTGTGATAGACACTCGTCAGTGTAGACACTTGTCGTTATAGACATTCGTCATAGACACTAGTCGCTATAGACACCCATCGTTAAAGACCACTCGTCCTTGGAAACAACCTGTCAGTAGAGACAACTTCATCACCGTTTGAAGATCCAGACCCAGCTCCTGTAACCAGTCAGGACATATCTATACCAAGCATCTGAAAACCAGCTCCTGCGACGTGTCAGGTACTCATTTTCTTTTGCAGGTATGCAGGTTCTCGCTAAGGAATCTCTTACCCGATCAACATCCAGATGGCATCTATAAGCCCATCATCCTACCCATCAATCTCTAAATGGCATCTATAAGCCCATTCCCCCACCACACTGCTACCATGTGAGCGCAAATTTCTGGGCACTCTAGTGTCCAATCATCTTCTACCCTCGGATTACAAAAGGCACGTCAGCCAATCTCCATCCTCAGGTCTAAGAAGATTGAACAGGGGCAACTGTTGTACCCCAAAATTTGCCCTCCCATATTCTCCAATAAACTGCCAAGCCAAGCTACAAAATTCCCCAAGAATTGCACAATGCAAAAGTCTCCCATACAGTCAAATTAGGGTTTTGAGTCTGATCAAGAAAAGGAAGTTTTCAAAGGCTCAATCAAGCCTCATATGCTTACAAACATGGTCAAGCATCCTCATATCAAGTTTCAAGGCATTCAGCTCAAAATTGCACAGTCAAAACCCTAAATTGCACTACAGTCAACTGTAGGGGCAAAATGGTCATTTGACAGTCAAAAGTTCAAATTTTTGGTCAATATATCATTTTGAAGCCACAAACATCATTTGATCAATGCTTGATCATGATTCTCAAAATTTGGCTCAGAAATCATCAAAGATGCAAAAGTTGCTATATTTGGACAGCTGAAAAAGTCAACTGAAATTGACCAGGGCATAACTTTCACATGGATTCTCAGAAAAATTCCATCCAAAGCTCATTTTGAAGAGAAGGACATTTCCTACAATTCATCTTCATGTTCCAAGTCCAAGAAATGCTCTCACAAAAAGTTATCAATTTCAACATTACAGGTCATTTTCAAAAGTCAACAAAAAGGGACTTTAAGTCAAAGGCCATAACTTGAGATTGGTAAATCAAAATGACATGGGACCAAAGACATTGGTTAAAGGACTCAAAGACCTTTCCAAAATGTCCAAGAACATGTGAAAAGCTTAAAAATTGAGCAAGTTGTGCCTTGTAGAAGTTGGGAAATTTTTGTGAAATGGCAAAAGTCAACTATCCTTGAAAATCCAATTTTGACAAAAGGGCCCCATTTTTTCCACTTGGTCCATCCTTGTCATGCCACACACGTGGCCCATGATTAGTTTCAAGACCAAATATTGATTTTTTTATTTTATTTAATTTTTGATGATTTAATTCATTTTAATTCTTTGAAAATTCAAATAAAATTTAAAAACCAATGGAATAGTGTCAAATGAACTTGGACAATTTCTATGTATCATGAACCAACTCAAGAAATCAGCTAGGGTTCATTTGCACACTAGGTCTAGGTTTTGGCTAAAAAGGAGGAAAAATGGTTAATGGAAGAAACCCTAAGACCAATTCTTTCCCAAGCATGAATTAAGGTCAAAGAATAAGCCAATTCTATTCCATGATCATCATTGAGTCAAACCCTAACCATAGTGCAGCAAAAGTCTCGCTCAAAAGTGGATTGGAACTTTGGAAATTTGGACATAAAATGCAAATCTGATTTCAAAGCTAAAAAACTTTTTAAGCCTTAATTTTTGTTCCATAAGCATCCTGGACAATCACTGAACACGTTCCAATTCAAAACATCTTCCAAAACTCCCTGAACTGAACTTGCCATGCGCGAATCCTAGGGTTACAGTTTTCTCCAATTAGGGATTTTGCGTAAGGGAAAAATTAGGACTTAGCAGTACTACCATTGCATCCAGCATGCCAAGACGAAGGAATTGACATACTCGCGATGAATTTATGTAAGCCATAGCGCTAGTCGCTATTTTCTCAAAAGCTCCCTAATGCAACGTTTCAAAAACCGTTGCCTTCTTTCTGTGTGTTTCAGGAAAATGAAAGAGATGATGCGTTGTCAGCCATTGGTTCGCTAATTTGAATTTGCGCGCGTTTTACTTATTACGCATGGGTTTTGTTTTTTATTATTTAATGACTATTATATATTAATTGAAAGTGAAGTGGCTCAGTGGTAACGTGTTAGGCACATGATCTCAAAGACCTGGGTTCAAGTCCCAGGTCCTGCAAAAATTCAATATTATTTTTCATTTCCAGGTTCCATGCAACGCTAACATTGAGACTCACCATACACACTCAGAATCAATTGGCCACGCGTCTTGGAGATCTAATCCAGGGATCAGGATGAAAGCATATCGTGGATGCCAGTCAACAAGCCACATATGATCCAGAAAGTCAATGATTCACAATGCAAATGGGCCAAAATCACCAGGCCTACACCTCCAAATTTGGGACCACACCCCCCTGGTTTGCTTTGTCATTTTTTTCTTTCTTTAATTTTTTTCTTTTTTATTTCTTCTACTTGCTATTTATTTAATTAATAAATTTTTTACAAAAAAACAAAAAAACATTCAAAAACATCAAAAAAATCAAAAAATATAAAAAAATATGATATTTATTTTATTATGATTATTTTCTAAATAAATACATGTAAATATTTAGTTTTAATTAGGTTTTCAATTTTAATCCTTTTAATAAAAATCAAAACAAAAACATAGAATTAGGTTAATGACTTTTTCCTTTTAACTTTCCTTGTTTTTTGCCATAGTATTAGTGTTTTTCATAATTAAACTAGGGTTGCATTTTAGGTTAGATTTTAATTCTTTTAATAACTAAAATCCAAAAAAATAGAGTTTAGGTTTAATAACTTTTTATTTTCTTTTTTTAATTTTCCTTTTTTCAGAATAATAATATTATTTATTTATTTTCATAAATTAAAAAATGCACATAAATTAATTTAGAATTAAATTAGGTTAAAAGTCAATATTTTCATAATAAACTTAAAAGACATTAGAACTAGGATTTTAATTTTAATTAATTTTTCTTTTTTCTTTTAAATCTAAAAAACACAAAAATACCATTTTTCATTTAATTTTAATTTTAGATAACTTAATTATTTTTAATTCCTTTAAAGGGTCCAACGCCCTCGCATTTGATTATTTTCTTTTTCGCGCGTTTCATTTATTTCTTTTGTGAATATAATGTACCTGTACCAAAGCCATGTAATAGCTATTAGACATTTCTTTTCTGCAATTTATTTTAAAATGGGTCTGGATTAATTTGGCGTTGTAGACCCTCGCCCTTTGTAATAGCGTAGGACTTTTTTCTTTTCCGCACTTTAAATTCCCGCACTTTTAATTGTTAAAATAACATGAAAGAATGAATGCCCAAAAATAAAATCGAATCGTTAGATCACCAATGCATGACAAGACAAACAATAAACTGAAAATGACACACAATTCGCACACACCACCCCTAGGGTACGCCTCACTGTTGCCTTTCGAAAGGTGGTCGTCGAGTATAGGACGTTTTAGTAAGTCCTTATGTCCATGACATGATCCAGTTGCCTCGAAACGGTTGCCTCGGAAAATAAAGGATCAATGGCATAAGGGTAGCTTCTAAGGTGTCCTACTGTTGCTCTGGTGACCACCACGTCCCTAAAACTCGAATTGACCCGAACACCTCCAACGGTGGTGCTACCTACCTCTCAATGGTGGGATGGCACTACTTTAAAGGACATTTACACAGACGAATTCCTTAGGGTAGGTAGACGACTCATGGATACTTGCTCTCTTCAAAAACAAATCAAAATCTTTTCACACCAACACATTTTCAAAAGCTTTCAAAACAAACTTTTCAAACACTCTGACGTACGAGTTGAACTGAAACTTTTCAAAGAATATTTTTGAAACCCACATTGAAAAGCAAACAAACATTTTGAAAACACATTGAGCAAGTACCTAAGAGCCCATGGATAACCATGGATAGAAAGGGTGCTAACACCTTCCCTTTCTATAACCTACCTCCCGAACCGAGAGCAATCTCTTTAAAGGAATTTTTCTGTGCTTTTGTCCTTTCCAATTGGAGAAAATAAAAGACGGTGGTGACTCTTGCTTACCGCGACATTTCGCGAACCAGCGTTAAACAGTCAGTTCCAGATCCACCGATCACACTTACCCTACGCCTATTGCTCTGTCTTTGTTGAACAGGCGTGGGATTAGAGATCAGGATTGCCCCTACATGTTGATCATGACGACTCCTTTAACTAGAAACTACATTAGACTCTTTCTTCTCATTGTATGTCCTTTTTTGAGCATCAGAGGGTGTAGCTCCTTGGATCTTTCCACTTTTGATGCCATCTTCAACTCTTTCGCCGGTCAGTATTAACTCGGTGAACCCGGCTGAGGAGCTTCCAATTAGGTGTTTAAAGAAAGGCCCTGTCAAAGTTTCCATGAAGAAGTCAATCAGCTCCCTGTCAGTTAAAGGGGGTTGCACCCTACCAGCCAGATCTCTACACTTTTGGGCGTATCCTTTGAAGCTCTCGTTGGAACCCATGGTCATGTTCTGCAATTGCACACGAGTTGGTGCAAGATCAGCATTGTACTGATACTGCTTGTAGAAAGCAGCAGCTAAATCCTCCCAGGTGTGGATGCGAGAACTCTCCAATTGATAGAACCATTCGAGTTGAGTCCCTACTAGGCTTTCTTGGAAGAAATGGATCCAAAGCTTTGGATCAATTGTGTATGGTTGAATCTTACGGACATAAGACTTTAAGTGCATCTTAGGGCAAGAGACTCCATCGTACAGGGAAAAGGTATGGGCTTTAAACTTTGGCGGGATGACCACTCCATAAACCAAACCCATGTCTCCTAAATCCAAGTCGGGTATCTGTTGAATCTCCATAACACTGAGGCGATCCTCCAGTAGTTTGTACTTGTCAATAGTGGGAGGAGATTTCTCCTCAGAGTAGTCAGCTTCGGCTTCATTAATTTCTGGATTATCGTCTTCTTCATGACTACTCCCCATGTTGGATGGAGTTGAAAGATCTAGAGCTCCCTTGACTGGTCCTCTAGGTCTTCTTCTCAAGTTCAGGATGCCTACTGACTTCTTGGAATTCTTGTCTTTGAGAAGGAGAGTTTTCAGATCCTCTTGCCCCTTAGCCATAGCCAGGAACATTTGTTGGAATTGAGTGTTTTGAGCTTGGAGATCTTTCACCGTTTGTTCCATATCCATCTTACTGAAATAAACAGTAGGAAGATAAGAATACATGTATGGGAGAAACCTGTCATGATATGATGCATGATATGTGGATGCATGTTTTCAAGGATCTCGCGGGGTTAGTAGTCACTTACAGTTTTGGATTGGAGAACTCTGTATCGATGGATGTCCTTCCACAAGAATTAACCTCACCATGTCAAGTGGGCCATAGCCCTTGATTCAAATTGTTGTACTTGATCTTTAATGGCGTTTGGTTAGAGGAAAATAAATCCTCTTGTCTCTTGATAGACGTCTGGTTTAGTGTGACCCTGCATCAAAGACCCTCGAGATCCTTGAAATGTTATGGTTCAATGTTATTGAAAATGCTATGGTATGATGTTTATGATGTTATGTACAAATATGCGAGGTGAGCAAGTTTATATACAAATAATCATATTCACACAAAGTAGACAAGTCCCTATGTTTTAGGCTTGTATGGAGTTTGTAGGTAAGTACCCTCTTGAAGTTTAGTTGGCTCAATCTGTCCTAGTTAATAGTAACCGAGTTTTAAGGGGTCTCAATATCACTGACCTTTCTTTTAGGCATTGTCTCAGCTCAATCAATCTTTTATTGCGGTCGAGATATCCCAACAGTCCGGTCTTAATGAGTGTAGTATCGAGTATCAAACAATTTTCAGCTCTACACCAAAACCGGTTATCTCACTACGTCCTAATGGCCAAGTTGTTCAATTAAGGTTCTAAAGTCAGTTAGTGCTTCATGACGCCACTCAGCGGCCTCGTATTCTCCTCGATTCACCACGAGGGATACCGGTACCCACAAATGCGTCACACTAACGTAGCCATTGTTTAAACCATATCGGTTTAAGCCGTACAGTTTCCAAAATCTATTGCTACTTACCTAAAAAGGTGCCCCAGACCCGGGTAGAGGATCAAAACAAACCCAAACAAGGAACCTGTTGTACCCCAAAATTTGCCCTCCCATATTCTTCAAGAAATTGCCAAGTCATGCTTCAAAGTTCCCCAAGGGTTGCACAGTTCAAGAGCCTCCTGAACAGTCAAAATTAGGGTTTTGGTTCTGATCAAGAAAATGAAGTTTCCAAGGGTCCAATCAAGTCCCACATGCCTACAAATATGGTCAAGCATCCTCATGCAAAGTTTCAAGACTTTTAGCACAAAATTGCACAGTCAAAACCCTAATTGCACTACAGTCAACTGTAGGGGCAAAATGGTCATTTGACAGTCAAAAGTTCGAATTTTTGGTCAACATCTCATTTTGAAGCCACAAACATCATTTGATCAATGCTTGATCATGATTCTCAAAGCTTGGCTCAAAAATCATCAAGATGCAAAAGTTTCCTTATTTGGACAGCTGAAAAAGTCAACTGTAAATTGACCAGGGCATAACTTTCACATGGATTATCAGAAAAATTCCATCCAAAGCTCATTTTGAAGAGAAATACATTTCCTACAACTACTCTTCATACTTCAAGTCCAAGAAATGCTCTCACAAAAAGTTATCAATTTCAACATTATAGGTCACTTTCAAAAGTCAACAAAAAGGGACTTTAAGTCAAAGGCCATAACTTGAGATTGGTAAATCAAAATGACATGGGACCAAAGGCATTGGTTATAGGACTCAAATACCTTTCCAAAATGTCCAAGAACATGAGCAAAGCTTAATAATTGAGCAAGTTATGCCTTGTGGAAGTTGGGAAATTTTTGGATATTTTGAAAAGTCAACATTGATTCAAATGACCTAAAATTGCTAATGGGCCTATTTTTCTTCCACAATTCATTATCCAAGACATGTGCACGACCACTTGGCCCAAAGGGAAGTTTTTATTTATTTATTTGGATTTTTATTATTAATAATTCATTTAAACTAAATAAAATATGAAAAAAATGCTAAACTAATGAAATAAAATCTTTTTGTGCAGAAAATATTCTCATTGGACACTCAAATTCGTGTATGATCAATTAGGGAAGGATTGGATATGATTGAGAGCAAAAGTGCATGAAAAAGATTGAAAAAACTAATGCTTGAAAATCAAATATTGCATAATCAATTCTTGGATTCTTTTGATCAGATTTTTGACCTAATTCACTCCATACATAAGCCTGATCAAGACCTAATGCTTACTAACCACAAAGCTGTGCAGAAAACACCATTTGAACACTTGAAATTTATCAAAAAAAACCAATTCTGAAAACCTAGTTCTAGGACGATTCAAGGCCGAATAGCTATCCCATTGGCTTCCTTAAGGATCATAGAACGTGTTCCAATCATTCCCTAAGCCCCATACTCAAGAAAACGCGAAATCACCATTGAAGTTGGTAAGGAAAATTTCAGAATCGTTTTCAATCATTCATGCATTGTTAACATGTTTCATTGTTGTTTTTGTGTTTAGAATGATGTTTGCGAGCTAACTGCATAGTTTGATTTGAGTTTCATGCCAAAACGAAGAATCCACCATGGTCGTATCTTAGGGTTTGCAGAATTGTGAATTGGGGGTTTTCGTTTAAGGAAAAATTGGAGCTTGAAACCTAGGCCATTCAATTCAGTGAGCTTGGACGAAAAGAATGAGACTATCGCGCCTAATTTATGAGGCTCCAATGGCTATTCGTTATTTTCCCTAATGATGCCTTTTAGAACGGTGTAAAAACCGTTGCCCATGTTTTTATATTTTCAGGAAAACAAAACAACGCGAGGAAGATGATGATGTGTAGAACGATGGTTGGCCTGTTTAAAATTTCGCGCGCAGAAAGCACTAACGAATTATCTTATATTATAATATTTGTTTGTTATGTGATATACAGAAAACGCGCTTGGCTTGGTTGGCAATGCTTGCAAGTGGTAACATTCAGGACCTAGGTTCGAGCCCCAGGTCCTCACTATTTCCATGTTATTTTTCAATCAATATTCCCATGCAGTTTAAATGCTGAAGCGTATCATGCACCTTCAAAATCAAAACGTCCACGTGTTCACCACTATCAATTCAAGGAACACAATCAGAAGCGCACCATGGACCTGAGTCAAAGAAGCTACACGCTGATGGAAAAGTCAAAAAGGCTTTAAAACTTTGGGCCAAAATTGCTAAGGACTGACCTCCATTTGGGGACAACACCCCCTCCAGTTTGTTTCTTTTAACTTTTATATCTTTTCTTTTCTTTGTTTTAATTAATCTTTTTAATGCTTTAATCTAATATTTTCATAATAATAAAAAGAAAACACAAAAAAATCAGAAAAGATGAAAAATTAAATATATTTATTTAATAGTATTTTTTTTTGTAAATAAAGTCCATTAATTAATTAGTTTTAAATTAGGTTTTAATCTTAACTCTTTTAATAAAAATCTAAAACTTATAGCATTAGGGTTTAATTAGTTTTTATCCTCTTTTTCTTTTCCTCCATAATAATTAAATATTTAATATTATTTATTTTTATAACTAAATTGCATGTAAATTAATTAGGGTTAATTTTAGGTTAAAGCTTAATACTTTCTTAACAAATAAAAAATTGTAGAATTAGGTTTAATTGCAGTTAATTCTTTTTCCCATTAAAATCATAAAATACTAAAAAATACCAAAAACAATTTCTCCTCCTTTTTTTATTAATTTCGTCATTTAATTTAATTTTGCAAAAAGGGTCCAACGCTCTCGTTTTAATTCTCATTTAATTCGCATATTTATTTTATTTCTTTTAATATTTCTGTATCTCCCCCAAAGTCGTGTAATTAATTTCTTACACTTTACTTTTACCTTTAATTCCTTTACTTTCCGTCAAATCGGGTTCGAGAAATTTTGGCGATGTGGACCCGCGCCTTTTGTAATAGCTTTAGAACTTTTACTTTTCGCAATTTTTAACTGTTAATCAAGGCATGAAAGAATGAATGGACAAAAATAAAAACAAACGCTAGATCACCAATAACATGACAAAAGACAAAAATATCTGAAAACGACACACAAATCACACACCACCCCTAGGGTACGCCTCACTGTTGCCTTGCCTCGAAAGGTGATCGTCGAGTAGAGGATGTCTTAGTAAGTCCTCATGATCCGGGAACCTGGCATGAGGGTAGCTTCTAAGGTGTCTTCCCATTGCTCTGGTGATCACCATGTCCCGAACCTCGAATTGACCCGAACACCTCCAACGGTGGTGCTACCTACCTCTCAATGGTGGGATGGCACTACTTTAAAGGACATTTACACAGACGAATTCCTTAGGGTAGGTAGGTTCTCGTAGATACTTGCTCTAACTTCAAAACAAAATCAAAACTCTTTTCACACCGACACTTTCAAAAAGCTTTCGAAAGCAACTTTTCAAACACTCTTGAGGACCGATACAAGAGTCGAACTGGAATTTTCAAAGAAACTTTTTTTAAACCCACAGTTGAAAAGCAAACAAACCATTTTTGAAAACACAATGAGCAAGTATCTAAGAGCCCATGGATAACCATGGATAGAAAGGGTGCTAACACCTTCCCTTTCTATAACCTACCTCCCGAACCGAGAGCAATCTCTTTAAGGAATTTTTCTGTGCTTTTGTCCTTTCCATTTGGAGAAAATAAAAGACGGTGGCGACTCTTGCTTCCGCGACATTTCGCGAACCAGCGTTAAACAGTCAGTTCCAAATCCACCGATCACAGAACTGGCGACTCTGCTGGGGACTTAACTTAAAGTGAGGTGTACCTTAGGGATAGTTCATAACTGTGTTTTCAATTGCTTTCTTTGCTTGCTTTATTATTGTGGGACTGTCTTGGGAGTTCTATAGATCCTAAACCCGGATCTGGGGGATACCTTCTTAGAAAGTAGCATCAAGGCTGTGAGGGAACTGTGCGGGGTATACTGACATGGTTGAAACAGTCTGCTACGTTGATGTGGCACTTTGGTGTGTACCGGTAACCCTTGAGTTCAGTCAAGGAGAGTACGGGGCCTCCGCGTGGTGTCATGAAGCATCAACAGACCTTAGGAACCTTAATTGAACCATCTTGGCCTCTTTAGGGTAGTGAGATAACTGACTTTGGTGCAGTCCGAGGTTGGTTGATACTCGATACTACACTCAATTGAGGGTTGTTTTCTTGGAATATTTTGGTCGCCAGTTCAGTGGCTAAATCGAAACGATGAACAATGAAAACAGTCCAGTGATATTGGGACCCTTAGAACCCAGTTACTTCTGATAGGACAGGTTGAGCCCACCAACTTCAAGAGGGTAATACCCAGACCCCATGGTGGCCTAAACTCTAAGGGCTTCTCTTGTGTGACTTGTGTGCCTTCGTACTTGACTACTTGCATGCTTGTTGTCTGACACTTGAATTTCTTGCAGGTTTTGTTTATAGTCCTTGAGTAGGACTCATAACAGGGTCTGCTGAATGTCTTGCAGGTTTTGGTTTGCAGTCCTTAATTAGGACTCATAATAAAGTTTGCTAAGTTTCTTGCAGGTTTTGGTTTGCAGTCCTTAATTGGGACTCATAACAGGGTTTACTTACATTACCCCATGCATACCATAACATCATACCATTGCATACATCCTAACCCATTTCAAGGATCTCAAGGGCTTGTGATGCAGGTCATGGTGAATCAACTATCCCAGCAAGGGGCAAAGAGGATTTATTTTCCTCTAGCCAATGTAGTCAGGGGCTATGACCCACTAGATATGGTGAGCTTTGACACTTGAAGAAGGTTCCCCCCAACCAAGGTTGTTTGGAAATCAAAGCCAGATAGGATGACTAAAGTTAGGGGCTATGACCCACTTGATATGGTGAGCCTTTGACCCTTGAAGAAGGATTCTCAGCAACGTGGAGTTCCTTCAATCAAAACACCGGACCCAAGTTCTAACAAATTTTCTTGTTTATCCCGCGAGGTCCTTGAAATCATTGCATGTGTATCATACATATCATTGCATAACAGGTACCCATTCTCTGCAGATTGCTTACCTTCTTCGCTGTTTATTTCAGCAGTCTCGTCATGAATCCTGAATCCTCAACCGAGCACACTATCAAGGCCCTCCAGGCTCAGAACGCCCAGTTCCAAGAGCTGATCATGAATTTGACCCAGGGGCAACAAGATCTGAAGACCCTACTTTCGAAAAAGAAGAAGAAGAGGACGGTGTTGTTCAACCCTAGACGCAAATCTGGGAATGGATCACGAAATGAAGTTGAGCAGACTACCCCATCTGTTGGGAAAGACAGTCCCCAAGAAAGGGAGGTTCCTAGTCCAGTGGTCTCCGACAACGAGACCGATTACAATGATGAGCAGTACCCTCCAGCTGAGGACAGGTATAAACAGTTGGAAGACCGGCTAAGTGCCATGGAGATACAAAAAGTGCTCGGCCTGGACTTCGAGGATCTAGGTCTGTCTTCTGGGGTAGTAATCCCGCACAAATTCAAGGCACATGCCTTTGCCAAGTACGACGGGGCATCCTGTCCTAAGCTGCATCTCAGGTCTTACACAAGGAGGATCCAGCCCTACACGGCTGACAAGAATTTGTGGATTCACTTTTTTCAGGATAGTCTGTCGGGAACCCAACTCGACTGGTTCTATCAACTGAATGGAGCCAGCATCCGCAGCTGGGAGGACTTGGCCACTGCTTTCTACAAGCAGTACCAGTACAACGCCGACCTTGCTCCCACGCGCACTCAACTTCAAGGAATGTCTATGGGTGCAAGCGAAGGTTTCAAAGAATATGCCCAAAAGTGGAGGGACCTTGCTGGAAGGGTACAGCCACCTCTAACCGACCGCGAGCTCGTCGATATGTTCTTAGGGACCCTGTCCGGTCCATTCTTCAACCACCTGATTGGGAATTCTACTGTTGGATTTATAGATTTAGTCTTGACCGGGGAAAGAATAGAAGCTGGTATCAAGTCAGGGAAAATACATAATGGTGACTCCTCGAACATTGAGAAGAAACCATCCAAGAGAGAATCTAGTGCTGTCAACGCGGTAGCTATTGCAAAGCCGGTCGGTGCTCCTCAGCATCGCAATCAACAAATGGAAGAAAGACCTAAGAGGCAATTTACTCCCCTCGGCATGACCTTGTCACAGATATTGCCACAGCTGCTGGAAACCAGGTTGGTAACTCTCATGGATCCCCCGAAGAATCCTAACAGGACACCTTCAAGGTACAATCCCAATGCTCGCTGCGCCTATCATTCCGACAGCCCGGGGCATGCTACAGATGACTGTTGGACTTTGAGAAACAAGGTTCAAGATCTGATCGACGCGAAGGAAGTCCAGCTCGACTCTCCAGAGGCTCCCAACGTGATCACTTCTTCCATGCCAAAACATGGCTAGGATAGAAAGCACTTTTTTTTGTTCATTTGAATTCAAGTTGTAATTTTCTTTTGATTGTTCAAACATTTACTCATGTTAAACATTGTTATTTCTTTAATGCATCGCATATGTCCGTTTTGAAGCAATATATTCGTATTCACTATACGCAAATTATTTTCATATTTTTTTCTGATGTCAACTCTTGATCTAAGATTCTAAAGCCTCTTGAGGGAGGATGACGAAAACGATACCATAATCTACAATATGCTTTTGAACAGACCCCGCTGATGAGGTACAGGCATTGTTTCAATCCCTAAACACTGGAGTTATAAGGATGATAATCCCTCGTCAACCCCTCTGAGCCAAAGAAGTAGGAGTTTTTCTTTTCGAAATTTAAAACCCTTAATCATAACCTGGGGCAGGGTAGTCTCTTAGTTGATCCAAGTGCATAACGAACGGCACCGAAGGAGGTCCTTACGAAACAAAAGAAAGACAGTGATGGTTCCGAATAATCAATAAAGAAAGGCAGTCATTATCTCAAAAAATAAAAAAAATACCCATTAAGTCAAAACCCATGAAGGAGACTTACAAAACTGGGGCATCCCGCTGACTGTAATTCCAAAAAAGGAAACAGTCCAGGCAAAAAAGGAAAGGGATAACAAAAATCAAAAAGAAAGAGGTCATACAAACCCTCAACAAAAGGAATGACTGCCTATTCAAAATAAATCATCAATATCCGAATCATCACCAGAAAATCAAAGCAAAGACTCAAACAAGGTCTAACGTATGATCAACTGAGTTTAGGTTTGGAGAACATCACAAAGAGCGGGTGGGTACAAACAAAATTTGAGCCTTTATCCTTTGTTTCTTAAACCGTGAACCAAGCCACGTTATAACCCTCAAAAGTCCTAGCTGAAGCATGGGTTAGTTCGAAAGCATATTGTTGCGAAAGGTATCCTGACTCCTTAAGGCCTACGGTAAATACGGAGTTGACATCACGTTTTACAAACATTCACTTGTTTTATGAAAAAGAATGCATTTCCAAAAAACTTCGAAACAGACATAAGCTTTGCATTTTTAACATAACTTTGTTTGCATATGAATATTTGTTTGAACAGCAGGAAAATTCGCACGATGAATACCTAGTGGACAAAAGCATTTCCATTCAAGGGGCATAGCATGATCAGTGTCCATCATCTAGGGGCAGTCCAGTCAAGATTCAGGGAATCTCTCAAGGCCAAATAGCCTGGGGCAAATCTCCGCCTGAGTCACTTGGGGTATTCCAACAACGAGTCTTGCCTGATCAAATACCTTCTGGTGGCATGACAAAATACTTCTAACAAGGGCAACTCCCTACATTCTGAGAGCATGGGCATAGTCGAAAAAATACTACGCACAATCAAAGACCCGCTAGGTTGACACACCTAGGAAAAAATAAGGGCTTCCCGGCGAACCAAAAGGGTTCGGGCAAAAATAAGGGATGAAATGAAAAAATCTGTATACCCGGCAAGTCGAAAACCTGAAAAGGCGGCTTGGGCAAAAATGGGTATCCCGGTGGACTGAAAACCCGAAAGGGCGGTCCAGGCAAAAATTAGGGATCAAAGTGTACGACTATGTCCCGTCATCTTGTCACCTGCCTACCTGAAGAAGGTTTGACCCTCAACAACTATCAGCACCGCACAGGTCTTCCTCTCATACCTCAGAAACAGGGGCAATAAAGAGTTGTCTAAGCAATCCAATTGTTCTATCTTCCAAGGCGCCAAGGTAGGTTCAGCTAAAGAACATAACCAGATATCTTAATTCCCCAGAGAGTGAGCCAGCAAGCAGTATACTCTCCTCAAGCAAATCTACCACCAAACTTAAGGAAGGTGGGTATCCTCCCGCAGATCTCAACATTCCCCAGCAGCAATATACATATTCTTAACAAGCATCCCCGGCAGTCTTGACCTAAAGATTGTTCCTCGGCGGTATATCAAATATTCAAAGGAGTCACTTCCCCGCAGTTCAAAACTTCCCCAGGAGAGTCCAATCCAGTTCCCCAGGAAAGTTGGAATTCATCTCCCCAAGCAGTAAGCTTATCCCCAGTAGGTTCTGGAAGCTTATCCTCACAGAGCACGAACGCATTGTCCGGCTTTATTCAAAGAGTTATTTCCTTACCAGGATATAACTGGGTTATCCTCAGCCAAAGGCCACGGAAAAAGCGTCCTCGACGAAGTCTTCTTATCCCCAGCAAGTTATCAACAACTCAACAAAGTGTCTCTCTCCCCACAGAGTATTGCTTCCCAGCAAGGTCATTAGAGTATTTTGCTCCCCGCAGAGTAATCCATTCGCCAAGTTTATTCCCCAACGGAGTTATCTTCTCCTACCGGTATTCTTGCAACTATCATCCCCAGCGGAGGCGAATCTCACTCTTCAACATCAGCCCAGGATTTGACTTCCCGGCATCCGTCAAGGATCTATTTTCCTAGACGCAGATACATTCATAAACATCACATTGTTATACATCATGATACATGCATATACGCATCATATCATACAATCTCATGTGTTTAAAAATATTATTGCTTGATCCATATCATGCATTGCGTAGGACTGACCTTTACCTTTCAGGAAGGATACAGTTAAAAGATCAGCTATGTAGACGAATACAGTCAAAAGAGACCAACCCAGTCAAAGAATACAAATCCAGTTAAATCAATGCCTAAAGATTTCTCTGATCCAACTCGTCGTTATAGACACTCGTCGTTATAGACACTCGTCGTGATAGACACTCGTCGTGATAGACACTCGTCGTTATAGACACTCGTCGTTATAGACACTCGTCGTTATAGACACTCGTCGTTATAGACACTCGTCGTGATAGACACTCGTCGTGATAGACACTCGTCGTGATAGACACTCGTCGTTATAGACACTCGTCGTTATAGACACTCGTCGTTATAGACACTCGTTGTTATAGACACTCGTCGTTATAGACACTCGTCGTAATAGACACTCGTCGTGATAGACACTCGTCGTGATAGACACTCGTCGTTATAGACACTCGTCGTTATAGACACTCGTCGTTATAGACACTCGTCGTTATAGACACTCGTCGTTATAGACACTCGTCGTGATAGACACTCGTCGTGATAGACACTCGTCGTTATAGACACTCGTCGTTATAGACACTCGTCGTTATAGACACTCGTCGTTATAGACACTCGTCGTTATAAGACACTCGTCGTGATAGACACTCGTCGTGATAGACACTCGTCGTGATAGACACTCGTCGTTATAGACACTCGTCGTTATAGACACTCTTCGTTATAGACACTCGTCGTTATAGACACTCGTCGTGATAGACACTCGTCGTGATAGACACTCGTCGTGATAGACACTCGTCGTGATAGACACTCGTCGTTATAGACACTCGTCGTTATAGACACTCGTCGTTATAGACACTCGTCGTGATAGTCACTCGTCGTTATAGACACTCGTCGTGATAGACACTCGTCGTTATAGACACTCGTCGTTATAGACACTCGTCGTTATAGACACTCGTCGTTATAGACACTCGTCGTTATAGACACTCGTCGTTATAGACACTCGTCGTTATAGACACTCGTCGTTATAGACACTCGTCGTTATAGACCACCCGTCCATGGAAATAACCTGTCAGTAGAGACAACTCACCAACCTTTCTGAATTCCAGATCTGATTCCTGTATCTTGCCAGGGTGTGTCTGAAGAGTTCGAGGATCCGATACCTGAATCTTGCCAGGGTGTATCCGTTGAAGACTAACATTACCAGACTCGATTCCTGTATCTCGCCAGGGCACGTCTGAAGAGTTTAAAGATCCAGCTCCTGCAACGTGTCAGGTACTCATTTTTCTTTTACAGGTGCGCAAGTTCTCGCTAAGGAATCTCTTACGCGATCAACATCCAGATGGAATCTGTAAGCCCATCATCCTATTCATCAACCTCTAAATGGCATCTATAAGCCCATTCCATCATCACACTGCTACTATGTGAGCGCAAATTTCTGGGCACTCTAGTGTTCAATCATCTTCCACCTTCGGATTACGAAAGGCACGTCAGCCAATCTGCATCCTCAGGTCTAAGAAGATTGAACAGGGGCAACTGTTGTACCCCAAAATTTGCCCTCCCATATTCTTCAAGAAATTGCCAAGTCATGCTTCAAAGTTCCCCAAGGGTTGCACAGTTCAAGAGCCTCCTGAACAGTCAAAATTAGGGTTTTGGTTCTGATCAAGAAAATGAAGTTTCCAAGGGTCCAATCAAGTCCCACATGCCTACAAATATGGTCAAGCATCCTCATGCAAAGTTTCAAGACTTTCAGCACAAAATTGCACAGTCAAAACCCTAATTGCACTACAGTCAATTGTAGGGGCAAAATGGTCATTTGACAGTCAAAAGTTCAAATTTTTGGTCAACATATCATTTTGAAGCCACAAACATCATTTGATCAATGCTTGATCATGATTCTCAAAGCTTGGCTCAAAAATCATCAAGATGCAAAAGTTTCCTTATTTGGACAGCTGAAAAAGTCAACTGTAAATTGACCAGGGCATAACTTTCACATGGATTATCAGAAAAATTCCATCCAAAGCTCATTTTTAAGAGAAAGACATTTCCTACAACTCCTCTTCATACTTCAAGTCCAAGAAATGCTCTCACAAAAATTTATAAATTTCAACATTATAGGTCACTTTCAAAAGTCAACAAAAAGGGACTTTAAGTCAAAGGCCATAACTTGAGATTGGTAAATCAAAATGACATGGGACCAAAGGCATTGGTTAGAGGACTCAAAGACCTTTCCAAAATGTCAAAGAACATGAGCAAAGCTTAAACATTGAGCAAGTTATGCCTTGTGGAAGTTGGGAAATTTTTGGATATTTTGAAAAGTCAACATTGATTCAAATGACCTAAAATTGCTAATGGGCCTATTTTTCTTCCACAATTCATTATCCAAGACATGTGCACGACCACTTGGCCCAAAGGGAAGTTTTTATTCATTTTTTTATTTATTTATTTGGATTTTTATTATTAATAATTCATTTAAACTAAATAAAATATGAAAAAAATGCTAAACTAATGAAATAAAATCTTTTTGTGCAGAAAATATTCTCATTGGACACTCAAATTCGTGTATGATCAATTAGGGAAGGATTGGATATGATTGAGAGCAAAAGTGCATGAAAAAGATTGAAAAAACTAATGCTTGAAAATCAAATATTGCATAATCAATTCTTGGATTCTTTTGATCAGATTTTTAACCTAATTCACTCCATACATAAGCCTGATCAAGACCTAATGCTTACTAACCACAAAGCTGCGCAGAAAACACCATTTGAACTCTTGAAATTTATCAAAAAAAAACAATTCTGAAAACCTAGTTCTAGGACGATTCAAGGCCGAATAGTTATCCCATTGGCTTCCTTAAGGATCATAGAACGTGTTCCAATCATTCCCTAAGCCCCATACTCAAGAAAACACGAAATCACCATTGAAGTTGGTAAGGAAAATTTCAGAATCGTTTTCAATCATTCATGCATTGTTAACATGTTTCATTGTTGTTTTTGTGTTTAGAATGATGTTTGCGAGCTAACTGCATAGTTTGATTTGAGTTTCATGCCAAAACGAAGAATCCACCATGGTCGTATCTTAGGGTTTGCAGAATTGTGAATTGGGGGTTTTCGTTTAAGGAAAAATTGGAGCTTGAAACCTAGGCCATTCAATTCAGTGAGCTTGGACGAAAAGAATGAGACTATCGCGCCTAATTTATGAGGCTCCAATGGCTATTCGTTATTTTCCCTAATGATGCCTTTTAGAACGGTGTAAAAACCGTTGCCCATGTTTTTATATTTTCAGGAAAACAAAACAACGCGAGGAAGATGATGATGTGTAGAACGATGGTTGGCCTGTTTAAAATTTCGCGCGCAGAAAGCACTAACGAATTATCTTATATTATAATATTTGTTTGTTATGTGATATACAGAAAACGCGCTTGGCTTGGTTGGCAATGCTTGCAAGTGGTAACATTCAGGACCTAGGTTCGAGCCCCAGGTCCTCACTATTTCCATGTTATTTTTCAATCAATATTCCCATGCAGTTTAAATGCTGAAGCGTATCATGCACCTTCAAAATCAAAACGTCCACGTGTTCACCACTATCAATCCAAGGAACACAATCAGAAGCGCACCATGGACCTGAGTCAAAGAAGCTACACGCTGATGGAAAAGTCAAAAAGGCTTTAAAACTTTGGGCCAAAATTGCTAAGGACTGACCTCCATTTGGGGACAACACCCCCTCCAGTTTGTTTCTTTTAACTTTTATATCTTTTCTTTTCTTTGTTTTAATTAATCTTTTTAATGCTTTAATCTAATATTTTCATAATAATAAAAAGAAAACACAAAAAAATCAGAAAAGATGAAAAATTAAATATATTTATTTAATAGTATTTTTTTTTGTAAATAAAGTCCATTAATTAATTAGTTTTAAATTAGGTTTTAATCTTAACTCTTTTAATAAAAATCTAAAACTTATAGCATTAGGGTTTAATTAGTTTTTATCCTCTTTTTCTTTTCCTCCATAATAATTAAATATTTAATATTATTTATTTTTATAACTAAATTGCATGTAAATTAATTAGGGTTAATTTTAGGTTAAAGCTTAATACTTTCTTAACAAATAAAAAATTGTAGAATTAGGTTTAATTGCAGTTAATTCTTTTTCCCATTAAAATCATAAAATACTAAAAAATACCAAAAACAATTTCTCCTCCTTTTTTTATTAATTTCGTCATTTAATTTAATTTTGCAAAAAGGGTCCAACGCTCTCGTTTTAATTCTCATTTAATTCGCATATTTATTTTATTTCTTTTAATATTTCTGTATCTCCCCCAAAGTCGTGTAATTAATTTCTTACACTTTACTTTTACCTTTAATTCCTTTACTTTCCGTCAAATCGGGTTCGAGAAATTTTGGCGATGTGGACCCGCGCCTTTTGTAATAGCTTTAGAACTTTTACTTTTCGCAATTTTTAACTGTTAATCAAGGCATGAAAGAATGAATGGACAAAAATAAAAACAAACGCTAGATCACCAATAACATGACAAAAGACAAAAATATCTGAAAACGACACACAAATCACACACCACCCCTAGGGTACGCCTCACTGTTGCCTTGCCTCGAAAGGTGATCGTCGAGTAGAGGATGTCTTAGTAAGTCCTCATGATCCGGGAACCTGGCATGAGGGTAGCTTCTAAGGTGTCTTCCCATTGCTCTGGTGATCACCATGTCCCGAACCTCGAATTGACCCGAACACCTCCAACGGTGGTGCTACCTACCTCTCAATGGTGGGATGGCACTACTTTAAAGGACATTTACACAGACGAATTCCTTAGGGTAGGTAGGTTCTCGTAGATACTTGCTCTAACTTCAAAACAAAATCAAAACTCTTTTCACACCGACACTTTCAAAAAGCTTTCGAAAGCAACTTTTCAAACACTCTTGAGGACCGATACAAGAGTCGAACTGGAATTTTCAAAGAAACTTTTTTTAAACCCACAGTTGAAAAGCAAACAAACCATTTTTGAAAACACAATGAACAAGTATCTAAGAGCCCATGGATAACCATGGATAGAAAGGGTGCTAACACCTTCCCTTTCTATAACCTACCTCCCGAACCGAGAGCAATCTCTTTAAGGAATTTTTCTGTGCTTTTGTCCTTTCCATTTGGAGAAAATAAAAGACGGTGGCGACTTTTGCTTCCGCGACATTTCGCGAACCAGCGTTAAACAGTCAGTTCCAGATCCACCGATCACAGAACCAATAATATAAAGCAAGCAAATCAAAAAAATGAAAGCAAGTAAATGTGATCTAACCCTAAGGTAACCCCACTTTAAGTTATTCCCCAGCAGAGTCACCAGTTCTGTGATACGGTGGGAGAACTGACTTGGAGTTTTGTGTTTGTGTTTGAAAATGTTGCAGTTTAGCAAGAGTCGCCACCGACTTTTCTTTTATCCAAAAGGAAAGGTGAAAAAGCACATGAAAGACCTTTAGAGATGTTTTTGAGTTCGGGGGGTAGATTATGAAAATGGAAGGTGTTACCACCCTTTTCATCCATGGTTTTCCATGGGCTCTTAGTTACTCGCTAGATCACTTGCTTTTGTTTGAATGTGCTTGTGGTGTGGTTTTTGAAAGTATTTTGAAAATGTAACTTTGTAATGATTCTCGTTTCTATAAGAACGCATATAAAGTGTTTGTTTTGAAAATAGTTCAAAGAGGTGTTTGTGAGATGTGTTTTTTGAAAGTGATTTTGAAAAGTGTTTCCTTTGTAATGGTTTACGTTTCTATAAGAACGCGTACAAAATGTTGTTTTCAAAATTTTTTCAAAATGAGAGTGTTGGTGTATAAAATGTTTTTGTTGTGAGCAAGCGAGTAACTAAGAGAAAACCTACCTACTCAAAAGGCCTTAGATGTTCTTTTCCTCCTCCTTTAGATGTTGATATCTTACCATTGATTTGGTAATAAGCCCCTTGTTGGATGTGAAGGGACGGATGTTGGGACGTTTGTATAGTCATAGAAGGTAACTTATGGGACGTTTTAGCAATGTCGTTTAGGGACTAGATCGTTTACCGAAGGCAACATCGAGGGTCATCGAGGGACTACGATCTTTTATCGAGGGTCTTTGCTAGAACGCCCATGTTCGAGGGACATGACTATTTTTCCGATAGGCAACAAAGTAGGATTACCCTAAGGGTGCTAGTGTGCAAGTGTGTTTGATTGCATGCATTTAGTCTTGATTAGGGTGGTCTATTTGTTGATTTTATCTTGCCATATACACCCTAATTACTAGCATTTTACATTTGAAAGCGATAAATTGTAGAAATGTAAAGTACTACGCTATTACAATATTTTAGGAATGGGGGTACATATTTACAAATGGGGGTTGCAAATAAAATTAAATCCTAAGTTACTATTACAACCATATTGAAATGTACAATATAAGAAAGAAAAAGGACTTGTTTAGAAAATGGTTTTTTAGTCTTAAGTTAATTAAATAATAAAAGAAAATATTTTTATGTCTTTTTAATATTAAAAATGATGAAAAGGAAAATAAATGAAAGATAGAAAACAGCGTGCTACTGCAGGAAAAACAACAAGGATCAGAAGTTCTGGAGCCAGGCGCGTGATGACTCAGAAAGGAACGTCAATGGAATCATAAGTTCTGGATTCGTACACTCTGAGGTCCTGCAAGAAACGTTAGAGGGAAAACACAAAAAAATTGGGTGGTATTCAGATAGTGGGCCACAAGTCAGAAGTTCTATATTACACTAAAACAGTGAGTAAACTTCAGAAGTTCAGTGTATTGTCAGTATGTGAAAATTAGAAACTCTGAGTGTTTGAAAACAGCGAATGGAAACATCAGAAGTTCATTGTATTTGACATGTAAGGAGAACTCGGAAGTTCTATATGTGTTAGAATAGTGACTGAATCATCAGAAGTTTCGTATTGTGCTGAGCCAGTGGGTGAACATTAGCAGTTCAGTGCATTATCAGCATGTAAGAATCAGAAGTTCAGTGTGTGTTAGCAGTGAGTAAAAATCATAAAAGTTATGTGTGTTAAAACAGTGACGAGAACTCAGAAATTCTGCGTGCTTAAACAGTGAGAAAATCCTAGAAGTTATGTGTGTTAAAATGGTGAGTGAAAAATAGAAGTTCTGTGTTACAGACTTTTAATCAGCACACCAGCAATTCATTCAGTTCTTATTAAACAACAAATCAGAAGGATAACATCACGACAGCTTATAGAAGTTCTAATCCTAAATCTGAGTCTAGCCCTAATCAAGAAACTCTGATCCACAGTTTTTTCTACTTATGCAATGATATGAATAACATCAATACTATGATATTTACATGTTTAATGATGTTCTGAATGAAAAAGATGCAAAGTCAGAAAGACTTACCTTTAACCTGGAACATGGGCTTGGAGCTTTGAGCTACTACCTTTGGATGTTCTGGAATCAGCAAGAGTAACGGAAGAGGAAGCGCCAAGCTCTTTGATTCAAAAGGAAGAACAAAGGTTTGGTTTTCTGTTTGGGATTTCTGTATTTTTTATGAAGGTTTCAACTTCCTTTTCTCTCCCATTTTTACCAATCTCTCTTCCCAAGCCAGCCCCTCCTTCAAAGCCCGGCCCCTTCAACGTGTGATGGAGCAAAGTATTTATAGGTGAATTTGTTGTGATTTTGGAGGGAAAGACAAATGGGATTTTAAAATCAATTTGGCATCCTGCTCCCTTGCTTTTTCATCACTATTTTTGTATGCTAGTTTGGTGCAATTATGGGATGTAGGTGTAGGCTGACCTAGCTGCTGATTAGAAGCTTTTAACCATGCTTAAGCTGGAGTTGTCAGTAGGATTTAAGGAAAAGCAAAACAAAGCATGGGCCTAGTACCAAAGTTTGCTATCCCAAGATAGTAGAGGTACACGTGGTGAAAATCCTTTGGATAAAGACTCAGAAAGTGGTTGTGAGCATTAATGACGATGAGACTTATCACAACCAGAAATCCTGTAGCGTGAGATTCTACACCAAGGCTTAGTTCTGGATCAGAAGTTCTTCTTCAGCATAGCATCCAACCTCTGATCTTCTTATCTTCTGGCTCCAGCATGTTCTGAAGGAGCTTTCAGACTTTCTAGAAAGCTTGCAGCACGCTTCTTAACCTTCTTTGAATTACCCTGGCAAACTCTGACTGAACTTTTGTGAAAACTTGCCCAGAAGTTATGACCAAACTCTGCTTTGAGAGTGTCCATAATTTGCTGAGTGTTATGGTGATAATCTGGTCAGAAGTTCTGAAATTGTCATAATTCTTAAACACTTAGAAAATATTTCTAAGTATTTAGAATTTGACTTTTCCAAAGTAAAATTTGACTTTTGGATTCCTTGATGAAACAAACTTCATATTCCAACATGTCTTGATGAAATATGATTTTTGAGATTTGATTTTGATCAAAAGTCAAAGTTGGACTTCTCTGTGCAAATGACCATTTTGCCCTTGTAAGTGATTTTCTTGGAAAATTTGTAGTTCAAGGCTTGGAATTGGATGGAAGAAAACTTGAGGATCCGAGGTGATTCTTTGAGAAATGAGAGGGAAAATTTTGGGGTACAACAGGTATAAAGTCCCTAGCCGTCTAGTTACTTGGTCCACCGTTGGTAGTTGGGTAGATCCAGTTGTCGATGTCTGAGTCCTCCTTGCTGTCTTCAATGGCGTTAATTCCCCGATTACTGATGTGTAGGGGAGGTCCTCCAGCCCGAGTGCGTCGAACAGCCCTTTGAGCCCCTGTAGTAAAGCACAAACCAAATTTGTCAGTTTTGTGAGTGAAATCAGGGAGCTGACCCCAATTGGCACACCCACCTTCTTCAACCACAGCCCTGGCGTCCTTGAGAGAAGCCATCTTCAAAGGGGGTTTGTTGCCAGTAGTAGTATCAGTTGATGCCAAGATCTGTGGGACCTCTTCGAAGTTCTGACATGGAGTTTCTATGAATTCCTTGTCCATCTCTACGTAGCGGAAGGAATTGAGGTGGCTCACCATATACTCTTCTTCACCCCATACTGTGACAATCTTCCCTTTTACCGGATACTTCAGCATTTGGTGGAGTGTGGAAGTAACTGCCCCAGCCTCATGGATCCAAGGACGACCCAGCAAACAAGAATACGACGGCCAGATATCTATCACATAGAAGGTGGACCCAAAATTCTGAGAACCTACTTTAACAGGGATGTCCACCTCCCCGTGCACCATTCTCTTCGACCCGTCAAAATCCCTTACCACAATGTTACTAGGCTTTAGAGTTAAACCCTCGCAATCCAACTGGTCCAATGCCTTCTTCGGCAGAACATTCAGTGAAGACCCAGTATCTACCAGCACATGAGCCATAGTGGTGCCCCGACATTCAATCGAGACATGCAGAGCATCATTATGCTTCCTTCCCTTCAGTGTTAAGTCTGCATCTGAAAAACCCAACCCGTTATCAGCAGTCAGGCTGGCCACATAATCTTTGAACTGATCAGCTGAAGTTTCCTGCGGCACATGCGCAGTCTTGAGGAATGCAATCAAAGCCTTCGCATGGGCTTCAGAACACAACAGCAAAGACAACATGGATATCTTTGATGGGATATGCCCCAGCTACTCGACCACATTGTAGTCTCTCTTCTTAATTATTTTCAGTATTTCCTTTATCTCTTGCTTAGAGGCTTCCACAAAACAATTTTCCTAGGCGCCTCCGTCCGGGCAGGATCACCTATAATTTCTTTGCCGTGGGTATCAGATGATTCGCTGACGGGGGTAATAACTGGAGTAAGAATAGGAACAATAGTTGATGTACTAGCAGGAACAACATATGGAATGACAATAGGTTTGTTGACAGTCTTAGGGGAAATCTCGGGAGAGAAGACCCTTCCACTTCGGGTGATTTTGCTGGTTTCGATAATGTTACCAATATCAGGATCAGCCTCTTCATCTTTCAGATCTTGTTGATTGCCATGATAGTACACATCGGCACCATAATGCCATGGGACGGCTTTGTCCGAGACATACGGGACAGGACCAAGAACAGTGATTATCAACGGAGCAATTCTTGGAGCAGATGCAATCCTAACAGGTCTTCTCGAGGAAACCTTGGAAGAATTGACGGAAATGGTTATAATGGAAAAGTCTTCAAATGGAACAACGGGAACCAAAGTTTTCTCAAACAAAATTTCTTTGCTATCTATCAGGCATTGAACACCTAATTTCAGCAAACGACAACCAAAAGGTAGCAACGAACACATGTGGTAACCTTCACCACAACCCGGAAATAAACGACCAACAAAATATATTTCTTGACAGTCATGAGAGGGTTAAAAACTTCATCAACAGAGGTAACAAACAAATCAGTATCAACAGCATTAACTCCATGATCGTGCTTGGGCATGGGAGCCGTTATGACATTTGGCTTCTCCAGAGCATCAAACTCTATTTCCTTGGCTTCAATCAAGTCTTGTACTTTGTTCCTCAGAGCCCAGCAGTCATTTGTATCATGGTCAGGACTCTCAGAATGATAGGCACACCGGGCATTCGGATTATATCAGGGAGATGTAGTATTTGGATTCTTGGGAGCTTCTTTCAAGGTTGCCAAGTTGGATCTCAGCAGATGAGGTAGCACTTTATTCAATGTTATGTTGATGCAGGTAAACTTCCGTTGTGGTCTTTCCACCCTTTGTTGATTGTCGCATTGTGGAGCAACTGCAGGTCTAAGTATCATCACGGCACTTACTGTCTGACGATGTTCAACCTTGTTTTGGGCTCTCGGGCTATAGATGGCATTGGCTTCCTTCTTACCAGTGAAAGGCTTCTTTACTGAGCTCGAAGAGGTATCTTTCTGTATCTTGTTGCTCTAAATCTCAACTTCTACTCTTTCTCCAGTTAAAATCATCTCAGTGAAGCCAACTGACGAGCTGCCGATCAAATGATTAAAAAATGGACCAGATAGCATCCCAAAAAACATATCAACCAACTCCCTATCAGACAACGGGGGTTGAACTCTCCCAGCCAAGTCTATCCATTTATGTGCATAATCCTTAAAGCCTTCACTTGCACCCATGTACATACTCTGGAGTTAAGTAGGAGTAGGAGCAAGGTCGGCATTGTATTTATATTGCTTGTAGAAAGAAGCAGCCAGATCTTCCCAGTTTCGGACATTGAATCCCTCCAGCTGGTAGAACCATTCAAGCTGAGTCCCTGACAGACTATCTTGAAAGAAATGAACCCACAGATTTCTATCAGCGGTGTGGGGCTAAATTTTCCTGACGTAGGAACAGAGATGGAGCTTTGGGCAGGACACCTCATCATACTTAGAAAAAACTAGAGCTTTGAACTTCTGCTGGATGACCACCCCCGACACCAATCCCAATTCTTCGAAATCCAGTCCAGGTATCCTCTGAACTTCCATGGCACTCAGACGGTCTTCCAACTGTTTGTATCTATCCTCAGCAGGAGGATATTGCTCATCATTGTAATCAATATCATTGTCAGAAACTGCAGGACCATGGTCCTTCTCTTCTTCCTGATTCTCCCTTCCTTAGATGAATAGGTCAGATCGGCTTGTCGCTTCAACCGCTCTCCAAACCTTCTTCCCATATTCAGAATACCGACAACCTTCTTCTTTTTCTTCTTCTCTTTCAGGATGAGGGCTTTCAGATCCTCCTGCCCTTTTGCCAGACTTATGAACATTTGTTGGAACTGGGCATTCTGTGCCTGAAGGTCCTTGATGGTTTGCTCGGAAGACATTTCTCCTGAAATAAACAACGAAGAAGATGAGAAACCTGTAATGGTACTTGTACATGCAGTGCTATGAATGGGATGCGCATGCAATGATTTCAAAGACTTCGGGAAATTTAAATTTGCAAACCAGAATAAACAAAGATTTTATTAGCTGAATTTGAAGATTCAAAATGCCTTTTAGGCATTACAAAAAAAATCTAAAACTAGAAAAGAAATCAAAATTCCCATGGATGCTTCCTCTTTGTGCCGAGATAATCATTGAGTCCTCTTTCTTCATGGAGTTGCTTTGTGAGCTCTAAAACCTTCCTCTCCTGAGCATGGAAATGATCCCTATAAGTATCCCGCTCCTTCATCAACTGAATCCAAGACCTCTGTAATTCCCCAAGATCAGTGGGCATATAAGGTTAGAAAACCGTGTAAGGAATACCCCCTTCAGTAATGGGTTCCACAACCACTAGTAAAACGGCCACATAGGGCATCATAAGCTTCTGGGCGCGAGCTTATACCCATTGGAGGTAAGGTTCCATAGGAACGGAAGCCTTTGGCCCCAAAGCCTTGGCGCCATATCTGTTTACCATACCCCAAACTCGTATGAACCTCCGGCGATACTCGTGAACATCATCCTCATAGTAGAATACAATGCCCTCGATAAGTAACTCATGGGGACCATCCCTTCGAGTGTAACCAAATTGTCGCAGAGCTAAACAAGGATTGTAGGTTATACCCCCTCTGATACCAAGTAATGGGACATTAGGGTACTCCCCGCAGCGGTCAATAATAGCAGTGTTTTCCATAGCTCGAGAACACCAAAGAATATCCATGTGAGCGAGTGACATTATCCTTTGCGACCAACCCAAACCTTCTTCATTCTTCAGTATGGACTTAAGGAGGTGAGATATAAACCACCTCGACAGCAAGGGCATGCAACACATAAGAACCCCTCTTCTCTTCATGGTACGAGTACAGAGAGTGTGCAAAATATCTCCGAGCAAGGTAGGCACGGGGTTGCGGGAGAGGAAGATCTTGATGGCATTCACATCTATGAATGAGTCCAGATTAGGGAATAGGACTAACCCATAGATTAGAAGAGCCAAAACCTCCTCAAAATCCTGAAAATCCATATCATCCCAAAACAGTTGGGCCTTGTCTATCAGAAACTTAACTAGAAAACCCTTGACTCCTCTTCTGGTTTCCCAATTGGATACCACGTCAGCCCGTTTCAGATGTAAAGTTGAGGCAATGACTTCTGGCATAGGAACTTCTTCTAGACCTGTGAAGGGTAACTGTTCAAGAATGGGTATATCCAATAGCAGAGAGAATTCTTCAAGGTAGGCACCAACTGATAGTCTGGAAAGGTGAAGCAGTGGTGCTTGATATCGAAGAACTGAAAAAGTACACTCATCATCTTTTCATCAAAGTTTGAAGTAACCAGGTTGAGAAGTTGACCATGTCTCTTAGTGAACGCAGAAGTTTCAGAAACCCTTGATACTAGCTCTTTGAGTTGGGAAGGTATCTTCACAAAGCTGATTCAGATAGTGTTCCTACAAACGGAAGCCATGATCTGCAAAACAGAACAAATATAAACTCCCTTGGTCTTTGAAATGGTTAGTGCAATAAGAATGGATGCTATCTTAGGATGCATGATGTCATGAGAAACCACAGGTATAACAAACACAGGTATAGCAAACACAGTCAAATCACACCAAGTCCTTAGGTTTAAGGCTTGCATGAGGTTAAAGGTAGTACCCTCTTGAAGTTTAGTTGGTTTCAAACCTGTCTTAAAAAGTAACCAGGTTCTAAGGGATCTCAATATCACTTTACATCCTTTATTAGGAATTGTCTCAGCTCAAGCAATCTTTTCTTGCGGCCGAAATATCTCGAAAGTCTGATCTCAATGAGTGTAGCATCGAGTATCAACCAATCCTCAGCTCTACACTGAGGCCGGCTATCTCACTACTTTCTAATGGCCAAGTTTGTTCAACTAAGGTTCTAAGGTTCGTTAGTGCTTCACGACACCACGCGGCGGCTCCGTATTCTCCTTGTTTCCCCACGAATGATACCGGTACCAACCAAAGTGCCACACCAACATAGCCACCGCTTAAACCATATCGGTCTACGTCGTACAGTCTTCACGATCAATTGCTGTTTACCTAAAAAGTGCCCTCAGATCTGGGTGTAGGATCTATAGTAACCCCAAACAAACCCTCAAAAGTAAAGCAATCAAGACAATCAAGAGAAACAATTTAATGACCTAGATCCTAAGGTATACCCCACTTATTTATTCCCCAGCAGAGTCGCCAATTCTGTGATACGGTGGCAGAACCGACTGTTATTACTGGTTTGCATTTTGCGTTTTTTGATTGCAAAATGTCGCGGTAAGCAAGAGTCTCCACCGACTTTATTTTATCCAATCATGGAAAAGGAAAAAGAACAGAAAAAACCTTTTTTCGAGATTTCTGAGTACGGGGGGTAGATTATAGAAAGGGAAGGTGTTAGCACCCTTTCTATCCATGGTTTTCCATGGGCTCTTAGGTACTTGCTCTTTTTTTTTAAATTGCTTTTGTGTGTTTGTCTTGAAAATGTTTTACTTCGTGATAACCCTTGTATCAGTCCTCAAGAGTGTGACGAAGTTTGTTTTGAAAATTATTTTGAAAGGTGTTTGTGTGAAAAGTTTTTATTGTTTGAGCAAGTACCTAGGAACTAATCTACCTACTCGAAAAAACATTGTTCATTCTCGTTTCCTTTAGACAGCGTTATCCTACTATTAAGGAGTAGGTAGCCCCGTCGTTGGAGTTGTAAGGGACATTCGAAAGGGACAAGTACAATTACTAAAGAAATATTTAGAAAAATTTAGTAGTAACCCTAAAGTCTTAAGATCTTTCCGAGGCAACATTTCCGAGGCAACATTTCCGAGGCAACATTTGAATGGGACTTTTTGATCTTTTGACTGGAGGGCAACCACTAAAATCTCATATGCTTAACGACTGTTTTACCGAAGGCAACCGAAGTGGGGTAAACCCTAGGGGTGAATATGTGCATGTGAATTGTTTCAGTTATATAGTCTTTGCACATTAGGTGATCTACCGTTTTAATTTCAAGATACTCTTGCCATACAATCCTATTAGCATGCATCTAACAGTTAAATATTTGCAGGAATTTAAAGTGCGAGAAAATAAACCAAACTATTACAGGGCTTTGACAGTTACACAATTATCTTGACAAAAAATAAAAATGCGGAAGTTTAAAACCCTAGTTACTATTACATCCTCGAAACAGTTACAATAATAATAAAAGAATTAAAATGCACGCGGAAAATTAAGTGCGAGGAGAAATTGAAACCCTAAAAAATCTAATTGAAAAAATATTTAAATTGTTTTTTGAGAAAAGACTTAATTAGGTTATGTACAACTAAAACCCTAATTCTAATCATTTTTTTAATTATAAAAAGAAATTGAAATTAACCTAATTTAAACTAAATTAAATAAATCAAGAAAATAAAGTATTTTAAAAAAAAAGATTTTATGTATTTTTGTGGTTTTTTATTTGAGAAAAGAAACAATTTAATTACAAAATTTGAAACCTAATTCCTATTTAATTTTAATTATGAAAAAGAAATTAAATTTACCTAACTTACTAATTACATCAAATAAATATTTTATATAAAAAAGCTCTTTTTTGTGATTTGTTGATTTTATGGTGAATTAAAAAAAATTAATTTTTAGTGAAAAATAATTAAACACATTAATAAAAATAAAGGAAATAAAATAAATAATAAAGAAAAAATGAATTAAGAAAGGGCATGTATGTTGTTAGCAATTGGAGGGTATGAATCTGAAATTTCCAAGCCCAATAGCCCTTCAAGCCCAGTCAGCGCCTGATTTTCTGTGGTGTTGACCTGGGGGCATATCATAGTCTCTCATTGCTTATGCGTTAGATCTGAGACCATGCTTGATCAAGTGGATGGATGTTGGTGATGTATGGTAGACACCTGGAATAGAGCTGCACATGATCTGTTGAGAGAAAACAGGTCCTTATGCTTGCCAACAACACGCCTCTTCCAGCTGGGCTACGCTGGTTAGTTGTCAAGGAAATAAGCATAATGTATAATATATCCAGTAGGGTGATGCCAATAGGGTTATGCCAAATGACCTTCTTCTACCTCCAGCTCGTCGTCTTAGGTATATGACCTATACCTACAGACATCGTCCGTTGCTACAACCTGCGTATTTCAAACATCAAAAATATGCATGATAAATGAATTCAAAGACCAGGGATCAATTGGTTTTAATGTCACGGTCATCCCAGTATCCAGCTTGTGATCTAATTTTTCCTGTAGCCAAAAACCCCAAAACGCATATGGAAACCCTAACAATGGCAAGTACAGATATAGGCTTCAAAAATGAAATTAAACTATTCAGTTTGCTTGCGAACACGATAAAGATCACAAATATGCAAATCAAATATATTAATAATGCAGGAAATTCAATAATCGATTTGGAAAAAATAAGCAAACCATGAGAGCTGTAGTGCGCGATTCTAGACGTTTCAGGCCTTGCAAATGCTTGCTACAGGTTCAGTGAGTATCTAGGGAGATGACTTGATCTTTTGAAACACTTGAAAAGGCCAATGGAGCAAGATTGAATCTGCACTTTTTCTCAAAAAATTGAAACTTTGTTCTTCCTGTTCACGCCTACAAAACCTTGTCTCATGCCTTGTACATGTTCCCTATATATCTTAGAATGAATTAGGGTTGTGAAACTTTGATTGAATCTTTGCAATTATGAGAGATTTGATTTGATTTTCATGCTACATATAAACTTGCTATTTTGAGCCAAATTATCCCTTTCTTGTACCAATTATGCTTGATTCGTTTTGGTTTTGATAACTCATCATATTTTGATTGCCAACCTGTCCAAAAACCAAATCAAATCATATCTTTGCTATTATTCACCAATTATTTGATTTAATTCAATTTTTAATTAATAAAAATTCAAAATAAATTGAAGAATGAAGCAAATAATGTGTGGGTGAATATTTGGGTCGTGGACCATATTATAAGTGAGGTGCAAGCATAAAAAGTTAGGCCCATTTGGCAAAAAAAATGCATTTTTGAGCACATTTGACTTTTGGCAATTTTGAAAAAAATGTCAACTTTGAAAAGGCATATCTCCTCCAATTTTAACCCTAGATAGGTGTTCTTGGACTTTTTAGAATGCTTAGTATGTCCCATAAGCAACCATTTTGGTCTCATCTCAATTGTGTCTTCCATGTTCATGTAAGAAGCTTTGACCCAAAAGGTGTTTTTGTTAACTTTTCAAAAGGACCCATAATATAGAAATTCATATCTTTTTGTGTATGGATATTTTTAACTTGTGGCATGAAGATGAGTTGTAGGTAATTGCATCCTCTTCCAAATGAGCTTTGGATGGAAAATTTATGATAAAGCATGTGGAAGTTATGCTTGGTCAAAGTTTGGTTGACTTTTCCTAAGAAACCCTAATTTAGCAACTTTTGGGTTTTGATGAATTTGGAGCATTCCTTGAGGAATCATGATCAACCCTTGATAAAATGATGAAAGTCACTTCAAAATGTTAATGTTGACCAAAAATATTGAAGTTTGACTATATGTGGGGTCACAGTTGACTTTTGACCTAATAAAGTCAATTCTCAAGCATCTGGGCAGTTGACTGAGCAAACTTCTTGTGCAAGGCATGAAACTTGACATGCAGGGTCTTGAGAACATATTAAGACCATGGAGAGCATATGAGGTCTTTGGAGTCCACCTATCTTGATGAAAATGGAAACCTTAATTTGAGACACCCTGCCTTAGGAGAGAGTTTGTCTGGTCAACTCTTGGGCAAACATGAGCAACTTGAGGATCTCTAAGAGTATGTATTGAGTAAAATGAGAGGGAAAATTTTGGGGTACAACACCACCCTACAAGACATGTACCTTGCATTGAAACCATTTTGTCAAGATAACTTCAAAAATAAGTCAAAAACTCATAACATGTGATTCTTTGTTTCTGACCATTTCAAACCTCAAAACCTTTCCTCTATAAATAGAGATACTATTTTCAAGAGAACACACGAATATACAAGCTCCAAAACTAGCCAAAACTCAGGATTGCATCACAAACCACCATTATTTCATATTCTGACCAAGAACTTCAAACTTCCATTTCAATCGTGCGTTTCTTGGCCTTTTGCTTCCAAAAGCATCTAAACATCATACATAAGTCATCCCAATCCCTGTTACACGACTGTAACACCATCTTCATCCATTTCCAAGTTCAAAAACAGAGCATCACAGTTGGACTTCTCCAGATCATTCCAGCCACTCTCAGCTCAAGCCAGCCATTGCATTAGCTTCCTAGAGGTCCAAGGAAGCTAACCTGATCATCACCACTGCCTGAAACAAGCTCAAATCCATTTCACGATTTCCAGTTTTGAGGTATTTTTCTTGAACTTCTATCTTCATATTTAGGCATTATTAGGCTTGCATTTGTGAAGATAAAATGTAGACATCATTGCCCTGAAACTATACATGTCCATAGATCTCATTTATTTTGATTGAGCTAGGAGAATTTTGAGTTTGAAATTTCTGAAATATTTAGGTCAGAATTTGGTACTTTTAGAAATTCTCATTCATCTTTGATTTATAGCTTATGATATTTATATGGTTGGATTCGTGTGACAAAATGGAGCAATTTTCATGTTTACATTTTTGCAAATGGTTGAGAAATGAACAAGTTGCAGGGATTTTGGCTGGAGGTTGAAGATGAAGTTATAACATGGACTTGTTTTGTTTTAAGTTTATTGATTGTTGTATAATTAACGGATGAAACAGGCCACCCCAGTGGTACAACAAGCGCGCGCGTATTAGAAGGTCCTGGGTTCGAGCCCCAACGAGACCTTTTTCCAATTCTCTCATTCTTTTTACACTTTTTTCCATTTTTGTTTGCAGCCAACAAGCGCTTGGGCCTTCCTCCTTTGGGCCTGGGAATTTTTGCTAGCCTTCCACCCTCCTGACTGTTTTTAACACCCCTGACTCAAATTTCTTTAATTATTTTCTTTTTTTCTTATTTTTGTTTTTATTTCTTTTCTTCTTTAATATTTTTAATATTATTATTATTATTATTACTATTATTATTTTCATAAATCATAAAAAATCCAAAAAAAAATATTTTATTTATTATTTACACTTACACATTTTATTTTTCCTTATAAAAAACAAAAGGATTAAAAATACTTTTTTAAATAAATTAATTTCCTTTTTATTAATAAATATTTAGACTTAGGATAAATTAACATTATTTTATTTTCTTAGTTAAAATTAATTTAGAACTTAGGTTTATTTTATTTAATTAATCTTCATTTCTTTTATTAATTTAAAACCTTTCCATAAAAAACCCTAAAAATCCTTTTCAAATTAATTTCTTTTCTTAATTAGTTTAAATTAATTTTATTTGATTTTAATTAATCATTTCCTTTATTTAAGTCAAGACAAAACCCCTTTCATAAAAAAATAACAAAAATCATTTCTTTTTCCATTTATATTCTTGCGTTTTATTTTCAATTTTGTACAATATTCAATATGGTTGTAATAGATAATTAGGTTTAATTTTCTTGCAATCCCCATTTGTAAATTTGTACACCCCCATCCCCCAATGATGTAATAGCGTAGTAATTTTACTTTTTGCAATTTATAGCTTTATATAAATGCTAGTAATTAGGGTTTGTATGAGAAGATAAAATCAACAAGTAGCAAACCATAATCAAAGACTAAACAAAACATGAAAATCAATACACTCGCACACAAGCACCCCTAGGGTAAAATCCACTTGGTTGCCTTATAAATGGCTATATTACGCATGTGAGGTATCTTAGCAAAAACAAGCAAAAATACAAGATCATAGTCCCTCGATGACGCTATCTAAGTTGCCTTTCAAAATAATCTTAGTCCCTAAAGAAAGATGCTAAGATACCTTGCAACACAGCTAATCATGGTTATACGATGACCCAGGCTCGTCCCGTTTACATCCAAATATAGAGTTACTTACCAAATCAATGGAAAGATAACAATATCAAAGAAAAGAGGAAATAAACATGAAAGACTTTTGAGTAGGTAGAATGTTCCTAGTTACTTGCTCACTTTCAAAACAAAAACATCCGTGCTATTTTCAAAACAAACACCGACACTTTAAAAAAAAACATCTTTCAAACTTGAAAACATTTTTAAAAGATCAACACTTTGTATACATTCTTACGAATGAGAATTGAAATTCTGGTAGCAGATACTCAATGTCACAGTGAATGTTATGACACCGTATCTGACTTTCTATAAGACAGTAAATCAAAAAGCAGTAAAGAACACAGTCAATTGTTTACCCAGTTCAGTGTGAAACAACACCTACTCTGGGGGCTACCAAGCCAGGGAGGAAATTCACTATAAGAGATATTAATTCAGGAATAAACCAACCAGTTTATCTCCTTCACTTAAGACCTACCCAATGCAACTTCAATCTAAGTTCAACTTAAACCTGAGTTCCTACTCACTCCCCCTCAATCACAGCAGTGACACTAAATAATTGACTAATGAAATTATGAAGACACTCTTCAGAACATACACTTGATTATGCTTCACAACTTTTAATCAAGTAACACAAACACTCGTGCTTCAAAGCTTTGAGTGATACATACACCTAACTTGACCTTGCTTCAAAGCTTTAATCAAGTGACACAAACACTCTTGCTTCAAAGCTTTGAGTGATACACAACCCTTACAATAAAAACCTACTCCAAGTCACTTATCACAATGATACTTGCTTGGATTACAGTAGTTAAAACTATACAGCTCCTTGTTGATCTTCTGACTGAAAAGTGTCTTTCACCAACAACCTTCCTGTTGAATATATAGGCAGCTGTTCTTCAGTTAGGGCTTCCACGAAAATAGCTAGGGTTAATTAGGGTTAACCTCAAGACTTGGTCATAAGACTTTATCAACCAATTTAGGGTTCAGCCAAGTTAACCTAAAGACCACGTGAGATTCTGTTCTGGAATGTATGAACCATATTCCTGAAAAATCTCAGAATTAACACAACTGCATAATTGTTAGATCAGTACAAGATGTCTTAACATTGGTTATAACAACAAGAATCATGTTTACTGATTTTGGTAGAATGTAATAAATGTGATCATTGCATAATGATCAGCTACACACTCATAATGAGCAGCTACTGTATGCCATTCTTTTTCTGCAGAAAGTACCTAGTAACCCAGAATGTTATGACATCAGTCATGACATTCACACACCTGGTTTTACCAAAAATACATGCCAATAACCAAACACTTACAAACTCCCCCTTTGAAATTTTTTTGGCTAAAACCCCTAAACAATCAGAGAATAGAGAGCAGCAGAAATAATATGTCTGCAGAAAAAATAATGTCTACCAAGTATAATTAACACAAAATCTTCTCCCCCTCTTTAGCCATAAATAGGCCAAAGATACATGTACTTTTAGGCTATACAGTCATCCAAAATGAATAATAAAAACAAAAAGTCTGAAATCACTTGCAGCAACAGGTACCAGCAGCAAGCTTGACAACCCCACTGATCTTCAAGCACTATCATCTTCAGAGGAGGCACTATCTTCAGCATTAAGCTGATCTTCAGCAGCATCCTCTTCCCTTCTTTGTCCTTCAGTCTCCTCATGTTCTAGTCTAGCAATTAGGTTCTTAAGAGTCCTTTTCCTTGTCTCCAGCTCTTTGCAGGTTTCCTTCAGCACAGCTATAACATCAGATTTCTTGGACTGAGTTTTGACAGTTGATGTCTCAACTGATGTCATGACAATGTCAGGAACATGAGTTCCCTGAAATAGCTTATAGTGCAACCCAAGAGCAGGGGCTCTTTTGCATACAGTATCTCTTTCCACTAGAATGTCAGGATACTGAGCAAGGACAATACCACATAGGAGGGAGGGAAAGGCAATAGGGCCTTTAACAGCATAGCTTCCAGCATGTTTTAAAGTCTGATCAAAGATATACCTGCCATAGTCAAATTCTGTCTTGGTTCCAACAACATAAATGAATCTTCCCAATCCTGTGGAGATGGTTGATTTATGGTTGGTGGGAACCCAGTTGGCTGCACCAATCTTGTGCAGGATGGCAAATTTCATGCTTAGCTTGCTTGCATTCAGCTTGCCTTTTAAGGGCCAGCTCTTGACTTGATTTGCAGTGATGGTTTGGCATACTTGGTTGTCAGTAACCTCTAGTTTAGGGCAAGCCTCATCTGGTCTTCCCAGGAATTTGTTTATTTCAGAGGGAGAGAAATTTACCTTTCTTCCTCTCACATAGACACACTTAAAGTCAGCTGACCTTCCATCAGCACATCCATCAGATAAATTCACTATGAATTCTTTGACAAGATTTTCATAGCAGTTGGTAAACTTTACCACAGTATTCATTAGACCAGCAGTTTTGATTAGGTCCATGATCTCCTTACATTCCATGGCACCATTGTTCAGTTCTCTTTCCAAAGCTATTCTTTTCAAACAAACATACTTCCATCTGTTAGCATTTTCAGGGTGGTGAAAAGAAATGTTGTCAGTGGGGACTTCAGGAACTTTAGCCATTTTGCTTGATGGGAGTTTCCTTCTGAGAGGAATGTCTTCAGCATCAACTTCAAATTCTGATTCCTCATCAGAATCAGAAGGTTCAGGCCCTTTCCTTTTCTTTGCTATTGGTTGTCTCACAGGCTTTGAGAGACTACCAGTAGGTACTCGGGTTTTCACCTTCCCTTTGGAAAATCCAGTCTTCACAGTTTCTACACCAGTCTTGTGTTCAGACCTGGTTTTCTTATGACCAACATCTGCAGTCTTCTCTTTGGTCAGACATTTTGCAGCATCCTGCTTTCCTTTTCTGTTCATCATCCTTCTAGCTATGCTAGGGTTGATATTTTCAATTAGGTCATTGTCAGAGTATTCTTCATCCACATTAATAACTGGGGGTTCAACATCCTTCTCTGAAGGGTTCTGGAGATCATCAAGATTTTCAGATGATTTTCGAATGTTGTCATCCGGTGTCTCAACATTCTTAGTGACATCTGGATTCATTTTAACATTTAGACTAGCAGATTCTTGATTTAAAGGAACAGAAATTCCAGGTACCGAGTGGTTCTCATTCAGAATTATTGTAACAAGTCTAGCTATTGCTTGATGAACATAGGCTGAGCCTTCCCTATTTGCTATTTCTGAGGGAACAAAAGATGATGGTTGAGAGGGATTACCAGATGAAGAAGCTTGAGACCTTCCTGCATGCCTTGTTCTCAGCTTTTTAACCTTGGAGGGGTTAGCTTCCAGTTCTCTAAGAGGAGTAATCTCCAGAACATCAGAATCCATGCAAGTTGTGATTGCCCTAGGTTCTCGATCAGAGGATGAGGAAGAAACAGTCGTCTTTGAAGAGGATGATGTCATAGATAGTTGAGACATTTTGAGAGTCTTAGAAAACCAGTAACAACGAGAGTGAAATCTTTGATTGAGAGAATGGAGATTGTTGCAGAGCCGAGAGAGGAAGGAGGTAAATGAGTGTCTATTCAACTTCTTAATAATTTTGAAAGAAATAGGGAAACATATGATTAACCCAATCAAAATAGACTTAACACAAAAACCTCCTTCATCCCTTGTTTTAAGCAAAATTTATTGCTACATTTCCTCATGTTGGCAGATACCCAACTTGCCCCTCAAATTTTCAAATTGATTTGCATCAAGTGCCTTGGTAAAAATGTCAGCCAGCTGTAGTTCAGTGGCAACATGTTCCAGTTTAATCGTCTTTTCCTCTACAAGATCTCTGATAAAGTGATGTCTAATGTCAATATGCTTGGTCCTGCTATGCTGAATAGGATTCTTGGAAATGTTGATTGTACTCAGATTGTCACAGTACAATGTCATAACATCTTGTGTGACATTATACTCAGTAAGCATCTGTTTCATCCAGATCATTTGAGAACAGCTACTACCAGCTGCTATGTATTCAGCTTCAGCAGTAGAGAGAGACACACAGTTCTGTTTCTTGCTGAACCAGGAGACCAGATTATTTCCTAAGAAGAAACATCCTCCAGAGGTGCTCTTTCTATCATCAGCACTTCCAGCCCAATCAGCATCACAGTAACCAGTCAGAGTTGGTTCACAACCATGAGAGTACATCAAGCCATAGTTTTAAGTTCCACTTACAACCTTCAAAATTCTCTTCACTTGGTTGATATGACTGACTTTGGGATCAGCTTGGTATCTAGCACATACTCCAACTGCAAAAGCAATGTCAGGTCTGATGGCTGTTAAGTACAGCAGACTTCCTATCATGCTTCTGTACAGGCTTTGGTCCACCTTAACCCCACTTGAATCTTTGGATAGCTTTAAATGAGTAGGTGCAGGAGTCCTTTTGTGACTGGCATTCTCCATTCTAAACTTCTTGACAATGTTCTTTGCATACTTGCTTTGAGACAGAAAAATTGAGTCTTCCATCTGTGTGACTTGCAGTCCAAGAAAGTAGGTTAATTCTCCCATGAGGCTCATTTCGAATTCAGCCTGCATATGGTTAGCAAAATGTTTAACCATTTTATCTGACATTCCCCCAAACACTATGTCATCAACATAGATTTGAGCTACCATTATCTTTCCTCCTTCATTTTTGACAAAAAGGGTTTTATCCAAGCCTCCTTTTCTGTATCCTTTGTCAGAGAAATTTTGTCAACCTGTCATACCATGCTCTAGGAGCTTGTTTCAGGCCATATAAAGCTTTCCTCAATTTGTAGACATGATCAGGGTAGTTTGGATCCACAAATCCTTTAGGCTGTTCCACATAAACTTCCTCATTTAAGTACCCATTTAGGAAGGCACTTTTTACATCCATCTGAAATAACTTGAACTTCAGGAGATAAGAAATTCCCAATAGGAGTCTGATTGATTCCAGTCTGGTTACAGGGGAAAAGGTCTCATCAAAATCAACCCCTTCAACTTGAGTGTATCCTTGAGCAACAAGTCTTGCCTTATTCCTGGTGACAACTCCTTCAGCATCTGATTTGTTCTTGTAGATCCATTTTGTGCCAATGATGTTTGTTCCTTCTTGTTGTACCCCAAAATTTTCCCTCCCATATTCTTCAAAATTTGCCAAGTCAAAGCTTCAAAATCTCCCCAAGGGTTGCACAGTTCAAGGGCCTCCTAAACAGTCAAAATTAGGGTTTTGGTTCTGACAAAGAAAATGAAGTTTCCAAGGGTCCAATCAAGTTCCACATGCCTATAAATATGGTCAAGCATCCTCATACCAAGTTTCAAGACTTTCAGCACAAAATTGCACAGTCAAAACCCTAAATTGCACTACAGTCAACTGTAGGGGCAAAATGGTCATTTGACAGTCAAAAGTTCAAATTTTTGGTCAACATCTCATTTTGAAGCCACAAACATAATTTGATCAATGCTTGATCATGATTCTCAAAGCTTGGCTCAAAAAGTCTCAAGATGCAAAAGTTTCCATATTTGGACAGCTGAAAAAGTCAACTGTAAATTGACCAGGGCATAACTTCCACATGGATTATCAGAAAAATTCCATCCAAAGCTCATTTTGAAGATAATGACATTTCCTACAACTCCTCTTCATACTTCAAGTCCAAGAAATACTCTCACAAAAAGTTATCAATTTCAACATTATAGGTCATTTTCAAAAGTCAACAAAAAGGGACTTTAAGTCAAAGGCCATAACTTGAGATTGGTAAATCAAAATGACATGGGACCAAAGGCATTGGTTAGAGGACTCAAATACCTTTCCAAAATGTCCAAGAACATGAGCAAAGCTTAAAAATTGAGCAAGTTATGCCTTGTGGAAGTTGGGAAATTTTTGGATTTTTGAAAAGTCAACATTGCTTCAAATGACCTAAAATTGCTAATGGGCCTCTTTTTCTTCCACAATTCATCATCCAAGGCATGTGCACGACCATTTGGCCCAAAGGGAAGTTTTTATCATTTTTATTTTATTTATTTGGATTTTTAATTATCAATAATTCATTTAATTAAAATAAATAGGTGAAAAATACTAAACCTAACTTTTTGAATCTTTTTGTGCATAAAATAATCTCAAGATTTTGTGTATAATCAGATTTGGAAAGTATCTTGGTGATTGAACATGATTTGGACTAAGTTAGCATGAAAAAGATTTGAAAATAATGGCATGGAAAATCAAATATTGTTTCATCAATTCCTTGATTCTTTGGCTCAAATTCTTTGACCTAATCACTCAAATACATATACACATGCTAACCCTCGTGCCCATAACCTGAAAAGCTGCGCCAGAAATTCCTAAACAAACTTGGAATTTTTCAAGAAAAACTAAAATCTGAAAACCATCTTCTAGGTCGATTCAAGCCAAGAGACTTGTTTCATTACCTTCCTGAGGCTTCAAGGAAAGTTTTCCAATCAAAATCATTCATCCTAACACCAAGAAAAGTGAGAATGATCGCACCCTGTACAGAAAATTTTTCATATGCTTGCATCATGATTCATGCGTTTTCAATGCTTTTTAATGCTTGATTTATGTTTCTTGAACGATTCTGAAGCTAACCCAGTTGTTTGATTGTATCTTTATCACCCATACGCGATTTCACCATTGTTGGATATTAGGGTTTTCCAAGCTGTAAATTGGGGTTTCCCATTTAAGGAAAAATTAGCACTCGAGACCTGGACCATTGAAACAAGCATGCTTGGACGAAAAGAATAGGACCCTCGCGCCTAATTTATGAGGCCATATGGCCTATTCGCTATTTTTTGGAATGATGCATAAGGGAACGATTCAAAACCGTTGCCCATTCTTTTTTTATTTCAGGAAAAAACAAAGCTATGGAGAAGACGATGCAGTGGCAAGCTATGATTGGGTCGTTTGAAAATTCGCGCTAAAAATCCACTAACTATTATGTTCGCTTATGTTATTTGTTTGTTATATAATATACAAAGCAATCAAGTGAATCAGTTGGCAAGGCTAGGTGTTGGTAATCTCTAGGACCTGGGTTCGAGCCCCAGGTCCCTCACCCTTTCCATATTATTTTTCAGTTAATGCTTATGTGTAGTTTCAATGCTAGCGCCCACCGTACGTCCACAAAATCAAGCCATCCACATGCCCAATGGAAACGATCAGAAGGCCATGATCTGAAGAACATGGTAGACCTCAGTCAACACACTGACACGCTTCTTGAAAAGTCCACAAGGCCAAGGATAAATGGGCCTGAATTACTGACTAAAGCCTCCAATTTGGGGACAGACCCCCCCCCCCTAGGTTTGCAATATTCTTTCCATTATTTTTTATTTTGATTCAATTATTATTTTTAATTAGTTTTTTTATTTAATTCTTTAATTAATTATTTTCACAATAATATAAAAAACACAAAAAAATCAGAAAAGAGTCAAAAATTAATATTTTTATTTAATGTTATATTTTTGTAAATAAAATTCATTAATTAACTTAGTTTTAAATCTAGGATTAATCTTAACATTTTTCAATAAAAACCTAAAATTTGGTAGAATTAGGGTTTCAAATCTTTTTTCATCCTTTTTTCCTTTTTACCACATTAATTATTAATTCTTCCTATTATTTTTATAAATTAAAATTGCATGTAAATAATTAGGTTAATTTAGGTTTAACTTTAATACTTTCTTAACAAACTAAAAAACAATTAGAATTAGGGTTAGCGTTTTAATTTCAATTAATCTCATTAAATTCTCATAAATACAAAAAACCAAAAAAATAATTTCTTTTTCTTTAATTTAATTAATTTGCTAATAATTTAATTTCATTAAAAAAGGGTCCAACGCCCTCGTTTCCAATCTTATTTCAAGTCGCGCATTTTATTTCGTTTCTTATAATTACTTATGTATCTCTCCCAAGGCCGTGTAATTTCATAATCTCTCGCACTTTTACTTTAATTATTTACTTTCTGTCAAATCGGGTCCTGGAAATTTTAGCGATGTGGACCCGCGCCTTTTGTAATAGTCTAGAACTTTCCCTCTTTCGCACTTTTTTAACTGCTAATTAAATCGCATGCAAGAATGAATGACAATAAATAAAAACAAACGCGTAGATCACCTATACCATGACAAGACAAAAAATAAACGAATCTGACACACGAATCACACACCATCTCTAGGGTACGCCTCACTGTTGCCTTGCCTCGAAAGGTGATCGTCGAGTAGAGGATGTCTTAGTAAGTCCTCATGATCCGGGAACCTGGCATGAGGGTAGCTTCTAAGGTGTCTTCCCATTGCTCTGGTGATCACCATGTCCTGAACCTCGAATTGACCCGAACACCTCCAACGGTGGTGCTACCTACCTCTCAATGGTGGGATGGCACTACTTTAGAGGACATCTACACAGACGAATTCCTTAAGGTAGGTAGACGACTCTAGATACTTGCTCTAATTTCAAAACAAATCAAAAAAATACTTTTCACACCAACACATTTTCAAAAAGCTTTCGAAAGCATTTTTAAAACACTCTTGAGGACCGATACAAGAGTCGAACTGAAATTTTCAAAGAAACTTTTTAAAACCCACAGTTGAAAAGCAAACAAACCATTTTTGAAAACACAAATGAGCGAGTATCTAAGAGCCCATGGATAACCATGGATAGAAAGGGTGCTAACACCTTCCCTTTCTATAATCTACCTCCCGAACCGAGAGCAATCTCTTTAAGGAATTTTTCTGTGCTTTTGTCCTTTCCATTTGGAGAAAATAAAGACGGTGGCGACTCTTGCTTCCGCGACATTTCGCGAACCAGCGTTAAACAGTCAATTCCAGATCCACCGATCACAGAACTGGCGACTCTACTGGGGACTTAAACTTAAAGTGAGGTGTACCTTAGGGTTTAGTTCATAACTGTGTTTTCAATTGTATTGCTCTGCTTACTTTAAATTGTGGGACTGTCTTGGGAGTTCTATGGATCCTAACCCGGATCTGGGGATACCTTCTTAGAAAGTAGCAACAAGGCTGTGAGGGAAATGTGCGGGGTATACCGACATGGTTGAAACAGTCTGCTACGTTGATGTGGCACTTTGGTGTGTACCGGTAACCCTTGAGTTCAGTCAAGGAGAGTACGGGGCCTCCGCGTGGTGTCGTGAAGCATCAACAGACCTTAGGAACCTTAATTGAACTATCTTGGCCTCTTTAGGGTAGTGAGATAACTTACTTTGGTGCAGTCTGAGGTTGGTTGATACTCGATACTACACTCAATTGAGGGTTGCTTTCCTGGAATATTTCGGTCGCCAGTTCAGTGGCTAAATCGAAACGATGAACAATGAAAGCAATCCAGTGATATTGGGACCCTTAGAACCCGGTTACTTCTAATAGGACAGGTTGAGCCCACCAACTTCAAGAGGGTAATACCCAGACCCCATGCTGGCCTAAACTCTAAGGGTTTCTCTTGTGTGACTTGTGTGCCTTCGTACTTGACTATTTGCATGCTTGTTGTCTGACACTTGAACAACTTGCAGGTTTTTTTTATAGTCCTTAATTAGGACTCATAACAAGGTTTACCGAGTTTCTTGCAGGTGTTGTTTTAGTCCTTAATTGGGACTCATGACAGTTTTTACTTGAGTTTCTTGCAGGTTTTGGTTTGCAGTCCTTAATTGGGACTCATAACAGGGTTACCTACATTACCCCATGCATAGCATGACATCATACCATTGCATACATCCTGCATAAAAGACTAATCCATTTCAAGGATCTCAAGGGCTTGTGATGCAGGTCATGGTGAATCAACTATCCCAGCAAGGGGCAAAGAGGATTTATTTTCCTCTAAACAAAGTTGTCAGGGGCTATGACCCACTTGATATGGTGAGCTCTGACTCTTGAAGAAGGTTCCCCTAACCAAGGTTGTTTGGAAACCAAAACCAGACATGATGACTAAAGTCAGGGGCTATGACCCACTTGATATGGTGAGCTTTGACTCTTGAAGAAGGACTCTCAACAATATGAAGTACCTTCAATCAAGCCACCAGTTTCCAATGCTAACAATTTTCTTGTTTACCCTGCGAGGTCCTTGAAAACATTGCATGCATATCATACATATCATTGCATTGCAGGTACCTTTATTACAGGCCACTTACTATCTGCGCTGTTTATTTCAGCAATGGCTTCCCAACAATACAACCAGAACTTCCATACTCAAGAGACTCGGTTCGGGGAAATCCTCCTGAATCTATCCAAGGGGCAGGAGGAGTTGAGAGCACTTCTCATGGGGACTTCGGTCAGGAACAGTGCTGAGGATGAACGGCTGAAACATCTGCAAGTTGAAGTGGATGTACTGAAAACCCAGATGCTGGGACATGTGACTATCATTCAAGGCTTAGCTCAAGGACAAGAAGAGCTCGGAGTTCTCGTCAACCAACTGCTTCGGGGTAACCAACTGGGGAAAATATCTAAGGGTAAAAAGCCAGTCATTGTTCAACCACCTTTGAGACAAGGAGATAAGGGGAGAGCTCCTCAAATGGCTCCAGTGTCACAAATTCAACATCAACCTCACCAGCGTCAACCAGACAAGCCTAAAAGGCAGTTCACCAAGATCAACATGTCGCTGGATCAAGCACTACAACAAATGTTGAAGGCAGGGAGGATCACCTTAAGGACTCCTCTCCGGAATCCGAACACTTCTGCTCCTAACTATCATCCCAACGATAGGTGCGCATATCATTCTGATAGCCCGGGGCATACTACGGACAACTACTGGCCTCTCAAAAACAAGATTCAAGACATGATCGACGCTGGAGAGATTCAGTTTAAAGTACCCAAGACTCTCCACGTGATCACTGCTCCCTTGCCAAAACATGGCTAGGATTGAGAAATTTTTGTTCATTCGAATGTTCAAGTTGCAATTCTCTTTTGTTCAAACATTTACTCATGTTAAACATTGTTATTTCATTAATGCATCGCATATGTCTGTTCTGAAACAATATATTCGTATTCACTAAATGCAAATTATTTTCATATTTTTTCTGATGATCAACTCTTAAATAATAATTCTAAGCCTCTTGAGGGAGGATGACGAAAACGATACCGCGATCATTACAGTATGCTTTTGAACAGACCCCGCTGATGAGGTACAGGCATTGTTTCAATCCCTAAACACTGGAGTTATAAGGATGATAATCCCTCGTCAACCCCTTTGAGCCAAAGAAGTAGGAGTTTTTCCTTTCGAAATTTAAAACCCTTAATTATAACCTGGGGCAGGGTAGTCTCTCAGTTGATCCAAGTGCATAACAAATGGCACCAAAGAAGTCCTTATAAAACGAAGAAAGACAGTGATGTTTCCGAACAATCATACAGACAGGCAGTCATTACTTCTCAAAATAAAAACCCATTAAGTCAAAACCTATGAAGGAGACTTACAAAACTGGGGCATCCCGCTGACTGTAATCACAAAAGAAACAGTTCAGGCAAAATTTAGGGATAACAAAATCAAGGAAGAAAAAGAGGTCATACAAACCCTCAACAAAAAAGGAAATGACTGCCCATTCAAAATAAACTATCTGAACCATCACTGGAGCATCAAAGCAAAGACTCGAACAAGGTCTAACGCACGATCAACTGAGTTTTAGGTTTGGAGAACATCACGAAGAGCGGGTGGGTACAAATAATTTGAGCCTTTGTCCTTTGTTTCTTAAACCGTGAACCAGGCCACGTTATAACCCTTAAAAGTCCTAGCTGAAGCATAGGTTAGTTCGAAAGCATACTGCGACGAAAGGTATCCTGACTCCTTAAGGCTTACTATAAAGAAGGAGTTGACATCACGTTTTACAAACATTCACTTGTTTTATGAAAAATAATGCATTTTCAAAATCTTCAAGACAGACATAAGCTTTGCATTTTTAACATAACTTTGTTTGCATATGACTTTTTGTTTGAATAGCAGGGAAATTCGCACGAGGAATACCTAGTGAACAAAAGCACTTCCAGCCAAGGGGCACGGCATGAGCATTGTCCATCATCTGGGGCAACCCAATCAAGATTCGGAGAATCTCTTAAAGGCCAAATAGCCTGGGGCAAATCTCCGCCTGAGTCACTTGGGGCATCCCAACAACGAATCTTGCCTGATCAAACACCTTCTGGTGGCGTGGCAAAACACTTCTAACAGGGGCAACTCCCTACATTCTGAGAACATGGACATAGTCGAAAAGATACTACGCAAAATCAAAGACCCGCTAGGTTGACATACCTAGGCAAAAATAAGGGCTTCCCGGCGAACCAAAAGGGTTCGGGCAAAAATAAGGGATGAAATGAAAAAATCTGTACACCCGGCAAGTCGAAAACCTGAAAAGGCGGCTTGGGCAAAAATGGGTATCCCGATGGACCGAAAACCCGAAAGGGCGGTCCAGGCAAAAGTTAGGGATTAAAGCGTACGACTATGTCCTATCATCCTGTCACCTGCCTACCAGAAGAAAGTTTGTCTATCAACCACTATCAGCGCCTCACAGGTCTTCCTCTCCCACCTCAGAAACAGGGGCAATAAAGAGTTGTCTAAAAGCAATCTAATTGTTCTGTCCTCCAGGGTACCAAGATGGGTTCAGCGGAAGAACGTAACCAGATATCTTAATCCCCCAGAGAGTGAGCCAGCAAGTCAGTGCACTCTCCCCAAGCGAAGCTATAGTATCAAAATTAAGGAAGTTGGGTGTCCTCCAGCAGATCTCAACATTCCTCAGCACATCATTCTTAAACAAGCATCCCCGGCAGTCTTGGTCTAAAGATTGTTCCCCGGCGGTATATCAAACATTCAGTGGAGTTACTTCCAATACATCTCAAAACTTCCCCAGGAGAGTCCAATCTGGTTTCCCCAGGAAAAGTTGGAATCCATCTCCCCAAGCAGCAAGCTTATCCCAAGTAGATTTTGGAAGCTTATCCTCGCAGAGCACGAACGCGTCTCCCGGCTTTATTCAAGAGTTATGTCCCTACCAGGATATAACTGGGTTATCCTCAGCCAAAAGCCACGGAAAGAGCGTCCTCGACGAAGTCTTCTTATCCCCCGCGAAGTCTATCAACACTTCCAACACAACAAGGGTATCCCCAGCAAGTTATTATCAACATTTCAGCAAAGTACCTCTATCCCCACAGAGTATTGCTTCCCAGCAAGATCGTTAGAGTACTTTTTCTCCCCGCAGAATGTTCGATTCGCCAAGTTTATTCCCCGACGGAGTTATCTTCTCCTAACGGCATTCTTGCAACCAACATCCCCAGCGGAAGCAAAATCCATTCTTCAACATCAGCCCAGGAGTGACTTCCCGGCACCCGTCAAGGATTTATTTTCCTAAGACAAAAGATACATTCATAAACATCGCATTCCCATACATTATAGCATGCATATACGCATCATATCTTACAATCTCATTTATGTTGAGAACATCATTGCTTGATTCATATCATGCATTGCATATGACTGACCTTTACCTTTCAGGAAAGATCCAGTTAAGTTCTCAAGCTACATTCCAAGACCTTGTCTGGTTCAGTTAAATCGACTCCCAAAGATTTTCCTGGTTATTATCCAGTCAAAGGCCTTCTCTGGTCTAGTTAAACCAACTCCTAAAGGTTTTTCTTTTGAAGACTCAGTTGAAGACTCCAAGACCTTGTCTGGTTCAGTTAAATCGACTCCCAAAGATTTTCCTGGTTATTATCCAGTCAAAGGCCTTCTCTGATCTAGTTAAACCAACTCCTAAAGGTTTTTCTTTTGAAGACTCAGTTGAAGACTCCAAGACCTTGTCTGGTTCAGTTAAATCGACTCCCAAAGATTTTCCTGGTTATTATCCAGTCAAAGGCCTTCTCTGGTCTAGTTAAACCGACTCCTAAAGGTTTTCCTGATGAAGACTCAGTAGAAGTTATCCAAGATTCTCTCAATGATTGCTATTGAGGTTGTAGTCGCCCATGGTTCTCTCCCCGATACTGCGGAGGTGGTAATCCCAGATTTCGCTCAATGATTGCTGTTGAAGTGAAGTTATCCAAGATTCTCTCAATGATTGCTATTGAGGTTGTAGTCGCCTATGGTTCTCTCCCCGATACTGCGGAGGTGGTAATCCCAGATTTCGCTCAATGATTGCTGTTGAAGTGAAGTTATCCAAGATTCTCTCAATGATTGCTATTAAGGTTGTAGTCGTCCATGGTTCTCTCCCCGATACTGCGGAGGTGGTAATCCCAGATTTCGCTCAATGATTGCTGTTGAAGTGAAGTTATCCAAGATTCTCTCAATGATTGCTATTGAGGTTGTAGTCGCCTATGGTTCTCTCCCCGATACTGCTGAGGTGGTAATCCCAGATTTCGCTCAATGATTGCTGTTGAAGTGAAGTTATCCAAGATTCTCTCAATGATTGCTATTGAGGTTGTAGTCGCCCATGGTTCTCTCCCCGATACTGCGGAGGTGGTAATCCCAGATTTCGCTCAATGATTGCTGTTGAAGTGAAGTTATCCAAGATTCTCTCAATGATTGCTATTGAGGTTGTAGTCGCCTATGGTTCTCTCCCCGATACTGCGGAGGTGGTAATCCCAGATTTCGCTCAATGATTGCTGTTGAAGTGAAGTTATCCAAGATTCTCTCAATGATTGCTATTGAGGTTGTAGTCGCCCATGGTTCTCTCCCCGATACTGCGGAGGTGGTAATCCCAGATTTCGCTCAATGATTGCTGTTGAAGTGAAGTTATCCAAGATTCTCTCAATGATTGCTATTGAGGTTGTAGTCGCCTATGGTTCTCTCCCCGATACTGCGGAGGTGGTAATCCCAGATTTCGCTCAATGATTGCTGTTGAAGTGAAGTTATCCAAGATTCTCTCAATGATTGCTATTGAGGTTGTAGTCGCCCATGGTTCTCTCCCCGATACTGCGGAGGTGGTAATCCCAGATTTCGCTCAATGATTGCTGTTGAAGTGAAGTTATCCAAGATTCTCTCAATGATTGCTATTGAGGTTGTAGTCGCCTATGGTTCTCTCCCTGATACTGCGGAGGTGGTAATCCCAGATTTCGCTCAATGATTGCTGTTGAAGTGAAGTTATCCAAGATTCTCTCAATGATTGCTATTGAGGTTGTAGTCGCCCATGGTTCTCTCCCCGATACTGCGGAGGTGGTAATCCCAGATTTCGCCCAAAGATTGCTGTTGAGGTTGAAGTTATCCAAGATTCTCTCAATGATTGCTGTTGAGGTTGTAGTCGCCTTTGGTTCTCTCCTCGATACTGCGGAGGTAGTAATCATCCCAAGATTTTCTCAACGATTGCTGTTGAGGTTAAAGTCATCCAAGGTTCTCTCACCGTTCCTGTTGAGGTAGTAACCATCCCTGGTTCATTCATCACCGTTTGAAGCTCCAGATCCAGCTCCTGTAACCAGTCAGGACACATCTACACAAAGAATTTGAAGACCAGCTCCCGTAACAGGTCAGATAATCATTTTTCTTTTTTTGCAGGTATGCAAGTTCTCGCTAAGGAATCTCTTACGCGATCAACATCCAGATGGCATCTATAAGCCCATCCACCTTCCATCATCTCTTAGCATGGCATCTATAAGCCCATCATCCTATCCATCAATTTCTAAATGGCATCTATAAGCCCATTCCCACCATCATACTACTATGTGAGCACAAATTTCTGGGCACTCTAGTGTTCAATCATCTTCCACCTTCGGATTACGAAAGGCACGTCAGCCAATCTGCATCCTCAGGTCTAAGAAGATTGAACAGGGGCAATTGTTGTACCCCAAAATTTTCCCTCCCATATTCTTCAAAATTTGCCAAGTCAAAGCTTCAAAATCTCCCCAAGGGTTGCACAGTTCAAGGGCCTCCTAAACAGTCAAAATTAGGGTTTTGGTTCTGACAAAGAAAATGAAGTTTCCAAGGGTCCAATCAAGTCCCACATGCCTATAAATATGGTCAAGCATCCTCATACCAAGTTTCAAGACTTTCAGCACAAAATTGCACAGTCAAAACCCTAAATTGCACTACAGTCAACTGTAGGGGCAAAATGGTCATTTGACAGTCAAAAGTTCAAATTTTTGGTCAACATCTCATTTTGAAGCCACAAACATCATTTGATCAATGCTTGATCATGATTCTCAAATCTTGGCTCAAAAAGTCTCAAGATGCAAAAGTTTCCATATTTGGACAGTTGAAAAAGTCAACTGTAAATTGACCAGGGCATAACTTCCACATGGATTATCAGAAAAATTCCATCCAAAGCTCATTTTGAAGATAATGACATTTCCTACAACTCCTCTTCATACTTCAAGTCCAAGAAATGCTCTCACAAAAAGGTATCAATTTCAACATTATAGGTCATTTTCAAAAGTCAACAAAAAGGGACTTTAAGTCAAAGGCCATAACTTGAGATTGGTAAATCGAAATGACATGGGATCAAAGGCATTGGTTAGATGACTCAAAGACCTTTCCAAAATGTCCAAGAACATGAGCAAAGCTTAAAAATTGAGCAAGTTATGCCTTGTGAAAGTTGGGAAATTTTTGGATATTTTGAAAAGTCAACATTGCTTCAAATGACCTAAAATTGCTAATGGGCCTCTTTTTCTTCCACAATTCATCATCCAAGGCATGTGCACGACCATTTGGCCCAAAGGGAAGTTTTTATCATTTTTATTTTATTTATTTGGATTTTTAATTATCAATAATTCATTTAATTAAAATAAATAGGTGAAAAATACTAAACCTAACTTTTTGAATCTTTTTGTGCATAAAATAATCTCAAGATTTTGTGTATAATCATATTTGGAAAGTATCTTGGTGATTGAACATGATTTGGACTAAGTTAGCATGAAAAAGATTTGAAAATAATGGCATGGAAAATCAAATATTGTTTCATCAATTCCTTGATTCTTTGGCTCAAATTATTTGACCTAATCACTCACATACATATACACATGCTAACCCTCGTGCCCATAACCTGAAAAGCTGCGCCAGAAATTCCTAAACAAACTTGGAATTTTTCAAGAAAAACTAAAATCTGAAAACCATCTTCTAGGTTGATTCAAGCCAAGAGACTTGTTTCATTACCTTCCTGAGGCTTCAAGGAAAGTTTTCCAATCAAAATCATTCATCCTAACACCAAGAAAAGTGAGAATGATCGCACCCTGTACAGAAAATTTTTCATATGCTTGCATCATGATTCATGTGTTTTCAATGCTTTTTAATGCTTGATTTATGTTTCTTGAACGATTCTGAAGCTAACCCAGTTGTTTGATTGTATCTTTATCACCCATACGCGATTTCACCATTGTTGGATATTAGGGTTTTCCAAGCTGTGAATTGGGGTTTCCCATTTAAGGAAAAATTAGCACTCGAGACCTGGACCATTGAAACAAGCATGCTTGGACGAAAAGAACAGGACCCTCGCGCCTAATTTATGAGGCCATATGGCCTATTCGCTATTTTTTGGAATGATGCATAAGGGAACGATTCAAAACTGTGGCCCATTCTTTTTTTATTTCAGGAAAAAACAAAGCTATGGAGAAGACGATGCAGTGGCAAGCTATGATTGGGTCGTTTGAAAATTCGCGCTAAAAATCCACTAACTATTATGTTCGCTTATGTTATTTGTTTGTTATATAATATACAAAGCAATCAAGTGGATCAGTTGGCAAGGCTAGGTGTTGGTAATCTCTAGGACCTGGGTTCGAGCCCCAGGTCCCTCACCCTTTCCATATTATTTTTCAGTTAATGCTTATGTGTAGTTTCAATGCTAGCGCCCACCGTACGTCCACAAAATCAAGCCATCCACGTGCCCAATGGAAACGATCAGAAGGCCATGATCTGAAGAACGTGGTAGACCTCAGTCAACACACTGACACGCTTCTTGAAAAGTCCACAAGGCCAAGGATAAATGGGCCTGAATTACTGACTAAAGCCTCCAATTTGGGGACAGACCCCCCCCCCCCCCCCCCTAGGTTTGCAATATTCTTTCCATTATTTTTTATTTTTATTTCAATTATTATTTTTAATTAGTTTTTTTTTGATTTAATTCTTTAATTAATTATTTTCACAATAATATAAAAAACACAAAAAAAATCAGAAAAGAGACAAAAATTAATATTTTTATTTAATGTTATATTTTTGTAAATAAAATTCATTAATTAACTTAGTTTTAAATATAGGATTAATCTTAACATTTTTCAATAAAAACCTAAAATTTGGTAGAATTAGGGTTTCAAATCTTTTTTCATCCTTTTTTCCTTTTTACCACATTAATTATTAATTCTTCCTATTATTTTTATAAATTAAAATTGCATGTAAATAATTAGGTTAATTTAGGTTTAACTTTAATACTTTCTTAACAAACTAAAAAACAATTAGAATTAGGGTTAGCGTTTTAATTTCAATTAATCTCATTAAATTCTCATAAATACAAAAAACCAAAAAAATAATTTCTTTTTCTTTAATTTAATTAATTTGCTAATAATTTAATTTCATTAAAAAAGGGTCCAACGCCCTCGTTTCCAATCTTATTTCAAGTCGCGCATTTTATTTCGTTTCTTATAATTACTTATGTATCTCTCCCAAGGCCGTGTAATTTCATAATCTCTCGCACTTTTACTTTAATTATTTACTTTCTGTCAAATCGGGTCCTGGAAATTTTGGCGATGTGGACCCGCGCCTTTTGTAATAGTCTAGAACTTTCCCTCTTTCGCACTTTTTTAACTGCTAATTAAATCGCATGCAAGAATGAATGACAATAAATAAAAACAAACGCGTAGATCACCTATACCATGACAAGACAAAAAATAAACGAATCTGACACACGAATCACACACCACCTCTAGGGTACGCCTCACTGTTGCCTTGCCTCGAAAGGTGATCGTCGAGTAGAGGATGTCTTAGTAAGTCCTCATGATCCGGGAACCTGGCATGAGGGTAGCTTCTAAGGTGTCTTCCCATTGCTCTGGTGATCACCATGTCCCGAACCTCGAATTGACCCGAACACCTCCAAGGGTGGTGCTACCTACCTCTCAATGGTGGGATGGCACTACTTTAGAGGACATCTACACAAACGAATTCCTTAAGGTAGGTAGACGACTCTAGATACTTGCTCTAATTTCAAAACAAATCAAAAAAATACTTTTCACACCAACACATTTTCAAAAAGCTTTCGAAAGCATTTTTCAAACACTCTTGAGGACCGATACAAGAGTCGAACTGAAATTTTCTAAGAAACTTTTTAAAACCCACAGTTGAAAAGCAAACAAACCATTTTTGAAAACACAAATGAGCGAGTATCTAAGAGCCCATGGATAACCATGAATAGAAAGGGTGCTAACACCTTCCCTTTCTATAATCTACCTCCCGAACCGAGAGCAATCTCTTTAAGGAATTTTTCTGTGCTTTTGTCCTTTCCATTTGGAGAAAATAAAAGACGGTGGCGACTCTTGCTTCCGCGACATTTCGCGAACCAGCGTTAAACAGTCAATTCCAGATCCACCGATCACAGAACTGGCGACTCTGCTGGGGACTTAAACTTAAAGTGAGGTGTACCTTAGGGTTTAGTTCATAACTGTGTTTTCAATTGTATTGCTCTGCTTGCTTTAAATTGTGGGACTATCTTGGGAGTTCTATGGATCCTAACCCGGATCTGGGGATACCTTCTTAGAAAGTAGCAACAAGGCTGTGAGGGAACTGTGCGGGGTATACCAACATGGTTGAAACAGTCTGCTACGTTGATGTGGCACTTTGGTGTGTACCGGTAACCCTTGAGTTCAGTCAAGGAGAGTACGGGGCCTCCGTGTGGTGTCGTGAAGCATCAACAGACCTTAGGAACCTTAATTGAACTATCTTGGCCTCTTTAGGGTAGTGAGATAACTGACTTTGGTGCAGTCCGAGGTTGGTTGATACTCGATACTACACTCAATTGAGGGTTGATTTCCTGGAATATTTCGGTCGCCAGTTCAGTGGCTAAATCGAAACGATGAACAATGAAAGCAATCCAGTGATATTGGGACCCTTAGAACCCGGTTACTTCTAATAGGACAGGTTGAGCCCACCAACTTCAAGAGGGTAATACCCAGACCCCATGCTGGCCTAAACTCTAAGGGTTTCTCTTGTGTGACTTGTGTGCCTTCGTACTTGACTATTTGCATGCTTGTTGTCTGACACTTGAACTACTTGCAGGTTTTGTTTATAGTCCTTAATTAGGACTCATAACAAGGTTTACCGAGTTTCTTGCAGGTGTTATTTTAGTCCTTAATTGGGACTCATGACAGTTTTAACTTGAGTTTCTTGCAGGTTTTGGTTTGCAGTCCTTAATTGGGACTCATAACAGGGTTACCTACATTACCCCATGCATAGCATGACATCATACCATTGCATACATCCTGCATAAAAGACTAATCCATTTCAAGGATCTCAAGGGCTTGTGATGCAGGTCATGGTGAATCAACTATCCCAGCAAGGGGCAAAGAGGATTTATTTTCCTCTAAACAAAGTTGTCAGGGGCTATGACCCACTTGATATGGTGAGCTCTGACTCTTGAAGAAGGTTCCCCTAACCAAGGTTGTTTGGAAACCAAAACCAGACATGATGACTAAAGTCAGGGGCTATGACCCACTTGATATGGTGAGCTTTGACTCTTGAAGAAGGACTCTCAACAATATGAAGTACCTTCAATCAAGCCACCAGTTTCCAATGCTAACAATTTTCTTGTTTACCCTGTGAGGTCCTTGAAAACATTGCATGCATATCATACATATCATTGCATTGCAGGTACCTTTATTACAGGCCACTTACCATCTGCGCTGTTTATTTCAGCAATGGCTTCCCAACAATACAACCAGGACTTCCATACTTAAGAGACTCGGTTCGGGGAAATCCTCCTGAATCTATCCAAGGGGCAAGAGGAGTTGAGAGCACTTCTCATGGGGACTTCGGTCAGGAACAGTGCTGAGGATGAACGGATGAAACATCTGCAAGTTGAAGTGGATGTACTGAAAACCCAGATGCTGGGACAGGTGACTATCATTCAAGGCTTAGCTCAAGGACAAGAAGAGCTCGGAGTTCTCGTCAACCAACTGCTTCGGGGTAACCAACTGGGGCAAATATCTAAGGGTAAAAAGCCAGTCATTGTTCAACCACCTTTGAGACAAGGAGATAAGGGGAGAGCTCCTCAAATGGCTCCAGTGTCACAAATTCAACATCAACCTCACCAGCGTCAACCAGACAAGCCTAAAAGGCAGTTCACCAAGATCAACATGTCGCTGGATCAAGCACTACAACAAATGTTGAAGGCAGGGAGGATCACCTTAAGGACTCCTCTCCGGAATCCGAACACTTCTGCTCCTAACTATCATCCCAACGATAGGTGCGCATATCATTCTGATAGCCCGGGGCATACTACGGACAACTGCTGGCCTCTCAAAAACAAGATTCAAGACATGATCGACGCTGGAGAGATTCAGTTTAAAGTACCCAAGACTCTCCACGTGATCACTGCTCCCTTGCCAAAACATGGCTAGGATTGAGAAATTTTTGTTCATTCGAATGTTCAAGTTGCAATTCTCTTTTGTTCAAACATTTACTCATGTTAAACATTGTTATTTCATTAATGCATCGCATATGTCTGTTCTGAAACAATATATTCGTATTCACTAAATGCAAATTATTTTCATATTTTTTCTGATGATCAACTCTTAAATAATAATTCTAAGCCTCTTGAGGGAGGATGACGAAAACGATACCGCGATCATTACAGTATGCTTTTGAACAGACCCCGCTGATGAGGTACATGCATTGTTTCAATCCCTAAACACTGGAGTTATAAGGATGATAATCCCTCGTCAACCCCTTTGAGCCAAAGAAGTAGGAGTTTTTCCTTTCAAAATTTAAAACCCTTAATTATAACCTGGGGCAGGGTAGTCTCTCAGTTGATCCAAGTGCATAACAAATGGCACCAAAGAAGTCCTTACAAAACGAATAAAGACAGTGATGTTTCCGAACAATCATACAGACAGGCAGTCATTACTTCTCAAAATAAAAACCCATTAAGTCAAAACCTATGAAGGAGACTTACAAAACTGGGGCATCCCGCTGACTGTAATCACAAAAGAAACAGTTCAGGCAAAATTTAGGGATAACAAAATCAAGGAAGAAAAAGAGGTCATACAAACCCTCAACAAAAAAGGAAATGACTGCCCATTCAAAATAAACTATCTGAACCATCACTGGAGCATCAAAGCAAAGACTCGAACAAGGTCTAACGCACGATCAACTGAGTTTTAGGTTTGGAGAACATCACGAAGAGCGGGTGGGTACAAATAATTTGAGCCTTTGTCCTTTGTTTCTTAAACCGTGAACCAGGCCACGTTATAACCCTTAAAAGTCCTAGCTGAAGCATGGGTTAGTTCGAAAGCATACTGCGACGAAAGGTATCCTGACTCCTTAAGGCTTACTATAAAGAAGGAGTTGACATCACGTTTTACAAACATTCACTTGTTTTATGAAAAAGAATGCATTTTCAAAATCTTCAAGACCGACATAAGCTTTGCATTTTTAACATAACTTTGTTTGCATATGACTTTTTGTTTGAATAGCAGGGAAATTCGCACGAGGAATACCTAGTGAACAAAAGAACTTCCAGCCAAGGGGCACGACATGAGCATTGTCCATCATCTGGGGCAACCCAATCAAGATTCGGAGAATCTCTTAAAGGCCAAATAGCCTGGGGCAAATCTCCGCCTGAGTCACTTGGGGCATCCCAACAATGAATCTTGCCTGATCAAACACCTTCTGGTGGCGTGGCAAAACACTTCTAACAGGGGCAACTCCCTACATTCTGAGAACATGGACATAGTCGAAAAGATACTACGCAAAATCAAAGACCCGCTAGGTTGACATACCTAGGCAAAAATAAGGGCTTCCCGGCGAACCAAAAGGGTTCGGGCAAAAATAAGGGATGAAATGAAAAAATCTGTACACCCGGCAAGTCGAAAACCTGAAAAGGCGGCTTGGGCAAAAATGGGTATCCCGGTGGACCGAAAACCCGAAAGGGCGGTCCAGGCAAAAGTTAGGGATTAAAGCGTACGACTATGTCCTGTCATCCTGTCACCTGCATACCAAAAGAAAGTTTGTCTATCAACCACTATCAGCGCCTCACAGGTCTTCCTCTCCCACCTCAGAAACAGGGGCAATAAAGAGTTGTCTAAAAGCAATCTAATTGTTCTGTCCTCCAGGGTACCAAGATGGGTTCAGCGGAAGAACGTAACCAGATATCTTAATCCCCCAGAGAGTGAGCCAGCAAGTCAGTGCACTCTCCCCAAGCGAAGCTATAGTATCAAAATTAAGGAAGTTGGGTGTCCTCCAGCAGATCTCAACATTCCTCAGCACATCATTCTTAAACAAGCATCCCCGGCAGTCTTGGTCTAAAGATTGTTCCCCAGCGGTATATCAAACATTCAGTGGAGTTACTTCCAATACATCTCAAAACTTCCCCAGGAGAGTCCAATCCGGTTTCCCCAGGAAAAGTTGGAATCCATCTCCCCAAGCAGCAAGCTTATCCCCAGTAGATTCTGGAAGCTTATCCTCGCAGAGCACGAACGCGTCTCCCGGCTTTATTCAAGAGTTATGTCCCTACCAGGATATAACTGGGTTATCCTCATCCAAAAGCCACGGAAAGAGCGTCCTCGACGAAGTCTTCTTATCCCCCGCGAAGTCTATCAACACTTCCAACACAACAAGGGTATCCCCAGCAAGTTATTATCAACATTTCAGCAAAGTACCTCTATCCCCACAGAGTATTGCTTCCCAGCAAGATCGTTAGAGTACTTTTTCTCCCCGCAGAATGTTCGATTCGCCAAGTTTATTCCCCGACGGAGTTATCTTCTCCTAACGGCATTCTTGCAACCAACATCCCCAGCGGAAGCAAAATCCATTCTTCAACATCAGCCCAGGAGTGACTTCCCGGCACCCGTCAAGGATTTATTTTCCTAAGACAAAAGATACATTCATAAACATCGCATTCCCATACATTATAGCATGCATATACGCATCATATCTTACAATCTCATTTATGTTGAGAACATCATTGCTTCATTCATATCATGCATTGCATATGACTGACCTTTACCTTTCAGGAAAGATCCAGTTAAGTTCTCAAGCTACATTCCAAGACCTTGTCTGGTTCAGTTAAATCGACTCCCAAAGATTTTCCTGGTTATTATCCAGTCAAAGGCCTTCTCTGGTCTAGTTAAACCAACTCCTAAAGATTTTTCTTTTGAAGACTCAGTTGAAGACTCCAAGACCTTGTCTGGTTCAGTTAAATCGACTCCCAAAGATTTTCCTGGTTATTATCCAGTCAAAGGCCTTCTCTGGTCTAGTTAAACCAACTCCTAAAGGTTTTTCTTTTGAAGACTCAGTTGAAGACTCCAAGACCTTGTCTGGTTCAGTTAAATCGACTCCCAAAGATTTTCCTGGTTATTATCCAGTCAAAGGCCTTCTCTGGTCTAGTTAAACCGACTCCTAAAGGTTTTCCTGATGAAGACTCAGTAGAAGTTATCCAAGATTCTCTCAATGATTGCTGTTGAGGTTGTAGTCGCCTATGGTCCTCTCCCCGATACTGCGGAGGTGGTAATCCCAGATTTCGCTCAACGATTGCTGTTGAAGTTGAAGTTATCCAAGATTCTCTCAATGATTGCTATTGAGGTTGTAGTCGCCTATGGTTCTCTCCTCGATACTGCGGAGGTGGTAATCCCAGATTTCGCTCAACGATTGCTGTTGAAGTTGAAGTTATCCAAGATTCTCTCAATGATTGCTATTGAGGTTGTAGTCGCCTATGGTTCTCTCCCCGATACTGCGGAGGTGGTAATCCCAGATTTCGCTCAATGATTGCTGTTGAAGTGAAGTTATCCAAGATTCTCTCAATGATTGCTATTGAGGTTGTAGTCGTCTATGGTTCTCTCCCCGATACTGCGGAGGTGGTAATCCCAGATTTCGCTCAATGATTGCTGTTGAAGTGAAGTTATCCAAGATTCTCTCAATGATTGCTATTGAGGTTATAGTCGCCCATGGTTCTCTCCCCGATACTGCGGAGGTGGTAATCCCAGATTTCGCTCAATGATTGTTGTTGAAGTGAAGTTATCCAAGATTCTCTCAATGATTGCTATTGAGGTTGTAGTCGCCTATGGTTCTCTCCCCGATACTGCGGAGGTGGTAATCCCAGATTTCGCTCAATGATTGCTGTTGAAGTGAAGTTATCCAAGATTCTCTCAATGATTGCTATTGAGGTTGTAGTCGCCCATGGTTCTCTCCCCGATACTGCGGAGGTGGTAATCCCAGATTTCGCTCAATGATTGCTGTTGAAGTGAAGTTATCCAAGATTCTCTCAATGATTGCTATTGAGGTTGTAGTCGCCTATGGTTCTCTCCCCGATACTGCGGAGGTGGTAATCCCAGATTTCGCTCAATGATTGCTGTTGAAGTGAAGTTATCCAAGATTCTCTCAATGATTGCTATTGAGGTTGTAGTCGCCCATGGTTCTCTCCTCGATACTGCGGAGGTGGTAATCCCAGATTTCGCTCAATGATTGCTGTTGAAGTGAAGTTATCCAAGATTCTCTCAATGATTGCTATTGAGGTTGTAGTCGCCTATGGTTCTCTCCCCGATACTGCGGAGGTGGTAATCCCAGATTTCGCTCAATGATTGCTGTTGAAGTGAAGTTATCCAAGATTCTCTCAATGATTGCTATTGAGGTTGTAGTCGCCCATGGTTCTCTCCCCGATACTGCGGAGGTGGTAATCCCAGATTTCGCTCAATGATTGCTGTTGAAGTGAAGTTATCCAAGATTCTCTTAATGATTGCTATTGAGGTTGTAGTCGCCTATGGTTCTCTCCCCGATACTGCGGAGGTGGTAATCCCAGATTTCGCTCAATGATTGCTGTTGAAGTGAAGTTATCCAAGATTCTCTCAATGATTGCTATTGAGGTTGTAGTCGCCCATGGTTCTCTCCCCGATACTGCGGAGGTGGTAATCCCAGATTTCGCTCAATGATTGCTGTTGAAGTGAAGTTATCCAAGATTCTCTCAATGATTGCTATTGAGGTTGTAGTCGCCTATGGTTCTCTCCCCGATACTGCGGAGGTGGTAATCCCAGATTTCGCTCAATGATTGCTGTTGAAGTGAAGTTATCCAAGATTCTCTCAATGATTGCTATTGAGGTTGTAGTCGCCCATGGTTCTCTCCCCGATACTGCGGAGGTGGTAATCCCAGATTTCGCTCAATGATTGCTGTTGAAGTGAAGTTATCCAAGATTCTCTCAATGATTGCTATTGAGGTTGTAGTCGCCTATGGTTCTCTCCCCGATACTGCGGAGGTGGTAATCCCAGATTTCGCTCAATGATTGCTGTTGAAGTGAAGTTATCCAAGATTCTCTCAATGATTGCTGTTGAGGTTGTAGTCGCCCATGGTTCTCTCCCCGATACTGCGGAGGTGGTAATCCCAGATTTCACCCAAAGATTGCTGTTGAGGTTGAATTTATCCAAGATTCTCTCAATGATTGCTGTTGAGGTTGTAGTCGCCTTTGGTTCTCTCCCCGATACTGCGGAGGTAGTAATCATCCCAAGATTTTCTCAACGATTGCTGTTGAGGTTAAAGTCATCCAAGGTTCTCTCACCGTTCCTGTTGAGGTAGTAACCATCCCTGGTTCATTCATCACCGTTTGAAGCTCCAGATCCAGCTCCTGTAACCAGTCAGGATACATCTACACAAAGAATTTGAAGACCAGCTCCCGTAACAAGTCAGATAATCATTTTTCTTTTTTTGCAGGTATGCAAGTTCTCGCTAAGGAAGCTCTTACGCAATCAACATCCAGATGGCATCTATAAGACCATCCACCTTCCATCATCTCTTAGCATGGCATCTATAAGCCCATCATCCTATCCATCAATTTCTAAATGGCATCTATAAGCCCATTCCCACCATCATACTACTATGTGAGCGCAAATTTCTGGGCACTCTAGTGTTCAATCATCTTCCACCTTCGGATTACGAAAGGCACGTCAGCCAATCTGCATCCTCAGGTCTAAGAAGATTGAACAGGGGCAACTGTTGTACCCCAAAATTTGCCCTCCCATATTCTTCAAAATTTGCCAAGTCAAAGCTTCAAAATCTCCCCAAGGGTTGCACAGTTCAAGGGCCTCCTAAACAGTCAAAATTAGGGTTTTGGTTCTGACAAAGAAAATGAAGTTTCCAAGGGTCCAATCAAGTCCCACATGCCTATAAATATGGTCAAGCATCCTCATACCAAGTTTCAAGACTTTCAGCACAAAATTGCACAGTCAAAACCCTAAATTGCACTACAGTCAACTGTAGGGGCAAAATGGTCATTTGACAGTCAAAAGTTCAAATTTTTGGTCAACATCTCATTTTGAAGCCACAAACATCATTTGATCAATGCTTGATCATGATTCTCAAAGCTTGGCTCAAAAAGTCTCAAGATGCAAAAGTTTCCATATTTGGACAGTTGAAAAAGTCAACTGTAAATTGACCAGGGCATAACTTCCACATGGATTATCAGAAAAATTCCATCCAAAGCTCATTTTGAAGATAATGACATTTCCTACAACTCCTCTTCATACTTCAAGTCCAAGAAATGCTCTCACAAAAAGGTATCAATTTCAACATTATAGGTCATTTTCAAAAGTCAACAAAAAGGGACTTTAAGTCAAAGGCCATAACTTGAGATTGGTAAATCAAAATGACATGGGATCAAAGGCATTGGTTAGATGACTCAAAGACCTTTCCAAAATGTCCAAGAACATGAGCAAAGCTTAAAAATTGAGCAAGTTATGCCTTGTGGAAGTTGGGAAATTTTTGGATATTTTGAAAAGTCAACATTGCTTCAAATGACCTAAAATTGCTAATGGGCCTCTTTTTCTTCCACAATTCATCATCCAAGGCATGTGCACGACCATTTGGCCCAAAGGGAAGTTTTTATCATTTTTATTTTATTTATTTGGATTTTTAATTATCAATAATTCATTTAATTAAAATAAATAGGTGAAAAATACTAAACCTAACTTTTTGAATCTTTTTGTGCATAAAATAATCTCAAGATTTTGTGTATAATCAGATTTGGAAAGTATCTTGGTGATTGAACATGATTTGGACTAAGTTAGCATGAAAAAGATTTGAAAATAATGGCATGGAAAATCAAATATTGTTTCATCAATTCCTTGATTCTTTGGCTCAAATTCTTTGACCTAATCACTCACATACATATACACATGCTAACCCTCATGCCCATAACCTGAAAAGCTGCGCCAGAAATTCCTAAACAAACTTGGAATTTTTCAAGAAAAACTAAAATCTGAAAACCATCTTCTAGGTCGATTCAAGCCAAAAGACTTGTTTCATTACCTTCCTGAGGCTTCAAGGAAAGTTTTCCAATCAAAATCATTCATCCTAACACCAAGAAAAGTGAGAATGATCGCACCCTGTACAGAAAATTTTTCATATGCTTGCATCATGATTCATGCGTTTTCAATGCTTTTTAATGCTTGATTTATGTTTCTTGAACGATTCTGAAGCTAACCCAATTGTTTGATTGTATCTTTATCACCCATACGCGATTTCACCATTGTTGGATATTAGGGTTTTCCAAGCTGTGAATTGGGGTTTCCCATTTAAGGAAAAATTAGCACTCGAGACCTGGACCATTGAAACAAGCATGCTTGGACGAAAAGAACAGGACCCTCGCGCCTAATTTATGAGGCCATATGGCTTATTCGCTATTTTTTGGAATGATGCATAAGGGAACGATTCAAAACCGTTGCCCATTCTTTTTTTATTTCAGGAAAAAACAAAGCTATGGAGAAGACGATGCAGTGGCAAGCTATGATTGGGTCGTTTGAAAATTCGCGCTAAAAATCCACTAACTATTATGTTCGCTTATGTTATTTGTTTGTTATATAATATACAAAGCAATCAAGTGGATCAGTTGGCAAGGCTAGGTGTTGGTAATCTCTAGGACCTGGGTTCGAGCCCCAGGTCCCTCACCCTTTCCATATTATTTTTCAGTTAATGCTTATGTGTAGTTTCAATGCTAGCGCCCACCGTACGTCCACAAAATCAAGCCATCCACGTGCCCAATGGAAACGATCAGAAGGCCATGATCTGAAGAACGTGGTAGACCTCAGTCAACACACTGACACGCTTCTTGAAAAGTCCACAAGGCCAAGGATAAATGGGCCTGAATTACTGACTAAAGCCTCCAATTTGGGGACAGACCCCCCCTAGGTTTGCAATATTCTTTCCATTATTTTTTATTTTGATTCAATTATTATTTTTAATTAGTTTTTTTTTTATTTAATTCTTTAATTAATTATTTTCACAATAATATAAAAAACACAAAAAATCAGAAAAGAGACAAAAATTAATATTTTTATTTAATGTTATATTTTTGTAAATAAAATTCATTAATTAACTTAGTTTTAAATCTAGGATTAATCTTAACATTTTTCAATAAAAACCTAAAATTTGGTAGAATTAGGGTTTCAAATCTTTTTTCATCCTTTTTTCCTTTTTACCACATTAATTATTAATTCTTCCTATTATTTTTATAAATTAAAATTGCATGTAAATAATTAGGTTAATTTAGGTTTAACTTTAATACTTTCTTAACAAACTAAAAAACAATTAGAATTAGGGTTAGCGTTTTAATTTCAATTAATCTCATTAAATTCTCATAAATACAAAAAACCAAAAAAATAATTTCTTTTTCTTTAATTTAATTAATTTGCTAATAATTTAATTTCATTAAAAAAGGGTCCAACGCCCTCGTTTCCAATCTTATTTCAAGTCGCGCATTTTATTTCGTTTCTTATAATTACTTATGTATCTCTCCCAAGGCCGTGTAATTTCATAATCTCTCGCACTTTTACTTTAATTATTTACTTTCTGTCAAATCGGGTCCTGGAAATTTTGGCGATGTGGACCCGCGCCTTTTGTAATAGTCTAGAACTTTCCCTCTTTCGCACTTTTTTAACTGCTAATTAAATCGCATGCAAGAATGAATGACAATAAATAAAAACAAACGCGTAGATCACCTATACCATGACAAGACAAAAAATAAACGAATCTGACACACGAATCACACACCACCTCTAGGGTACGCCTCACTGTTGCCTTGCCTCGAAATATGATCGTCGAGTAGAGGATGTCTTAGTGAGTCCTCATGATCCGGGAACCTGGAATGAGGGTAGCTTCTAAGGTGTCTTCCCATTGCTCTGGTGATCACCATGTCCTGAACCTCGAATTGACCCGAACACCTCCAACGGTGGTGCTACCTACCTCTCAATGGTGGGATGGCACTACTTTAGAGGACATCTACACAGACGAATTCCTTAAGGTAGGTAGACGACTCTAGATACTTGCTCTAATTTCAAAATAAATCAAAAAAATACTTTTCACACCAACACATTTTCAAAAAGCTTTCGAAAGCATTTTTCAAACACTCTTGAGGACCGATACAAGAGTCGAACTGAAATTTTCAAAGAAACTTTTTAAAACCCACAGTTGAAAAGCAAACAAACCATTTTTGAAAACACAAATGAGCGAGTATCTAAGAGCCCATGGATAACCATGGATAGAAAGGGTGCTAACACCTTCCCTTTCTATAATCTACCTCCCGAACCGAGAGCAATCTTTTTAAGGAATTTTTCTGTGCTTTTGTCCTTTCCATTTGGAGAAAATAAAAGACGGTGGCGACTCTTGCTTCCGCGACATTTCACGAACCAGCGTTAAACAGTCAATTCCAGATCCACCGATCACACTTCTGGTCTAGGAACTAACTCCCATACTTCATGTTGCTTGAATTGGTTCAATTCATCTTGCATTGCTCCAATCCAGTATTCATCAGTTAAAGCCTCCTTAACATTTCTTGGTTCAATTTTAGACACAAAGCAAGAGTTTGAGATGATTTATCTAGATCTTGTAATGACTCCACTGTTAGGATCTCCTATGATGAGTTCTTTAGGATGATCTTTATGAATTCTAATGGAAGGGTTTTTGTTAGCTTCCTTTGATTCAGAGTCTGGTGCAGTAGTGTTAGGTAGATCATTCTGTTGAGTTGAATTCTCAAAGAATGTCTCAACATTACAAGGGACATCTGTTTCCTCATGATAATCATCAACTATGACATTTATTGATTCCATCATGACTTTGGTCTTGGAATTGAATACCCTATAAGCTCTGTTGTTGGTGGAGTATCCTAGAAATATTCCTTCATCACTTTTAGGGTCCAGCTTTCTCCTTTGTTCACGATCTGCCAGAATATAGCATTTGCTACCAAATACATGGAAGTACTTCACTGTTGGCTTTCTTCCTTTCCAGAGTTCATAAATGGTGGATGAGGTTCCTTTTCTCAAGGTGACCCTGTTATGGACATAACAGGCTGTATTCATAGCTTCAGCCCAAAAATGAATAGGAAGTCATTTGGCATGTATCATTGCTCTGGCAGATTCCTATATGGTCCTGTTTTTCCTTTCTGCAACTCCATTTTGTTGAGGAGTTATAGGTGAAGAGAATTCATGATTAATTCCTTCTGAGGAACAGAACTCATTAAACTTACTGTTTTCAAATTCCTTTCCATGATCACTTCTGATTCTGACAATGCACCCTTCTTTTTCTCTTTGAATTCTTTTGCACAGTTCTTTATAAACTTCAAATACATCATATTTTTCCTTAATGAAGTTAATCCAGGTGAATCTGGAAAAATCATCCACAACAACATAGACATATCTTTTTCCACCAAGACTTTCCACCTGCATTGGTCCCATCAGATCCATATGTAGAAGTTCTAGAACCTTAGAGGTGGTCAGATGTCTTGACTTTGGATGTGACATCCTAGTCTGCTTACCAACCTGACATTCACCACAGACTCTCCCTTCATCAATTTGCAGTCTTGGAATCCCTCTGACTGCCTCCATGGATATAATCCTTTTCATTCCTCTTAGATGTAGATGACCAAGTTTTTGGTGCCACAGTTTCACTTCTTTTTCTTCTTTGGCAATAGAACATACAGTAGAGTAATTAGTGTTCTCAGGCTCCCACAAGTAGCAGTTGTCTTTAGATTTGACTCCTTTCATTACAACTTCTTATTTCTCATTAGTTACAAGACATTCAGATTTGGAGAAGTTGACCTTGAATCCTAGGTCGCATAATTGGCTGATACTTATGAGATTAGCAGTCAAGCCTTTTACCAGCAATACTTCATTTAGATTTGGAACTCCATGGCAGTCCAAGTTTCCAACTCCTTTGATTTCTCCTCTAGCACCATCTCCAAAGGTCACATAACTAGTGGTGTAAGGTTTAACATTGTTGAGAAGATTCTTGATTCCAGTCATGTGAGCTATCAGGGCAGTAGCCTTTTTCTTCCACAGTGGAGTATATGGTACCTTGTTAGACTTAGGTTTGACACCTGGGTTCTTATTAGGATATCCATATAATCTGAAGCAGAATGGCTTTATGTGACCAAACCTCCCACAATGATGACATCTCCATCTTTGATACTTTTTCTTCATATTTCTCTGTTCTCGATGTTGAGTGCTATGTTGTGACATCTGCTTTGACATTTGTTTATCAGGTCTGATCTTCTTGTCTATACCAGATTTATTTGCTGCCACAAATACTAGACCAGACTTGTTTCCCACATTTTGTCCAACCTGAAGGATTTCTTCCAATTTGTCAGTTCCATTTGTCAGCATCTTGACAGATTTGGTCATCTGGTCCAGTTTTGAGTTTAGCATTTGAACTTCCCCTTCTAGATGACTTATAGTATCAATGTCTGCCTTTTTCTCAGCCTCCAACTTTATTATGAGTTTTGTTTGTCTCTCATTTTGCTGACAGACTTCAGCACTTCTGATACATAATTTCTTGTAGGAATCAGCCATTTCTTCAAATGTCACTTCCTCATCACTAGAGTCACTATCAGAGTTACAAATACCAGTTAGTGCAGTAACTAGTTTGGCAGATTCTTCTTCAGAGTTACTTTCTGAATCACAGTCAGACCAAGTAACAGACATTCCTTTCTTTTGTTTCTTAAGAAAGGTAGGACATTCAGCTCGAATGTGCCCATATCCTTCACATCCATGGCATTGAATTCCTCTGTTTTGATTTCCCTTCTCTTCAGACTTTGGTCTTCTGCTGGAGTCATAAGATCTGTTAATGTCAGAAGGAATGTTCTTAACATTTGACCTTGACTTTGGATCCATTCTCTTGATGAGTTTGTTGAATTATCTTCCAAGCATGGCTATAGCTTCTGAAATATTTTATTCTTCATCCTCCTTGTTTTCATCTTCAGTATTAGATACAAGTGCTATGCTCTTGTTTTTCTTGTCGACATTGTCACTGATCCCCATATCAAAGGTATGAAGAGACCCAATGAGTTCATCCACCTTCAAATTGTTGATATCCTGGGCTTCCTCTATAGCAGTTATCTTCATTGCAAATCTTTTAGGCAAGGATCTGAGAATCTTTCTCACCAGTTTTTCTTCTGACATCTTTTATCTCAATGCTCCTGAGGTGTTGGCAATCTCCAAGATGTTCATGTGAAACTCATGAATGGTTTCATCTTCCATCATCCTTAGGTTCTCAAATTTGGTAGTCAGCATCTGAAGTCTTGACATTTTTACCTTAGATGTGCCCTCACGGGTAGTTTTGAGAGTGTCCCAAACTTCCTTGGCCAGTTCACATTGATGTACTAGTCTGAATATGTTTCTATCAATTCCATTGAACAAGGCATTTAATGCTTTGGAATTACCCAGGGCTAACTCATCTTCTTCTTTGCTCCATTCTTCCTCAGGTTTCAGACTGATTGTCCCATCTTTCTCAGTTATAGTGGGATGGTTCCATCCTTTGTCAGCAGCTCTCCAAGCCTTTTTGTCCAGTGATTTTAAGAAGGCAATCATACGAGGTTTCCAGTAGTCATAATTTGATCCATCCAGAATGGGTGGTCTGTTTCCAAAAACTCTTTCTTTGTCCATAGCGCCAGAAAGTGATAACCCTAGATCTCACCCAGTAAGACAGGCAGGGTGCCTGCTCTGATGCCAATTGAAATTCTAGCAGCAGATACTCAATGTCACAGTGAATGTTATGACACAAACACTTGATTATGCTTCACAGCTTTTAATCAAGTAACACAAACACTCATGCTTCAAAGCTTTGAGTGATACATACACCTAACTTGACCTTGCTTCAAAGCTTTAATCAAGTGACACAAACACTCTTGCTTCAAAGCTTTGAGTGATACACAACCCTTACAATCAAAACCTTATCTTGAAGGATAAGAAGAAGAAGAAGAAGAAGAAGAAGAAGAAGACGGTCCTCCTGAACATGGGTCGCAGATTCGGGAACAATTTGCGAGATGAAGTCAACTTATCCCACTCATTTGGAGGGGGAGAAAACCAAGAAGAAAGGAGGGTTCCTAGCCCTGTGGTATCTGACCATGAGACGGACTTTGATGAATACCAATATCCTCCGGCTGAGGATAGATATAAACAGTTTGAAGACCAGTTAAGTGCGATGGAGATCCAGAAGGTACCTGGATTGGACTTTGGTGATTTGGGTTTGTCATCTGTGGTGGTGATCCCTCACAAGTTTAAAGCACCAGCCTTTGCTAAATTCGACGGGGTCTCCTGCCCAAAGCTACACCTCCGTTCGTATGTTAGAAAGATCCAGCCATACACTACTGATAAGAACCTCTGGATCCACTTCTTTCAAGACAGTCTCTCAGGGACTCAACTTGAATGGCTTTATCAGCTAGAAGGGGCTAGCGTCCATAATTGGGAAGACCTTGCTGCTGATTTTTACAAGCAGTACCAATACAATACCGACCTCCAGGGTATGTCTATGGGTGCGAGTGAAGGTTTCAAAGAGTACGCCCAGAAATGGAGGGACCTTGCTGGAAGAGTACAACCTTTGTTGGTTGATAGAGAGCTAGTGGATATGTTTTAGGGGACCTTGTCTGGTCCGTATTTCAACCATTTGATTGGAAGTTCATCGTCCGGGTTTACTGAGCTAATTATGACCGGGGAAAGGGTTGAAGCCGGTATTAAGAGCGGCAAGATACAAAAGGGTGCTTCATCAAGTACCGAGAAGATGCCTTTTAAGAAGGAGTCCAGTGTTGTTTACAGTTCAAAAAGCCAGAATAGACCTGAGCGCCGCCAAGCAGTCAATGCGGTTGTTATATCAAGACCAATTGTTGCCACACAATGCAACAATCAGCTAAGAGTCGAGAGGCCATGAAGACAACTCACTCAGCTCTATATGACCCTGTCTCAGATTCTGCCACAGTTACTAAAGACCAACTTGGTGATTCCGAAGGTAGCCCCGAAGAATCCCAATACAACATCACCACTGTACAATCTGAACGCCCGTTGTGCTTTTCATTCTGATAGCCCGGGGCATGATACGAATGATTGCTGGGTCCTGAAGAATAAGGTATAGGATCTGATTGATGCTAAGGAAATTGAGTTCGAAGCGCCCGAAAAGCCTAATGTTGTGACTACTCCTATGCCCAAGCATGGAGTGAATGTTGCAGATGCAGACTCGTTTGTGATTTTTGTGAAAGACATTGCTACTCCATTGATGACTGTGAAGAAAAACCTTCTGTTAGCCAGTTTATTTCCGGGTTGTGGCAAAGGTTGCCGTTTGTGTTCCGTCCTACCTACTGGTTGCCATCTTTTGAAGTCAGGTGCCCAACGCCTGATGGATAACAAATAAATTATGTTTGAGAAGACTTTTGTTCCTTTGGTTCCTGTTGAAGAAGTTGTTATAATCACCATTTTCGACGATTCTTCCAAGGCTTCCTCGAGAAAGCCTGTTAGAATTACATCTATTCCGAGAATCGCTCCCTTGATCATTATTGTTCCTAGGCCTATCCCCTATATGTCAGATAAGGTTGTCCCGTGGCACTATGGGGCTGACGTATATTATCACGGGGTTAAACAAGACTTGAAGGATGAAGAGGTTGATACTGACGTTAGCAACATTGTTGGATCTAGTAAATTCACCCGCAGCGGAAGACTTTCTCCCCTGAGATCTCTCTACCAACTGTTCGGAAGCCTATTGTTATTACACCTGCCACTATGCCTGCTAGTGTCCCTGCTTAAGTTCCAATCCTTACCCTTGTTGCCGAGTCATCTGATACTCGGGGCAAAGGGATCACCGGTGAGCCTGCCCAGACGGAGGCACCAAGGAAGATTACTGTTGAAGCCTCTAGACAGGAGATAGAGGAAATTCTAAAGATCATCAAGAAAAGCAACTACAATGTAGTCGAACAGCTGGGGAAAACCCCGTCGAAGATCTCTATGTTGTCTTTATTATTGTGTTCAGAGGCCCATGCTAAGGCTCTGATTGCCTTCCTGAAAACTACGCACGTGCCGCAAGAGACATCAGCTGATCAGTTTAAAGATTGCGTGGCTAGTCTGACAGCAGATAATGGGTTGGGTTTCTCCGACGCAGACTTGACTGCTAAGGGGAAGAATCACAATGACGCTCTGCATGTCTCCATTGAATACAGGGGCACTACCTTAGCTCATGTATTGGTGGACACTAGATCCTCGTTGAATGTTTTACCCAAGAAATCACTAGACCGGTTAGACTGTGAAGGGTTGGAGCTGAAGCCAAGTAATATTGTAGTTAGGGCCTTTGATGGGTCCAAGAGGATGGTACATGGAGAAGTGGATATTCCGGTTAAGGTTGGTTCTCAGATATTCGCGTCTACATTCTATGTGATGGACATTCGGCCATCTTATTCTTGTTTGTTGGGTCGCCCGTGGATCCACAAAGCTGGGGCAGTAACTTCTACGCTCCACCAGATGCTGAAATACCCAGTGAAGGGGAAAATTGTTACGGTACGAGGAGAGGAGGAGTACATGGTGAGCCACCTCAACTCTTTCCGGTATGTGGAGATGGACGGGGAGTTCATTGAGACCCTGTTTCAACATTTTGAAGAAGTTCCCCAGACGCTGGTATCAACTGAAATTGTCACTGAAGATCCTCCAATGAAGATGGCTTCCGTCAAGGATGCCCGGGCTGTTGTTGAGAAAGGTGGGTGTGCAAATTGGGGTCAACTCCCTGACTTTGCACATAAGACTAACAAGTTTGGTTTGGGTTTCACTGCAGAAGCTAAAAGGGCTGTTCGGCGTGCACGGATCGGAGGACCTCCCCTGTTTATCAACAATTCAGGAGTAAATGCCATTGAAGATGATGTGGAAGAATCTGAGTTTGACAGTTGGATCTACCCGACTACTGATGGTGGACTAAGCAATTGGACGGCAAAGGACTTCGTCCCAATTTCTTTTATTACCCAATAATGAGACTTTTCTTTTGAATTTGTAACAAACAATTTTTAAACTTTACGGCCCGGTGTCTTACCCGAGGCACCGTGGCTTTGTTTGTGAGGGCTTGATATTTGTCATCTCCATATATCATTATTAAAAGCATTGGACGTTTTTTGCATTTCAAATTTTGCGCTCCTTGTTTTTCTTTTATTATATATTGCAAAACAACTATTTTACACACACTCACATATACAGGTCTACATCCACTCTTGATCCCACTGATAACGACTCTGCTACTGCCGGTTATGACTTCGAAATTCCGATCAACTTAGCCGAAGACGAAGGTGAAGATGATTGCGAAGTGCCTGGTGAACTTGCTAGACTGTTACTTCAGTAAGAGAGGGTTATTCAGCCGCATGAAAAGCCAGTGGAATCAGTAAATTTGGGTATAGAGGTAGACAAGAAAGAGGTCAAGATCGATGCAAATCTGGAGTCTAGTGTTAAGCAACGGTTGATTCAAATGTTGCGCGATTATGTCAAGATCTTTTCCAGGTCTTATGAAGATATGCCTGGGTTGGATACCGATATTGTGGTTCACCGATTGCCTACCAAAGAAGACTGTCCTCCAATGAAACAGAAAGTTTGTCGAATGCACCCAGAGATGTCTGAGAAAATCAAGGCTGAAGTGATGAAACAGTTTGACGCCGGTTTTCTAGCAGTTACTTCTTATCCACAGTGGGTGGCCAACGTGGTTCTAGTACCGAAGAAGGATGGTAATATTCTAATGTGTGTTAACTATAGGGATCTAAATAGGGCAAGCCCCAAGGATGATTTCCCTCTACCTCATATCAACGTTCTGGTTGACAACACCGCACAACATAAGGTCTTCTCCTTTATGGATGGTTTCTCCGGTTATAATCAGATTAAAATTGCTCCCGAAGATATGGAGAAGACAACCTTCGTTACTCAATGGGGTACCTTTTGCTACAAGGTCATGCCTTTCGGATTGAAGAATGTTGGGGCAACGTATCAGCGCGCCATGGTCGCTTTGTTCCATGACATGATCCATCATGAGATTGAGGTATACGTCGATAACATGATTGCAAGATCCCAAACTGAGGAAGAACATCTGGACCATCTTCGGAAGCTATTTGACAAGTTGAAGTTGTACAAGCTGAGATTAAACCCGAACAAGTGCACCTTCGGAGTGAGATCTGGTAAGCTGCTGGGTTTCGTCATGAGAGATAAAGGCATTCAAGTGGATCCTGCAAAGGTGAAGGCTATACAGGAAATGCCAGCTCCCCGAACTGAAAAAGAAGTCAGAGGCTTTCTGGGACGTCTGAACTATATTGCCCGATTCATCTCACACCTAACTGCTACTTGTGAGCCAATCTTCAAGCTACTGAAGAAAGACCAAGTAGTACGATGGAACGATGAATGTCAGGCCGCTTTCAAAAGGATTAAAGAATATCTCCAAGAGCCACCCATTATGATGTCTCCAGTTGAAGGGAGACCTTTGATATTATACTTGACAGTACTCGACAATTTGATGGGGTGTGTGTTGGGTTAGCATGACGAGTCTGGTCGGAAAGAGCATGCTATTTAGTACCTTAGCAAAAAGTTTACCAACTGCGAGACCCGATACTCGTTGCTCGAGAAAACTTTCTACGCTTTGGCATGGGTTGCTCGCCGGCTGAGACAGTATATGCTGACTCACACTACTCTATTTATCAAAGATGGATCCAATCAAGTATATCTTCGAGAATCCTGCCTTGTCCGGAAGAATAGAAAGATGGAAGATGATCTTGACTGAGTATGACATTCAATACACGACCCAAAAGGCAATCAAGGGAAGTGTGTTGGCAGATCATCTGGCACATCAGGCAGTGGACGATTACCAGTCTATGAACTTTGAATTCCCGGATGAGAGCATCATGATAGTGACTGACTGTGAGACACCTGGACCGGATGAAGGACCTGAAGAAGGATCCCGATGGTCTATGTACTTTGATGGAGCTTCAAACACTTTGGGTAATGGCATTGGGTCCGTGATCATATCTCCTAAAGGCTCTCATACTCCGTTTATCGCCCGACTATGTTTAAACTGCACCAATAACATGGTGGAGTATGAAGCATGCATTATGGGTCTTCGAGCAGCTATTGACCTAAGGATTAAGTTCTTAAGTGTCTTCGGAGATTCCGCTCTCGTGATCAGTCAGATCAAAGGCGAGTGGGATATGAAACACCCTAATCTTATTCCTTACAAGGAGTATGTGTTGACGTTGCTTCCACACTTCGAAGAGATAACTTTTGAACACTTCCCTAGAGAGGAGAATTAGTTAGCGGACGCGTTAGCTACGATGTCTTCTATGTTCAAAGTCAATTGGGACAACGAAGCTCCCCAGATTACCATTGAAAGGTTGGACGAACCTGCACATTATTTTGATACTGAGACTGAAGAGGCAACAGATAAACCAAGGTTTCATGAGGTGAAGAGGTATCTTGAGGCTCAGGAATACCCCGAGGGTGCATCTGTTAATGATAAGAAGTTCCTGAGGAGGTTCACGGCGAAGTTCTTCATCAGCAATGGCATTCTTTACAAGTGTAACCATGATTCAACCTTATTGCGTTGTGTGGATAAGAACGAAGTAGAAAGGATCATGATAGAGTTACATGAAGGTACTTTCGGAACTCATTCTAGTGGACACACCATGGCAAAGAAAATCCTGCGGGCAGGATATTATTGGTCCACAATGGAAGCCGACTGTTATCAGCATTCTCAGACCTGTCACAAGTGCCAAGTCTATGCTGATAAGGTGCACATGCCTCCAGTACCTCTAAACGTTATGACAACTCCTTGGCCTTTTGCAATGTGGGGCATCGACATGATCGGCGAGATCAGACCTACGTCATCTAACGGGCATCGTTTCATCTTGGTAGCTATTGATTACTTTACGAAGTGGGTTGAAGCAACTTCCTTCGCTACCTTAACCAAGAACGTCATGGCACGGTTCATTCGGCATAATCTGATCTGTCGATATGGTGTACCAGAGAGGATTATTATGGACAATGGTACAAATCTCAACAATAAGATGATCACTGAGCTCTGCAAGCAGTTCAAGATACAACATCACAACTCTTCTCCTTACCGGCCGAAGATGAATGGGGTTGTAGAAGCGGCTAATAAGAACATTAAGAAGATCGTGCAGAAGATGACGATGACGTACAAAGATTGGCACGAGATGTTACCTTTTGCTATTCATGGGTATCGTACCTCAGCGCAAACGTCAACAGGGGCAACACCCTATTCCTTGGTATATGGCATGGAAGCAGTCTTGCCCATTGAAGTTCAGATACCCTCTCTTCGGATCATGAAGGATGAAGGTTTGAGCGAAGATGACTGGATTCGGACCCGGCTTGATCAGTTGAACTTAATCGACGAAAAGAGACTTACTGCTATTTATCATGGTCAAACGTATCAAAAACGAATAATTAAGGCATTTAACAAGAAAGTTAGACGACAAGAGTATCAAGTTGGGGATCTGGTAATCAAGCGCATTATCCTACCTCAAGGTGATCCCAGGGACAAATGGACCCCTACTTAAGAAGGGCCATTTGTGGTTAAGAACATTTTCTCAGGAGGAGCAATGATTCTAACCACCATGGATGGTGACGACCTTCCTCACCCCGTCAATGCAGACATAGTGAAAAGATACTACGCATAAACAAAGACCCGCTAGGTCGACTGGCCTAGGCAAAAATAAGGGCTTCTCGGTGAACCAAAAGGGTTCAGGAAAAAATAAGGGATGAAAATAAAAAAAATATGTACACCCGGCAAGTCGAAAACCTGAAAAGGCGGCTTGGGAAAAAAAGGGTATCCTGGTGGACTGAAAAACGGAAAGGGCGGTCCAGGCAAAAATTAGGGATCAAAGCATTACACTATGTCTCATTGGATCACCTTGCAACCAGACTTCGGTATCAACTATCAAGCTCGGACGGCACTAATCAATCTGATCTACCTTCAACCAAGCAGCAAAGTAATGAGATGCTCGAGGACATAAAGGCAATAGCAGAGTTGGAACCCAGTGGGATTATTCACATAGCTGTTTTGTTTAGTTTTTCACAAATTGTGTAAATTCTATTATTCGGCGGCGTTCTCTTACTAGGACGTCAGCCTCTTGTACAAAAACGCCTATTTACAGGCCAAACTTCAAAATCAATACAATTCATTTTCAAAGAAATTTCAAACTGTTTTTCCTTTTTCTGTTTTGTTTTGCAAAGAACGTCCAATGTTCATTTTTTATATATGCATTTGACATTAATTGCTGCTCATGAATATTTACATGCGAAACAAAAGACCATTACTTGTAATATCAGAAATAGGGGCAAATAAGAATTGTCCTAACTGTACAGTTGCTCTGTCTACCAGGTACAAGGTAAATTTAGCTGAAGAATGTGGCTAAGGTGCTTTCACTCCCCCGCAGAGTAAGAGAAGGCAGTAATATTAGCTCTCCCCAACTGAGACTCACAACCGCGAATGAATCGGTAATATTCTCTCCAAGCAGAGTTTATCTACCATCAGCACTAAAAAGTCTTACCATCCCCGGCGGAGTATAGAATATCCCCAGTGGAGTTTGAAAATTCTCCCCAGCGCAGTCTGAAAAAGTTTCCCCATAGGAGTGTGGAGAATTGTCCACAGTAGACTTTGGAAGATTGTCCCCAGTAGAGTCTAAAAGGTTATCCCCAGTGAAGTCGCAACTGAAGATCATCCCCAACGGAGTTCATTCCTTTCACCAACAGAAACTCACATCCCCAACGGGGATCATTATCACCAGCAACGGTAATTCATCCCCAGCTGAATCTATCAACAGAATCCTCTACAGAGTATCTCTTCCCCACAGAGTAATCTCCTCATAAGTATGTTCCCCAGCGGAGTTATCTTCTCTTGCAGGTTTATTCTCACAATCATCTTCATTCTCTATCCCCGGCGAAAACGAAGAATTCATCTCTTTTCTCCAGCTAAAAACATTACATTCCATACATCATGACACATGCATATACGCATCATACAACACAATCTCATTTATTTTGATAACATCATTGCTTGATACATATCATGAATTACATACAACTAACCTTTATCTTTCAGGAAGGATGCGGTTAAATTCTCACAAAATTAAAAGCTATGAAGCTTTTTCCTCCGTTGAATTACAGACAGGTTCCTAAATCTCAGCAGAGAAGTTTTCTCAGTTGAATTACGGGCGAGTTCTTAAATCTCGATGAAGATGTTTCCCAAAGTCGAATTACTGACAAGTTCTTAAAACTCAGCAGAGATGATTTCTCAGTTGAAGTACAAACAAGTCCTAAATCTCGACAAAATTTTCCTCTGTTGAATTACAGACAAGTTCCTAAATCTCAGCAGAGAAGTTTTCTCAGTTGAATTACGGGCGATTTCTTAAATCTCGATGAAGATGTTTCCCAAAGTCGAATTACTGACAAGTTCTTAAAACTCAGCAGAGATGTTTTCTCAGTTGAAGTACAGACAAGTCCTAAATCTCGACAAAATGTTCTTCCGTTGAATTACAGACAAGTTCCTAAATCTCAGCAGAGAAGTTTTCTCAGTTGAATTACGGGCGAGTTCTTAAATCTCGATGAAGATGTTTCCCAAAGTCAAATTACTGACAAGTTCTTAAAACTCAGCAGAGATGTTTTCTCAGTTGAAGTACAGACAAGGCCTAAATCTCGACAAAAAAGTATTCCTATGTTGAATTATAGACATGTTCCTAAATCTCAGCAGAGAAGTTTTCTCAGTTGAATTACGGGCGAGTTCTTAAATCTCGAAGAAGATGTTTCCCTCAAGTCGAATTACCGACAAGTTCTTAAATCTCAGCAGAGATGTTTTTCTCAGTTGAAGTACAGACAAGGTCCTAAATCTCGACAAAGTTCCTCCGTTGAATTACAGACGAGTTCCTAAATCTCAGCAGAGAAGTTTTCTCAGTTGAATTACGGGCGAGTTCTTAAATCTCGATGAAGATGTTTCCCAAAGTCGAATTACTGACAAGTTCTTAAAACTCAGCAGAGATGTTTTCTCAGTTGAAGTACAGACAAGTCCTAAATCTAAACAAAATGTTCCTCCGTTGAATTACAGACAAGTTCCTAAATCTCAGCAGAGAAGTTTTCTCAGTTGAATTACGGGCGAGTTCTTAAATCTCGATGAAGATGTTTCCCAAAGTCCAATTACTGACAAGTTCTTAAAACTCAGCAGAGATGTTTTCTCAGTTGAAGTACAGACAAGTCCTAAATCTCGACAAAAAAGTATTCCTCTGTTGAATTACAGACAGGTTCCTAAATCTTAGAAGAGAAGTTTTCTCAGTTGAATTATGGGCGAGTTCTTAAATCTCGACGAAGATGTTTCCCTCAATTCGAATTACCGACAAGTTCTTAAATCTCAGCAGAGATGTTTTTCTCAGTTGAAGTACAAACAAGATCCTAAATCTCGACAAAGTTCCTCCGTTGAATTACAGACGAGCTCCTAAATTTCAGCAGAGAAGTTTTCTCAGTTGAATTACGGGCAAGTTCTTAAATCTCGACGAAGATGTTTCCCCTCAGTTGAATTATGGGCAAGTTCTTAAATCTCAACAAAGATCAGATTTCCCCAACGGAATCTTCCACAACAACAGATATATAAGCTCTCTCTAAGGAATCTATTATGCGATCGACACTCCTTCAGATGGCATCTTTAAGCCCATCCTCCGTCGGCAATCTCCAAATGGCATCTATAAGCCCATTCCTGACATCACAAGGCTGATACCACTTCATGCGAGGGCAAATTTTTGGGCACTCTAGTGTTCAATCATCTTCCACCTTCGGATCACGAAAGGCATGAAAGCCAATCTACATCCTCAGGTTTAAGAAGATTGAACAGGGGAAGCTGTTGTACCTCAAAATTTTCCCTCCCATATTTCTCAAAACATTGTAAGATAAATCTCCAGATTGCTCAAAGTAGTTCAAGAGTTGGTCAGACAAGCTATCTCCTAAGACAGTCTACCCCAAATTAGGGTTTTGTGTTGCATTAAGAACCTTGAGTCCAAGTGACCCCAAGTGCTCCCCAATGTCCTAATATGTTCTCAAGATCATCCATGTCAAGTTTCAAGCCTTGCAGAGGAAGTTTGCTCAGTCAATTGCTCAAAGGTCAAAAAATCGACTGTGTTAGGGCAAAAGTCAATTGTGACCCAAATACAGTCAAACTTCAATATTTTTTGTAAACATTATCATTTTGAAGTATATTTCATCATTTGATAAAGGGTTGATCATGATTCATCAAGGATTGCTCAAAATTCATCAAGATTCAAAAGTTGCTAAATTAGGGTTTTGTGATAAAAGTCAACTCAACTTTGACCAAGCATAACTTTCTCATACTTTATGAGAAATGACCCATCAAAATCTCATTTTGAATAGGATGCAATTTCCTACAATCCATATTCATACCCCAAGTTCAAAATATGCACTCACAAGAAGTTATGAATTTTGACATTATAGGTCATTTTGAAAAGTAAACAAAAACACCTTTTTTGTCAAAGCTTATAACTTGATAATGGAATATCAAAATGAGATGAGACCAAAAGGGTTGATTAGAGTACATCTCAAGCTTTCTAAAAATTCCAATAACACTTCCAAATGTTCAAAATTGAAGAAGTTATACATTGTTAAAGTTGGACTTTTTTGCAAAATTGCCAAAAGTCAACTATACCCAAAACTTCAAATTTTGCCAAATGGGCTCATTCTTTTTCACTTGTTTTGAGTTTTCCTTATTGCCCACGTGCTCTAGATTTGGCCATGTGTCCATATCACATTTTTATTATTTAATTTGATTTTTATTTGAATTAATTCATTTTAAATCAAATAAAATCACATAAAATCTAAGGCATTGATAACAAATGATTTTCTGATCATTTCAGGCTCCAATTACAGTTAGCTTTGCAATCAAACTCGTATTAAGCCATGTGGGTACAAAAAGATGTGATTTAGGCCAAGTTTGGAAAGCTTTAATGGAAGAATCAAATCAAATTCAAGAGCATTGATAGGGCAAGATTTGAACAAAGTTTGTTACCCTAATACACTGAGCATTACATAAGCAAACGAAAGACATAAAAATTAGGGTTGGAATTCAATTGTGGAGGCAGAACCAAACTTACAAAAACCAAAAAAAAGTGTGACTTTGAAATCAAGGTTAGAGACATTTTTAGGGCTTGAGACTTGTTTCATTCGATTGCTGGCCATCTCCAGAAACTAACCCAATCCAAGTCACGCGTTTTCAAGCTTCCTAGAGCGCTGTAAGTCTCACGGATCCGCCCCATTCTTGATTTCGATTCACATTATTCTTGCATCTATAACAAAAACTAATTGCATATTTGTAATCCTCACATCATTTACAAGCTTTTCACATCATTTGATTTTGATTATCTGACCTGTAGCAAAATCTACCATTATTAGGGTTTTGTTCTTGTTTTTGGGGTTTTCTGTTTCAGGGAAAATTGGCCATAATATTGGCCATGGTTATGATCAGTGGTTTGAGACGAACTCAACCATGTCCTTAGAAATTGTTTTCATAGCCTGAGGAGGATTTTGGAATGAAGCTGCACTTTTTTCTACGGATAAAAATCCGCAGGTAAAGTTACAGTTCTGGGAGGACATGGACGAAGACGTGTCGTCCACCCATTTGCTCGTTCAAAATTACGCGCGCGTTTTTTTTATTTTCTGGCAATAAAGTTTGTTTTATATATTATATTTCATTTGCATTATTATTAACAAAACAACAACACGCCCCAGTGGTGGCCACATAAGCGCTTAGAGACCCAAAGGCTGGAGGTCAGGGGTTCGATCCCTGCCTCCAACACTTGTTGTTTTTTCATTTTCTTTCAGGCGATCAGGTGCGCGCATAGGCCAGATTTTCATCATACTCCCTCACTCTTCAGCATGCCAGATGGCCAAATGGCCAGATCTGGTGGTCAGTGTTGGAGGTCCACCAAAGAGTCAGGTCAACGCATATGCAGCAAATCAAGAAAGTCAATTGGACCTTCAGCTAATGGGCCAACAAATTTGCTTTCCACACCTCCAGATTTCAGACCCACTCTATCTTTCTCATATATTTTATTTAATAGTTTATTTTATTTAATTACTTTATTTTTATTTAATTAATTTTCTAACCAATCAATTAATTTAATTTTTTATCAAAAAGCACAAAAATACTTTTTTCATCCAATTAAATTTTAGAACTTTATTTTTATTTTTATTAATAAATACTAACTAATTAATTAGGTTTAATCCTAGAATAACTTTAATTTATTTTTTGTAAATATTAATTAGAAATAATTAGGTTTTAATTCATTTAATTAATTTTATTTTCTTTCTTAAATTAACAAAAACTCAAAAAAAAAATATCATTTATTATTTTTCACCAATTAATTAATTTAGTATTTAATTTTAGGATTAATTTCTTTTCTTAAATAAAAAACAACAAAAAAAGCTTTTTTTTTTTTAAAAAGGGTCAAAACCCTAATATCGCATTCAATTTAATTTCGCGTTGCGCTTTATTTATCTTTATCCAATTAATGTATCTGCTCCCGGTTTGTAATAGTTAAATAGGACATTTATTTATTTTACCGCTTTATTTTATTTTCAAAGGGTTTCTTTTGGCGATGTAAATACCAGACGCCTTGTAATTTAATTTCCGCATTTTAATTCTGTAAATTATAACTGTTAGCTGTTTGATAATAGGGTTTGCATGACAAGACTGAATGCTTAATCTTAAAATCAAATTAGATCACCCTTAACATGTGCAAAGATAAAAATAACTGAAAATGACACACTCGCACATGCGCACTCTTAGGGTACACCCTACCTGGTTGCCTTCGTACATAGTCATTGAGTATAGGTCACTTTAGAGGTCGTCCTCTTGTCTAAAAGATAATAGTCGCCTCGAAACGGTTGCCTCGGATATTGTTGCCTCAAACAAATGATCTAAGACATTAAGGTTACCGCTAAGGCGTCCTAACATTGCTTTAGTGACCGTAAGTCCCTCATTCGAATTGACCCTCAAACTCCAACAACGATGCTACCTACTCACTAATAGTGGGGTAGCATTGTCTAAAGTAAACTAGCATATAACGATTCCTTTTTCGAGTAGGTAGATAGTTCTTAGATACTTGCCCATCCAAAACAAAACAAGTTTTTCACACTTACACACTTTTTTTCAAACAAAGTTTTCAAAAACACTTCATTACACTCTTGAGGACAGAAGAAAGAGTTAAATCGAAGTTAAAAAACCAAAACTTTTCAAACCCACAAGCACAAAGAAAACATTTTTGAAAATGATGAGCAAGTACCTAAGAGCTCGTAGATAACTACGGATAGAATGGGTGCTAATACCTTCCCTTTCTATAATCTACCCCCCGTACTCAGAAATATCTCAAAAAAGGAATTTTTCTGTGCTTTTTTCCTTTTCCTTGTTGGATAAAATAAAAGTCGGTGGCGACTCTTTCTTACCGCGATATTTTGCGAAAACAAACGCAAAAACACAAACCAGCATTCCAAAAACAGTCAGTTCTTCCCACCGTATCACAGCTGGCTCAAGCAAAGTAGCTAGATGTGGGAGAATATTTTCACCCAATATCTCACCACCAGTTGTTACAAAAACGCCCATCCACATTACTGTTGCCAAGCCAAGTACCGATACAAGAGGGAAGGAATAGGTTGTAGAACTTGATGTGATTGAAGGACCCTCCAAGGACGTAGCTGATGAAGAACCCTCCGCTCGCGAGATGGACGAGATTTTGAAGATCATAAAAAGAAGCGACTTCAAGATTGTAGAACAGTTGGGACAAACCCCTTCTAAGATTTCAATGTTGTTATTGCTGCTTTGCTCTGATGCCCATGCTCGAACATTAATCAAGTTCCTGAAAAAATCTCATGTCCCCCATGAGACAACAATAGACCAATTTGAGAATTGCATGGCTAGCCTGACAGCTGATAATGGCTTGGGATTTTCAGATGCTGACTTAACACCTCTCAGGAAGAGTTACAATAAAGCTTTACATGTTTCTGTCGAGTGCAAAGGGACTACCTTAGCACATGTGCTAGTCGACACTGGTTCTCCTCTGAATGTATTACCCAAGAGGGCGTTGGACCGTCTTGACTGTGAGGGTTTAGTCTTGAAGCCAAGCGATATCATCGTAAGGGCATTTGATGGATCAAAGAGGACTGTCCATGGGGAGGTAGATCTTCCAATCAAAGTGGGCTCCCAAATCTTCAACTCCACCTTCTACATTATGGATATTCGTCCTGCCTATTCTTGTCTGTTAGGTCGCCCGTGGATCCATAAAACTGGGGCAGTAACCTCTAAATCTATCCATAATCAGAAGATTACACAACTATTTGAGCTATGATCCAAGTGTTTGAGTCTTTGTCCAAGTGATTATTCCATTAATGGAACAAAGTTCACACTTCCATTTTGGAAAAGTGACTTTAATCACAAAGTCAATGCATAGAGCTTTGCACTTGTTTCTTCTGATCACAAGCAATGTCAAAGGCAAAAGAAACATGTCTAGAGCCTCCCATAAACTCAAGCCATGCTTGTACTATGCCTTGAAACCATATTGTCACTTTTCTTCAAAATCAAGTAACATAGCCTTAAGTCTAGATCTTGTGTTTCTGACCTCCTCAAGTGCACCAACCTTTTCCATATAATTATACAATTGTATTGCAACATAACACACGCTTAAAAAAGATCCCAAACTCCCTGAAAACTCAGATTGCACAAAACATCCATCTTTGTGTCATTTCTGATTTTGAACTTCAATCTTCAAAATCGCTCGTGCATTTCTTAGCCTTTTAGTTTCAAAAGCTTCCTCATATCAAATACAAATTATCCATGTCCCTGTTTGCAGACTGTAATATCATCTTCATCAACTTCCATAGCCAAAAATAGAGCATTGCAGTTGGACTTCTCCAGGCCATTTCAGCCACTCTCAACTCAAATTAAGCATTGCATTAGCTTCCTAGAGGTCCAAGGAACTTAACATGATCATCACCACTGCCTGAAATAAGCTCAAATCCATTTCACGATTTCCATTTTTTTGGTATTTTTATTGAACTTCTATCTTCATATTCAGGCATTATTTGACTTTGATTTGTGAAGATAAAATGTAGACATCATTGCCCTGAAACTATACATGTCCATAGATTTCATTTATTTTGATTGAGCTAGGAGAATTTTGAGTTTGAACTTTCTGAAATATTTAGGTCAGAATTTGGTACTTTTAGAAATTCTCATTCATCTTTGATTTATAGCTTATGATATTTATATGGTTGGATTCGTGTGACAAAATGGAGCAATTTCCATGTTTACATTTTTGCAAATGGTTGAGAAATGAGCAAGTTACAGATCCTTTGGTTGGAGGTTGAAGATGAAGTCATTTTCAGGACTGGATTGATGTTATGTATTTTTTTTTGCTTATGTTAACGGATGTACAGCCACCCCAGTGGTAAGGCAACGCGCTGGTAACCTCAAGGTCACGGGTTCAAGACCCAGCGCTGCCTTTTTGCTTTTTCTTTTACATTTTCACATTTTTTTGTTTGTTTGCAGCGTTGGGCTCCCCTTTGTTGGGCCTGACCCTTTTTTGCTTATTTTATTTCGTGTTTCATTTTCTAACCCCCCTAACTTTTCTTTATATTTTTCTTTATATTTTATTTTTCTTCATTATTATTATTATTATTATTAATATTAATATTTTTATTATTATTATTATCATTATTTTCATAAATCATATGAAAAATCTAAAAAATATTTTTTTTATTCATTAGTCATACTTATATATTTATTTGCTCTATAAAACCAAAAGACTAAAAAAACATTTTTCTAAAACAAATTAATTTCTTTTTTTTTCCTAAATAAATAATTTTTAGACTTAGGATAAATTAGTATATTATTTTATTTTTTTAGTTAAAATTAATTTAGAACTTAGGTTATTTTAATTAATTAATCTTCATTTTATTTTTATTAATTTAAAACCTTTTCATAAAAAAACCCTAAAAAAAATCCTTTTCAAATTAGTTTCTTTTCTTAATTAGTTTAAGTTAATTTTGTTTAATTTTAATTAATCATTTCCTTTATTTAGGTCAAAATAAACCCTTTCATAAAAACAACAAAAATCATTTCTTTTTCCATTTATATTATTGCATTTTATTTTCAATTTTGTACAATATTCAATATGGTTGTATTAGATAATTAGGTTTAATTTTCTTGAAATCCCCATTTGTAAATTTGTACACCCCCCTCCCCTAATGATGTAATAGCGTAGTAATTTTACTTTTTGCAATTCATTGCTTTATATAAATGCTAGTAATTATGGTTTGTATGAGAAGATAAAATCAACAAGTAGCAAATCTTAATCAAAGACTAAACAAAGCATGAAAATCAATACACTTGCACACAAGCACCCCTAGGGTAAAATCCACTTGGTTTCCTTATAAAAAATGGCCATGTTATGCATGTGAGGTATCTTAGCAAAAACAAGCAAAAATACAAGATTATAGTCCCTCGATGACGCTATCTATGTTGCCTTTTCAAAATGATCTTAGTCCCTAAGGAAAGATGCTAAGATACCTTGCAACATTTCTAATCATGGTTATACGATGACCCGTTCCCGTCCCGTTTACATCCAAATATAGGGTTACTTACCAAATTAATCGTAAGATGACAATGTCAAAGGAAAGAAGAAATAAACATGAAAGACTTTTTAGTAGGTAGAATGTTCCTAGTTACTTGCTCACTTTCAAAACAAAATATCCTTTCTATTTTCAAAACAAACACCAACACTTTCAAAAACATCTTTAAAACTTGAAAACATTTTCAAAAGATTAACACTTTGTATACATTCTTACGAACGAGAAACATTACAAAGTTTTCCTAAACGATGGAGCCTTTTTCAAAATACTTTTAAAAAACCATACAAAGCACAATTTCAAACAAAAGCAAGTGATCTAGGAAGTAACTAAGAGCCCATGGAAAACCATGGATGAAAAGGGTGCTAATACCTTCCCTTTTCATAATCTACCCCCCGAACTCAAGAAACAATCTCAAAGGTCTTTCATGTGCTTTTTTCACCTTTCCTTTTGGATAAAATAAAAGCCGGTGGCGACTCTTGCTAACCGCAACATTTGCGATAAAACACAAAACAACCAAGTCAGTTCTCCCACCGTATCACAGAACTGGCGACTCTGCTGGAGATTATTCTAAAAGTGGGTTTACCTTAGGGTTAGATCACATTTACTTGCTTTCTTTGTTTTACTTGTATGCTTTACATTATGGTTCTTTGTTTGGGTTTGAATCCTCTACCGGGATTTGGGTTACCTTATAGGTAAGTAGCAATACATTGTGGAAACTGTGTGGGGTATACCGACACGTTCTAAGCAATAGCTACGTTAGTGCAACATATTTATGGATACCGGTAGCCCTTGAGTAGTCAAGAAGAATACGGGGCCGCTGAGTGATGTCATGAAGCACTAATGAACTTTTAGAACCTTTACTTGACCAACTTGGCCTTTAGGATGTAGTGAGATGACCGGCTTTGGTGCAGTCCGAAGTTGGTAGATACTCGATACTACACACATTGAGGTTTAGTTTTTTGGGATATTTCGGTCGCCATTAAAGAGGCTTGAGCTGAAACAATGCCCAAGGAAACAAACTAGTGATATTGAGCTCCTTAGAACCCTGTTACTTTTGCTATGACAGGTTTGAGCCAACTAAACTTCAAGAGGGTACTTACCTATGAGACTCCATGCAAGCCTAAACCTAAGGACTTGTTTGATTTGTTTGTATATATTTACTTATACATAACATCATAAACATCATAACACCATACTCATACTCACTAACCATTTCAAGGATTTTTGGGATTTATCTTTTTTCTGTTTTGTAGGACATGGATTCTATTCGCAGGAAAACCATTCAAGTCAATCTTGTAAGGATCCCTCCTCAACTTAAAGAGTTAGCATCAAGGGTTCCCAAAAATTCTCCATTTACCGAAAGACATGGTCGCCTACTAAACTTAGTCACCTCCAACACTGGTGAAGACATGATGAAGGTGCTCTTTCAGTTCTTTGATCCCTTACACCATTGCTTCACATTTCCCAATTATCAACTTGTACCAAGTTTGATAGAATTCTCCTGACTCTTGAGGATTCCCATTCTCAATCAACTACCTTTCAACGGTACAAAAAAATATCCAAAGCCAGAAGATGTTGCTCAAGCTCTACACTTGCAACCATCTGATATCACAACTAATTGGGAAACAGGGAGTGGTGTCAGAGGTTTCCTAGCAAAGTTCTTGTTTGAGAAAGACCAAAACTGTTGGAACTCTTTGGATTTGCAAGCCTTTGAGGAAATTGTGGCTCCCCTCATCTATGGGATGGTTTTGTTTCCAACTGACTAACTCATAGATGAGAACGCCGTCAAAATCTTCATGTCTCGTAACCCAGTGCCTACTTTGCTAGGGGACATCCTACATTCCTTTCACACTCGTACTATGAGGAAAAGAGGTATCCTTATGTGTTGTACTCCCCTTTTGGAAAGATGGTTTATTTCACATCTTCCCCAATCTGTGTTGAAGAATTAGCAAGGTTCGAGGTGGTCCTATAGGTTGATGATGCTCAGACATTCAGACATTCATTGGTGTTCCCGATCCATAGAGAATATTACTATCATCGACCGTTGTGGAGAATTCCATAATGTCCCTTTACTTGGCATTAGAGGAGGAATTACCTACAACCCTTTCTTAGCCTTAAGACAGTTTGGTTACGCCCGAAGGGATGGTCCACACAAGATGCTTATTCAAGGTTTGGTATTTGACTACGAGAGCAACGATCAAGGTCACCTCCAGAGGTTTATCCGATCCTGGGGGATGTTGGACAAGGTGGATATCAAGACACTAGGACACAATAATTCCATTCCCCTCGAACCTTACCTTAAATGGGTATGAGCTCGTGCTCAGAAACTTGTGATGCCTTATCCCTCCATCTTACTAGTCATCATGGAGCCTGTGGTCGAAAGAGATGTTCCCTACACTATCCTCCATCCCGACATGCCTACCTCTCTCGAAGACTTACAAAAGGGTTGGATCCAGCTAAAGGAAGAATGAGATACTTTTGAGGATCAATTCTATGCTAAAGAAAAGAGAGTCTTGGAGCTTACGAAACAGCTACAAGAAGAGCAAAGTGTGAACGCCTATCTCGCGCCGAAGAGGGTGCGTTCGGTCTTTTTATCTTAGAAATTTTTTGTAAGCCCAAGAGGCATGATGTAATATTTCTTGTTTTGTCTAATGAAAATTAACATTTGTTCATTCTTTTGTCTATACAAATTTAAATTTCATTAATCCTTGAAATCATTTGCATGTTGTTGTACCCCAAAATTTTCCCTCTCATTTCACAAGGGATCACCCTGGATCCCAGGTTTGCTTCTATCAAGTTTCCAGGCCTTGAACTATCAATTTTTCCAAGCAAGTCATTCACAAGGGGAAAATGGTCATTGGCACGCGGAGAAGTCTAACTTTGACTTTTAGATCAAAATCAAATCTCAAAAATCATATTTCATCAAGACATGTTGGAATATGAAGTCTGTTTCATCAGGAAATTTAAAAGTCAAATTTTTACTTTGGAAAAGTCAAATTCTAAAGTACTTAGAAATTTTTCTAAGTGTTTAAGGATTACGACAATTTCAGAACTTATGACCAGTTTATCACTGAAGCACTCAGCAAATTCTGGATATTCTCAAGACAGAGTTTGGTCAGAACTTCTGGGTAAGTTTTCACAAAAGCTTCAGTCAGAGTTTGCCAGGGTAATTCAAAGAAGGTTAATAAGCGTGCTGCAAGCTTTCTAGAAAGTCTGAAAGTTCCTTCAGAACATGCTGGAGTCAGAAGATAAGAGGATCAGAAGGTTAGATGCTATGCTGAAGCATAACTTCTAATCCAGAGTCAAGCAAGGATGCAGAGTTTCACATGGAAGGATTTCTGATTTGATAAATCTCATCATCATTTAATGCTCACAACCACTTCTGAGTTATTATCCAAAGGATTTCCCCCACGTGTACCCCTACTGTCTTGGGAAGACAAATTGTTGTGCAAAAGTATGCTAGGCCCATGCGCCGCTTCTACTTTTCCTTAATTCATGCTTACCAATCCAGCTTAGGCGTTGTTAACCATCCTACTTGATGCATTGAACCACACTTGTTTAAGCTTACTTCAAGAGTAAGTCAGCATCTAGCATAAGACGTTGGTGCCACTTGACCCCTCCAAACTACAAAACCTTTGCCTATAAAATAGAACACCTTTGGCCATTGAAAAGAGGTCGGAAAAATTTGAGATAAAGGTGTGGAATTTGAGAAAGAAAAGCCTTGAACCCCTGCAAAAATTCCAAGAGTCCAAAAAGATTGCAAACACAAAAATACAAAACCTTAGCATTTGATTCTTGCATTAAAGCTCCATTTTTTCTTAGGTTGTTTCCTGACCAAAACCACCCATACAGTTCCTAATATATATTCAAAAGCCATCCAAAATTCTGTAATCAAACAGTAACACATTCTCCACCAATATCCACTTCAAAGGATCAGAACTTTATCCCTTGGTTGTTCTAGAATTTTCTAAATCATTTACAACCCAAGTTGAAAGTTTCCAACCTGCTGAAAACGTGAGGAAGCTGTTCAGAACACCACAGGTGGTCAGAATCAGATTCCAGCTCCCAGAATATTTCCCAGCTGCAAGGTAAGTTCCTGATGACTCTCATCATATTATTTAGGCATTGTCAGACATTGCATATTTAACACAATGTAGATATTCTGATCCTGATGATGTACATATTCTGAGATTTCATGCATCTGCCTGCCTAAATAAAGGGAATTCCAGTTCAGAGTTTCATAAAGAAATTAGGACTCAGAATTAGGATTAGCAAATTCATGTTGCTTCTGATTTGTGTTTCTGATATTTTTTGAAACTTTTCATAACTGTCATGTGTGCAACTTCTGTTCTGTTAAGAAATGACTAAGTTGCAGATGTTCTGACTAGCATGGAGAGAGGCAAAGTTCTGACAGTTGCATCAGAACTTCTGAAAACTTCTGAATTCTCAGAAGATCCAGAACTTCTGAACTTCCACATTTCTACTAACGTTGTTTCTGTTTGTGCAGTAAGTCAGAGTCAGAACTTCTGACTTCTTCTATTTTCAACATTTGCGCTGATTCTGTTTTCTTTCTCTTTTATTATTTTTTTGCTATCATATTTATTTTTCATTAATCAAAAATACCAAAAATATTTCATATTCACATATTATATTTTCTTTTAACATAAAAAGACAAAAAATATTTTCTTAAACAAAACTTATTTCTGTTCTTAAATAAATAAGCATTTTCCATTTCCTGTACATTCTTATCTATTTCAATATGGTTGTAATAGTAACTTAGGGTTTAATTTTCAATCCTCATTCATAAATATGTACCCCCATTCCCAATATATTTTAATAGCGTAGGACTTTACATTTCTGCACTGTTATTGCTTTCATATATTGTTAGTAACTAGGGTGTGTATGGCAAGACTAAAACCAATGTTAGAAAACCCTAATTCAAGACCAAAATTATGCATGCAACCAAATACACTTGCACACTAGCACCCCTAGGGTGATACCACTTATTGCCTTACGAAAATGGCCATGTTATGCATTTGGGATGTCTTAGCACAAACAAAATCAAAAATACAAGATCATAGTCCCTCGATGACGCTATCAAAGTTGCCTTTCAAAATGATCTTAGTCCCTAAAAGAAAAGTTCTAAGTCATCTCACAACATTGCTATCATGGTTATATGATGACCCAATGCTCGTCCCTTCACATCTAATGATGGGGCTTATTACCAAAACAATGGTAAGATAGCAACGTCTAAAGGAGGAGGAAAAGCACATCTAAGACCTTTTGAGTAGGTAGATTACTTTTAATTGCTTGCTCAATTTCAAAACAAACATCCTTGCTATTTTCAAAAACAATCACATAAAGTTTCAAAACACTTTCCAAACGTGAAATATTTTCAAAAGCTCAACACTTTTGTATGCATTCTTAAGAACGAGGATCATTACAAAAGTTTGCCTAAACGATGGCACCTTTTCCAAATACTTTCAAAACCCACAAAGCACATTTCAAACAAAAGCAAGTGATCTAGCAAGTAACTAACAGCCCGTGGAAAACCATGGATGAAAAGGGTGCTAATACCTTCCCTTTTCATAACCTACCCCCCGAACTCAAGAAAATATCTCGAAATGTATTTCCTGTGCTTTTTAACCTTTCCTTTTTGGATAAAAGAAAATTCGGTGGCAACTCTTGCTAAACTGCAACATTTGCGAACACAAAACGCAAACACCTCAAGTCAGTTCTCCCACCGTGTCACAGAACTGGCGACTCTACTTGGGATAGATTAAAAGTGGGGTTACCTTAGGGTTTGATCACATTTACTTGCTTACATTGTTTGATTTGTTTGCTTTACATTATGGGTCCTTGTTTGGGTTACTGTTAAAAATCCTACACCCGGATTTGGGGACACCTTTTAGGTAAGTAGCAATAAAATGTGAGGAAACTGTGTGGGGTATACCGACACGGTTGAAGCAGTAGCTACGTTGATGTGGCACTTTGGTTGGTACCAGTAACCCTTGAGTCAATCAAGGAGAGTACGGGGCCGCTGCGTGGTGTCATAAAGCATCAACTGACCTTAGAACCTTTAGATTGCACAACTTGGCCTTTAGGACGTAGTGAGATGACCGGCTTTGGTGCAGTCCGAAGTTGGTAGATACTCGATACTACACTCATTGCGGTTTGGTTTTTTTGGGATACTTCGGTCTCCATTAAAGAGGCTTGCGCTGAAACAATGCCTGAGAAAACAAATCAGTGATATTGAGATCCCTTAGAACCCGGTTACTATATTTAGGACAGGTTGAACCAATCCAACTTCAAGAGGGTACTTACCTATGAAACCCCATGCAAGCCTAAACCTAAGGACTTGTCTGCTTTGTGTACATAAACATCATGAACATCATAAGCATTCTCACTAACCATTTCAAGGATTTTTGGAATTCATCTTTGTTCTGTTTTGTAGGACATGGCTTCCGCTCGTAGGAATACTATCCAAGTCAGTCTCGTGAGGATACCTCCACAACTCAAGGATTTAGTATCAAGGGTCCCTGAAGATTCTCCATTCACCAAAAGACATGGTCGACTCCTTAGTTTGGTTACCTCAAGTATTGAAGAAGATATGGTAAAGGTGCTTGTCCAATTCTTCGACCCTTTGCATCATTGCTTCACTTTTCTCGATTACCAACTTGTGCCCACTTTGGAAGAATTTTATCAACTCATGGGGATCCCTATTCTTGATCAGTTACCTTTCAACAGTATTAAAAGAGACCCTAAACCTGAGGAAATTGCTCGAGCTCTACATTTGCAACCATCTGACATAGTAGCAAATTGGGTAACAAGGAGTGGTGTCAAAGGGTTCCAAGCAAAGTTTTTGTTGGAGAAGGCTCAAGAGTGTTGGAATACTTTCGATCTATAAGCATTTGAGGAAATTTTGGCTCTTCTCGTCTACGGGTTGGTACTATTTCCCAATCCTGACCAACTTATAGATATAAATGCGATCAAATTTTTCATATCTCGTAATCCGGTGCCTACATTGCTTGGAGACATCTTGCATTCTCTTCACTCTCGCACTTTGAATAAAAGAGGGACTTTGATGTGTTGCACTCCCCTTTTGGCTAGGTGGTTTATTTCGCACCTACCTCGATCCGTGGTGAAGAATGAACAAGGTATGAGGTGGTCTAAAAGATTGATGTCACTTTCACATGCAGATATCCGTTGGTATTATCGCTCTTTGGAAGACATTACCATCATTGATCGCTGTGGGGAATTCCCTAATGTCCCTCTACTTGGCATTAGGGGAGGCATTACTTACAACCCTTGTTTAGCTTTGCGACAATTTGGATAAGCTAGGAGAGATGGCCCTCATGAGGCACTCATCCAAGGAATTGCGTTTGACTACGAAAGCGATACCCAAGGTTACTGTTAAAGATTTATACGAGCTTGGGGTATGGTTAACAAAGTTGATAGTAAGACGTTGAGGCGTAAGAATTCCATTCCTTTGGAACCTTATCTTAAATGGGTGCGGACTCGCGCTCAAAGTCTTAAGATGCCTTATGAAGCCGTCTTACATGTTATCATGGATCCAGTAGTTGAGGGAGACGTTCCACATACTATCCTCTATCCGAATATGCCTACTTCTCTTGAAGATTTGCAAAATTCTTGGATTCAATTAAGAGGAGAGCGAGACACCTTTGAAGTTAAGTTCTATGAGGGCGAGAAGAAATAATTAGAGCTTACAAGGGAGCTTTATGAAGAAAGGAGTTTAAACACCTACATTGCGCTAAAGAGGATGCGCACATCTTTTCTGTCTTAGGAGTTTACTTTATGCTTATTTATGTTGTTGTCAGCCCAAGTGGCGTGTTTGTATTCAAATCAGAACTCTTTAATGCAAGTTAACGTTTGTTCACTCTTTGTCTATATAAATTTAAATTCTTTAAATCCTTGAAATCATTTGCATATACATATTCATGCATCATATAATAAGCAAGATTTTCACAATAGGTTTCCTCATCTTTCTACTGTTTATTTCAGTAAGAATGGATCTCGAACAAACAATGAAGGACTTGAAAGCTTAGAACATTTAGTTCCAAGTCACCTTGATGACCTTGGCCAAAGGGCAGCAAGAGCTAATGACATCATTGACAACCAAAAAGAAGAAAAAGAAGGCCCTCATCAACATGGGGAAGAGATTCAAAGAACCGATTCGCCAAATGCAAGTAGTCGAAGACTCATCTGAGGAGGATGAGAACCAAGCAGAAGAGGAAAGAAGCACCCATGCTGAGGGTGTGAATGATCAAGCTTCTGAAGATGAGGATCACTTTGATGAACAATCCCCACCTGCTGGTGAGGAAAAGTATAAAGAATTGGAGGATAGGCTAAAGGCAGTTGAAATTCAAGTTGTGCCTGGCTTGGATTTTAATGATTTAGGCTTAGCTCCTGGGGTCGTCATTCCTTATAAGTTCAAGGCACCAATCTTCGCCAAGTATGATGGGGTCTCCTGTCCCAAATTACATCTAATAGCTTATGTGCGCAAAATACAACCACACACTGCTGACAGAAAACTGTGGATTCACTTTTTCCAAGAGAGTCTAGTTGGGACTCAGCTAGAGTGGTTTTATCAGTTAGAAGGTTCCCGCGTCCATACGTGGGAGGATTTGGCCACTGCCTTCTATCACAAGTATTAATACAACACCGACTTGGCACCAACGAGAGTCCAGCTTCAGAATATGACCATGGGAAGTAACGAAGGATTTAAAGTATATGCCCAAAAGTGGAGGGACCTTGCCAGTAGGGTCCAGCCACCTTTGACCGAAAGAGAGCTAGTTGATATGTTTATGGGTATGTTAAATGGTCTATTCTTTAACCTGTTAATTGGAAGTTCTTCGTCCAAATTCACCAAGTTGATTTTAACTAGTGAAAGGATTGAAATCGGTATTAGAAGCAGCAAAACTCATATGGCATCGGTTCCACATCCAACTCCGTCAGAAGGCCCTTCACTGGAAAAAAGGAAACAAATGTTGTGTATGGGGAAAGAGCCCATACCAAGAAGGACCATTATTCATCTGTAAACGCTGTGTTAATTTCCAACCCTTAACCTACTCAAAGGCAACCCTCCAACAATCAGAGACCTGAAGTTCCCCGACGACAATTTACAAGAATAAACATGTCATTATCACAAGCCTTACAACATCTGCTAAAGGCCAATTTGGTGACTCTGCGCAATCCACCATCCAACCCTGATGTTTCCTCACCTAATTACAACCCGAATGCGAAATACGCATACCATTCCAATAGCCCCGACCATGAGACCGATCAGTGCTGGGCCTTGAAGAACAAAATTCAAGATTTGATAGATAGCAAGACAATTGAGTTTGATCCACCCGCTACTCCAAACGTGATAACCGCGCCAATGCTAAAACATGGCAAATGGGTTAATGCCATTGATGATGTTACTTTTATCGCCTCTGTCAAAGATTTAACAACTCCCTTGACCATTGTGAAAGCTAATTTGCTAAAAGCCGGTGTGTTTCCTGGATGTTCCAAAAATTGTGCCTGTTGTGATCAACAAGAAAATGGATGCGAGCCACTGAAGAAAGGTGTGCAACGCCTGATAAATAGCCGCGAGATTCTATTTGAAAAGATTCCTACCATCAAAAATTCAATCGACAAAGCTGAAGATTTGGCCATCATAAAAATTTCAAACAAACCTCTTAGGATCTCATCCAAAGGTCCTATCAGGATTTCGAACGAACCGATCATTGCTCCTCTCATAATCACTACTGTCGGACCTGTTCCATACACCTCTGATAAAACGGTACCATGGAATTACGGTGCTGAGGTTTATTACCATGGGGTAAAACAAGATTCTTGGATTGATGATAATGAAGCTGGTGTTACTAATATTACTGGTTCTAGTAAAGTCACAAGAACAGGAAGGGTCTTTTCCCCTGTTATCTCACCACCAACCACTACCACAGTTCCAGTCTGCATAACCAATGACAATTCTGGTGCCAGTACTAAAGGGAAAGGGAAAGAAGGTGAGCCTGCTAGGGAAGAGGCACCTGCTAAAAAGTTTGTTATGGAAGAACCATCGACTCAAGAGATGGAGGAGATTCTGAAGATCATCAAGAAAAGCGACTTTAAAATAGTAGAGCAGTTGGGGAAAACCCCTTCTAAAATATCAATGTTGTCCATATTGCTATGTTCCGACGCCCATGCATAAGCTTTGATTAAGTTTTTGAAAAAGGCTAATGTGCCTCAAGAAACCACAGCCGACCAATTTGAGAACTGTGTAGCAAGTATGACAGCTGACAATGGTCCGGGGTTCTCCGGAACATATTTAACTCCCATGGGAAAGAATCACAATAAAGCCTTGCATGTTTCTGTTGAATGTAAAGGGACCACTCTGGCACATGTTTTGGTTGACACGGGCTCATCTTTAAATGTGTTACCTAAAGGCGCTTTAGATCGGCTAGACTATGAAGGTTTGGTTTTGAAGCCAAGTGATATTATCGTAAGGGCATTTGATGGGTCAAAAAGGATGGTTCATGGAGAGGTGGATCTCCCAATTAAGGTTGGTTCACAGATTTTCAACTCCACATTCTATATAATGGACATACGGCCTGTGTATTCTTGCTTGCTTGGGCGCCCATGGATCCATGGGGCAGGTACGGTCACTTCTACTCTCCACGAGAAGTTAAAATATCTAGTTCAAGGGAAGGTTGTCACTGTTTGCGGCGAGGAAGAACTTATGGTAAGCCATCTCAATTCTTTCAAGTACGTAGAAATAGATGGTGAATTCATAGAAACTCCTTTCCAAACGTTTGAAGTTGTGGCCGCCACCAAAATCTCCTCCGACACGCCAAGAGCTGATAAAGTTATCCCCAAGATGGTTTCTCTTAAGGATGTCCATGCTGTGGTAGAAGAAGGAAACAATGTGATGTGGGGTCAACTCCTCGATATCCCGTTCAAGGCAGACAAGTTTGGGTTAGGTTTCACCTCCCAGGCTCAGAAAGAAGTTAGAAGGGCTCGTGCTGGAAAGCCGCCTCTCCACCTCAAATATCATGAAGTGAACGTTGTAGAAGACTCTGATGATGAGTGTGCTTTTGAAGACTGGATCTACCCAACAACCAAAGGGAAGCTCAACAATTGGCATGCAAAGGAATTCACTCATGTTTCTTTCATTGAGGAGTAATTACTGTTTACTTTTTCTGTCAATTCAAGAACTCTATGTCTGTAATATTATTTCCAAACAACGACTTTTAAGCCATGTGCCTTGCCCGGGGCACTTTGGTCCATTTGTTAAGGGTTTTGCTCATGTTTCATCTATCATATGATCATTTAATATAAACCATTGGACCTCTTTGAATTCAAATTTTATGTTTATTTTCTTTCATTTCCTTTATTACATTTTTCAATAGCCATGCATCTTACATGCGCACACACACACACACACACATTTGCAGATCATCATCCACTCTGGATCTTACTGTTAATAACTCTACTATTGCCAAGTATGATTTCGAACATCCAATTCACCAAGCCGAAGACGAAGGCGAGGAAGATTGTGAAATACCAGGGGAACTAGCCAGACTTTTAATACAAGAAGAGAAAGCTATCTAACCTCATGAAGAGCCAGTTGAAGTCATCAACTTAGGTACTGATAAAGACAAGAGAGAGATCAAGATAGGCGCCAACCTAGAAGACAGTGTCAAAAGCAGATTGGTTCAGATGCTACATGACTACATGAAAGTATTTTCTTAGTCATATAAAGATATTCCAGGATTGGATACCGACATTGTGGTTCATTGTCTGCCTACGAAGGAAGACTACCCTCCTGTTAAACAAAAAGTTTGTCGCGTGAGGCCTGATATGTCTGAAAAGATCAAAGTCAAAGTAACGAAACAGTTTGATGCAGGGTTCCTAGCTGTAACGTCCTATCCTCAATGGGTGGCCAATATAGTGCCAGTGCCAAAGAAAGACGAGAAAGTTCGCATGTGCGTAGACTATAGGGATCTGAATAGGGCAAGCCCCAAGGATGACTTCCCTCTACCACACATTGACATCTTAGTCGATAATACTTCCCAACATAAGGTCTTCTCATTCATGGATGGCTTCTCAGGCTATAACTAAATAAGGATGGCTCCCGAAGATATGGAAAATACTACTTTCGTTACGTAATGGGGCACCTTCTGCTACAAGGTCATGCCGTTCGGATTAAAAAATGCAGGGGCAACATATCAAAGGTCTATGGTTGCTTTATTTCATGACATGATTCATCATGAGATAGAGGTCTATGTGAACGATATGATTGCAAGGTCTCAAACTGAAGAAAAACATCTCGATCACTTGCAAAAGCTATTTGAGAGGTTGAAGAAATACAAGTTGAGGTTAAACCCTAACAAGTGCACGTTTGGAGTACGCTCTGGAAAGCTTATAGGTTTTGTTGTCAGCAATAAAGGCATTGAAGTTGATCCTACCAAGATAAAGGCCATCCAAGAAATGTCAGTCCCCCATTCGGAAAAAGAAGTCAGAGGATTCTTGGGTCGTCTCAATTACATTGCCCGTTTCATATCCCACTTAACTACTACTTGTGAACCACTCTTTAAACTCTTGAAGAAAGATCAGGTAGTCAGGTGGAACGATGAATGCCAGATTGCCTTTGACAAAATCAAAGAATACCTACAAGAACCTCATATCCTCATGCCTCCAGTTGAAGGAAGACCCTTGATCATGTACTTGACAGTACTAGAGAATTCTATGGGGTGTGTTTTGGGCCAACATGATGAGTTTGGCCGAAAAGAGCATGCTATTTATTACCTGAGCAAAAAGTTTACCGACTGTGAAACTAGATATTCACTGCTCGAGAAAACTTGTTGCGCTCTGGCATGGGTTGCTCGCCGGCTGAGACTGTATATGTTGACTCATACCACTCTGTTGATTTCTAAAATAGACCTAATCAAGTACATCTTCGAGAAACCCGCCCTTTCCGGACGGATAGCCAGATGGCAAATGATCTTGACTGAGTACGACATTCAATACACGACTCAAAAAGCCATCAAAGGAAGTGTACTAGCAGATCATTTGGCCCATTAATCCGTGGATGATTATCAATCAATGAATTTCGACTTCCCTGATGAGAACATCATGCTGGTAACTGACTGTGCGAAATTTGGACCGTATGACGGACCTGGACAAGGATCCCGATGGACTATGGTATTTGATGGGGCTTCCAACGCTTTAGGTAACGGAATTGGTGCTGTGATCATCTCTCCTGAAGGTTTCCACACTCCTTTCACTGCCAGACTATGTTTCGATTGCACAAACAATATGGCTGAGTATGAAGCATGCATCTTAGGTATGAAAGCTGCTATTGACCTAAGGATTAAACATTTGGATGTGTTCGGGGATTCCGCCTTAGTGATTATCCAAGTAAAAGGAGATTGGGATACTAAACACCCTAATCGTATCCCTTACAAGGAACTTGTGCTATCCCTGATTCCTAACTTCGAAGAGATCACTTTTGAGCACCTCCCTAAGGAAGAAAACCAGTTGGCTGACACTTTGGCAACCATGTCTTCAATGTTCAAAGTCAAACGGGACAATGAAGCCCCTATGATTACAATTGAAAGATTCGATGAACCTGCACATTGCTATGAGCTTGACACCAATGTGGAAAAACCATGGTACCATGAGGTGAGGAGATACCTTGAAGCACAAGAGTATCCAGAGGGGGCATCTATCAATGACAGAAAGTTCTTGCGAAGATTTGCAGCCAAATTCTTCCTAAGTAACGGGATATTGTACAAACGCAACCATGATTCGACTCTACTCCGATGTATGGACAAGAAGGAGGCAGAGAAAATCATGGAAGACATGCACGATGGTCTCTTCAGTACTCACTAAAGTGGACATACGATGGCTAAGAAAATCTTAAGAGCAGGTTACTATTGGTCAACGATGGAGACTGATTGTCATCAACATTCAAGAACCTGTCACAAATGCCAAATCTATGCTGACAAGGTCCATGTGCCTCTTATCCCTCTGAATGTCATGACCTCTCTGTGGCTATTTGCAATGTGGGGCATTGACATGATTGGAGAGATCAAGCCTACAGCTTCCAATGTACATCGCTTCATTCTTGTTGCTATTGACTATTTCACCAAATGGGTCGAAGCCGCCTCATTTTCCTCAGTCACCAAGAATGTGGTAGCCAGATTCATCAGACACAATCTCATCGGCTGTTATGGCATCCCCGAAAGGATCATCACCGACAATGGGACTAACCTCAATAATGCTATGATTACTGAGCTCTGCACTCAAGTTAAGATCAAGCATCACAATTCTTCTCCATATAGACCAAAAATGAATGGCGCAGTCGAAGCGGCCAACAAAAATATCAAGAAGATTGTGCAGAAGATGGTAGTAACCTATAAAGATTGGCATGGGATGTTGCAGTTTGCTCTACATGGCTACCGTACTTCAGCTAGAACATCAACTAGGGCAACTCCCTTTTCTCTAGTCTATGGAATGGAAGTTGTTCTGCCAGTGGAAGTTCAGATTCCCTCGCTGAGGATTATGATTGAGGCAGGCTTAGGCGAAGATGAGTGGATTCAAACGAGATTGGATCAGCTGAACTTGATTGACGAAAAACGATTAGTTGCTATTTTCCATGGTCAAACGTATCAAAAACGGATGATTAAGGCTTTCAACAAAAAGATCAAGCCCCGAGTATATCAAGCTGGTGACTTGGTGATAAAACGCATCATTTTACCACAAGGTGACCCCATAGGAAAATGGACTCCCATCTATGAAGGTCCATTTTTTGTCAAGAGAGTTTTCTCTGCCGGTGCCATGATGCTGACTACCATGGACGGTGAGGATTTCCCGCGTCCTATAAACACGGACATAGTTAAAAAATACTACGCATAAGAGACCCGTTAGGTTGACATACCTAAGCAAAAAAAAGGGCATCCCGGTAAACCAAAAGGTTTTGGCTAAAATTAGGGATATATGCAAAAGGTTGTACACCCGGCAAGTTGAAAACCCGAAAGGGAGACTTGGGCAAAAAAGGGTATCCTGGTGGACCAAAAACCCGAAAGGGAGGTTCAGGCAAAAATTAAGGATTAAAAGCGTACAACTATGTCCCGTGGAATCAACACAGTAAATTCTATCACCAAGGTCCAAATTCAAATGGTCCATGATTAATCCAATCAACTTCGATCAATGGCAAGGGACGTTCGAAGACATTGGGGCAATAGTAGAGCTGAAAGGAAATGAGATCATTTCACATGGCTATTTGTTTTTCATTCTCAATTTTGTTTTCCTTTTGACGATTTCCTCTTACTAGGATCTCCGTCTCTCTGTACAAAAAAACGCTTATTCATGGGAAAAATATCTATACAAATACACTTTGAAGTGCAAAATTTTTTGTCTTCGTTTTGAATGCAAATTTGTCCAATGACTAAAATTGAATGAATATATGCATATGAACAGAATTAAAACTATTTGGCACATGTGTCCTGCTAAGCAGCAACATCAACAACAGAGCATCAGCACACAGCAGCATTAAGCATCTCTTTAATATATATGAAATAGCCCCACAGAGTTATCTCATCATCAATATCCCCACAAGGATGGCAGAAACAAACCTTTCCCCAACGAAGCGGCCCACAAAGTCTCTTTGCATAGGAAAATCCATGACCAAAGTCTCAACCTCTTGGCGGCTTTCTCCCCAGCTAAGTCAATTTTGACAAGATTGAAGTCTAGGGAATTCTTTCCTAAAGGAAATTCACCTCCCCAACAGGGTTTATTCCCCAACAGAGTAATTTCCCTAGTCGAGTTCAAAAGCCTCAACGTACAACAATCAAGATACCACAAATTGTCCGGCTGAACCCATCATCCTCAGTTGAGCCCATCATCCCCAGCCGAGCCTATCATCCCCAACTGAGCTCATCATCCCCAGTTGGGTGTATCCTCCCCAAGCTGAGTCTGCCTTACCCGACTGAGTCTATACTCTCCAGTTTAAATTTCCCTTTCAGATTATTTCAAATCTCAGGGCCATAACCCCTAATCTCCAGTAAAGTCGTCGGCTAAGCCTTTACTATTTCCAAGAGATGCTTTGAAGCCTGGATCCGACCAGATATTAGCATAATTTTTGAGTTACTGAAACCTGGACCCGACCAGATAATAGTTTGAGTTAATGAAACCTGGACCCGACCAGATAAAAGTTTGACTTCTTCAATTACTGAAACCTGGACCCGACCAGATAACAGTTTGAGTTACTGAAACCTGGACCCGACCAGATAACATTTTGACTTCTTCAATTGCTGAAACCTGGACCCGACCAGATAACAGTTTGAGTTACTGAAACCTGGACCCGACCAGATAACAGTTTTAGTTACTGAAACCTGGACCCGACCAGATAACAGTTTGACTTCTCCAATTACTGAAACCTGGACCCGACCAGATAACAGTTGATCTCAACTCCAAGATGCTATGAAACCTGGATCCGACCAGATATTAGCACAATTTTCAAGTTATTACTGAAGCCTGGACCCGACCGGATAACAGCTGATCTTAAAGATGCTATGAAACCTGGACCCGACCAGATAGTAGCCTAGCTCTTCAAAAATATAGAAGAACCTGAACTCAATCCGAGCAAGGTTTAACCTATTTTCCCCAGTAGGGTTGCCTCCATATCCCAACAAATGGCTGAGAAATCTGGACCCGACCAGATATCAATTTTCATTTCCATCCTTTCAAAAAAAGCCATTGTGAAGCCTGGATCCGACCAGATAGCAATCACCCTCAGAGATTCGTTATGAAACCTGGAAACCGATCAGATAACAACTAAATCCCCAAGCAGTTTATTGTGAAACCTGGACCCGACCAGATAACAATTGACCGCATCGACCTCAGAAATCTGTAAATCTTGGACCCAACCAGATAACAGTTTTCAAGCAGTTTATTGTGAAACCTGGACCCGACCAGATAACAGTTTTTAAGCAGTTTATTGTGAAACCTGGACCCGACCAGATAACAATTGACCGCATTGACCTCAGAAATTTGTAAAGCCTGGACCCGACCAGATAACAGTTTTCAAACAGTTTATTGTGAAACCTGGAGCCCAACCAGATAACAATTAACTATGATCCCCAGAAAGACACTATGAAGCCTGGACTCGACCAGATAATAGTACAGCTTTCCAAAAACCATGAACCCTAGATCTGACCAGATAGTAGTTGCCATTCCAAGTTACTGCGAAGCCTGGATCCGACCAGATAACGGTTAACTTATGTATCCCCGGCAAGTTGTTGTGAATCCTAGACCCGATCAGATAGCAGTCAACTACTTCATCCTCAACAACTGTGAAGCCTGGATCCGACCAGATAACAACTGACATTGGAGCGATCTTCCCCAGCGAAAGAATCCTTTCAATAAAATTTGAAGATATGCATATTCTTCATCTTCAACAGGCAATCAGGGATTCAATCTCCCAGAATTTCCTCGGCAGTAGTCAAGGATTTATTTTCCCGGAAAAAAACATACACTTTGCATTCATACATCATAGCATGTACATACCATACGCATTTGGCATGATACCACATCTGGTGAATATCATGCAAACATCTGCATTTTACTAACCCTTTTCTCACAGGTAGAACATCAAGTTTTAGTATAAAATAAACAAGAGATTTGTGCTGATACTTCTTCCAGCGTTTACCAACACTCCTACAAATGGCATCTATAAGCCCATTCACCATCCATCTTCGAGTGCAAATTTCTGGGAACTTTAGTGTTCAAATCATCTTTCACCTTCAAGTCACGAATGGCAGATCCGCCAATCTAACTCTTCAGGTTCAAGAAGTTTGAACAGGGGCAGCTGTTGTACCCCAAAATTTTCCCTCTCATTTCACAAGGGATCACCCTGGATCCCAGGTTTGCTTCTATCAAGTTTCCAGGCCTTGAACTATCAATTTTTCCAAGCAAGTCATTCACAAGGGGAAAATGGTCATTGGCACGCTGAGAAGTCTAACTTTGGTTCTTGTATCAATACTTGGGAGGATCTAGCTACCGCCTTCTACCATCAATATCAGTACAACACCGACTTGGCGCCATTGAGGGTTCAGTTGTAAGATATGACCATGGGGAATAATTAAGGATTTAAGGAATATGCGCAAAAGTGGAGAGACCTTGCTAGTAGGGTCCAACCTCCCTTGACTGATAGGGAGAACATCGACGTGTTCATGGGCACTTTATCTGGTCCCTTCTTTAATCTATTGGTTAGCTTCTCTTCTTCTGGTTTCACCGAATTGATCTTAACGGGCAAAAGAGTTGAAAGTGGCATCAAAAGTGGAAAGATCTATGTGGAATCTACCTCCATTCCCAATCCTATCAAGAAACCTTTTGTTGCAAAGAAGGAAGTCAATGTTGTGTACGGGGCAAGGGTCCATACCAAGAAGAACGATCACCTGTCTGTTAATGTTGTCCGAATCTCCAATCTAACTCCTACTCCAAGACCATTTGCAAATCATCAACATTTTGAAACTCCAAGAAGACAATTTACGAGGTTAGGCATGTCACTATCTCAAGCCCTTCAACATTTGCTCAAGGATAATTTAGTGATATTGCGCGATCCTCTCGCCAACCCTGACACCTCGTCACCAAAGTATAATCCAAACGCTAAGTGTGTTTACCATTCAAGCAGCCCCGAGCACGAGACTGACCAGTGTTGGGCCTTGAAGAACAAGATCCAGGATTTAATTGACAACAAGACTATTGAGTTTGATCCTCCTCCAACACTGAATGTAATTACGGCTCCGATGCCGAAACATGACAAGAGTGTTAATGCTGTTGAAGATACAATTTTTGTTGCCTCTATTAAAGAATTGACTACTCCGCTGAATATAATCAAAAACAATCTATTGAAATTTGGGATCTTCCCTGGATGTGAAAAAGACCGTGTGTGCTGTACAAGACAACACAATGGTTGTGAAGGGCTGAAGAAAGGCATACAACGCCTGATGGATAGCCACGAAATTCTATTCGAAAAGACCCCACTTTCCAAAAGTTTGACTAACAAATGTGAAGACCTATCCATTATTACCATCTCAAACAAGCCTCTTAGGATCACCTCCAAAGGTCCTATTAGGATTTCAAATGAACCCATTGTTGTTCCCTTAATAATTACCAATCTCGGACCGATTCCCTACTCTTCAAACAAAGCGATACCATGGAACTATGGTGCTGAGGTGTTCTATCATGGGATTAAACAAGATGCCTGTATCAAAGAAGAAAAAGATGGTGATGTTGGCAACATAGCTGGCTCAAGCAAAGTAACTAGAACTGGGAGAGTATTTTCACCCAATATCTCACCACCAGCTGTTACAAAGACGCTTATCTGCATTACTACTGCCAAGCCAAGTATCGATACAAGAGGGAAGGAGAAGGTTGTTGAGCGTGATGTGATTGAAGTACCCTCCAAGGACATAGCTGATGAAGAACCATCTGCTCGCGAGATGGAAGAGATTTTGAAGATCATAAAAAGAAGCGACTTCAAGATTGTAGAACAGTTAGGGAAAACCCCTTCTAAGATTTCAATGTTGTCATTGCTGCTTTGCTCCATTGCCCGTGCTCGAACATTAATCAAGTTCCTGAAAAAGGATCATGTCCTCCATGAGACAACAACAGACCAATTTGAGAATTGTGTGGCTATCCTGACAACTAATAATGGCTTGGGATTTTCAGATGCTGACTTAACACCTCTCGGGAAGAATCACAATAAAGCTTTACATGTTTCTATCGAGTGCAAAGGGACTACCTTAGCACATGTGCTAGTCGACACTGGTTCTTCTCTGAATGTACTGCCCAAGGGGGCGTTAGACCGTCTTGACTGTGAGGAATTAGTCTTGAAGCCAAGTGATATCATTGTAAGTGCATTTGATGGATCAAAGAGGACTGTTCATGGGGAGGTAGATCTTCCAATCAAAGTGGGCTCCCAAATCTTCAACTCCACCTTCTATATTATGGATATTCATCCTGCCTATTCTTGTCTGTTAGGTCGCCCGTGGATCCATAAAGCTGGGGCAGTAACCTCAACCCTCCACCAAAAACTCAATTATCCAGTCAAAGGCAGAATAGTCACCGTCTGTGGAGAAGAAGAGTTTATGGTGAGCCACCTTAATTCTTTCAAGTACGTAGAGATGGATGGAGAATTCATTGAGACCCCGTGTCAAGCCTTTTAGGTTGTACCACCAATGATTGCTTCTACCAAAAATTCTTCTGATGAGTCTAAAGTTGTTAAGGCCGCGCCAAAGATGGTTTCAGTCAAGGATGCCCGTGCGACAATTGAAGAAGAAAACTGTGATACTTGGGGGAAACTCATCGATATCCCATTTAAAGCGGACAAGCTTGGTTTGGGATTCACCATCAAAGCTCAGAAAGAAGTAAGGCGTGCTCGTGCTGGAAAGCCACCTCTCCGCATTGGAAGCCATGAAGTCAACACCATATGTGATTCTGAAGAGGGAGTTGCATTTGAAGAGTGGGTGTATCCAACTACAACGGAGCTGAAGAATTGGCATACAAAGGACTTTGTGCTCATCTCCTTCATTGAGGAGTAATCTACTTGTTATTACTTTTATTTCAATTCAAGAACATGTTGTCTGTAATATTTTAACAATGACTTTTCAGCAATTTGCCTGGCCCGGGGTACTTTGGTCCATTTGTCAAGGGTTTTATTTATGTTCATCTAATCATATGATCATTCAGTACATTGGACTCCTTTTCATTCAAATATTTGTGTTCATTGTATTTCCTTTCTTGCAAATACATTTTTCAAAAACATAGCCATGTATCTTACATGCACACACACACTCTTGCAGGTCCACATCCACTATGGATCCTATTGCCAATGACTCTACTATTACCGACTATGACTTTGAATGTCCTATCAACCAAGCTGAAGACGAAGGCGAGGAAGATTGTGACATACTGGGAGAACTAGCCAGACTTTTATTACAAGAGGAAAAAGTTATTCAACTGCACGAAGAGTCAGTTGAAGTTATCAACTTGGGTACTAAGTCAGATAAGAAGGAAATCAAGATCGGTGCTAATTTGGAAAGCAGTATCAAGAGCAAGTTGGTTCAGATGTTGTGTGATTATGTGGAAGTATTTTCTTGATCTTATGGAGATATGCCTGGGTTGGATATCGACATCGTAGTTCATCATCTGCTGACAAGAGAGGATTGCCCTCCTATTAAACAAAAGGTTCGTCGCATGAGGCCTGATATGTATGAAAAGATCAAAGCTGAAGTGATGAAATAGTTTGATGTAGGGTTCCTAGCTGTGACATCATATCCCCAATGTGTTGCTAATGTGGTTCCAGTGCCGAAGAAAGACAGAAAGGTCCGTATGTGCGTAGACTATAGGTATCTGAATAGGGAAAGTCCCAAGGATGACTTCCCTCTACCATACATTGACGTCTTAGTTGATAATACTGCTCAGCATAAGTCTTCTCTTTCATGGATGGCTTCTCAGGCTATAATCAAATAAGGATGGCTCCCGAAGACATGGAGAAGACTACTTTCGTCATGTAGTGGGGCACCTTCTGCTACAAGGTCATGCCGTTCGGATTAAAGAACACAGGGGCAACATATCAAAGGGCTATGGTAGCTTTATTTCATGACACGATTCATCATGAGATAGAGGTATATGTGGATGATATGATTTCCAGATCAAAAACTGAAGAGGAACATCTCGATCACCTGGACAAATTATTCGAGAGGCTGAAGAAGTACAAGCGGAGGTTAAACACTAACAAGTGCATGTTTGGAGTACGATCCGGAAAGCTTCTAGGTTTTGTTGTCAGCAATAAAGGCATTGAAGTTGATCCTGTCAAGGTAAAGGCCATCCAAGAAATGCCAGTCCCTCATTCTGAAAAATAAGTCAGAGGATTCATGGGTCATCTCAATTACATTGCTCACTTTATATCACACTTGACTGCTACTTATGAGCCAATCTTCAAACTCTTGAAGAAAGATCAGGTAGTCAGATGGAGCAATGAATGCCAAGCTGACTTCAACAAAATCAAAGAATATCTATAAGAACCTCCTATTCTCATGCCTCCAGTTGAAGGAAGACCCTTGATCATGTACTTGACAGTACTAGAGAACTCTATGGGGTGTGTTTTGGGCCAACATGACGGGTCTGGCCGAAAATAGCATGCTATTTATTACCTGAGCAAAAAATTTACCGACTGTGAAACCAGATATTCACTGCTCGAGAAAACTTGTTGCGCTCTGGAATGGGATGCTCGTCGACTAAGACAGTATATGTTGACTCATACAACTCTGTTGATTTCTAAGATGGACCCAATCAAGTACATCTTCGAGAAACCTGCCCTTTCCGGATGGATAGCCAGATGGCAAATGATCTTGACTGAGTACGACATTCAATACACGACTCAAAAATCCATCAAAGGAAGTGTACTAGCAGATCATTTGGCCCATCAAGCTGTCGATGATTATCAGTCAATAATCTTCGACTTCCCTGATGAGAACATCATGCTGGTAACCGACTGTGCGAAACCTGGACCGTATGACAGACCTGAACAAGGTTCCCGATGGACTATGGTATTCGATGGGGCTTCCAACGCCTTAGGTAACAGAATTGACGCAGTAATAATCTCTCTTGAAGGTTGCCACACTCCTTTCACTGCCAGGCTATGCTTCGATTGCACAAATAATATGTCTGAGTATGAAGCATGCATCTTAGGTCTAAAAGCTGCTATTAACTTAAGGATCAAGCATTTGGATGTGTTCAGGGATTTCGCCCTAGTGATCAGCCAGGTAAAAGGAGATTGGGACACTAAACACCCTAATCTTATCCCTTACAAGGAACTTGTGCTATCCCTAATTCCTTACTTCGAAGAGATCACTTTTGAGCACTTCCCTAGGGAAGAAAACCAATTGGTTGACGCTTTGGCAACCATGTCTTCAATGTTCAAGGGAAGATGGGACAACGAGGCCCCTATGATAACAATTGAAAGATTCGTTGAGCCTGCACATTCCTATGAGCTTGGCACCGATGCGGGAAAGCCATGGTACCATGAGGTTATGAGGTACCTTGAAGCACACGAGTATCCCGAGGGGGCATCTATCAATGATAGAAAGTTCTTGCGAAGATTTGCAGCCAAATTCTTCCTAAGTAATGGGATCTTGTACAAACACAACCATGATTAAACTCTACTCTGATGTGTGGACAAGAAGGAGATGGAGGAGATCATGGAAGACATGCACGATGGTCTCTTCGGTACTCACTCAAGTGGACATACGATGGCTAAGAAAATATTAAGAGTCGGTTACTATTGGTCAACAATGGAGACTGATTTCCATCAACATTCAAGAACTTTTCACAAATGCCAAATCTACGCTGACAAAGTCCATGTGCCTCCTATCCCTCTGAATGTCATGACCGCTCTGTAGCCATTTTCAATGTGGGGCATTGACATGATTGCAGAGATCAAGCCCACCGCTTCCAACGGATATTGCTTCATTCCTGTTGCTATAGACTATTTTACCAAATAGGTCAAAGTCGCCTTGTTTGTCTCAGTCACCAAGAATGGGGTAGCCAGATTCATCAGACACAACCTCATCTGCCATTATGGTATCCCCGAAAGGATCATCACCGACAATGGGACTAACCTCAATAATGCTATGATCTCTGAGCTTTGCACTCATTTTAAGATCAAGCATCACAATTCTTCTCTGTATAGACCGAAAATGAATGGCGCAGTCGAAGCGGCCAACAAAAATATCAAGAAGATTGTGCAGTAAATGGTAGTAACCTATAAGGATTGGCATGAGATGTTTCCATTTGCTCTACATGGCTATCGTACTTCAGCTAGAACATCAACTGGGGCAACTCCCTTTTCTCTAGTGTTGTACCCCAAAATTTGCCCTCCCATATTCTTCAAGATTGGCTAAGAGCATGCTTCAAAATCTCCCAAAGGTTGTACAGTTCAATGGCCTCCTAACAGTCAAAAATTAAGGTTTTGGTTCTGGCAAAGAAGTTGAAGTTTCCAAGGGTCCAAACAAGTCCCACATGCCTATAAACATGGTCAAGCATCCATATGCTAAGTTTCAAAACTCACAGCACCAGATTGCACAGTCAAAAACCCTAATTGCTTCACAGTCAACTGCAGGGGCAAAATGGTCATTTGACAGTCAAAAGTCAAAAAAATTTATCAACATCTTATTTTGAAACCACAGACATCATTTGATCAATTCTTGATCATGATTCTCAAGGCATGGCTCAAAAAGTCTCAAGATGCAAAAGTTTCTATATTTGGACAGTTGAAAAAGTCAACTGTAACTTGACCAAGGCATAACTTCCACATGGTTTATCAGAAAAATTCCATCGAAAGCTCATTTTGAAGAGAATAACATTTCCTACAACTCATCTTCACACTTCAAGTCCAAGAAATGCTCTCACAAAAAGTTATCAATCTCAACATTATAGGTCATTTTCAAAAGTCAACAAAAAGGCACTTTAAGTCAAAGACCATAACTTGAGATTGGTAAATCAAAATGACATGGGACCAAGGGCATTGGTTAGAGGACTTCAAGACCTTTCCAAAATGTCCAAGAACATGATCAAATCTTAAAAATTGAGCAAGATATGCCTTGTGGAAGTTGGGAAATTTTTGGGAATTTTGAAAAGTCAACTTTGCTTCAAATGCCTCAAAATTGCTAATGGGCCCCAATTTCTTCCAAGAATCATCACCCAAAGGCTATGCACGACCCATTGACTTTAAAGGGAGTTATTTTATCATTTTTTATTAATTATTTGAATTATTATTATTATTAGTTCATTTAATTAAAATAAAATATGACAAAAATAGCAAATCACACATTTCAAATCTTTTTATGCAGCATTTCCACTCATCATTCACTCAATATTTCGTGCATACTCAAAAAGGCAAGAATCTTCAAAGATTGGCAATGTTTTGATGGAGAAAAGATTGAAAAAAGATCATGAAAATCACAAAATTGAAAAGCATTAAAACAAGGCTTTGGGCTTGATCTTTTGAACCAAAATCATTCCATATACATACACAAACCTAAACCTAATCACAAGAACAAGCAAGTTGCGCTGAGACAAGAGAACAACATTGCAATTTTTGACCAAAAATTTGGAAACTGAAAACTGTATTGCAGGGTGTTTCAAGGCCTAAGAAGCATTCCAATAGCTTGCTTACTCATCCAGGAATCGTTCCCAATCAAAATCAAGTCTCCATACATCCAGAAACGGTAGAACGCCATAGCCCTGTTCATGGAAATTTTCATAATCGCATTTTGATTTATACGCATGTTTCATGTCCTTTAATTGTCGTTTTACACTAACATGAACTCACTAAAGCTAATGGTGCCATTGAATTGAATTTATATCGCCTATATCCAAAGATGCCATTGACGTTTTCTAGGTTTTCATAAGCTTGAAATTGGGGACTTCTTCATGAGGAAAAATTAGGCCATGAGACCTAGACCAATGCACTCGTGACATTCCAACAATTCAAAACCATACCTCGCGCTCAATTTATGAGGGACCATACTCTAATCGCTATTTTTCGCAGGATGCATTTAGTGGGGGTTTAAAACCCCCGCTATCTCTTTTCTGTTTGCAGGCACAACGAGGAAGACGCCTGCGTGTCATAGCATGGTTGGATCATTCAAATTTTCAGCGCATTTTTTTTTGTGTTAATATCATTAGCGTGGTTTATTTTTTATAATATTTGTTTTCCATGATACATACAAACGCGTTGCTTGGTACAGGTGGTAGAGGACACGCTTTGTGAACAATGGGACCTGGGTTCGATTCCCAGGTCCCCCATATTTTCCCATATTTTTTCTCATTACATGTTCAGGTACCCAACACGCCCAAAAGTCCACCATACACTCTCATCAATGGCTTGCCAAGTGGCCATGAGCGTACATCCAGTGGCCAGGAACCAAAGTCCATGGAATACTCCAGTCAACGCGTATGCATATGATCTGAAAAGTCAGCATGAGTCAAGCTTCTATTGGGCTAAACCATTTCAGTCATACCTCCTCAATTTGGGTCAACACCCCCATGTTTGCCTTTTCTTTCTCTATTTTTATTCCTTTCTTTTATTTATTTTAATTATATTATTTGTTTCATTTAATTCCACAAAATTAGTTTTATAATAGAAAAATACAAAAAAAAAAATCAGAAAAGTAAAAATAAAAAATATGTTTTATTTAATAGTTCTTGTAAATAAATCTATTAATCAATTTAGTTTTAATTTAGGGTTTAAATTTTAATTTGTTTTCTAAATAACTTAAAAAGGGTGGAAATTAGGTTTTAGGTTTTTATTCTTTTTCTCAATAAAAATAATTTCATCTTATTCTTATTATTAATAATTAATTATTTTTGTAAATAAAATTGTCATTAAATAATTAGGTTAAATTAGGTCAAACTTAAACATTTTTCTTTAATAAATTAAAAACAATTTAGAACTAGGGTTTTATTTAACTTTTAATTCCAATTAATTCTCTTTAATTTCATAAATCCAAAAACTCCAGAAAAATAAGTTCTTTCTTTTATTTAATTTAATTAATTTATAATTTCGATTTAATTTCTTTAAAAGGGTCCAACGCCCTCGCATTCGATTATAATTCCTTTTCGCGCATTTATTTTTATTTCTTTTTCTGATATAATGTATTTGCCCCAAAGCTTTGTAATAGATAATTAGGACATTTATTTTCCGCATTTTTTATTTATTCAAATCGGGTCTTGGTTTAATTTGGCGATGTAGACCCGCGCCTTGTAATAGCGTAGGACCTTTATGTTTCCGCACTTTAAATTCCGCACCCTTAATTGCTAACTATCACATGAAAGAATGTATGCCCAAATAAAAACAATGCGTAGAACACTCGATGCATGATCAAGACAAAAATAACTGAAAATGACACACAAATCACACACCACTTCTAGGGTACGCCTCACTGTTGCCTTGCCCCTCGAAACGTGGTCGTTGAGTAGAGGATGTTTTAGTAAGTCCTCATGTCCATGAACATGGCATGGGGGTAGCTTCTAAAGTGTCTTCCTATTGCTCTAGTGACCACACTGTCCCTAATCCTCGAATTGACCCGAACACCTCCAACGGTGGTGCTACCTACCTCTCAATGGTGGGATGGCACTACTTTAAGGACATTTACACAGACTAATTCCTTAGGGTAGGTAGATGACTCGTAGATACTTGCTCTAAATTCAAAACAAATCAAAAACTTCTTTTCGCACCGACACTTTGCAAAAAGCTTTCAAAAACAACTTTTCAAACACTCTTGAGGACTGATACAAGAGTCGAACTGAAATTTTAAACGGAACTTTTTCAAACCCACTCACCTTGAAAGGCAAACAAACATTTTGAAAACACAATGAGCAAGTATCTAAGAGCCCATGGATAACCATGGATAGAAAGGGTGCTAACACCTTCCCTTTCTATAAATCTACCTCCCGAACCGAGAACTAATCTCAATAAGGAATTTTTCTGTGCTTTTGTCCTTTCCATGTTGGAGAAAATAAAAGACGGTGGCGACTCTTGCTTCCGCGACATTTCGTGAACCAGCGTTAAACAGTCATTTCCAGATCCACCGATCACAGAACTGTCGACTCTGTTGGGGACACTTATAAAGTGAGGTGTACCTTAGGATAGTTCATAAACTGTGTTTTCAATTGCTTTGACTTGTTTGCTTTAAATTGTGGGACTTTCTTGGGAGTTCTATAGATCCTAACCCGGATCTGGGGATACCTTCTTAGAAAGTAGCAACAAGGTTGTGAGGGAACTGTGCGGGGTATACCGACATGGTTGAAACAGTCTGCTATGTTGATGTGGCACTTTGGTGTGTACCGGTAACCCTTGAGTTCAGTCAAGGAGAGTACGGGGCCTCCATGTGGTGTCGTGAAGCATCAACTAACCTTAGGAACCTTAATTGAACTATCTTGGCCTCTTTAGGGTAGTGAGATAACTGACTTTGGTGCAGTCCGAGGTTGGTTGATACTCGATACTACACTCAATTGAGGGTTGCTTTCCTGGAATATTTCGGTCGCCAGTTCAGTGGCTAAATCGAAACGATGAACAATGAAAGCAATCCAGTGATATTGGGACCCTTAGAACCCGGTTACTTCTGATAGGACAGGTTGAGCCCACCAACTTCAAGAGGGTAATACCCAGACCCCATGCAGGCCTAAACTCTAAGGGCTTGCCTTGTGTGACTTGTGTGGCTTATCATGTTTGCTTTTGTAAATATTTGTGGTGTGTTTAACCATAGCATCATGACATCATACAGCATCATATGCATTGACTAACCATTTCAGGGGTTCGAATCTTCATCTTTGTTCTTGTTTTGTAGGACATGGAAACTGTTCGCAAGAAGACAATTCAGATTAGCCTTGTAAGGATCCCTCCTCAGCTTAAGGAGCTTATATCTAGGATTCCCGAGAGCTCTTCATTCAGTGAAAGACATGGAAGACTCATCAGCTTGGTCAACACCAACATTGAGGAAGATATGATAAAGGTCCTGTTCCAGTTCTTTGACCCTCTGCATCACTATTTCACTTTCCTGGATTATCAACTGGTACCTACATTGGAAGAGTTCTCCCGGCTTCTGAAGATCCCTATCCTTGATCAACTACCCTACAACGGTACGGAAAAGGAACCCAAGCTTGAAGAGATTGCTAAAGCCTTACACCTACAATCATCTGACCTCAAGGGACATTGGGAAGTTAGAAGTGGCATCAAAGGGTTCTTAGCCAAGTTTCTGTTTGAAAAGGCCCAGGAATGTTGGAACTCCCTTGACTTACAAGCTTTTGAAGAAGTTGTGGCCCTCCTTGTCTATGGTTTGGTGTTGTTCCCTAACCCAGATCAGCTTATAGATATCAATGCTGTCCAGATCTTCATGTCCAGGAATCCTATACCTACGTTGCTGGGGGACATCCTTCACTCATGTTACACTCGAACCATGAGAAAAAGAGGTGTTCTTATGTGTTGTACTCCTCTTCTGGGAAGGTGGTTTATTTCGCACCTTCCGCAATCAGTTTTGAAGAATGAGCGGGGTTTGAGATGGTCACAACGACTGATGACTCTTACACATGCAGATATACATTGGTGCTCTCGGTCCAGAGAGGAGGTCACTATCATTGATCGTTGCGGGGAGTACCCTAATGTTCCTTTACTTGGAATCAGAGGAGGTATTACTTACAACTCGTGCCTGGCTTGGAGACAGTTTGGTTATGCTCGGAGGGATGGCCCTCATGACACGTTAATTCCTGACATAGTTTTTGACTTCGACAATGATGCGCAAGGACTTCGCCAGAGATTTATCAGAGCTTGGAGGATGCCAAGTAGGATAGACAGCAAGACCCTGGGGCACAAGAATTCCATCCCATTGGAACCTTATCTCAAGTGGGTACGAGCCCGCTCCCAGAAGTTAGTAATGCCTTATCCTCATGTGCTCCCTGTGATCAAAGAGCCAGTCTTGGAGGGAGAGGTGTCCTACACCATTCAACATCCTGACATGCCCACGTCCTGGGAAGAGATGCAGAAGAGCTGGATCCAGCTTAAGGAAGAACGAAATTCTCTTGAGACCAGTCTACATGCTAGTGAAAAGAAGGTCTTGGAGCTCACCCGCCTATTGCACGAGGAGAGGAATCTCAATACCTACATAGCTCCAAAGAGGATGCGTAGTGTCTTTTGGGATTGATTTGCTTTTTGTAATATTGTTCCCATGAGGCTTTGATGTACTGAACAATTATTTCCTTAATGATAATGTGTGTTCCTTTTTGTCTACAACAAATTTGAACTTTCGAACCCTTGAATGCATTGCATAAACACATATCATTCATCATGTGCATAGCAGGTACTCTTCTTTTCAGGTTGCTTACTGTTCTTCGTTGTTTATTTCAGCATCATGAACCCTGAATCGTCTACCGAAATGTTTATCAAGGCCCTTCAGGCGCAGAACACACAATTTCAAGAGCTGATCATGGGTTTGGCTCAAGGTCAAGAAGAGCTGAAGGCTTTGCTCCTGAAGAAGGAGAAGAAGAAGAAGAGAACTGTTCTTTTCAACTCGGGCCGGAGGTTTGGTAATACTCTGCAGAATGAGGAAGCTGGTTCTTCTGTAGGCAAAGACAGTCCCCAGGGGGGAAAGGCTCCAAGTCCAGTAGTCTCTGACAACGAGACTGATTTTAATGAGGAACAGTATCCTCCTGCTGAAGACCGGTACAAGCAGTTGGAAGACAGATTGAACGCCATGGAGATCCAACAAGTGCCTGGGTTGGATTTCGGAGACTTGGGCTTATCTACTGGTGTGATCATTCCTCACAAGTTTAAGGCACCATCTTTCACCAAGTATGACGGGGCGTCTTGCCCCAAGCTACACCTCAGATCTTATGTGCGGAAGATTCAACCGTACACAGTGGACAAGAACTTGTGGATCCATTTCTTCCAGGAGAGTCTTTCAGGGACTCATCTCGAATGGTTCTATCAGCTGGATGGAACCAAGGTTCGTAACTGGGAGGAGTTGGCTACTGCTTTTTACAAGCAGTATTAATATAATGCCGACCTTGCTCCTACACGTACCCAACTCCAGGGTATGTCGCTAGGATCAAGCGAAGGTTTTAAAGAGTATGCGCAGAAGTGGAGGGATCTGGCTGGCAGGGTGCAGCCTCCGTTAACAGACCGTGAGCTGGTGGATATGTTCTTGGGGACCCTCTCCGGGCCATTCTTCAATCATCTCATTGGCAATTCATCTGCAGGGTTCACTGACCTTATTCTGACTGGGGAGAGGATAGAGGCTGGAATGAAGTCCGGTAAAATTCAGAAGGGTACATCTTCAAGTTCTGAGAAGAAACCCTTTAAGAAAGAGGTCAGTGCTGTGTATGGGCCTAGAAGGCATGATAAACCAGAGCGCCGCCAATCTGTCAACGCGGTGGTGATTGCTAAGCCTACTGCCGCTCCTCGGCAAACCAATCCACAAAGGGCTGAAAGACCCAGAAGAGAGTTTACCCGGCTGAGTATGACCCTATCACAAATCTTACCGCAGTTGCTATCCACCAATTTGGTGACTGTCAGAGAGGCCCCAAAGGTTGTGAATACTGCCTCTCCCAAGTATAATCCAAATTCCCGTTGTGCTTATCACTCCGATAGCCCGGGGCATTCTACTAATGACTGTTGGGCCTTAAGGAATAAGGTGCAAGACCTTATTGATGCGAAGGAGATACAATTTGAGGCGCCTGAGAGGCCAAATGTGGTGACTGCTCCTATGCCCCAGCATGGAGTAAATGTTGTTGATGAAGATGTGTATGCCGTTTCTGTAAATGATGTAGCTACCCCTCTGATGACTGTTAAGAGGAACCTACTGCTGGCCGGTTTATTTCCGGGTTGTAGTAAGGGTTGCCTTTTGTGTGTTGTTACTCCTACTGGTTGTCCTTTGCTGAAGTTAGGCATCCAAAGCCTGATGGACAGCAAAGAGATTATGTTCAAGAAGACCGCTGTTCCGTTTGTTCCTGTGGAAGAAGTATCGGTTGTTATCATTTTCCAAAATCCAATCAAGGCTTCCCCGAGGAAGCCAGTTAAAATCATGACTGTCGCACCCATTGTTATTACTGTTCCGGGGCCTCTCCCCTATGAATCTGATAAGGCTGTCCCATGGCACTATGGGGCAGATGTATATGTACATGGTATAAATCAAGAGTTCAACACTGGTACCAGCATCAGCAATATCACTGGTCCAGCCAAAGTTACCCGCAGTGGCAGGCTCTTTTCGCCTGACATTGCGCCACTATCTATTCGAAGACCTCTCATTATAACGCCTGCAAGTGCACCTGTTTCCACTTCTGATCAAGTTGTTTCCCCTGCTGCCGAGTCATCTAATGCTCGGGGAAAAGGGATTGAAGATGAGCCTGCCCGGATGGAGGCACCAAAATCTGTGAATGTTGAAGCCTCCCAGCAAGAGATGGAGGAAATTCTTAAAATAATCAAGAAGAGCGATTTTAATGTTGTTGAACAGCTGGGGCATACCCCCTCCAAGATCTCTATGCTCTCCCTGCTGCTGTGCTCAGAGGCCCATGCTAAGGCCCTGATTTCATTTCTAAAGACGCCCCATGTGCCACAGGAGACATCTGCAGACCAATTTACTGATTGCGTAGCCAATTTGACAGCTGACAATGGTTTGGGTTTCTCGGATGCTGACCTTACTGCTAAGGGAAAAAACCACAATGACGCCCTGCATGTCTCTATAGAATGCGGGGGCACTAATCTTGCGCACGTGTTGGTGGACACTGGTTCTTCCCTGAATGTGCTACCCAAAAAGGCCTTAGACCGGTTGGATTGTGAGGGCCTGGAGCTGAAACCTAGCAACATCATTGTCAGAGCCTTTGACGGCTCTAAGAGGATGGTTCATGGAGAGGTTGACATTCCTATTCGTGTGGGTTCTCAAGTATTCAACTCAACTTTCTATGTGATGGATATCCGTCCATCTTATTCCTGTTTACTGGGTCGACCTTGGATTCACAAAGCTGGGGCAGTGACCTCTACCCTACACCAGAAGCTCAAGTACCCTGTCAGAGGGAAGATTGTCACTGTGCAGTGAGAGGAGGAGTACATGGTGAGCCATTTGAATTCCTTCCGGTATATTGAGATGGACGGGGAGTTTATTGAAACCCCCTTTCAGCATTTTGAAGAGGTACCTCCAACATTGGCAGCAGCAGAAACAATGGTTGAAGAGGATGTTCCTTTGAAGATGGCTTCCTTGAAGGACACCCGGGCTGTAATCAAGAAAGGTGAATGTGCTAACTGGGGCAGGCTCCCTGACTTTACACCAAAAACTGACAAGTTTGGACTGGGTTTTACTGCAGAGGCTCAGAGGGCTATGCGCAAGGCAAGGACCAGAAGACCTCCTGTGCTCATCACCAATCCAAGGGTGAATGCTATTGGGGATAAAGATGAAGTGGAAGAGTCAGAGTTCGATAGCTGGATCTACCCGACGACTGACGGTGGATTGACCAATTAGACTGCTAAAGATCATACTCCTGTTACTTTTGTTACGCAGTAATAAACTCCTTTGTTTTTGTTATTTGTAATAAACAATGAATTGAAACTCTATGGCCCGGTGTCTTATCCGGGGCACCGTGGCTTCATTTGTGAGGGCATATTAATTGTCATTTCATATATCATGAATAAAGACCTTGGACGTTTTCTCGCATTTCAAATCTTATGCTCTTCTTTTTCTTTCTTTCCTTTCTTTATATATTGCAAAACAGCTGTATTTACACACACTCACTCATACAGGTTTCAATCCACTCTGGATCTCACTGGTAACGACTCTGCTACTGCCAGTTATGACTTCGAAAATCCGATCAACTTAGCCGAACACGAAGGTGAAGATGATTGCGAAGTGCCTGGCAAGCTTGCAAGACTGTTACTCCAGGAAGAGAGGGCAATTCAACCACATGAAGAGCCAGTGGAAACGATAAATCTGGGTACTGAGACAGACAGAAAGGAGGTTAAGATTGGTGTCAACCTAGAGCTCAGCGTGAAGCAACGGTTGACTCAGATGTTACATGATTATGTGGAGATCTTTGCCTGGTCCTACGAAGACATGCCTGGGTTGGATACCGACATTGTGGTCCATCACTTGCCTACCAAGGAAGACTGCCCTCCGGTTAAGCAAAAGGTCCGCCGTATGCGTCCAGAGATGTCTGAGAAGATTAAAGCTGAGGTTATGAAGCAATTCGATGCCGGATTTCTTGCAGTGACTTCTTACCCGCAGTGGGTCGCTAATGTGGTGCCGGTACCAAAGAAAGATGGTAAGGTTAGAATGTGTGTTGACTACAGGGATCTGAACAGGGCCAGCCCCAAGGATGACTTCCCTCTACCTCACATTGACGTCTTGGTTGACAATACTGCTCAGCACAAAGTGTTCTCTTTCATGGATGGTTTTTCAGGGTATAATCAGATCAAGATGGCTCCTGAAGACATGGAAAAGACTACCTTTGTTACTCAGTGGGGCACCTTCTGTTACAAGGTCATGCCATTCGGGTTGAAAAATGCTGGGGCAACCTACCAACGTGCCATGGTTTCTTTATTTCATGACATGATCCATCATGAGATTGAAGTGTATGTCGACGATATGATTGCGAGGTCCCAAACTGAGGAGGAACACCTTGACCACCTGCAGAAACTGTTTGACCGTCTGAAACTGTACAAGCTGAGGTTGAACCCGAACAAGTGCACCTTCGGGGTAAGATCTGGAAAATTGCTAGGCTTCGTCGTAAGTGATAAGGGTATTCAAGTGGACCCTGCCAAGGTTAAAGCTATTCAAGAGATGCCAGTTCCTAAGACAGAAAAAGAAGTCAGAGGCTTCCTAGGACGACTAAATTACATTGCTCGATTCATCTCACATCTAACTGCTACTTGTGAACCAATCTTCAAGCTGCTGAAGAAAGATCAGGTAGTACGTTGGAATGATGAATGTCAGGATACTTTTGATAGAATAAAAGAGTATCTCCAAGAGCCACCCATCCTTATGCCACTGGTTAAAGGGAGACCTCTGATACTATACCTGACAGTACTTGACAACTCAATGGGGTGTGTGCTGGGCCAGCATGACGAGTCCGGCCGAAAATAGCATGCCATTTATTACCTTAGCAAAAAGTTTACCGACTGTGAGACCCGATACTCACTGCTCGAGAAAACTTGCTGCGCTTTGGTATGGGCTGCTCGCCGGCTGAGACAGTATATGCTGACTCACACTACTCTGTTGATTTCAAAGATGGATCCTATAAAGTACATATTTGAAAAGCCTGCTTTGTCTGGGAGAATAGCAAGATGGCAGATGATCTTTACAGAATACGACATCCAGTACACAACTCAGAAAGCTATCAAAGGAAGTGTATTGGCAGACCATTTGGCACACCAAGCAGTGGACGACTACCAACCAATGAACTTTGAATTTCCTGACAAAAGCATCATGATAGTGACTGATTGTGAAATACCTGGACCGGATGAAGGACCTGAGGAAGGATCCCGATGGTCTATGCACTTTGACGGAGCCTCCAACGCTTTGGGTAACGGTATCGGCGCTGTGATCATATCCCCTCAAGGCACTCATACTCCACTTACTGCTCGGCTATGTTTCAACTGCACCAACAACATGGCGGAATATGAGGCATGCATCATGGGTCTTCAAGCGGCGATTGACTTAAGGATCAAGTTTCTGAGTGTCTTCGGAGATTCCGCTCTCGTGATCAATCAGATCAAAGGAGAGTGGGATACGAAACATCCGAATCTTATTCCTTACAAAGAATGTGTGTTGACAATGATCCCCCATTTCACAGAGATAACCTTTGAACACTTTCCGAGAGAGGAGAATCAGTTGGCGGACGCGTTAGCTACAATGTCTTCCATGTTCAAAGTCAAATGGGACAATGAGGCTCCCCGGATCATTATCTGGAAACTGGACGAACCGGCATACTGCTGTGATCTTGAGGCTGAGGTAGTAACTGAGAAACCTTGGTACCATGAGGTGAAGAGATACTTGGAAGCTCAGGAATACCCTGAAGGTGCATCTGTCAATGATAAGAAGTTTCTGAGAAGGTTCGCAGCGAAGTTCTTCCTTAGCAACGGCATCCTGTACAAGCGAAACCATGATTCGACCTTACTGCGTTGTGTGGATAAGACTGAAGCAGAAAGGATCATGGCGGAGCTGCATGAAGGTACCTTCGGAACACATTCTAGTGGACATACTATGGCAAAGAAAATCCTTCGGGCAGGGTATTTCTGGTCCACAATGGAAGCCGATTGCTACCAACATTCTCGGACATGTCACAAATGCCAAATTTACGCAGACAAGGTGCACGTTCCTCCAGTCCCTCTGAATGTCTTGACTTCACCTTGGCCATTTGCAATGTGGGGCATAGATATGATCGGTGAGATTAAACCTACGGCATCCAATGGGCATCGCTTTATTTTGGTAGCGATCGATTACTTTACAAAGTGGGTTGAAGCAGCTTCCTACGCCACAGTAACCAAGAACGTTGTGGCACGGTTCATTCGGCATAACCTGATCTATCGATACGGCGTCCCTGAAAGGATCATTACGGACAACGGTACCAATCTCAATAACAAGATGATCACTGAGCTCTACGAGCAATTCAAGATACAGCACCACAACTCTTCTCCTTACAGACCGAAGATGAATGGGGCTGTAGAAGCAGCGAATAAGAATATCAAGAAAATTGTGCAGAAGATGACAGTGACTTATAAAGATTGGCACGAGATGTTACCATTCGCTCTACATGGGTACCGTACCTCAGCAAGGACGTCAACCGGGGCAACTCCCTTCTCCTTGGTCTACGGTATGGAGGCAGTCTTATCGATCGAAGTGCAAATACCCTCTCTCCGGATAATGAAGGATGCAGATCTGAGCGAAGATGATTGGATCCAGACACGACTTGATCAGCTAAACTTAATTGACGAAAAGAGACTCAATGCTATTTGTCATGGTCAGACGTACCAAAAACGGATGATCAGGGCATTTAACAAAAAGGTCAGACCACAAGAGTATCAAGTTGGGGATCTGGTAATCAAGCGAATCATCCTTCCTCAGAGTGATCCAAGGGGCAAATGGACCCCTACGTACGAAGGGCCATTTGTGGTTAAACATGTATTCTCAGGAGGAGCCATGATTTTAACCAACATGGATGGTGACGACCTTCCTCACCCCGCCAATGCAGACATAGTAAAAAGATACTACGCATGAAAAAAAGACCCGCTAGGTTGACATACCTAGGCAAAAATTAGGGCTTCCCGGCGAACCAAAAGGGTTCGGGAAAAATGAAGGGATGAAATGAAAAAATCTGTACACCCGGCAAGTCGAAAACCTGAAAAGGCGGCTTGGGCAAAAATGGGTATCCCGGTGGACTGAAAACCCGAAAGGGTGGTTCAGGCAAAAGTTAGGGATAAAGCGTAATACTATGTCTCATTGGATCACCTTGCATCCAGAATCCGGTATCAATATCAAGGTCAGACGGCATCAATCAATCAGCTTCATCTTCAGCTAGGTCATCAAGTGATGAGACGCTCGAAGATATAAAGGCGATAGCAGAGTTGGAACCCAGTGGGATCATTCTTTTCACACAGCTATTTTATTTTCCTTTGTACAAATTGTATAAACTCTTTTATTCGGCGGCGTTCTCTTACTAGGATGTCAGCCTCTTGTACATAAACGCCTATTTACAGGCAAATTCAAAAATCAATACAAAAATCACTTTTCAGTTAAAATTGCCAATTGTTTTCCTTTTCTGTTTTGTTTTGCGAAGAACGTCCAAGATTCAATTTGTGATATATGCATTTGACACTAATTGCTAACTCATAAATATTTGCATACAAAACAAAGGATTAATTACAGGTAACATTAGAAACAGGGGCAATAATGAATGGTCTAAGCGATCTAATTGTTCTGTCCACCAAGGTACTAAGATAGGTTCCGCTGAAGAACAACCAAGATATCTTAATTCCCTAGAGAGTGAGTCAGCAAGTCAATGCACTCTCCCCAAGCAAAGCTATACAATCAGCCTTAAGGAAGTTGGGTATTCCCCGCAGGTCTCAACATTCCCCAGTACAATATACAGATATTCTTAACAAGCATCCCCGGCAGTCTTGATCTAAGATTGTTCCCCGACGGCATACCAGACATTCGGTGGAGCCACTTCCCCAGTATCTCAAAATTTCCCCAGGAGAGTCCAATCCAGATTTCCCTAGGAAAGTTTGAATCACCCCCCCAGTAGGAAGCTTATCCCCAGTAGATTCTGGAAGCTTGTCACCTGCAGAGCACGAACGCGTCCCCCGGCTTTATTCAAAGGTTATTTCTCTACCAGGATATAACTGGGTTATCCTCAGCCAAAAGCCACGGAAAGATCGCCCTCGGCGAAGTCTTCTTATCCCCAGCGAAGTCTATTAACACTTCCAACATCACCGGTACCCCCAGCGGAGTTATCATCAACATGCAAAGTACCTCTCTCCCCATAGAGTATTGTTCCCTAGCAAGATCGCTAGAATAATTTTCTCCCCGCAGAGTAATCCATTCGCCAAGTTTATTCTCCAACGGAGTTATCTTCTCCTACCGGTATTCTTGCAACTATCATCCCCAGCGGAAACAACAAAGCATTATTCTCCAACATCAGCCCAGGATGTGACTTCCCGGCACCCGTCAAGGATTTACTTTCCTAGACGAAAACATACATTCATAAACATCGCACTTCCATACATCATAGCATGCGTATACGCATCATGATCTTACAATCTCATGTGTTGAGAACATCATTGCTTGATCCATATCATGCATTGCATATGACTGACCTTTACCTTTCAGGAAAGATCAGGTTAAATTCTCATCTTTATTCCAAGACTTTAGTCTGGTTCAGTTAAATCGATTCCTAAAGATTTTTCTGATTCTTATCCAGTCAAAGGCCTTCTCTGGTTCAGTCAGATCGACCCTAAGATTTTTCTGATTCTTATCCAGTTGAAGTTATTTCAAGACCTTGTCTGGTTCAGTTAAATCGACTCCTAAAGATTTTGTTGATTCTTATCCAGTCAAAGGCCTTCTCTGGTTCAGTCAGATCGACCCTAAGATCTCCCTGATTCTTATCCAGTTGAAGATTCCAAGACCTTGCCTGGTTCAGTTAAATCGACTCCTAAAGATTTTCCTGATTCTTATCCCGTCAAAGGCCTTCTTTGGTTCAGTCAGATCGACCCTAAGATCTCCCTGATTCTTATCCAGTTTGAAGATTCCAAGACCTTGTCTGGTTCAGTTAAATCGATTCCTAAAGATTTTTCTGATTCTTATCCAGTCAAAGGCCTTCTCTGGTTCAGTCAGATCGGCCCTAAGATCTCCCTGATTCTTATTCCAGTTGAAGATTTCAAGACCTTGTCCGGTTCAGTTAAATTGATTCCTAAAGATTTTTCTGATTATTATCCAGTCAAAGGCCTTCTCTGGTCCAGTTAAATCGATTCATAAAGATTTTCCTGATGAAGACTCAATAGAAGACATCCAAGATTCTCTCATCGTTACTGTTGAGGTAGTAATCGCCCCAGATTCTCTCATCGTTACTGTTGAGGTAGTAATCGCCCCAGGTTCTCTCATCGTTACTGTTGAGGTAGTAATCGCCCCAGGTTCTCTCATCGTTATTGTTGAGGTAGTAATCGCCCCAGGTTCTCTCACCGTCCCGTTGAGGTAGTAACCATCCCTGATTCATTCATCACCTTTTGAAGCTCCAGACTCGATTCCTGTATCTCGCCAGGGAACATCTGAAGAGGTTGAAGATTCGATTCCTGTAACCAACCAGGGAGCTTCTGTATAAAGAGTTTGAAGACCAGCTCCTGTAACAGGCCAGGTAATCATTTTCTTTTTCAGGTACGCAAGTTCTCGCTAAGGAATTTCTTACGTGATCGACACCCAGGTGGCATCTATAAGCCCATCCACCTATCCATCACCTCTCAACATGGCATCTGTAAGCCCATCTTCCTATCCACTAATCTCCAAATGGCATGTGTAAGCCCATTCCCACCATCACACTGCTAACATGTGAGCGCAAGTTTCTGGGCACTCTAGTGTTCAATCATCTTCCACCTTCGGATCACGAAAGGCACGTCAGCCAATCTACATCCTCAGGTCTAAGAAGATTGAACAGGGGCAACTGTTGTACCCCAAAATTTGCCCTCCCATATTCTTCAAGATTGGCTAAGAGCATGCTTCAAAATCTCCCAAAGGTTGCACAGTTCAATGGCCTCCTAACAGTCAAAAATTAGGGTTTTGGTTCTGGCAAAGAAGTTGAAGTTTCCAAGGGTCCAAACAAGTCCCACATTCCTATAAACATGGTCAAGCATCCATATACTAAGTTTCAAAACTCACAGCACCAGATTGCACAGTCAAAAACCCTAATTGCTTCACAGTCAACTGCAGGGGAAAAATGGTCATTTGACAGTCAAAAGTCCAAATTTTTTATCAACATCTTATTTTGAAGCCACAAACATCATTTGATCAATTCCTGATCATGATTCTCAAGGCATGGCTCAAAAAGTCTCAAGATGCAAAAGTTTCTATATTTGGACAGTTGAAAAAGTCAACTGTAACTTGACTAAGGCATAACTTCCACATGGTTTATCATAAAAATTCCATCCAAAGCTCATTTTGAAGAGAATGACATTTCCTACAACTCATCTTCACACTTCAAGTCCAAGAAATGCTCTCACAAAAAGTTATCAATCTCAACATTATAGGTCATTTTCAAAAGTCAACAAAAAGGCACTTTAAGTCAAAGACCATAACTTGAGATTGGTAAATCAAAATGACATGGAACCAAGGGCATTGGTTAGAGGACTTCAAGACCTTTCCAAAATGTCCAAGAACATGATCAAAGCTTAAAAATTGAGCAAGATATGCCTTGTCGGAGTTGGGAAATTTTTGGGAATTTTGAAAAGTCAACTTTGCTTCAAATGCCTCAAAATTGCTAATGGGCCACAATTTCTTCCAAGAATCATCACCCAAAGGCTATGCACGACCCATTGACTTTAAAGGGAGTTATTTTATCATTTTTTATTAATTATTTGAATTATTATTATTATTAGTTCATTTAATTAAAATAAAATATGACAAAAATAGCAAATCACACATTTCAAATCTTTTTATGCAGCATTTCCACTCATCATTCACTCAATATTTCGTGCATACTCAAAAAGGCAAGAATCTTCAAAGATTGGCAATGTTTTGATGGAGAAAAGATTGAAAAAAGATCATGAAAATCACAAAATTGAAAAGCATTAAAACAAGGCTTTGGGCTTGATCTTTTGAACCAAAATCATTCCATATACATACACAAACCTAAACCTAATCACAAGAACAAGCAAGCTGCGCTGAGACAAGAGAACAACATTGCAATTTTTGACCAAAAATTTGGAAACTGAAAACTGTATTGCAGGGTGTTTCAAGGCCTAAGAAGCATTCCAATAGCTTGCTTACTCATCCAGGAATCGTTCCCAATCAAAATCAAGTCTCCATACATCCAGAAACGGTAGAACGCCATAGCCCTGTTCATGGAAATTTTCATAATTGCATTTTGATTTATACGCGTGTTTCATGTCCTTTAATTGTCGTTTTACACTAACATGAACTCACTGAAGCTAATGGTGCCATTGAATTGAATTTATATCGCCTATATCCAAAGATGCCATTGACGTTTTCTAGGTTTTCATAAGCTTGAAATTGGGGACTTCTTCATGAGGAAAAATTAGGCCATGAGACCTAGACCAATGCACTCGTGACATTCCAACGATTCAAAACCATACCTCGCGCTCAATTTATGAGGGACCATACTCTAATCGCTATTTTTCGCAGGATGCATTTAGTGGGGGTTTAAAACCCCCGCTATCTCTTTTATGTTTGCAGGCACAACGAGGAAGACGCCTGCGTGTCATAGCATGGTTGGATCATTCAAATTTTCAGCGCGTTTTTTTTGTGTTAATATCATTAGCGTGGTTTATTTTTTATAATATTTGTTTTCCATGATACATACAAACGCGTTGCTTGGTACAGGTGGTAGAGGACACGCTTTGTGAACAATGGGACCTGGGTTCGATTCCCAGGTCCCCCATATTTTCCCATATTTTTTCTCATTACATGTTCAGGTACCCAACACGCCCAGAAGTCCACCATACACTCTCATCAATGGCTTGCCAAGTGGCCATGAGCGTACATCCAGTGGCCAGGAACCAAAGTCCATGGAATACTCCAGTCAACGCGTATGCATATGATCTGAAAAGTCAGCATGAGTCAAGCTTCTATTGGGCTAAACCATTTCAGTCATACCTCCTCAATTTGGGTCAATACCCCCATGTTTGCCTTTTCTTTCTCTATTTTTATTCCTTTCTTTTATTTATTTTAATTATATTATTTGTTTCATTTAATTCCACAAAATTAGTTTTATAATAGAAAAATACAAAAAAAAATCAGAAAAGTAAAAATAAAAAATATGTTTTATTTAATAGTTTTTGTAAATAAATCTATTAATCAATTTAGTTTTAATTTAGGGTTTAAATTTTAATTTGTTTTCTAAATAACTAAAAAAGGGTGGAAATTAGGTTTTAGGTTTTTATTCTTTTTCTCAATAAAAATAATTTCATCTTATTCTTATTATTAATAATTAATTATTTTTGTAAATAAAATTGTCATTAAATAATTAGGTTAAATTAGGTCAAACATAAACATTTTTCTTTAATAAATTAAAAACAATTTAGAACTAGGGTTTTATTTAACTTTTAATTCCAATTAATTCTCTTTAATTTCATAAATCCAAAAACTCCAGAAAAATAAGTTCTTTCTTTTATTTAATTTAATTAATTTATAATTTCGATTTAATTTCTTTAAAAGGGTCCAACGCCCTCGCATTCGATTATAATTCCTTTTCGCGCATTTATTTTTATTTCTTTTTCTGATATAATGTATTTGCCCCAAAGCTTTGTAATAGATAATTAGGACATTTATTTTCCGCATTTTTTATTTATTCAAATCGGGTCTTGGTTTAATTTGGCGATGTAGACCCACGCCTTGTAATAGCGTAGGACCTTTATGTTTCCGCACTTTAAATTCCGCACCCTTAATTGCTAACTATCACATGAAAGAATGTATGCCCAAATAAAAACAATGCGTAGAACACTCGATGCATGATCAAGACAAAAATAACTGAAAATGACACACAAATCACACACCACTTCTAGGGTACGCCTCACTGTTGCCTTGCCCCTCGAAACGTGGTCGTTGAGTAGAGGACGTTTTAGTAAGTCCTCATGTCCATGAACATGGCATGGGGATAGCTTCTAAAGTGTCTTCCTATTGCTCTGGTGACCACACTGTCCCTAATCCTCGAATTGACCCGAACACCTCCAACGGTGGTGCTACCTACCTCTCAATGGTGGGATGGCACTACTTTAAGGACATTTACACAGACTAATTCCTTAGGGTAGGTAGATGACTCGTAGATACTTGCTCTAAATTCAAAACAAATCAAAAACTTCTTTTCGCACCGACACTTTGCAAAAAGCTTTCAAAAACAACTTTTCAAACACTCTTGAGGACTGATACAAGAGTCGAACTGAAATTTTAAACGGAACTTTTTCAAACCCACTCACCTTGAAAAGCAAACAAACATTTTGAAAACACAATGAGCAAGTATCTAAGAGCCCATGGATAACCATGGATAGAAAGGGTGCTAACACCTTCCCTTTCTATAAATCTACCTCCCGAACCGAGAACTAATCTCAATAAGGAATTTTTCTGTGCTTTTGTCCTTTCCATGTTGGAGAAAAAAAACAGTGGCGACTCTTGCTTCTGTGACATTTCGCGAACCAGCGTTAAACAGTCAGTTCCATATCCACCGATCACATCTAGTCTATGGCATGGAATCTGTTTTTCCAATAGAAGTTCAGATTCCCTCGCTGAGAATTATGAATGAGGCAGGCCTAGGAGAAAACGAGTGGATTCAAACGAGATTGGATCAGCTGAACTTGATTGACGAAAAATGATTAGCTGTTGTTTTCCATGGTCAGACGTACCAAAAACAGATGATCAAGGCTTTAAACAAAAAGATCAAGCCTCGAGTATATCAAGTTGGTGACTTGGTGATAAAACGCGTCATTCTACCACAAGGCGACCCCATAGGCAAGTGGACTCCCACTTATGAAGGGCTATTTGTTGTCAAGAGTGTTTTCTATGGCGGTGCCATGATGCTGACTACCATGGATGGTAAAGATTTCCCACATCCTATAAACACGGACATAGTTAAAAAATACTACGCATAAGAGACCCGCTAGGTTGACACACCTAGGTAAAATAAGGGCATCCCGGCAAACCAAAAGGTTTGGGAAAAAATTAGTGATATATGCAAAAGATTGTACACCCGACAAGTTGAAAATCCGAAAGGGCGACTTGGGAAAAAAGGGTATCCTGGTGGGCTAAAAACCCGAAAGGGCGGTCCAGGAAAAAGTTAAGGATTAAAAGTGTATGATTATGTCCCGTGGAATCAACACAATCAATTTTATCACCAAGGTCCAAGTTCAAACGGTCCAAGATCAATCCAATCAACTTCTATCAACGACAAGGGACATTCGAAGACATTGGGGCAATAGTAGAGTTGGAAGGCAATGAGATCATTTCACATGGCTATTTGTTTTTATTCTCAATTTTGTTTTCCTTTCGAAGATTTCCTCTTACTAGGATCTCCGTCTCTCTGTATAAAAACGCCTATTCATGGGAAAGATATCAATACAAATATACTTTGAAGTGAAAATTTTTTGTCTTTGTTTTGAATGCAAATTTGTCCACTGACTAAATTGAATGAACATATGCATATGAACATAATTAAAACTACTTGGCACATGTGTCCTGCTAAGCAGCAGCAAGCATCTCTTTAATGTATATGAAATATCCCCACAAAATTATAACATTATCATTATCCCCACAAGGACGGCTACAATAAACCTTTCCCCAATGAAGTTTCCCACAAAGTCTCTTTGCATAGGATAATTCCCGACCAGAGTGCCAATCTCTTGGCAACTCTCTCTCCAGCTAAGTCGATTTTTACAAGTTGAAGTCTCGTGGATCTCTTCCTAAAAGAAACTGACTTCCCCAACAGGGTTTATTTCCCCAAAAGGTTCTATTTCCCCAACAACAATCGAGGAACCACAAAATTCCCCAGCCGAGTACATCCTCCCCAACCGAGTATGTATTCCCCCGGCATAGTCCATTCTCCCCAGCTGAGCCCGTTATTCCCCAGTTGTGTATATCCTCCTCCAGTTGAGTGTATCCTCTCTAAGCTAAGTTTTTCCTACCCGACTGAGTCTACGCTCTCCAGTTTGAATTTTCCTTTCAGATTATTGCAAATCATAGGGCCATAACCACTGATCCCCAGTAAAGCCGTTAGCAAAGCCTTTACTATTTCCAAAAAGATACTATGAAGCCTGGACCCGACCAGATATTAGCACAATTTTCAAGTTATTATTGAAGCCTGGTGTTGTACCCCAAAATTTGCCCTCCCATATTCTTCAAAGTTTTTGGCAAGCATTTGCTCAAGTCTACTCAAGGGTTGCACAGTCAAACCATCTTCCTAAGCCAGTCAAATTAGGGTTTTGGTTCTTGCAAGGAAGTTGAGTTTTCCAAGGGTCCAATCAAGTCCCATATGCTCATATACATTGTCAAGCACCTACATGTCAAGTTTCAAGGCTCACAAGGTCAAGTTGCACAGTCAAAAGCCCTAATTGCTTCACAATCAACTATAGGGGCAAAATGGTCATTTGGCAGTCAAAAGTCAAAAATTTTGGTCAACATCTCATTTTGAAGCCACAATCATCATTGGATCAAATCTTGATCATGATTCCACAAGAATGGCTCAAAAATCATCAAGATGCAAAAGTTTCCATTTTTGGACAGCTGAAAAGTCAACTGTAACTTGACCAAGGCATAACTTTTTCATGGTTCATCAGAAAAATCCCATCCAATGCTCATTTTGAAGGGGAGGACATTTCCTACAATTCATCTTCACATTCCAAGTCCAAGAAATGCTCTCACAAAAAGTTATCAATTTCAACATTATAGGTCATTTTAAAAAGTCAACAAAAAGGCACTTTAAGTCAAAGACCATAACTTGGGATTGGTAAATTAAAATGACATGGGACCAAAGGCATTGGTTAGAGGACTTCAAGACCTTTCCAAAATGTCCAAGAACATGTTCATATGATCAAAATTGAGCAAGATATGCATTGGAGAAGTTGGGAAATTTTTGTGAAATGGCAAAAGTCAACTATCCTTGAAACTTCAATTTTTGACAAAAGGGCCCACTTTTTCCACTTGATTCAGCTTTGACATGCCACCCACGTGTCCCATGATTTATTTCAAGATTAAAAATTAATTTTTCTATTTTTATTTAATTTTATTTGATTTAATTCATTTTAAATCTTTAAAATTCAAATAAAAATCAAAAAATTAATTAAGGGATATTTTGTGGCTTGAATGGCTTTGATGCATCATAAGGAACATACCAAATTCGTGTAAAGGTCCATTTCAAGCATGAAATTCAAAATTGAACAAAAATGGCAAGTTGTTCAATGGTGGTTATTGAGAAAATCAAAACTTCATTACAAGGCTTAAAGGCTCACATTATTGATTGATTCTTATTCAGAGACATATATGCATTTGTTCCATACCATTTACACGACCTAGAACTCTCTCAAACGGCCAAACTAAATTCCAAAAACTTGGAGAAAATTTGCAAACTGAAATCCATTCTTCAGTACGATTCAAGGCCTTTTCTTGATCAAAACACATTCCTTACACCCCCAGGAATCATTTGCAGCCAAGAACGAGCCAAAAACCTCAAGAACTCGTGCCACACAAGTCATACGGTTTACCTTCTTTTTCAAAATAACAATCATCCATTCATGCGTTTTTAACACTTTTTATTGATTGCATTGTGCTCACGGGATCCATACGAAGCTTTCCATATGACTTAATTTGATTATGGTGCCTTAAAACGAAAAATACCATTGTTGAGTTCTAGGTTTTCAGAGCTTGTAATTTCGGGCTTTTGCCATACTTTAAAATTAACCCTCCAAACATACTTGGCTGAAACCAGCAGGAGGAGACGAATCCAAAGCACACCTCGCGCCCTTTTTATGTTAACTATATAGCTAATCGCTATTTTTGACATTGTATTTTGTGGGGGTTTAAAACCCCCGTTATTTGTCTTTTTTTTGTTTCAGGAACGAAGACGATGATGAGGTGTCCATGCCTGGTTGGTACGTTCAAATAGGCGCGCGCTTTTCTTTGATCCAGCATATAAGGCGTTCTTTTTTATATAATATTTATTTCCCATTATTCTAACACACGCGCATGAGTGGTTCAGTGGCTGGAGACGTGGCTAGGCATCACTGGGACCTGGGTACGATTCCCAGGTCCCCCAATATTTGTTTCATATTTTTCACACTTCAATCCTATGCAGATTCACAACTATGTCCCACCATGGAGTCCAGCGCATCAGTCAGCCAAGTGTCTCCCAGTGCAAATCCAAGGGCCAAGAAGTGAGGAGCACCATGCTCAAGAGTCAACACACGTGCACTCAATCCAGAAAGTCAAACCAAGCTGGCTTCTGAATGGGCCTCACAATTCTATGCACACCCTCATTCCTGGCCCAAACCCCCCTTGGGTTTGTTTTTTATTTTTTTTTATTTTGTCATTTTATTTTTTTTATTTGCTTTATTTTATTTCTTATTCTTTTTTTTATTTAAAAATTAACCAATTAATATTTTTTATAAAAAAAATCCAAAAAGAATTAACATTATTATTATTATTATTAATTTCATTTTATTTTTGTAATTAAATACTAATAAATTGAATTAATTATTAATTAGGAAACTTTAACTTTTTTTCTTAATAATTAAAGTAAGTTTAGAATTAGGTTTTTAATTGACTTTTAATTTTATTTCCTTTTATTTTATTTCATTAAAAAATATAAAAACAAAAAATATTTTCTTTTAATAAATTAATTAATTAGTTTAACAATTAGTTTTAATCTCATTTAATCACAAAAAAGACAAAAATTCATTTCTTTTCTTAAAAGGGTCAAAACCCTTAGGGCATTCCCGATTAATTTTTATTCGCGCGCATTTTATTTTGATTATTATGTAATTGCTTCCAAGAATGTAATAGTAATTAGGTTTACCGCTTTATTTAATTTCTCGTACTTATTTACCAAAACGGGTCTTTGTATTTTTGGCGATGTATAGACCCGCGCCTTGTAATAGCATAGAAATTATCTTTCCGCAATTTACTTTCCGCACCCCTAACTGTTAAATGCATGAAAGAATGTATGTAAATAAAATTAATCTGTAGCTCACCAATAACATGTACAAAAACATTAACTGAAAAATAACACACAAAGCACATGCCACTCCTAGGGTACGCTTCACTGGTTGCCTCGAAACGTGGTCATCAAGTATAGGGTATCTTAGAGGTCGCCCTTTTGCCTAAGATCCAGTTGCCTCGAAACGTATGCCTCGGATAAAAGGATCTAGGACATTAGGGTTATTTCTAAGGTGTCCTACCGTTGCTTCGGTGACCACACTGTCCCGATAATCAAATTGACCCGAATACCCCCAACGATGGTGCTAGCTACCCCTCAATGGTGGGATAGCACTATCTAAAGGACTTTTACACAGCCTAATTCCTTAGGGTAGGTAGATCTCATGGGTACTTGCTCTTTCAAAACAAAAATACTTTTCGCACCTACACTTTTCCGACAAAAGTTTTCAAACAACACTTCATACACTCTTGAGGACAGATACAAGAGTCAAATCGAAGTTTTCAAACAAACTTTTTCAAAACCCACAAACACAAGAAAAGCAAAAATCTTTTGAAAACATAGTGAGCAAATACCTAAGAGCCCGTGGATAACCACGGATAGAAAGGGTGCTAACACCTTCCCTTTCTATAAATCTACCTCCCGAACCGAGAAACATTCTCGAATAAGGAATTTTGTTGTGCTTTTGTCCTTTCCATGTTGGAGAACATAAAAGACGGTGGCGACTCTTGCTTACCGCGACATTTTGCGAAACCAGCTTAAAAAACAGTCAGTTCTATTTCCACCGATCACTGAACTGGAGACTCTGCTGGGGAGAATAAAAGTGAGGTGTACCTTAGGATTAGATCATACTTATGTTTTCAATTGCTTTGCTTTGATTGCTTTATATTTGTGGGCTTTGCATCGGAGTTTCATAGATCCTAACCTGGATCTGGGGATACCCTTTTAGGTAGCATAAGCTGTGAGGGACCTGTCCGGCGTAGACCGACACGGGTGAAGCAGTGGCTACGTTGGTGTGGCACCTTGGTCTGTACCGATATCCCTTGTGTCGCAACGAGGAGAATATGGGTCTTCTGAGGAGTCATTAAGCACCAACCGACCTTAGAACCCTAATGTGACCCAACTTGGCCATAGAACAGTAGCAGTATGCTACACCCATTGAGGCTAAACTCTCGCGATGGTTCTGGCCACAAGAAAAGATTGCGACGCTGGAGTTATGACCGATTGAGGGTAGTCAGTGATATTGGGATCCTTTAGAACCCAGTTACTTTTAATAGGACAGGTCTTAACCAACGAAACTGAAAGAGGGTAGTACCTGAACTTCATGCTGGCCTAAACCCTAAGGGCTGTCTTATGTGACTTGTGTGCCTTATCATGTTTGCCTTTGTGAATATTTGTGGTGTGCTTTATCATAACATCATAACATCATACCATTGCATGCATCGTGCATAAGGACTGACCTATTTCAAAGACAAGAGGGTTTCACCTTTGCTCTGTTTTGTAGGACATCATGATGCCTGTGCGAAGGAACACTATTCGGCTCAATTTTGTTCACCCACCTGATTTGCTTAAAGAGTTGGTTGACAGAATTCCAAACACTGCTTCCTTCATCCAGAGGCATGGTTCCCTTCTCGGTTTAGTCACTTAAAAGTGGGACCAACAACTGATGAGTGTCTTGACCCAGTTTTATGATCCCTTGTACAGTTTCTTCACCTTTCAAGACTTCCAGCTGGTCCCTACCCTGGAAGAATTCTCTGATTTGCTTGGCATCCCTATCTTGGATCAGACTCCCTTCACTGGTTGGGAGAAGACTCTTAGACCTGAGGAGATTGCAGCAGCCCTTCCTTTAACCAACAAGGAGGTAATGGACAACTGGGTGACTAGAAGCGGAGTAAAGGGCTTCTTGGCTAAGTTTCTGATTGGTAAAGCTAACAGTTTCTGGAATGACTTAGACTTCAGGGCGTACGAGGACATTCTGGCTCTCTTAATCTATGGTCTAGTATTGTTTCCAAATCCTGATAACTTTGTCAATATCAATGCCATAAGGATCTTCATGTCTCGGAACCCTGTACCCACTCTCTTGGGTGATATCCTGCAACAACTCTATGCTCGTACTGCCCAAAGACGAGGAACCCTGTGGTGTTGTACTCCTTTGTTAGTGAGGTGGTTTATTTCGCACCTCCCCAAGTCCGTGCTGAAGAACCAAGAAGGAAGAGGCTGGGCTCATAGGTTAATGTCTCTCACTGATAATGACATCATTTGGACTCTCAGAGGTTTAGATGAGGTGGCTGTTATTGATCGTTGTGGAGAATATCCTAATGTTCCATTGATTGGTACCCAAGGAGGAATCTCTTACAATCCATGTTTAGCTCTCCGTCAATTTGGAAGAGCCAGAAGAGCAGGGCCTCATGAGATGTTGGTACCTCACATCAGTTTTGAGTTTCAGGTAGATAGTGACGAACTGCGCCGTAGATTCATAAAAGCTTGGGACGGAATTCACAAAGCTGACCCACATGAGTTGGGACCAAAAACTTCTCTACCAATGGAACCCTATTACAGATGGGTCTGCATCCGCACTCAGAAGTTAGGTATGCCATATGAAGCTGTCAGGCCTATCATTCTTGAAATTCCTGATGGAGACGGGGTTCCTCCAACTGTTCTCCCTCCTCAGATACCCACTGATGTTGATACCCTAAAGAGGTCTTGGGCGCAACTACAGGAAGAGCGGGATTATTATCGGGAAAAGTTCAACGAACAGGAACAGAAGATCCAGAAGCTGACCAAGCAATTGGAGAACGAGCGGATCATGAATGACTATATTCGTACTGAGAAGAGGAGGCCATGGGAGCACTGATGGGCTTTGGATGTTTCCTTTACAGCTTTTATTTCCTTTTCAGTATTTTCATTCCTGTAACGCCTAAGGGCAATTTGTTGAACAATTTAGATTCCAAAGTTTAAATCTAATAAAGTGTGTTCCTTTTGTCTACAAAGTTGATTCCTGATTGTCTTTGAAAACGTAATTCATACGCATTTCATTCATCATATGCATCACAGGTACCCTTTTTCTACAGGTTGCTTAATCGTCTTCGCTGTTTATTTAAGCACTCAAGCATCATGAATCCTGAACCAACTATCGAGCAAGCTATCAAGGCCCTCCAGGCCCAAAACGCCCAGTTTCAAGAGATGGTCATGAACTTAGCCCAGGGACAACAGGAGTTGAAGGCTTTGCTCCTAAAGAAGAAGAAGAAGAAGAGGACTGTGTTGTTCAACACTGGACGCAGACTCGGGAATACACTGCAGAATGAAGCTGAGAGGACTACTCCATCTGTTGGGGAAGGCAGTCACCAGGAGGTAAGGGTTCCTAGTCCCGTGGTCTCTGACACAGAGACAGATTTCAATGATGAACAGTACCCTCCTGCTGAGGACAGGTACAAACAGCTGGAGGACCGGTTAAATGCTATGGAGATTCAACGTGTGCCTGGGTTGGACTTTGGAGACCTAGGTTTATCTTCTGGGGTGGTGATCCCACACAAGTTCAAGGCGCCTGCCTTTGTGAAGTACGACGGGGCTTCCTGTCCTAAACTGCACCTCCGCTCTTATGTACGGAAGATCCAGCCTTACACTGCAGACAAGAACTTATGGATCCATTTCTTCCAGGAGAGTCTTTCAGGGACTCATCTCGAATGGTTCTATCAGCTGGATGGAACCAACATTCGTAACTGGGAGGACTTGGCTACTGCTTTTTATAAGCAGTATCAGTATAATTCCGACCTCGCTCCTACACGTACCCAACTCCAAGGTATGTCACTAGGAACGGGTGAAGGTTTTAAGGAGTACGCGCAGAAATGGAGAGACCTGCCTGGCAGGGTGCAGCCATCGCTGACTGACCGTGAACTCGTGGACATGTTCTTGGGGACCCTGTCTGGTCCTTTCTTTAATCACCTGATTAGTAATTCCTCTGCTGGGTTTACAGACCTGATCCTAACTGGTGAGAGGATCGAAGCTGGTATCAAGTCGGGAAAGATACAGAAGGGTGTCTCCTCAAGCTCTGAAAAGAAGCCCTTCAAAAAGGAAGCTAGTGTTGTATATGGTCCCAGAAGACAGAACAAACCAGAACGTCGCCAAGCTATTAACGCGGTAGTAATTTCAAAGCCTGTTGCTGCTCCTCAGCAGTACAACCAGCCAAGAGTTGAGAGGCCCAAAAGACAGTATACTCGGCTCAGCATGACTCTCTCTCAGATCCTGCCACAATTGCTGTCAACTAGTCTGGTAACTGTCAAGGAAGCTCCGAACGTGGTAAACACAGCATCTCCGAAGTACAACCCCAATGCCCGTTGCGCTTATCACTCTGATAGCCCGGGACATTCTACTGATGATTGTTGGGCCCTAAGGAATAAGGTTCAGGACCTTATTGATGCCAAGGAAATACAGTTCGAGGCGCCCGAAAGGCCAAATGTTGTGACCGCTCCCATGCCCCAGCATGGAGTGAATGCTGTTGAGGAGGATCTGTATGTAGCTTTTGTGGATGATGTTGCTACTCCGCTGCTGACTGTCAAGAGGAACCTGTTGCTAGCCGGTTTATTTCCGGGGTGTAGTAAAGGTTGCCATCTATGTGCTGTTTCACCTGCTGGTTGTCCGTTGTTGAAGTCAGGCGTCCAAAACCTGATGGATAGCAAAGAGATCTTGTTCAAGAAGATTGCCGTTCCTGTTGCCCCTGTTGAAGAAGTTTCAATTGTCACCATTTTCAACAACCCTTCCAAGGCTCCTTCAAAGAAGCCTATCAAAATTATGCCTGTTCACAAGATTGCTCCTATAACCATTACTGTTCCAGGGCCCATCCCCTATAAGTCTGACAAAGCTGTCCCATGGAACTATGGGGCAGATGTTTATGTTCTGGGAGTGAAACAAGAGTTCAATACTAGTACCGGTGTCACCAACATCACTGGGCCTGCTAAAGTCACTCGTAGTGGAAGACTGTTCTCACCAGACATTGCACCTCCAGCAATACAGAGACCCCTTGTCATCACGCCTGCCAGTGTGCCTGTTTCCCCTCCTGATCAAGTTTCTACCCCTGCTGTCGGGTCATCTGACGCTCGGGGCAAGGGGATTGCTACTGATGTGCCTGCCCGGATGGAGGTATCGAAGACCACTGTTGAAGCTTCCAAGCAAGAGATGGAAGAGATCCTCAAAATTATCAAGAAAAGTGATTTCAACATCGTTGAGCAGCTGGGGCACACCCCCTCTAAAATCTCTATGCTATCATTGTTGTTGTGTTCGGAGGCCCACGCCAAGGCTCTGATCTCCTTCCTGAAGATGGCCCATGTGCCACAAGAAACGTCTGCTGATCAATTTACTGATTGTGTGGCCAACTTGACTGCTGATAATGGGTTGGGTTTCTCTGACGCCGATCTGACTGCCAAGGGAAAGAACCATAACGACGCCCTGCATGTCTCCATTGAATGCAGGGGCACTACTCTTGCCCACGTGTTGGTAGACACCGGTTCTTCGTTGAACGTATTACCCAAGAAGGCTCTAGACAGGTTGGATTGTGAGGGTTTAGAGCTCAAGCCTAGTAACATTATTGTCCGGGCCTTTGACGGGTCGAAGAGGATGGTACATGGCGAAGTTGACATTCCAATCAGGGTTGGGTCTCAAGTCTTTGATTCTACTTTCTATGTGATGGACATTCGTCCATCCTATTCTTGTTTGCTGGGTCGTCCTTGGATCCACAAGGTTGGAGCTGTGACCTCCACATTACATCAGAAGCTTAAGTACCCGGTCAGGGGGAAGATCGTAACACTGCAAGGGGAAGAGGAATACATGGTCAGCCACCTCAACTCGTTCCGGTACGTAGAAATGGATGGGGAGTTCATTGAGACCCCTTTTCAACACTTTGAAGAGGTGCCTCAGACATTGGCAGCAGCGGAGACTGTGACTGAAGAGAGTTATCCTTTGAAGATGGCCTCCTTAAAGGACGCCCGGGATGTGATCGAGAAGGAAGCTCAGAAGGCTGTGCACAAGGCAAGGATAGGAAGACCTCCCGTATTCATCACCAACCCGGGAGTAAATGCTATTGGAGACGATGTGGAGGAATCTGATTTTGACAGCTGGATCTACCCAACGACCGACGGTGGACCAAGCAACTGGACTACAAAAGATTTCATACCTATTACTTTTGTCACTCCGTAATAAACTCCTTTGTTTTGAATTTGTAACGAACAATAATTTGAAACTTTATGGCCTGGTGTCTTACCCGGGGCACCGTGGCGTCATTTGTGAGGGCTTATTATTTGTCACCTTCATATATCATGAATAAAAGCATTGGACGTTTTTCACATTTCAAATCTTGCGCTCCTTTTCTTTCTTTATTATTATATTGCAGAACAGCTATATTTACACACACTCACCCATACAGGTTCCAATCCACTCTGGATCTCACTGGTAACGACTCTGCTACTGCCAGTTATGACTTTGAAAATCCGATCAACTTAGCCAAAGACGAAGGTGAAGATGATTGCGAGGTGCCTGGCGAGCTTGCAAGACTGTTACTCCAGGAAGAGAAGGCCATTCATCCACATGAAGAGCCAGTGGAAACGGTAAATCTGGGTACTGAGACAGACAGAAAGGAAGTCAAGATTGGTGCCAATCTAGAGCTAAGCGTGAAACAACGGTTGATTCAGATGTTTCATGATTATGTGGAAATATTTGCCTGGTCTTACGAAGACATGCCTGGGTTAGATACCGACATTGTGGTTCATCACCTGCCTACCAAGGAAGACTGCCCTCCGGTTAAATAGAAGGTCCGCCGTATGCGTCCAGAGATGTTCGAGAAAATCAAAGCTGAGGTTATGAAACAATTTGACGTCGGGTTTCTAGCAGTGACTTCTTACCCTCAGTGGGTTGCCAATGTGGTTCCAGTGCCGAAGAAAGATGGTAAGGTCAGAATGTGTGTTGATTACAGGGATTTGAACAGGGCGAGCCCCAAGGATGATTTCCCTCTACCTCACATCGACGTTCTGGTTGACAATACTGCTCAGCATAAGGTATTCTCCTTCATGGATGGGTTCTCCGGGTATAATCAGATCAAGATGGCTCCTGAAGACATGGAGAAGACCACTTTTGTTACTCAGTGGGGCACCTTTTGCTACAAGGTCATGCCTTTTGGGTTGAAAAATGCCGGGGCAACCTACCAACGTGCCATGGTTGCTTTGTTTCATGACATGATCCACCATGAGATTGAAGTATATGTCGACGATATGATTGCAAGGTCCCAAACTGAGGAAGAACACCTTGACCATCTACAAAAGCTGTTTGACCGTCTGAAGTTATACAAACTGAGGTTGAACTCGAACAAGTGCACCTTCGGGGTGAGGTCTGGCAAACTGCTAGGTTTCGTCGTGAGCGACAAAGGTATTCAAGTGGACCCTGCCAAGGTGAAAGCTATACAAGAGATGCCAGCTCCCAAGACAGAGAAAGAAGTCAGAGGCTTTCTAGGACGGCTGAATTACATTGCCCGATTCATCTCGCATCTAACTGCTACCTGTGAACCAATCTTCAAGCTACTGAAGAAAGATCAAGTAGTACGTTGGAACGATGAATGTCAGGCCGCTTTCGACAAAATCAAAGAGTATCTCCAAGAACCACCCATTCTTATGCCGCCGGTTGAAGGGAGACCTCTAATCTTATACTTGACAGTACTGGACAACTCAATGGGGTGTGTGTTGGGGAAGCATGACGAGTCTGGCCGAAAAGAGCACGCCATTTATTACCTTAGCAAAAAGTTTACCGACTGTGAGACCCGATACTCACTGCTCGAGAAAACTTGTTGTGCTTTGGTATGGGCTGCTCGCCGGCTGAGACAGTATATGTTGACCCACACTACTCTGTTGATTTCAAAAATGGATCCAATCAAGTACATCTTCGAAAAGCCTGCCTTGTCCAGAAGAATAGAAAGATGGCAGATGATCTTGACAGAATATGATATCCAGTACACGACTCAGAAAGTGATCAAGGGAAGTGTATTGGCAGACCATTTGGCACACCAGGCAGTGGACGACTACCAATCTATGAACTTTGAATTTCCAGACGAGAACATCATGGTAGTGACTGATAGTGAAATACCGAGACCGGATGAAGGACCTGAGGAAGGATCCCGATGGTCTATGCACTTTGACGGAGCCTCAAACTCTTTGGGTAACGGTATTGGCGTTGTGATCATATCCCCAAAAGGCACTCATACTCCACTTACTGCCCGACTATGTTTCAACTGCACCAATAACATGGCGGAGTATGAGGCATGCATCGTGGGTCTTCAAGCTGCAATTGACTTAAGGATCAAGTTTCTAAGGGTCTTCAGAGATTCCGCTCTCGTGATCAATCAGATCAAATGCGAGTGGGATACGAAACACCCAAATCTTATTCCTTACAAAGAGTGTGTGCTGACATTGATCCCCCATTTCACGGAAATAACTTTTGAACACTTCCCAAGAGAGGAGAATCATTTGGCGGACGCGTTAGCTACAATGTCTTCTATGTTCAAAGTCAAATGGGACAACGAGGCTCCCCGAATCATTATCTGGAAACTGGACGAACCTGCATATTGCTGTGATCTTGAGGCTGAAGAGGTAACTGAAAAACCCTGGTATCATGAAGTGAAGAGGTACTTGGAAGCTCAAGAATACCCCGAGAGTGCATCTGTCAACGACAAGAAGTTCCTGAGAAGATTCGCTGCAAAGTTCTTCCTCAGCAATGGCATCCTATACAAGCGGAACCACGATTCAACCTTACTACGTTGTGTGGATAAAATTGAAGCAGAAAAGATCATGGCAGAGCTACATGAGGGTACCTTCGGAACACATTCCAGTGGACATACCATGGCAAAGAAAATCCTTCGGGCAGGATATTTTTGGTTCACAATGGAAGCCGACTGTTACCAACATTCTCGGACGTGTCACAAACGCCAGATTTATGCAGATAAGGTGCACATTCCTCCAGTTCCTCTGAACGTCTTGACAGCACCTTGGCCTTTTGCAATGTGGGGCATTGATATGATCGGCGAGATCAGACCTACGGCATCCAACGGGCATCGCTTCATCCTAGTAGCAATTGATTACTTCACAAAGTGGGTTGAGGCAACTTCCTACGCTACGGTAACCAAGAACGTCGTGGCACGATTCATTTGGCATAACCTGATCTGTCGATACGGCGTACCTGAGAGGATCATTACGGATAATGGTACCAATATTAATAACAAGATGATCACTAAGCTCTGCGAACAATTCAAGATACGACACCACAACTCTTCTCCCTACCGACCGAAGATGAACGGGGCTGTAGAAGCAGCGAATAAGAATATCAAGAAGATTGTGCAGAAGATGACAGTGACCTACAAAGATTGGCACGAGATGTTACCGTTTGCTCTTCATGGGTACCGTACCTCAGCACGGACGTCAACAGGGGCAACACCCTTTTCCTTGGTTTACGGCATGGAGGCAGTCTTGCCTATCGAAGTCCAGATACCCTCTCTCCGGATAATGAAGGATGCAGGTTTAAGCGAAGATGACGGGATCCAGACTCGGCTTGATCAATTAAACCTAATTGACGAAAAGAGACTCACCGCTATTTGTCATGGTCAAACGTACCAAAAACGGATGATCAGGGCATTTAACAAGAAAGTCAAACGACAAGAGTATCAAGTCGGAGACCTGGTAATCAAGCGCATCATTCTTCCTCAAAGTGATCCCAGGGGAAAATGGACCCCCACGTACGAAGGGCCATTTGTGGTTAAACATGTCTTCTCAGGAGGAGCCATGATTCTGATCACCATGGATGGTGACGACCTTCCTCACCCCGCCAATGCAAACATAGTAAAAAGATACTACGCATAATAAAAGACCCGCTAGGTTGACACACCTAGGCAAAAATAAGGGCTTCCCGGTGAACCAAAAGGGTTCGGGCAAAAATAAGGGATGAAATGAAAAAATCTGTACACCCGGCAAGTCGAAAACCTGAAAAGGCGGCTTGGGAAAAAATGGGTATCCCGGTGGACTGAAAACCCGAAAGGGCGGTCCAGGCAAAAGTTAGGGATAAAGCGTAATACTATGTCTCATTGGATCACCCTGCATCCAGAATCCAGTATCAACTATCAGGTTCAGACGGCACCAATCAGTCAGCTTCATCGTCAACTAAGCAGCCAAGTGATGAGACGTTTGAAGACATAAAGGCGATAGCAGAGTTGGAACCCAGTGGGATTTTTCACACAGCTGTTTTGTTTTCCTTTGTACAAATTGTATAAACTCTATTCTATTCGGCGGCGTTCTCTTACTAGGACGTCAGTCTCTTGTACATAAACACCTATTTACAGACAAATTCAAAAATCAATACAAATTCACTTTTCCGGACAAATTGCCAATTATTTTTCCTTTTTCTGTTTTGTCTTGCGAAGAACGTCCAATGTTCATTTTTGATATATGCATTTGACACTAATTGCTAACTCATAAATATTTGCATACGAAACAAAGGATTAATTACAGGTGACATCAGAAACAGGGGCAATAGTAAATTGTCTAAGCGATCTAGTTGCTCTGTCCACCAAGGTACCAAGATAGGTTCGGCTGAAGAACGTAACCAGAATACCTTCACTCCCCGTAGAGTAAGACCAGACTCAGCAATACTCTCCCCCGAGCAGAGTTGGTCTCCCATCAGCCCTAAAAAGGCACAGTCTCCAGCAAATCAGCAACACTCTCCCCAAGCAGAGTTAATATACTGTCAGCCTTAAGGAAGTTTGGGCATCCCCAGAAGATCTCAATATTCCCTAGCGGAGTATGCAGATGTTCCTAAGCAAGCATCCCCGGCAGTCTTAATATAAGATTGTTCCCCGGTGGAATACAGACACCCCAGTGGAGCCACTTCACCAGTACAGTCCAAAAGTCTCCCCAGGAAAGTTGAATCAATCTCCCCAGTAGATTCTGGAAGCTTATCCCCAGTAGATTCTGGAAGCTTATCCCCTGCAGAGCACGAACGCGTCGCCCCGGCTTTATTCAAAGGTTATTCCCCACCAGGGCTTATAACTGGGTTATCCTCATCTAAAAACCACAGAAAGATCGTCCTCGGCGAAGTTCTTCCTATCCCCAGCGGAGTTTATCAAAATCCTTAACAAAGCTCATCAACGGTATCCCCAACGGAGTTATCGTCAAAACCTCAGCGAAGTATCTCTTCTCCACAGAGTAATTCCCCGCAGAGTAATCTCTCCAACAAGTTTATTCCCTAACGGAGTCATCTTCTCCTACCGGTTTATTCTTGCAACTATCATCCCCAGCGGAAACGAAGAACGCTACCCCCCAACATCAGCCCAGGATTCAGCTTCCTGGCATTCGTCAAGGATTTATTTTCCTAGACGAAAATACATTCATAAACATTACATTATCATACACCACAATGCATGCACATACGCATCATATCACACAATCTCATCTATTTTTGAGAACATCATGACATCATGCACTTCATACATCATGACATTGCATACAACTGATGTTTTACCTTTTCAGGAAAAAGATCAATCCAAAGATAACTACTATCAACTGTCGCAATTCCAGATTCGATACCTGTATCTAGGCAGGGCATATCTGTTGACGACTAATTCCAGACTCGATTCCTGTATCCAGCCAGGGCACGTCTGAAGAGTTTGAAGATTCGATTCCTGTATCCAGCCAGAGCATATCTGTTGACGACTAATTCCAGATTCGATTCCTGTATCCAGCCAGGGCACGTCTGAAGAGTTTGAAGATTCGATTCCTGTATCCAGCCAAGGCATATCTGTTGACAACTAATTCCAGATTCGATTCCTGTATCCAGCCAGGGCACGTCTAAAGAGTTTGAAGATTCGATTCATGTATCCAGCCATGGCATATCTGTTGACGACTATTTCCAGATTCGATTCCTGTATCCAGCCAGGGCACGTCTGAAGAGTTTGAAGATTCGATTCCTGTATCCAGCCAGGGCATATCTGTTGACGACTAATTCCAGATTCGATTCCTGTATCCAGTCAGGGCACGTCTGAAGAGTTTGAAGATTCGATTCTTGTATCCAGCCAGGGCATATCTGTTGACGAATATTTCCAGATTCGATTCCTGTATCTAGCCAGGACACGTCTGAAGAGTTTGAAGGTTCGATTCCTGTATCCATCCAGGGCATATCTGTTGACGACTAATTCCAGATTCGATTCCTGTATCCAGCCAGGGCACGTCTGTAAACAACCGTTTGAAGCTCCAGATTCGATTCTTGTATCTAGCCAGGGCACATCTGTGAGCAACCAATTGTAGATTCGATACCTGTATCCAGCCAGGGCATGTCTGCATGAAGAGTTTGAAGATCAACCCCTGTAACAGGCCAGGTAATTATCTTTCTTTCTCAGGTACGCAAGTTCTCGCTAAGGAATCTCTTACGTGATCGACACCTAGATGGCATCTATAAGCCCATCTCCACAACTATCCATCACAGTTCCAAATGGCATCTATAAGCCCATTCCCGACAAGGTTCTGTCACACCTCCAGATGGCATCTATAAGCCCATCCTCCTATCCACCATCTCTCCAAATGGCATCTGTAAGCCCATTCCTATTGTCACACTGTTGATACTCTACTATGTGAGTGCAAATTTCTGGGCACTCTAGTGTTCAATCATCTTCCACCCTCGGATCACGAAAGGCACACAAGCAAATCTACATCCTCAGGTCTAAGAAGATTGAACAGGGGCAATTTTTGTACCCCAAAATTTGCCCTCCCATATTCTTCAAAGTTTTTGGCAAGCATTTGCTCAAGTCTACTCAAGGGTTGCACAGTCAAACCATCCTCCTAAGCCAGTCAAATTAGGGTTTTGGTTCTTGCAAGGAATTTGAGATTTCCAAGGGTCCAATCAAGTCCCATATGCTCATATACATTTTCAAGCACCTACATGTCAAGTTTCAAGGCTCACAAGGTTAAGTTGCACAGTCAAAAGCCCTAATTGCTTCACAATCAACTGTAGGGGCAAAATGGTCATTTGGTAGTCAAAAGTCAAAAATTTTGGTCAACATCTCATTTTGAAGCCACAATCATCATTGGATCAAATCTTGATCATGATTCCACAAGAATGGCTCAAAAATCATCAAGATGCAAAAGTTTCCATTTTTGGACAGCTGAAAAGTCAACTGTAACTTGACCAAGGCATAACTTTTTCATGGTTCATCAAAAAAATCCCATCCAATGCTCATTTTGAAGGGGAGGACATTTCCTACAATTCAGCTTCACATTCCAAGTCCAATAAATGCTCTCACAAAAAGTTATCAATTTCAACATTATAGGTCATTTTCAAAAGTCAACAAAAAGGCACTTTAAGTCAAAGACCATAACTTTGGATTGGTAAATTCAAATGACATGGGACCAAAGGCATTGGTTAGACGACTTCAATACCTTTCCAAAATGTCCAAGAACATGTTCATATGATCAAAATTGAGCAAGATATGCATTGGAGAAGTTGGGAAATTTTTGTGAAATGGAAAAAGTCAACTATCCTTGAAACTTCAATTTTTGACAAAAGGGCCCACTTTTTCCACTTGATTCAGCTTTGCCATGCCACCCACGTGTCCCATAATTTATTTCAAGATTAAAAATTAATTTTTCTAATTTTATTTAATTTTATTTGATTTAATTCATTTTAAATCTTTAAAATTCAAATAAAAATCAAAAAATTAATTAAGGGATATTTTGTGGCTTGAATGGCTTTGATGCATCATAAGGAACATACCAAATTCGTGTAAAGGTCCATTTCAAGCATGAAATTCAAAATTGAACAAAAATGGCAAGTTGTTCAATAGTGGTTATGGAGAAAATCAAAACTTCATTACAAGGCTTAAAGGCTCACATTATTGATTGATTCTTATTCAGAGACATATATGCATTTGTTCCATACCATTTACACGACCTAGAACTCTCTCAAACGGCCAAACAAAATTCCAAAAAATTGGAGAAAATTTGCAAACTGAAATCCATTCTTCAGTACGATTCAAGGCCTTTTCTTGATCAAAACACATTCCTTACACCCCCAGGAATCATTTGCAGCCAAGAACGAGCCAAAAACCTCAAGAACTCGTGCCACACAAGTCATACTGTTTACCTTCTTTTTCAAAATCACAATCATCCATTCATGCGTTTTTAACACTTTTTATTGATTGCATTGTGCTCACAGGATCCATACGAAGCTTTCAATATGACTTAATTTGATTATGGTGCCTTAAAACGCAAAATACCATTGTTGAGTTCTAGGTTTTCAGAGCTTGTAATTTGGGGCTTTTGCCATACTGTAAAATTAACCCTCCAAACATACTTGGCTGAAACCAGCAGGAGGAGACGAATCCAAAGCACACCTCGCGCCCTTTTTATGTTCACTATATAGCTAATCGCTATTTTTGACATTGGTATTTTGTGGGGGTTTAAAACCCCCGTTATTTGTCTTTTTTTTGTTTCAGGAACGAAGACGATGATGAGGTGTCCATGCCTGGTTGGTACGTTCAAATAGGCGCGCGCTTTTCTTTGATCCAGCATATAAGGCGTTCTTTTTTATATAATATTTAGTTCCCATTATTCTAACACACGCGCATGAGTGGTTCAGTGGCTGGAGACGTGGCTAGGCATCACTGGGACCTGGGTTCGATTCCCAGGTCCCCCAATATTTGTTTCATATTTTTCACACTCCAATCCTATGCAGATTCACAACTATGTCCCACCATGGAGTCCAGCGCATCAGTCAGCCAAGTGTCTCCCAGTGCAAATCCAAGGGCCAAGAAGTGAGGAGCACCATGCTCAAGAGTCAACACACGTGCACTCAATCCAGAAAGTCAAACCAAGCTGGCTTCTGAATGGGCCTCACAATTTTAAGCACACCCTCATTCCTGGCCCAAACCCCCATTGGGTTTGTTTTTTCTTTTTTATTATTTTGTCATTTTATTTTTTTTATTTGCTTTATTTTATTTCTTATTCTTTTTTTTATTTAACAATTAACCAATTAATATTTTTTATAAAAAAAATCCAAAAAGAATTAACATTATTATTATTATTATTAATTTCATTTTATTTTTGTAATTAAATACTAATAAATTGAATTAATTATTAATTAGGCAACTTTAACTTTTTTTCTTAATAATTAAAATAAGTTTAGAATTAGGTTTTTAATTGACTTTTAATTTTATTTCCTTTTATTTTATTTCATTAAAAAATATAAAAACAAAAAATATTTTCTTTTAATAAATTAATTAATTATTTTAACAATTAGTTTTAATCTCATTTAATCACAAAAAAGACAAAAATTCATTTCTTTTCTTAAAAGGGTCAAAACCCTTAGGGCATTCCCGATTAATTTTTATTCGCGCGCATTTTATTTTGATTATTATGTAATTGCTTCCAAGAATGTAATAGTAATTAGGTTTACCACTTTATTTAATTTCTCGTACTTATTTACCAAAATGGGTCTTTGTATTTTTGGCGATGTATAGACCCGCGCCTTGTAATAGCGTAGAATTTCTTTCCGCAATTTACTTTCCGCACCCCTAACTGTTAAATGCATGAAAGAATGTATGTAAATAAAATTAATCCGTAGCTCACCAATAACATGTACAAAAACATTAACTGAAAAATAACACACAAAGCACATGCCACTCCTAGGGTACGCTTCGCTGGTTGCCTCGAAACGTGGTCATCAAGTATAGGGTGTCTTAGAGGTCGCCCTTTTGCCTAAGATCCAGTTGCCTCGAAACGGTTGCCTCGGATAAAAGGATCTAGGACATTAGGGTTATTTCTAAGGTGTCCTACCGTTGCTTCGGTGACCACACTGTCCCGATAATCGAATTGACCCGAATACCCCCAACGATGGTGCTACCTACCCCTCAATGGTGGGATAGCACTATCTAAAGGACTTTTACACAGCCTAATTCCTTAGGGTAGGTAGATCTCATGGGTACTTGCTCTTTCAAAACAAAAATACTTTTCGCACCTACACTTTTCCGACAAAAGTTTTCAAACAACACTTCATACACTCTTGAGGACAGATACAAGAGTCAAATCGAAGTTTTCAAACAAACTTTTTCAAAACCCACAAACACAAGAAAAGCAAAAATCTTTTGAAAACATAGTGAGCAAATACCTAAGAGCCCATGGATAACCACGGATAGAAAGGGTTCTAACACCTTCCCTTTCTATAAATCTACCTCCCGAACCGAGAAACATTCTCGAATAAGGAATTTTGCTGTGCTTTTGTCCTTTCCATGTTAGAGAACATAAAAGACGGTGGCGACTCTTGCTTACCGCGACATTTCGCGAAACCAGCTTAAAAAACAGTCTGTTCTATTTCCACCGATCACACCTGGACCCGACCAGATAATAGTTTAACTTCTTCAATTGCTGAAGCTTGGTCCCGACCAGATAGCAGTTTAATTCCTACAAAATCAATAGCAAAACTCCTCTTCTCCAGTAGAGTTTGCCACTATCCCTAGTAAATTACTGAAACCTGGACCCGGCCAGATAACAATTTGAGTATTTGAATCCTGGACCCGACCAGATAACAGTTGATATCAATTTCAAGATACTATGAAACCTAGACCCGATCAGATAATATTCTAACTCTTCAAATATATAAAAGAACCTGAACTCAACCCGACCAAGGTTTAACTTCTTTTCCCCAATAGAGTTTTCCTCTTCCCCAACAAATTACTGTGAAACCTGGATCCGACCAGATATCAGTTTTCAATTTCATCTTTTCAAGCAAGTTGTTGTGAAGCCTGGATCCGACCAGATAGCAATCATCCTCGGAGATTCATTGTGAAACCTGGAAACCGACCAGATAGCAACTAAATCCCCAAACAGTTTATGGTGAAACCTGGACCCGACCAGATAGCAATTGACCTCATCAACCTCAGAAATCTGCAAAGCCTGGACCTGACCAGATAATAGTTTTTCAAACAGTTTATTATGAAACCTGGAGCCCGACCAGATAACAACTAACTATGATCCCCAGAGAGACACTATGAAGTTTGGACTCGACCAGATAATAGTACAACCTTCCAAAAACCATGAAACCTGGACCCGACCAGATAGTAGTTACTACTTCATGTTACTGTGAAGCCTAGATCCGACCAGATAACAGTTAACTTCCGTATCCCCAGCAAGTTATTGTGAAGCCTAGATCTGACCAGATAACTATTCAATTTCAAGAAATTTTCTGCAAAACCTGGAATCTGACCAAATAACAGTTGATCTCAATTTCAAGATACTATGAAACCTGGACCCGACCAGATAATAGTCTAACTCTTCAAATATATAAAAGAACCTGGACTCAACCCGACCAAGGTTTAACTTCTTTTCCAGTAGAGTTTACCTCTGCCCTAACAAATTACTGTGAAACATGGATCCGACTAGATATCAGTTTTCAATTTCATCTTTTCAAGCAAGTTGTTGTGACGCCTGGATCCGACCAGATAGAAATCATCCTCAGAGATTCATTGTGAAGCCTGGAAACCGACCAGATAACAACTAAATCCCCAAATGGTTTATGGTGAAACCTGGACCCGACCAGATAGAAATTGACCTCATCAACCTCAGAAATATGCAAAGCCTGGACCCGACCAGATAACAGTTTTTCAAACAGTTTATTATGAAACCTAGAGTCCGACCAGATAACAACTAACTATGATCCCCGGAGAGACACTACGAAGTCTGGACTCGACCAGATAATAGTACAACCTTCTAAAAACCATGAAACCTGGACCCGACCAGATAGTAGTTACCACTTCAAGTTACTGCGAAGCCTGGATCCGACCAGATAACAGTTAACTTCCGTATCCCCATCAAGTTGTTGTGAAGCCTCGATCCGACCAGATAACTATTCAATTTCAAGAAATTTTCTGCAAAACCTGGAATCTGATCAGATAACAGTTAATTCGTCTCTTCCCCCAGTAAGTTACCGTGAAGCCTGGATCCAACCAAATAGCAGTTGACTACTTTATCCTCAGCAAATTGGGAAGCCTGGATCCGACTAGATAACAACGGACATTCGAAAGATATTCTCCAGTGAAAGCATCCTTTTAACAAAGTTTGAATATATGCATATTCTTCATCCCCAACGACAATCAGGGATTCAACCACCCAGAATTTCCTCAGCAGCAGTCAGGGATTTATTTTCCCGGACAAAAACATACATCTCACATTCATACATCATAGCATGTACATATCATATGCATTTAACATAATACCATATCTGGTGAACATTATCCAGGCATCTGCATTTTACTAACTCTTTTTCTCACAGGTAAAACATCAAGTTTTAGTATAAATCAACAAGGGATTTGTGTTGATACTTCTTCCAGTGTTTACCAACACTTCTCCAAATGGAATCTATAATCCCATTCACCATCCATCGTCGAGTGCAAATTTTTGGGCACTTTAGTGTTCAATCATCTTTCACCTTCAAGTCACGAATGGCGGATCCGCCAATCTAACTCTTCAGGTTTAAAAAGATTAAACAGGGGCAGCTGTTGTAACCTAAAATTTTCCCTCTCACTTATCAAATATTTTCTCACAAAGATCCCTCTTGCTTCAAGACTGCACTAGGATTGATCAGCTCAAGACATCTCCTTAAGCACTGATGACCAAAATTAGGGTTTGAGATTGCACAAGGATAATTGAAATCTCAATGCTTCATATGACTTTCATGGATCATTATGGACCCCCAAGATTACTCATGTCAAGTTTCAAGCCTTGGATCACACTTTTGCTCAATCAATTGAGCAGATGACCTAAAAAACAGTTGTATTGGGGAAAAAGTCAACTATGGCCAATTTACAGTCAAACTTCATGATTTTTGATCCACATCAACATTATGAACTCATATGTATCATTTGATCAAGTTTGGACCATAATTCCTCAAGAAATTTGATCAAATCATCAAAAGGGCAAAATGGTCAAAATTAGGGTTTTGACTGAGAAAGGGCAATTTCTGATTTTTGACCTAGAAAATGGCCAATTGGTTTGAAGCATGATTTCAAGAGTTCAATTGCATATTTTTGACCTAAAGGCGTGACCTAAAACATTGCTCAAGATCAATTGGATTGATAGTGAATTTTCAGTCAACTGATCAAAAGTTTACTGTACACTGAAAAGTCAAACTTTAACTTTTTGATCAAAATCCAATGTCAAAGATCAAAATTCATCAAAACATGTCAAAATATGAAACTTATTCATCAAGAAACCAAAAATTCAAGATTTCATTTTGAAAAGTCAAAGTTTTCTAACTTAGAAATTTTTCTAAGTGTTTAAAACTTCATGTTTTTTTTATAACTTTGAGCCAATTTTTCACCATGATGCAAGAGGATTCAGAAGAAACTTTCAACATGAAAGTTGTAGATCTCCATGATATCTGCAACATTGATTTACACAACTTCTTCTAAAAATGCTTTGATCTCAAGTTATTAATTCATCAAGTCATGGTCTTGAAAGTGAACACTTAGTGAAATTTTGCCCTAGTTTTAGTCAGGATTTTGACCTAACTTCATGGCACTTTTTCATATAGTTCCAAGGGGAATTTTCAAAAGTGATTCAAATAGGGGTTGTATAGCACATTACAAGATTTCCAAAATGTCCAAGAACTCCTTGAGATCATTCTTGAGTAGGGAGAATCGAAGAGAGGAAGTTAGGATTTTCAAACTTGAATTACAAGCCATTTCATGATGAACAAGAATTCAAATCCAAGCCTATGCTGCATGAATCTTACTTTGCAGGCTTCTAACCTCTAAATTTATCCATAATCATAAGATTACACAACTATTTGAGCTATGATCCAAGTGTTTGAGTCTTTGTCCAAGTGATTATTCCATTAATGGAACAAAGTTCACACTTCCATTTTGGAAAAGTGACTTTAATCACAAAGTCAATGCATAGAGCTTTGTACTTGTTCCTTCTGATCACAAGCAATGTCAAAGGCAAAAGCAACATGTCTAGAGCCTCCCATAAACTCATGCCATGCTTGTACTATTCCTTGAAACCATATTGTCACTTTTCTTCAAAATCAAGTAACATAACCTTAAGTCTAGATCTTGCATTTCTGACCTCCTCAAGTGCACCAACCTTTTCCATATAATTATACAAGTGTATTGCAACATAACACACGATTAAAAAAGCTCCCAAACTCCCTGAAAACCCGGATTGCACAAAACCTCCATCTTTGTCTCATTTCTGATTTTGAACTTCAATCTTCAAAACCACTCGTGCATTTCTTGGCCTTTTAGTTTCAAGAGCTTCCTCATATCAAATACAAACCATCCATGTCCCTGTTTGCAGACTGTAACATCATCTTTATCAACTTCCATAGCCAAAAACAGAGCATTGCAGGTAGACTTATCCGGACCATTTCAGCCACTCTCAACTCAAACTAAGCATTGCATTAGCTTCCTAGAGGTCCAAGGAAGCTAACCTGATCATCACCACTGCCTGGAACAAGCTCAAATCCATTTCACGATTTCCAGTTTTGAGGTATTTTTCTTGAACTTCTATCTTCATATTCAGGTATTATTTGACTTTGATTTGTGAAGATAAAATGTAGACATCATTTCCTTGAACCTTTACATGTCCATAGATTTCATTTATTTTGATTGAGCTAGGAGAATTTTGAGTTTGAACTTTCTAAAATATTTAGGTCAGAATTCGATACTTTTATAAATTCTCATTCATCTTTGATTTATAGCTTATGATATTTATATGGTTGGATTCCGTGTGACAAAATGAAGCAATTTTCATATTTACATTTTTGCAAATGGTTGAGAAATGAGCAAGTTACAGATCCTTTGGCTAGAGGTTGAAGATGAAGTCATTTTCAGGACTGGATTAATGTTATGTATTTTTTGTTTTGCTTATGTTAAAGGATGTACAGCCACCCCAGTGGTAAGGCAGCGCGCTGGTAACCTCAAGGTCACGGGTTCAAGACCCAGCGCTACCTTTTTGCTTTTTCTTTTACATTTTCACTTTTTTTGTTTGCAGCGTTGGGCTCCCCTTTGTTGGGCCAGACCTTTTTTTGCTTATTTTACTCCCTGTTTCATTTTCTAACCCCCTGACTTTTCTTTACATTTTTCTTTTTATTTTATTTTTCTTCATTATTATTATTAATCTTCATTTTATTTTCATTAATTTAAAACCTTTTCATAAAAAAAATCCTTTTCAAATTAGTTTCTTTTCTTAATTAGTTTAAATTAATATTATTTAATTTTAATTAATCATTTCCTTTATTTAGGTCAAAACTAAACCCTTTCATAAAAACAACATAAATCATTTCTTTTTCCATTTATATTATTGCATTTTATTTTCAATTTTGTACAATATTCAATATGGTTGTAATAGATAATTAGGTTTAATTTTCTTGCAATCCCCATTTGTAAATTTGTACACCCCCCTCCCCTAATGATGTAATAGTGTAGTAATTTTACTTTTCGCAATTTATTGCTTTATATAAATGCTAGTAATTAGGGTTTGTATGAGAAGATAAAGTCAACAAGTAGCAAACCCTAATCAAAGACTAAAAAAAGCATGAAAATCAATACACTTGCACACAAGCACCGCTAGGGTAAAATCCACTTGGCTGCCTTACAAAAAATGGCCATGTTATGCATGTGAGGTATCTTAGCAGAAACAAGCAAAAATACAAGATCATAGTCCCTCGATGATGCTATCTATGTTGCCTTTTCAAAATGATCTTAGTCCCTAAGGAAAGAAGCTAAGATACCTTGCAACATTGCTAATCATGGTTATACGATGACCCATGCCCGTCCCGTTTACATCCAAAGATAGGGTTACTTACCAAATCAATGGTAAGATGACAATGTCAAAGGAAAGAGGAAATAAACATGAAAGACTTTTGAGTAGGTAGAATGCTCCTAGTTACTTGCTCACTTTCAAAACAAAATATCCTTTCTATTTTCAAAACAAACACCAACACTTTCAAAAACATCTTTCAAACTTGAAAACATTTTCAAAAGATCAACACTTTGTATACATTCTTACGAACGAGAATCATTACAAAGTTTACCTAAACGATGGCGCCTTTTTCAAAATACTTTCAAAAAACCATACAAAGCATAATTTCAAACAAAAGCAAGTGATCTAGCAAGTAACTAAGAGGCCATGGAAAACCATGGATGAAAAGGATGTTATTACCTTCCCTTTTTATAATCTACCCCCCGAACTCAAGAAACAATCTCAAAGGTCTTTCCTGTGCTTTTTTCACCTTTTCTTTTGGATAAAAGAAAAGTCGGTGGTGACTCTTGCTAACTGCAACATTTGCGATAAAATGCAAAACAACAAAGTCAGTTCTCCCACCGTATCACAAAAGGCCATCCAAGAAATGCTGGTCCCAAATTCTGAAAAGGAAGTTAGAGGATTCTTGGGTCGTCTCAATTACGTTGCCCGTTTCATATCTCACTTGACTGCTACTTGTGAGCCAATCTTCAAACTCTTGAAGAAAGATCAGCTAGTCAGATGGAATGATGAATGCTAAGCTGCCTTCGACAAAATCAAAGAATACCTACAAGACTCTCCTATTCTCATGCCTTCAGTTGAAGGAAGACCCTTGATCATGTACTTGACAGTACTAGAGAACTTTATGGGGTGTGTTTTGGGCCAACATGACGAGTCTGGCCGAAAATAGCATGTTATTTATTACCTGAGCAAAATGTTTACCGACTGTGAAACCAGATATTCACTGCTCGAGAATACTTGTTGCGCTCTGGCATGGGATGCTCACCGGCTAAGACAGTATATGTTGACTCATACCACTCTGTTGATTTCTAAGACGGACCCAATCAAGTACATCTTCGAGAAACCTGCCCTTTCCGGACGGATAGCCAGATGGAAAATGATCTTGACTGAGTACGACATTCAATACACGAATCAAAAGGCCATCAAAGGAAGTGTACTAGCAGATCATTTGGCCCATCATGCTGTGAATGATTATCAGTCAATGAACTTTGACTTCCCTGATGAGAACATCATGCTGGTAATCGACTGTGCGAAACCTGGACCATATGACGGACCTGAACAAGGATCCCGATGGACTATGGTATTTGATGGGGCTTCCAACGCCTTAGATAACGGAATTGGTGTTGTGATCATCTCTCCTGGAGGTTGCCACACCCCTTTCACTTCCAGACTATGCTTCGATTGCACAAACAATATGGCCGAGTATGAAGCATGCATCTTAGGTCTAAAAGCTGCTATTGATTTAAGGATCAAGAATTTGGATGTGTTCGGGCATTCCGCCCTAGTGATCAGCCAAGTAAAAGGAGATTAGGACACTAAACACCCTAATCTTATCCCTTACAAGGAAATTGTGCTATCCCTAATTCCTTACTTCGAAGAGATCACTTTTGAGCACTTCCCTAGGGAAGAAAACCAGTTGGCTGACGCTTTGGCAACCATGTCTTCAATGTTCAAGGTCAGATGGGACAACGAAGCCCCTATGATAACAATTGAAAGATTCTATGAACCTGCACATTTCTATGAGCTTGACACTGATGCGGAAAATCCATGGTACCATGAGGTGATGAGATACCTTGAAGCACAAGAGTATCCAGAGGGGGCATCTATCAATGACAGAAAGTTCTTGCGAATATTTGCAGCCAAATTCTTCCTAAGTAACGGGATATTATACAAGCGCAACCATGATTCATCTCTACTCCGATGTATGGACAAGAAGCAGGCAGATGAGATCATGTATGACATGCACGATGGTCTCTTCAGTACTCACTCAAGTGGACATACGATGGCTAAGAAAATCTTAAGAGCCGGTTACTATTGGTCAATGTTGGAGACTGATTGCCATCAACATTCAAGAACTTGTCACAAATGCCAAATCTATGCTGACAAAGTCCATGTGCCTCCCATCCCTCTGAATGTCATGACTGCTCCGTGGCCATTTGCAATGTGGGGCATTGACATGATTGGAGAGATCAAGCCCACCTCTTCCAACGAACATCGCTTCATTCTTGTTGTTATCGACTACTTTACCAAATAGGTCGAAGCCGCCTCATTTGCCTCAGTCACCAAGAATGTGGAAGCCAGATTCATCAGACACAACCTCGTCTACTGTTATGGTATCCTCGAAAGGATCATCACCGACAATAGGACTAACCTCAACAATGTTATGATCACTGAGTTTTGCACTCAGATTAAGATCAAGCATCACAATTATTCTCCGTATAGACCGAAAATGAATGGCGCGGTCGAAGAAGCCAACAACAATATCAAGAAGATTATGCAGAAAATGGTAGTAACCTATAAGGATTGGCATGAGATGTTGTCGTTTTCTCTACATGGCTACCGTACTTCAGCTATAACATTAACTGGGGAAACTCCCTTTTCTCTAGTTTATGGCATGGAGGCTGTTTTTCCAGTGGAAGTTCAGATTCCCTTGCTGAGAATTATGAATGAGGCAGGCCTAGGCGAAGACGAGTGGATTCAAACGAGATTGGATCAGCTGAACTTGATTGACGAAAAACGGTTAGTTGTTGTTTTCCATGGTCAGACGTACCAAAAACGGATGATCAAGTCTTTCAACAAAAAGATTAAGCCTCTAGTATATCAAGTTGGTGACTTGGTGATAAAATGCATCATTTTACCACAAGGCAGTCCCAGAGGCAAATGGACTCCCACCTATGAAGGGCCATTTGTTTTCAAGAGGGTTTTCTCTGGCGGTGCCATGATGCTGACTACCATGGATGGTGGAGATTTCCCACATCCTATAAACGCGGACATAGTTAAAAAAATACTACACCTAAGAGACCCGCTAGGTTAGCACACCTAGGAAAAATAAGGGCATCCCGGCAAACCAAAAGGTTTGGGCAAAAATTAGGGATATATGCAAAAGATTGTACACCCGTAAAGTTGAAAACCTGAAAGGGAGACTTGGGTAAAAAAGGGTATCCTGGTGGGTGAAAACCCGAAAAGGAGGTCCAGGAAAAAGTTAAGGATTGAAAGCGTATGACTATATCCTGTGAAATCAACACAGTTAATTTTATCACCAAGGTCCAAGTTCAAACGGTCCAAGATCAATCTAATCAACTTCTATCAATGGCGAGGGACATTCGAAGACATTGGGGCAATAGTAGAGTTGGAAGGAAATGAGATCATTTCACATGGATATTTGTTTTCATTCTCAATTTTGTTTTCCTTTCGACGATTTCCTCTTACTATGATCTCCGTCTCTCTGTATAAAAACGCCTATTCATGGGCAAGATATCAATACAAATATACTTTGAAGTGCAAAATTTATGTCTTTGTTTTGAATGCAAATTTGTCCAATGACTAAAATTGAATGAACATATGCATATGAACTTAATTAGAACTATTTGGCACATGTGTCCTGCTAAGAAGCAGCAAGCATCTATTTAATGTATATGAAATATCCCCACAGGGTTATCTCATTATCATTATCCCCACAAGGACGGCTACAATAAACCTTTCCCCAACAGAGTTGCCCATAAAGTGTCTTTGCATAGGATAATCCCCGACCAGAGTCTCAATCTCTTGGCAGCTCTCTCTCTCTCCAGCTAAGTTGATTTTTACAAGTTGAAGCCTCGTGGATCTCTTCCTAAAAGAAACTCGCTTCCCCAACATGGTTTATTTCTCCAACAGGGTTTATTTCCTCAACAGGTTTTATTTCCCCAACAACAATCGACGAACCACAAAGTTCCCCAGCCGAGTACATCCTTCCCAACCGAGTTTGTATTCCCCGGGCATAGTCCATAACTCCCCACCTGAGCCTGTTATTCCGCAGCTGTATATATTCTCCCCATTTGAGTGTATCCTCCCCAAGCTGAGTTTGTCCTACCCGACTGAGTCTGCACTCTCCAGTTTGAATTTTCCTTTCAGATTATTGCAAATCATAGGGCCACAACCCCTGATCCCCAGTAAAGCCGTCAGCAAAGCCTTTACTATTTCCAAAAAGATACTATAAAGCATGGACCCGACTAGATAACAGTTAGAGTATCTGAAACCTGGACCCGACCAGATAACAGTTGATCTCAATTTCAAGATACTATGAAACCTGGACTCGACCAGATAATAGTCTAACTTTTCAAAGATATAGAAGAACCTGGTCCCAACCCGACCAAGGTTTAACACCTTTTCATCCGTAGAGTTTGCCTCTGCCCCAACAAATTACTATGAAACCTGGATCTGACCAGATATCAGTTTTCAATTTCATATTTTCAAGCAAGTTATTGTGAATCCTGGATCCGACCAGATAGCAATTACCCTCAGAGATTCGTTGTGAAACCTGGAAATTGACCAGATAACAACTAAATCCCCAAACAGTTTATGGTGAAACCTGGACACGACCATATAGCAATTGACCTCATCAACCTCAGAAATCTACAAAGCCTGGATCTGACCAGATAATAGTTTTTCAAACAGTTCGTTATGAAACCTGGAGCCCAACCAGATAAAACCTAACTATGATCCCCAAAGAGACACTATGAAGGCTAGACTCGACCGGATAATAGTACAACTTTCCAAAAACCATGAAACTTGGACCCGACCAGATAGTAGTTTCCACTTCAAGTTACTGCGAAGCCTGGATCAGACCAGATAACAATTAACTTTTGTATCCCCATCAAGCTGTTGTGAAGCCTGGATCCGACCAGGTAACTATTCAATTTCAAGAAAATTTTCTACAAAGCCTAGAATCCGACCAGATAACGATTAATTCATTTCTTCCCCTAGTAAGTTATCGTAAAGCCTGGATCCGACCAAATAGCAGTTGACTACTTCATCCTCAGCAAATTGTGAAGCCTGGATCCAACCAGATAACAGCTGGCATTCAAGAGATATTCTCCAGTGAAAGCATCCTTTCAACAAAGTTTGAAGATATGCATATTCTTCATCCCCAACGGCAATCAGGGATTCAGCCCCCCAGAATTTCCTCAGCAGCAGTCAAAGATTTATTTTCCCGGACAAAAACATACATCTCACATTCATACATCATAGCATGTACATACCATATGCATTTAACATAATACCACATCTAGTGAACATCATGCAGGCATTGGCATTTTACTAACTCTTTTTCCCATAGGTAAAATATCAAGTTTTAGTATAAATCAACAAAAGATTTATCCTGATACTTCTTCTAGTGTTTACCAACAATCCTCCAAATGGAATCTATAAGCCCATTCACCATCCATCTTCGAGTGCAAATTTCTGGGCACTCTAGTGTCCAATCATCTTTCACCTTCAAGTCACGAATGGCGGATCTGCCAATTTAACTCCTCAGGTTTAAGAAGATTGAACAGGGGCAGCTGTTGTACCCCAAAATTTGCCTTCTCATTTATCAAGTTTGTTCACAAAGATCTCTCTTGGTTAAAGACTGCACTAGGGTTGGTCAGCTCAAGACACCTCCTTAAGCACTGGTGACCAAAATTAGGGTTTGAGATTGTACAAGGATAATTGAACTTTAAATGCTTCATATGACTTTCATGGATCATTATGGACCCCCAAGATTTCTCATGTCAAGTTTCAAGCCTTGGATCACACTTTTGCTCAGTCAATTGAGCAGTTGACCTAAAAATCAGTTGTATTGGGGAAAAAGTCAACTATGGCCAATTTACAGTCAAACTTCATAATGTTTTATCCACATAAACATTATAAACTCATATGTATCATTTTATCAAGTTTGGACCATAATTCCTCAAGAAATTTGATCAAATCATCAAAAGGGCAAAATGGTCAAAATTAGGGTTTTGACTGAGAAAGGGCAATTTCTGATTTTTGACCTAGCAAATTGTCAATTGGATTGAAGCATGGTTTAAAGAGTTCAATTGCATCATTTTAACCTAATGGCATGACCTAAAACATTGCTCAAGATCAATTGGATTGATAGTCAATTCTCAGTCAACTGATCAAAAGTTAATTGTACACTGAAAAGTGAAACTTTGACTTTTTGGTCAAAATCCAATGTCAAAGATAACAATTCATAAAAACATGTCAAAATATTAAACTTATTCATCAAGAAATCAAAAAGTCAATATTTCATTTTGAAAAGTCAAAGTTTTCTAACTTAGAAATTTTTCTAAGTGTTTAAAACTTCATGTTTTTTCATAACTTTGAGCCAATTTTTCACTATGATGCAAGATGATTCAAAAGAAAAATTTCAACATGAAAGTTGTAGATCTCCATGATATATGCAACATTGCTTTACACAACTTCTCCTAAAAATTATTGGATCTCAAGTTATTAATTCATAAAGTCGTGATATTGAAATTGAACACTTAGTGAAATTTTGCCCTAGTTTTGGTCAGGATTTTGACCTAACTTCATGGCACTTTTTCATATAGTTCCAAAGGGAATTTTCAAAAGTGATTCAAAGAGGGGTTGTAGATCACATTTTGAGATTTCCAAAATTTCCAAGAACTCCTTGAGATCATTCTTGAGCAGGGAGAATCGAAGAGATGAAGTTAGGGTTTTTAAACTTAGATTACAAGCCATTTCATGATGGACAAGAATTCAAAACCAAGCCTATGCTGAATAATCTTCACTTTGAAGGCCTCAAACTTGTTTGTCACTCCATAATTAAATGTTTATAAAACATATGGAGGCACTGTTCAAGCATTCGAATCATTATCCAAGTTGCATTTCCATTTTTGGAAGAAAGTAACAATTCCATTCTTGTAAAGAAGCTTTAATCACAAAGTCAACTTGTATGAAGCTTTGCACTTGTTCTTTCTGCACAAGCATGCTCTATAAACTCAGAACAAACATGTTTAAAGTTGCTAGCCACCCTACAAGACATGTACCTTGCATTGAAACCATGTTTGTCAAGATAACTTCAAAAATAAGTCAAAAACTCATAACATGTGAATCTTTGTTTCTGACCATTTAAAACCTCAAAAACATTCCTCTATAAATAGAGATACTATTTGCAAGAGAACACACGAATATACAAGCTCCAAAACTACCAAAAACTCAGGATTGTATCATAAACCACCATTGTTGCATATTCTGACCAAGAACTTCAAACTTCCATTTCACTTGTGCGTTTCTTGGCCTTTTGCTTCCAAAAGCTTCCAAACATCATACATAAGTCATCCCAATACCTGTTACACAACTGGAACACCATCTTCATACATTTCCAAGTTCAAAAACAGAGAATCACAGTTGAGCTTCTCCAGATCATTCCAGCCACTCTCAGCTCAAGCCAGCCATTGCATTAGCTTCCTATATGTCCAAGGAAGCTAACCTTAATCATCACCACTTCCTGAAACAAGCTCAAATCCATTTCACGATTTCCAGTTTTGAAGTATTTTTCTTGAACTTCTATCTTCATATTTAGGCATTGTTAGGCTTGCATTTGTGAAGATAAAATGTAGACATCATTGCCCTGAAACTATACATGTCCATAGATTTCATTTATTTTGATTGAGCTAGGAGAATTTTGAGTTTGAACTTTCTGAAATATTTAGGTCAGAATTTGGTACTTTTAGAAATTCTCATTCATCTTTGATTTATAGCTTATGATATTTATATGGTTGGATTCGTGTGACAAAATGGAGCAATTTTCATGTTTACATTTTTGCAAATGGTTGAGAAATGAACAAGTTGCAGGGATTTTGGATGGAGGTTGAAGATGAAGTTATAACATGGAATTGTTTTGTTTTAAGTTTATTGGTTATTGTATAATGAACGGATGAAACAGGCCACCCCAGTGGTACAACAAGCGCGCGCGTATTAGGAGGTCCTGGGTTCGAGCCCCAGCGAGACCTTTTGGCAATTCTCTCATTCTTTTTACACTTTTTTTCCATTTTTATTTGCAGCCAACAAGCGCTTGGGCCTTCCTCCTTTGGGCCTGGGAAATTTTGTTAGCCTTCCACCCTCCTGAATGTTTTTAACACCCCTGACCCAAATTTCTTTAATTTTTTTCTTTTTTTTCTTTTTTTTTGTTTTTTTTTCTTTTCTTTTTTAATATTTTTAATATTATTATTAGTATTATTATTTTCATAAATCATAAAAAATCCAAAAAAAAAAAAATTATTTATTATTTACACTTACACGTTTTATTTTTCCTTATAAAAAACAAAAGGACTAAAAATACTTTTTTTAAATAAATTAATTTCCTTTTTATTAATAAATATTAAACTTATAATAAATTAGCATTATTTTATTTTCTTAGTTAAAATTAATTTAGAACTTAGGTTTATTTTATTTAATTAATCTTCATTTTTTATTAATTTAAAACCTTTTCATAAAAAACCCTAAAAATCCTTTTCAAATTAATTTCTTTTCTTAATTAGTTTAAATTAATTTTATTTGATTTTAATTAATCATTTCCTTTATTTAGGTCAAGACAAAACCCCTTTCATAAAAAATAACAAAAATCATTTCTTTTTCCATTTATATTCTTGCATTTTATTTTCAATTTTGTACAATATTCAATATGGTTGTAATAGATAATTAGGTTTAATTTTCTTGCAATCCCCATTTGTAAATTTGTACACCCCCTCCCCCAATGATGTAATAGCGTAGTAATTTTACTTTTCGCAATTTATCATTTTATATAAATGCTAGTAATTAGGGTTTGTATGAGAAGATAAAATCAACAAGTAGCAAACCCTAATCAAAGACTAAACAAAGCATGAAAATCAATACACTCGCACACAAGCACCCCTAGAGTAAAAACCACTTGGTTGCCTTATAAATGGCCATATAACGCATGTGAGGTATCTTAGCAAAAACAAGCAAAAATACAAGATCATAGTCCCTCGATGACGCTATCTAAGTTGCCTTTCAAAATGATCTTAGTCCCTAAAGAAAGATGCTAAGATACCTTGCAACATTGCTAATCATGGTTATACGATGACCCACGTCCGTCCCGTTTACATTCAAAGATAGGGTTACTTACCAAATCAATGGAAAGATAACAATATCAAAGAAAAGAGGAAATAAACATGAGAGACTTTTGAGTAGGTAGAATGTTCATAGTTACTTGCTCACTTTCAAAACAAAACATCCTTGCTATTTTCAAAACAAACACCAACACTTTCAAAAAAACATCTTTCAAACTTGAAAACCTTTTCAAAATATCAACACTTTGTATACATTCTTACGAATGAGAATCATTACAAAGTTTGCCTAAACGATGGCGCCTTTTCAAAATACTCTCAAAAAAACCATACAAAGCACATTTTCAAACAAAAGCAAGTGATCTAGCAAGTAATTAAGAGCCCATGGAAAACCATGGATGAAAAGGGTGCTAATACCTTCCCTTTTCATAATCTACCCCCAGAACTCAAGAAAATATCTCAAAGGTCTTTCCTGTGCTTTTTCACCTTTCCTTTTGGATAAAAGAAAAGTCGGTGGCGACTCTTGCTAACCACAAAATTTGCGATAAAATGCAAAACAACCAAGTCAGTTCTCCGACCATATCACAGGCACCAATGCCAAACCATGGAAAAGGTGTCAATGCAATTGAAGACACTATTTTTGTTCCCTCTGTCGAATATCTAACTACTCTGTTAGCTGTTGTCAAAAAGAATTTGCTGAGAGTCGGGGTTTTCCCTAGCTGTTTGAAAGATTGTGATTGTTGTACCAAACAAATTAATGAATGCAAATGGATGAAAGAAGGCGTTCAACGCCTGATGAACAATCATGAGATCCTATTTGAGAAAATTTTGTCCATCAAAATTTTTACCAATAAGATTGAAGACCTCTCCATCATAACAATTTCAAACAAGCCTCTTAGGATCTCCTCAAAGGGTCCTATCAGGATTTCGAATGAACCAACTATTGCTCCTCTGATAATTACTACCCCTGAGCCAATTCTATATTCTTCCAACAAAGCAGTGCCATGGAACTACGGTGCCGAAGTGCATTACCATGGAATAAAGTAAGATGCTTGGATTGAATAAAGCAAGGCTGGCAACATTGGTAATATTACTGGTTCTAGTAAGGTGACCAGAACTGGGAGACTCTTTTCGCCCAACATTTCACCCCCAACTACTACAACGGCACCTGTCTGTATCACCACTGACAAACCTATTGCTGACATTAGGGGTAAAAATAAAGTGGTTAAGCCTGTTGAGATAGAGGTGCCCGTAAATGACGTTGCTACTGAGGAGCCTTCCACTCAAGAAATGGATGAAATCTTAAAGATTATAAAAAGGAATAATTTCAAGATAGTGGGACAATTGGGACAAACTCCTTCCAAGATCTCCATGTTATCTTTGCTACTTTGTTCTGATGCTCATGCCTGAGCATTAATCAAATTCTTGAAGGAAGCTCATGTCCCTCATGAAACCACAACTGACCAATTCGAAAATTGTGTGGCAAGCTTGACGACTGATAATGGATTAGGGTTCTCGGATGCTGATGTGACACCACTCGGAAGTAACCATAACAAAGCTTTGCATGTTTCTGTTGAATGTAAGGAGACTACCGTAGCACATGTTCTGGTTGACACTGGCTCTTCTTTAAACGTGTTACCCAAGGGGGCTTTGGACCGGTTAGACTGTGAAGGACTGGTATTGAAGCCGAGTGATATTATCGTGAGGGCTTTCGATGGGTCCAAAAGGATGGTTCATGGAGAGGTGGATCTCCAAATTAAAGTTGGCTCACAGGTTTTCAACTCTACTTTCTATATCATGGACATTCGTCCTGCTTACTCCTGTTTGTTGGGTCTCCCTTGGATTTATGAAGCAGGGGCAGTAGCGTTTACCCTTCACCAAAAGCTAAAATACCAAGTCAAGGGGAGGATCGTCACTATTTGCGGTGAAGAGGAATTCATGGTAAGCCATCTCAATACTTTCAAATATGTGGAGATGGATGGAGAATTTATAGAAACCCCGTTCTAGGCTTTTGAAGTTGTTCCACCTTTGGTTGCTACTGCCAAAATATCCTCCGATATGCCCAAAGCTGATAAGGTTGTGCCAAGGATGGCTTCATTTAAGGATGCTTGTGCCACAGTTGAAGATGGAAACTGTGCTACCTGAGGAAAACTCCCTGAGATCCCGTTCAAAGCATATAAATGTGGGTTGGGTTTCACTGTCAAGGCTCAAAAAGAACTTAGGCGTGTTCGTGCGGGAAAGCCCCATCTCTGTATTGGAAATCATGAAGCAAACATTATGGAGGATTCCGATGATGAATGTGTTTTCAAAGAATGGATATACCCTACTACAACAGAGCTCAACAATTGGCACGCAAAGGACTTCGTCCCCATCTCCTTCATTGAGGAGTAATTACTTGTTTATTGCTTTCCATCAATTCAAGAACCTTTTATCTATAATATTAAACAATGAATTTTAAGTCGTATGCCTAGCCCGGGGCACTATGGTCCGTTTGTTAAGGGTTTTATTTGAGTTCATTTTATCATATGATCATTCTATATAAACCATTGGACTTTTTGCATTCAAATTTCCGTGCTCATTGTCTTTCTTTTTCTTTAATGCGTTTTTCAAATAGCCATGTATCTTACACACACACACACACATACACTCTTGCAGATCCTCGTCCACTCCGGATCTCATTGCCAATGACTCTACTATTGCCAACTATGATTTCGAACATCCAACTAACCAAGTCGAAGATGAAGGCGAGGAAGATTATGAAATACCAGGAGAACTATCCAGGCTTCTAATGCAAGAGGAAAAATCTATTCAGCCGCATGAAGAATCAGTTGAAGTCATCAACCTAGGTACCGAGACAGACAAGAAAGAGTCAAGATCGGCACCAACCTAAGAAGCAGTGTCAAAAATAGATTGGTTCAAATGTTACATGACTATGTGGAAGTGTTTGCTTGGTCGTATGAAGATATGCCAGGGTTGGATACCGACATTGTAGTTCATCGTCTGCCAACAAAGGAAGATTGTCCTCCTGTCAAGCAAAAAGTATGTCGTATGCAGCCTGATATGTCTGAGAAAATAAAAGTTGGAGTGATGAAACAATTTGATGCAGGATTCCTAGTTGTGACATCTTATCCTCAATGGGTTGCAAATGTGGTACCGGTGCCGAAGAAAGATGGAAAAGTTTGTATGTGCATAGATTGTAGGGATCTGAATAGGGCAAGCCTTAAGGGTGATTTCCCTCTACCTCATATTGACGTCTTGGTTGACAACACCGCTCAACATAAAGTATTCTCCTTCATGGATGGCTTCTCCGACTATAATCAAATTAAGATGGCTCCCTAAGACATGGAGAAGACCACCTTTGTTACGTAATGGGGAACCTTTTGTTACAAAGTCATGCCATTCGGATTGAAAAATGCAGGGGCAACATATCAAAGGGCTATGGTAGTTTTGTTTCATGATATGATCCATCATGAAATAGAGGTACATGTGGGTGATATGATTGAAAGGTCACAAAATGAGGAAGAACATCTCAACCACTTATACAAACTATTCGAGAGGCTGCAAAAGTACAAGTTGAGGTTGAACCCTAATAAGTGCACATTCGAAGTAAGATCTGGAAAACTTCTAGGTTTTGTTGTCAGTGGTAATGGCATCAAAATTGATCTTGTAAAGGTAAAATCCATCCAAGAAATGCCAGTTACCCATTATGAAAAGGAGGTTAGAGGATTCTTGGGTCGTCTTAACTACATCGCTTGCTTCATATCTCACTTAACTGCTACTTGTGAGCTAATCTTCAAGCTCTTGAAGAAAGATCAAGTAGTCATATGGAATGATGAATGCCAAGCTGCCTTCGACAAAATCAAGGAATATCTGCAAGAACCTCTTATCCTCATGCCTCCAGTCGAAGGAAGACCCTTGATCATGTACTCTACTATGCTAGAGAATTCTATGAGGTGTGTGTTGGGCCAACATGACGAGTCTGGCCGAAAAGAGCATGCATATACTACCTGAGCAAAAAGTTTACCGACTGTGAAACCAAATATTCACTACTCGAGAAAACTTGTTGCACTCTGGCATGGGCTGCTCTCCGGCTAAGACAGTACATGTTGACTCATACCACTTTATTGATTTCTAAGATGGACCCTATCAAGTACATCTTTGAGAAACCTACTCTGTCCGGACGGATAGTTAGATGGCAAATGATCTTGACTGAGTACGATATTCAATATACAACACAAAAGGCCATAAAGGAAAGTGTATTGGCGGATCATTTGGACCATCAAGTTGTTGATGATTATCAGTCTATGAACTTTGACTTCCTGGACGAGAATATTATGTTAGTAACTGACTATACAAAACCTGGACCGTATGACGGACCTGAACAAGGATCCCGATGGACTATGGTGTTCGATGGGGCCTCCAACTCTGGGTAATGGAATTGGGGTTGTGATAGTTTCTCCTGAGGGTTGCCACACCCCTTTCACTGCTAGACTGTGCTTTGATTGTACAAATAACATGGCTGAATATGAGGCATGCATTTTAGGTCTGAAGGCTGCCATTGATTTAAGGATCAAGCATTTGAATATGTTCGGAGATTCCGCTCTTGTGATTAGCCAAGTAAAGGGATATTGGGACACTAAGCATCCTAATCTTATTCCTTACAAGGAGCTTGTGATATCTCTGATTCCATACTTCGAAGAAATCACCTTTGAACACTTCCCTAGAGAAGAAAATCAATTAGCTGATGCTTTGGCCATAATGTCTTCTATGTTCAAGGTCAAATGGGACAACGAAGCTCCTATGATTACAATTGAGAGATATGATGAACCTGCACACTGCTATGAGCTTGGCACTGACACAGAGGAGCCATGGTACCATGAGGTGAAGAGATACCTTGAAGCACAAAAGTATCCTGAAGGATCTTCCATCAATGATAAAAAATTATTACGAAGATTCTCAACCAAATTCTTTCTAAGCAATGGAACCCTGTACAAACGCAACCATGATTCTACTCTACTCCGATGTATGGACAAGAAGGAGGTAGAGGAAATTATGAAAGACATGCATGATGGTCTCTTTGGGACTCACTCCAGCGGACATACTATGGCCAAGAAAATCCTGAGAGCTGGTTACTATTGGTCAACCATGGAAACTGATTGCCATCATCACTCAAGGACTTGCCACAAGTGCCAAATCTATGCTGACAAGGTCCATGTCCCTCCTATTTCTCTAAATGTCATGACTGCTCCATAGCCATTTGCAATGCGGGGCATTGACATGATTGGAGAGATTAAACCTACTACTTCCAATGGACATCACTTCATTCTTGTCGCTATCGATTATTTCACTAAATGGGTTGAAGCCGCCTCATTTTCCTCACTCATAAATAATGTTATAGCCAGATTCATCAAGCATAACCTTATCTGCCGCTATGGTATCCCCGAAAGGATCATCACTGACAATGGAACCAATCTCAACAATGCTATGATTACAGAACTTTGCACTCAGTTCAAATTCAAGCATCACGATTCTTCTCCTTATAGACCTAAAATGAATGGCACAGCGGAAGCAGCCAACAAAAACATTAAGAAGATTATATAAAAGATGGTGGTAACCTACAAAGACTGGCATGAGATATTATTATTTGCTCTTCATGGCTACCGTACTTCAGCTCGGACATCGACTGAGGAAACTCCCTTTTCTTTGGTCTATGGCATGGAAGTTGTCCTGCCAGTGGAAGTTCAAATTCCCTCACTAAGGATTATGAATGAAGCAGGCTTAGGCGAAGATGAATGGATTCAGACAAGATTGGATCAGTTGAACTTGATCGATGAAAAGTGACTGGTTTCTGTTTGTCATGGTTAGATGTACCAAAAATGTATGATCAAGGCTTTCAACAAATATATCAAGCCTCAAGTATATCAAGCTGGTGACCTGGTAATAAAGCGCATCATTCTTCCACAAGGCGACCCCAGGGGCAAATGGACTTCCACTTACGAATGGCCATTTGTTGTCAAGAAAGTTTTCTCTGGTGGTGTCATGATGCTGACTACTATGGACGGTGAAGATTTCCCACACCCGGTGAACACGGACATAGTTAAAAAATACTACGCATAAGAGACCTGCTAGGTTGACACACCTAGGTGAGATAAGGGCATCTTGGAAAACCAAAGGTTTAAGAAAAAACTAGGGATATATGAAAAATATTATACACCTGGCAAGTCGAAAACCTGAAAGGGCGACTTGGGCAAAAATGGGTATCATGATGGGCTGAAAACCAGAAAGGGCAGTCCAGGCAAAAGTTAAGTATTGAAAGCGTATGACTATGTCCCGTGGAATCACCACAATTGACTTTATTACCAACGTTCGGGTTCAAACGGTCCAAGATCAATCCAATCAACTTCTGTCAATGGCGAGGGACGTTCGAAGGCATTGGGGAAATAGTAGAGTTGGAACACAATGAGATCATTTCCACATGGTTTTTATTTTGTTTTCAATTTTTTTTTTCCTTAAGACGATTTCCTCTTACTAGGATCTCTGTCTCTTTGTACAAAAACGCCTATTCACGGGTAAAACAACAATACAAATATACTTTGAAGTGAAAACTTTTTGTTTTTTATTTTGAGTGCAAAAACGTCCAATGACTAAAATTGAATGAACATATGCATATGAACATGATTAAACTATTTAGAAAATATGTGCCGCCAAGCAGCAACGAGCACATCTTTAATGCAGTTGAGATATCCCTACAGAGTTATCTCATTAGCATTGTCCCCACAGAGCCTGTCATAATAAACCTTGGCCCCAACAGAGTTTCCCACAAAGTTGGATCTATGCAAATACCGTTCAAAGTTTCAATCTCTTGACAACCCTCTCCTCAGCTGAGTTGGTCTTAAAAGAAGAAGCCTTGTGGATTTCTTCTTAAAGAATTCATCTTTCCAGCAGGTCATCAAATGTTCTCTTCAACAGGGTTTATTCCCCAATAAAACAATATACCCTCCAACAGAATCATTTCTATTCAAACAACTTTCGGTTACTATGAAGCCTGGATCCGACCAGATAATAGTCTAACCTCTTAAGATATTGTAAAGCCTTGACCCAACCAGACAATGGCTTAACTTCTTTCCCTAGTAGAGTTTGCCTCTACCCCTAGCAAGTTACTGTGAAGCCTGGACCCGACCAGATATCAGTTCAACTTCATCCTTGTAAGCAAGTTACTGTGAAGCCTGGACCCGACCAGATATCAGTTTAACTTCATCCTTGTAAGCAAGTTACTGTGAAGCCTGGACTCGACCAGATATCAGTTCAACTTCATCCTTTTAAGCAAGTTATTATGAAGCCTGGACCCGACCATATATCAGTTCAACTTCATCCTTTCAAACAAGTTATTGTGAAGCCTGGACCCGACCAGATATCAGTTTAACTTCATCCTTTAAAGCAAGTTACTATGAAGCCTGGGTGCGACCAGATATCAGTTCAACTTCATCCTTTTAAGAAAGTTACTGTGAAGCCTGGACCCGACCAGATATCAGTTCAACTTCATTCTTTCAGACAAGTTATTGTGAAGCCTGGACCCGACCAGATATCAGTCCAACTTCATCCTTTTAAGCAAGTTACTATGAAGCCTGGGCACGACCAGATATCAATTTAACTTCATCCTTGTAAGCAAGTTACTGTGAAGCCTGAACCTGACCAGATATCAGTTCAACTTCATCCTTTCAAGCAAGTTACTGTGAAGCCTGGACCCGACCAGATATCAGTTCAACTTCATCCTTTTCAAGCAAGTTACTATGAAGCCTGGACTCGACCAGATATCAGTTCAACTTCATCCTTTCAAGCAAGTTAATATGAAGTCTGGACCTGACCAGATATCAGTTCAACTTCATCCACCTCAGAAAGTTGCTGCGAAGCCTGGAATCCGACCGGATAACAGCCTAACTTCACTCTCCCAAGTAATTTCCTGCGAAGCCTGGAATCCAACCAGATAAAATTTAATCTAATCTTCCCCAGTAAGTCGCTGCGAAGCCTGGATTATGACAAGATAACAGTCAACTTCATTATCCTCAACAATTTGCTGCCAAGCCTGGATTTCAACCAGATAACAGCTAACTTTTGATTCTCTCCAGTCAGGAATAACTCCCCAGTAGAGCAACGAGTAGCTAAGACTCCTAAACTCTTTTCCCCAAGAAGAGATCAACACTCTCCATATAGTCTTCTTAAACAAGCCAATATTCCCCAGTGAAGTTTCTCCTCAAACAACAGAACAGGAATTCCCAGCAGAAATATTCTAAACAAAGTTGAAGATACATCTATTCTCCAACAACAGTTAGGGATTCAGCCTCCCAAGATTCCCCAAATGAAGACCTCTTATGGTTAGATTTATCTCTTCCAGTTTAAAAATAGGCAAAAGACACCTACTGTTTCAGTATAAATACCCCAAAAGATTTATCCTGATACCTCCCCCCAGTCACTCTAGATGGCATCTTTAAGTCCATCTCTGACAACTCTCTGTCATCTCCTCTAAATGGCATCTGTAATCCCATTCCCTACATCATCAACTATCAGTGCTATTTCATGCGAGTGCAAATTTCTGGGCACTTTAGTGTTCAATCATCTTTCACCCTCAAGTCACGAATGGCGGACTCGCCAATCTAACTCTTCAGGTTTAAGAGGATTGAACAGGGGCAGCTGTTGTACCCCAAAATTTCCCCCCTCATTTCTCAAGGGATCATCTTGGACCCTCAAGATTGCTTCTGTCAAGTTTCAAGTCTCAGATTACAATTTTTCAAGAAAGTCATTCACAAGGGCAAAATGGTCAAATGCACACTGAAAAGTCAAACTTTGACTTTTTGATCAAAATCAAGTTTCAAAAATCATACTTCATCAAGGCATGAAGTTGTTTCATCAAGAAATCAAAAGTCAAAAATTACTTTGAAAAGTCAAATTTTTAAGCACATAGAAAATTTTCTAAGTGTTAAGAAAATATGATAATTACATAATTTTGGGCCAGATTTTCATCATGATGCAAGATGATTCAATCAGAACTTCTGACATGAAAGTTATAAATCTCAATGAGATCTAAAACATTACTGAACAGAACTTCTCCTAGAAATGTTATGATTTCAAGTTATAAATCCTTGAAGACACGTTCATGAAGCTAAAACACTTAGTAAATTCTGGGCATTTTTAGTCAGAATTTAGACAGAACTTCTGGGCCAGTTCTCACACAAGTACGATCAGAATTTTCAAAAGTGATGGCAGAACATGTTACAAGCTTCCTAGAGAATTCCTTCAGATCATGCTGGAGCAGGGAGAATCGAAGGTTAGAAGTTTGCTTCGTTTAGAACATGACCCTACGAATCTCACTCTTCAACATACAAAAGTTTTACTCTTTGATCAGAACATGACCCTTTGAATCTCACTCTTCAACATACATAAGTTCTACTCTTTGATCAGAACATGATCCTTCGAATCTCACTATTCAACATACAGAAGCTCTACTCTTTGACCAGAGCATTACCCTTCGAATCCAATCCTTCAACGTGTGGAAGCTGTGTTCTTCAATCAGAACATGGCCTTTGAATCCTCATCCAAGCTTGCCTCAATTTTCCAAGCTTCAACTGAAATCTTAGACTGTTGATTGCTCTTTGTACACAAGCTTTGACTGGGCATCTTTTCCCTTTAAAATAGCCTCCTTCGATCCAAAGAGGAAAGGCTTCTTGTCAGTGCTCTTTCGATTGCACCACTGTCTTTGTATGCTGGCTTGACTCACAAATGCAATAGCTACCCACATGCAAGTTGGATCCTTCCTTCGATTGAGAATTTATTTTCCTTGGAGCAAGCTTATTTCCTACTTCTACTAGGCGAACTATCCCTCTAGGCGTGCCTTCAGCGCACAAAAGCAAGAACTTTTCCAAACTGGCCTTTGATTCACAAAAACTCCCACTGGGTAAAAGACCCCTCAGCGTGTCACCAGTGCACGTATCCCTCTTCATTTTGTCTTCAGCACAAGGCCAGGACTCCTCCAAAGTTTCCTTCGACCACAAGGCGCTGACCACCTTTGTGCCAGTTTCGACTGGGCACAGATTCCCCTTTGAAATATTTGTATGCACTTCAGCATGCAGAAGGCCCAGTCGAAGGCCACACAAGAGACCCATTCGAAGAATACATGTTGGTCCATTCGAAGGACACACAACTGGTGGGAACAAATGTTGTTTTAGTCTGGTCGAAAGTTGTGGAAGGATGGAGGATTCGATTCAAAAGATCAAGTTGAACATTTAGACCCATAGGCTAGGCTACATTTTTTCCCCTTTTCAGGCCTCAAACCTATGACTCACTCTATATTTAATTGTTTATACAAGTTAAAATAGGTTTTTACCCATTTGTTGTCCAAGACCACTTGCACTTAGTAGTATAATACTACTTTTAGAAAAGTTTTTCTTGAGTCTTGCACCTGTTTTCCTTCTGAAGGAAGCAATCCATCTGAACCATTCATCTTGCTATCATGGCACAAGTGGACACTTACTTTCCAACTGAGCCTTATTTTATTATTTTTACTCCCAAACTTCCCAAAACCTTTCTCTATAAATAGAGAGATCCTTTGCACAGAAAAAAATAAGAAGGAAGAAGAGAGGAACGTATCTTCAAATTTCTCAAACATCATAAAATTCTCAAACACTTAAACACTTGTGAAAACACCAAATCCAGAATCCAAATACTTGCCTCCTTCAAATCTAAAACATCCTTACATCTTACTATACTTCGAACCCAACAAGAAGGACATTTCATTTGTTTTGCTCTTTCGAATACCAACATCAAAGGCCTAACCTCTGGTCCCTCCCTTCGATTCCAGAAGCATCCAAGTTAACCACTTAAAGGTCCAGCACACGCTCCAACCTCCAGTAAGGTAAGTCATTCTTAACCTTGGACCCTTCGTTGTCAGCATAGCATGTAAATAAGTTTTTTCTTTTTGTTTCAAACATGTACATACTATTGTTCTTCTTTTCGTTTCCCCCCTTTTTAATATGTTTCATGGTTAACAACCTTCTTGGTTTTTGCTCTTTGTACATTTTAAACATGCTTTAAAGACTAACCTGGCCCTGAGGTAATGTTGGCATGCCCTTAGGCCATGTTGTTATTCAAACTCAAACGAAAGAAACAGGAAAATAGAAGTTGGAAACGAACCCTCTGGCTTTCATACTAACCTCCAGGCCAAACGAAAGAGGCATTCAGAAGGTACATCATGCTGGTTCCAGGCCCAGACGAAAAGCACAACATGCTGACCTCCAGGCCCCAGATGAAAAGCACAACATGTTGACCTCTAGGCCCCAATCGAAAGGCATAACATTCTGACCCCCAGGCTCCCAATCGAAAAGTCATGCCTTCACCCTTTTTCAGGCCAGATCAAAGAGTGCCAGAAAGTGCAGAATCGAAGGGTTTTCTGCCTAAATTGAAAAGACCTTTTTTTTTGCTTTTATCTTATTTTTGCCTTTATATTTTCATGCAATTCAATATGGTTGTAATAGTGTAGGATTTTATCTTTATGCATTTTTTACTTTATACACAATGTTAGTAATTAGGGTGTATGGCAAGATAAAATCAACAAGTAGATCACCTTGATCAAAAGACAAAAATGCATGCAATCAAACACACTTTGCACACGTGCACCTCTAGGGTTAACTCCACTTGTTTCCTTATGAAAAGTGGCCATGTTATGCATGTGAGACATCTTAGCAAAAACAATAAAAAATACAGGATCATAATCCCTTGATGACGCTTCGAATGTTGCTTTACAAATGATCTTAGTCCCTCAAGAGAAATGCTAAGATATCTTACAACATTGCTATCATGACTATACGATGACCCACACCCGTCCCTTTTACATCCAAAGATAAGGCTTCTTACCAATCAATGGTAAGATAACAATATCAAAGGAAGAGAGAAATGAACAAAAGACTTTTGAGTAAAGTAGAATGTTCCTAGTTGCTTGCTCATCTTCAAACACAAACATCTTTTCAAATGCACCAACACTTTCCATGAAATATTTTCAAAATTCCAACACTTTGTATACATTATTATAGAGACGAGAATCATTACAAATTTTGCCTAAACGAAGGCGCTTTTCAAAAATACTTTCAAAAACCACCACAATGCATACTTTCAAACAAAAGCAATGATCTAGCAAGTAACTAAGAGTCCATAGATAACTATGGATGAAAAGGGTTCTAACACCTTCCCTTTTCATAATCTACCCCTTGAACTCAAGAGAATAATCTCAAAGGTCTTTCCTGTTCTTTTCACCCTTTCCTTTATTTGGATAAAAGAAAAGTCGGTGGCGACTCTTGTTGTCTGCAACAATTGTGATAAAAAGCAAAACACCCAAGTCAGTTCTCCCACCGTATTACAGAAACACATCAAATTGAGGTTCCATTATCTTCGAGAGCATGTAGCAAAATGGAAGATGAACTTGGAACACTGCAGAACTGAGAATCAGATTGTAGACATCATGACGAAAGAAGTGAAGGTCGAAGTGTTTAAGAAATTAAGAGCTATGATGAATATAGATAGTGTTGCGACTGGTTTTTAAATCAGAGTCGCCACTATTAGATTTTATCCTAAGGAAGGGCATCTAATAGGAAACCCTAATTCGCAGACAAAGATTCTAAGATTCATACTTCATTAGATGAAAGAAAGGTGTTAGGCACCTTTCATCTACCTTATTCTTAAGGATATTAGGTTAGGTTTAAGTTTCAGGTGAAATAGGGTTTTAAGTTTTAATAGGGGAACTCGCCACGATTTTTGATCGTATGCCTACGTATCCTCTTATGAAAAATCAGAGTCTCAATTCGTAGTTCGTATGGGTTTGTGTTTTTCAGGGGTTTCAAATGTATTTTGAATTGCCTCGCATTTAATCAGATGTAGTGATTGAGGAGATTTGGATTAAATGCGCGATTAATCAAAATTCGTTTGGAACCCTTTAGCAAAAAAAATTTGTTTAGATTAGTTTATTGCGAAAAATAGTTTGATATTTGTTGGTATTTTTTAATCATATTAATTGCAAAAATATCTTAATTAATGCATGATAAAAAAATATTTTAATGCAATGTATAGAAAATATGTTCATGAGTTTTTTTAAAAATAATGTTTACATGTGGTAAATAATAATATTAAATTAAGCAACATAATAATTATTATTAATAAAATAAAATAAAATATAATAATTATGACAAAAAAAAGAAAATATAAGAATTAAAAAGGAAAATAGAAAATATAAGAAATATATATAAAAGCAGAAAATATTTAATTAAATAAAAGGGGGTGCATTTTAAGTGGAGTAGTAAAAAGGGCAGGGTGTTAAAAGTTAGGTTGGGTTAGGCCCAATGCGCCAGGAAGGGGGTGTGTTGTTGTTCTTGTTTCAGTAACACGAATGAGGGAGGGTGCGAAAAGAAATTGGGCTACGCCCAACGCGTTTTTGGAAATAGCCTGATGGATTGTGTGTGGCGAGGGTGCATGGGTTTCTTATGGGACTTGGCCTTACGGCCGTTTGATGATAATCTAATGGACAAAATGAAGGGTGCATGCTAAGTTGTTATAGGCGCACGCGTACTGGAATCATTACTGAATATACTAATTACTTGTTTTTTCATTTTTTACATTATTTCATTTTCAGTAACCCTCTTCTCTCTCTCCCTTCTCGGACAACCCTCCCCTTCACAAACTCTAAAGACCTATCCTCACAGAGGCGTTGACTGTATATCCCTTTCCCCATCATGAACCAACCCCATCAAACCTCAATCAATACCAAAAAAACAAAACAAGAAGCTAAGTGGTTTACCTCCTCGCGATTCTGTATGTTGTGTTTGAACGATTTGGTCCATGATCTCCTTCTCTTTTGATTTGCAGGAAATAAGACTGGTGGTGACGGAAGGTTGACGGTGCTTGCAATCATAGCAACGATATGATCACGCGATTAGCTGTCAGCGGTGGTTAGGGTTTCAGATGTTGAAACCCTAACCATCTTCTCCCTTCTTCAATGATTGGTATTAGGTTCTTCTTCTTCACTTTCTGGATTCCGTTCTTCCTTAATTCTTCGCGATTCTGTTCTACCGTACTTAATCATTTGTTTTTCTTTTTTTGTTAATTTTATTTTCTGTATTTATAGGGTCGTTTGTCGTTACCAATTTTTTGTCTTAGATTTAGGGATATTAGAAGAATTAGGGATTGGAAATCTCTATAATTGATATTGTAATTTGATTCAATAAATCTGTAATTGATTCAGATTAATTTTGCAATGTTTTGATTATGTACTTTAATATAATAGAGATTTGAGATTGTATTAGATTCAATGTTCTGGGCTTGGACTGCAGATTTGAGTTTATTTTAGTTTTGGAGATTTGATTCCCTTTTAGTCTTGCACTGTAAAAACCAAGATATGTTTTGTAATTATTTCAAGATCTGATTTGGTTTAATCTACACAGTAATTTTTAATTGAAGAAAAATGTGCACAAATCTTGGTGAATTTACATAGTAGCAGTTCTTCTTCATTTGGGCATGCGTTGATTAATTATTTCATCCAGCAATTTTTTTTTTATTTACAGCAAAAACATTTTTGGTACGTACTGGGCCTAATGGGCCTTGTACAACAAAATCTTTTTTTCCTCCCAAAAACAACTTATTGTTAAATTATAAAAAAAAATTGATAAAACATTTAAATAATCTTTTAATAATAATTATATATAAAAAGGGTAAGAACAGAAAATATTTAATAGTAATAGTTCTAATCCGATTTGGGTCTAACTGGCTTTCCAACATATCCGTTTTCCCTAAAACTCTTAATAGAAATAAAGTTTTTTTTAACTAAGACAATAAATGAAAAAGAATGTCCAGTGGGCTTGGCTTAAAGAAACTCGATGGGCCTGTAATTTGCAAACACACCCCCCCTTTGCCCAAAACAGAAATGGACCAAACAAGATTGAATTTCCACCTCCCCTTTTACTTAACAAAAATAATACTTAAATGGGCTTAGTTAAAAATTATTTAATAATCATTTTTGAAATAATTTTCCATTTTTGAATCTCATGGGCCATTGGCCAACATGCTTCACGGATGGGCTTACAGATACATGGGTCTTTCTGATTTAGAAAGTCCCGCTCTCCTGAATTAAAATGCACCCCCTGGTTGTCTCGGATTTAAGAATGAGCCATCAGATATTGTTGAACCATCCTTAATTAAGATATCTTCTTCTATCTTTAAATCTTGAAAATATAATCGTCGAGGTAGGGCAAATTTGGGGTACGGCAGCTGCCCCTATTCAATTATCTTCCAATCAAATAGTGTGAGAATACGCAAGTCTTGCGTATTTTGATTGGGAGTTTATTGATTACTTGTAATAACCCAAAATTTGTCCGACAAACATAAAGTTACGCCAATATAGCATACCCTTATGAGTCTTAAGGAAGTGGGCAAAGCTGATGATATATCGCTTACCAGGGTTTGTTGGCGAGGTAGATGGTCTTGAGCTTGAGAGAGAAATTTTATATGTCTTGGTTTGATTTTGCTTATTCATCCATTTGGAGGGATGAATAAGACATCACTTGATAACACATGGCTTCTTGGAGACTGAGGCAATGGGTTATGTATCTCTGCGTGGAGACTTAGGTGACGAGCTAAATTTGGGTTTCGAACACTACTACCTGGAGTCTTAGGCAATGATCTATGTTTCACGCATTACAGCCTGGGGTCAAAGATAATGAGCTAAGTTTGGGTTTCGAACACCGCTGCATAGAGTCTTAGGCAATGATCTAATGGTGGGAGTGTCGCAAATTACTGCATGGAGTCTTAGGTAATGGGTGAGGATAGGGAAACACATCGCCGCATGGAGTCTTAGGCAATGGGTTATGTTGCACTGCTGCCTGGGGTCTTAGGTAATGAACTAAGTTTCGTGCATTACTGCAGAGGGTCTTAGGTAATGGGTAATGGAAGGGAAACACATCACTGCGTGGAGTCTTAGGCAATGGGTTATGTTGAACTACTGAATGGGGTCTTAGGCAATGAACTAAGTTTCACGCATTACTGCCTAGAGTCTTAAGTAATGGGTAAGATGAGGGGAATACATCGCGGCATGGAGTCTTAGGCAATGTACCAAGCTTCGTACATTACTGCATGGAGTCTTAGGTAATGAACTACATTTTAGAGGGAAAACATCACTGCGTGGAGTCTTAGGTGATGGGCTGAACATGTCATGGCATGAAGTCTTAGGTGGCGGATCCTATTTGGATTTCGAACATTTCGGCATGGAGTCTTAGGAAATGTACTGGGTTTCATACATTACTGCATGGAGACTTAGATAATGCTATGTTGTAAGGAACATATCACTGTATGGATTCTTAGGTGATGGGCTGAACACATCACTGCGTGGAGTCTTAGGTGATGGGTTGGATTTGTAGAAGAAGTGTGCTTTGCTGACTGACCCTTAGATGGCTAAATTGAGGGTGAGGTTGTTTGTTTGTTGTATGACGCATACGCATGGCGTCTAATATTGATATGAAGCCCTGAGTGTATGTCTGATATTGATATGGAACCATGTGCGTTGAATGTCTGATATTGATATGGAACCCTGACTGTATGTGTGTTGAATGTTTGATATTAATATGGAACCCTGAGTGTATGTGTATTGAATGTTTGTATATGCAAAATGTGTGCAAAGTGTGTGTATGCCCCAAGTAGTTTGAATTTTTTTTTGATAATTCTCCTTTGTTAAACCATTGGTTTTGAGTTATCAATTCCCCAACATGATGAATTGGTGTGGACATGATGAAGAGTGTCTTGACATTTGTATCGTAGGCGCAGGCGTAGGTGTGGACGTGGGTGCAGGCATAGACGTGGACGTAGGTGTAGGCATGGTTGTAGAAATAGCCCTGGATATGGATGTAGGCGTGGATATGAATCATAGGTAAGTTGCCTAGTGAGATTTTGATAGCGGCAAATTTGACGGTTGTGTCCGTTGTCAACCGAGGTAGCTATAGCAAGGTGAATGGATAATGTTGAGCTTTGATTTGAATTTAAGTTTGTCTTAGCTGGTAGTCATGCCTTGTGTTTTTTTTTTTTTGCAGCTTTCTATGGGCATGTATGATTGAAGGCAATGCATGTATGCATGTTTGATATGATTATGCTTGATGTACGCATGATGTATGGTATGTATGCTTGATATGATAATGTTATGAATTGAAATGATGCGATGATTGATAAATGCAATGCCCCTGTTATTTGAACTGCGGAACCAATGCTCAAGGCAGACTATTAGCCAAGACTTATTCTTTTTGAGAAGCCATGCCAATTAGGGGTTGGGCTTTTGAAAAGATGGGCCAGACGGGAACTGGGCTTTTGAAAAGATAGGCCAGAAGGGAACTGGGATTTGCACCAATATCCATATGGTTGCTTGAATAGTATCAACTCGGCGGCTTGGAAAGGTGAAATGGATAGCAAGGTCACTAATATTGGTAAGGTTACCTAGAGACATTAATTGGAAAGTGTGAGGCTGCTCACGACTTTTACGTAAGGCTGCTTACGTAAGATGGATGATGAATGCATGAGGTTGCTCAAGCCTCGTATGACTGCCTATGAATAGTGGATGAAGTTGCGTGAGGCTGCTCACGTCTTTTACGAAATGCAACTTCAGAAAATGTGTGAGGCTGCTCATGTCTTGGACGGTGGTATGTAAGGATGCTTACGATTTATTTTGACGAAGAATGCTTGTATCATAGACTTACTCAAAGGGATAGTCGAAGGGATGTTAGAGATTGTAATAGCAACTCTCCTAGAAATTGACTCTATATTTTTACGGGGTCCTAAGTCTCGAGCTATGATATGTTATACATGCATGCAAATGCAGGTGTTAATGCATGGTATGGGTGACTTGGATATGCATCAAGGATGTTGGAATTTTGATGTGCCAATGAGAATTGGGCTCTCTGTTAGATTCATGTTGTCGGAATTCGTCAGCCGAATGAGATGATAGGTGTAGTTTGGCAATATCCTAATGAATGTATGCTAATGATTTATGCAAACTTATGCTTTATAATTATGACTCGCATGATTTGTTGAATGACACCTCTGTGATGGGTCGTTGACGATTAAGCATAGAGGTTTAACTATGTAACACGGTTTCTTGTCACATGATGGTTGAATGTTGTGCTTGCATGATTTCCTGATACTCGCTTTGAACTTGGAAGATTGCTGATATAGAAGAAAGATCCATTGGAGATTATGAAAGCACGCGGGGAGCTTGTCTCTATGTGGCATGTCTTTCCCTAATTTTTAGTAGGGTGTTGGAGGAGAATCTCATTAATATGCGCTTGGAAATATTTTGGTCATAGTATGAATGACCCCATTATTTTTCACTTCGAAACATTATGCCCTTGACTAATGGGCTCTTGGATGGTTTGTCCTTGATGGGCTACTTTTTTGAACCAACTCCTTTTGATGATCCTCGCAGTGGCTTGCCCTACCATTTGAATTTTGAAAGAGGTTCCCCTCCATTTTCTGGACCTGGAGGAAGTACCCTTAGAAGTAACTTATACCTCACCATGAACTTTGATATAGATTGCCTTAAGATTTGAATTTCTGAAAAGTTTGTACTTGAAGTCGCTTGAAGAGGAACTTGGACCCTACGGGCGGTAGGATGAACCTGATATGCATTACCCCAACATTTAAATCTTGGAAATTTCCCCTTGAATCAAATCCTTGAGAGATTTGTTAAAATGAGGGAACCGAGTCATACCCTGTTATGATATGCATTGATTAAGGAATGTTCCTTCGAAAGGTATGCCCTTGATTGAATCAATGCTTTAAAATTTGATCCGGGTTGATTAAATTTCGGAATGATCACCATTGTCAATAGTATCTTCATGTGATATACCTTATGATCATTAGTATTTGCCCCTGTTTATAGGAGTCTTCTTAGATGTTTTACCCCTAGTTAGAAGCTTCTTGGAAATGTTGCCTTTGATCAGACCTTTTTGAAATATTCTTGAGGCTAAGTATTAATTCGTAGATAAAATTGTATATTTTGAAAAAATAATTCTTAGTGATGTACATGCAAGTTTTGAAATCAAAGTTTGAATAGAAATGGATGATTAGAGATGAAGATTCCAAGAAGCGAATGATTAGTAATAAATTTAACAAACGTAGGAGTCAATTTAACACAAATTTTGCTTAGTATGCTTTCATAGTTAACCTCGCTTCAATTAGGACTTTTTGAAGGTTGTAACGTGCCATGGTTCGTGGTTTAAGAAACAAAAGATATAAGGCTCAAAATTTATTTATCCCACCCCATTCTCCTTGATGTTCTCCAATCCTAATTTCAATTAATCCAACGGATGCATTAAATCATCAAGAGAAATTTCATAGTTGCGCAGATGATGATAAGCGTTAATAAGATCCAAGCATCAATAAGATCCAAGCGTTGATGATAAGCCTTTGAGGTGGCAGTCACAAGATTTTTCTCCAATTTTGTTTTCAATCCCATATTTTGCATGGGCCAATTCTTTTGAATTTCTGGTCCATCGGGATGCCCTAACTTTTTCCTAAGTCAAGTTTTGATTTCTTTTGACTTAGCGGGCTTTCTCCTTCTTGAATTTATCTTTTCTTTTTTATTGCTTTTGATTTTGAAATTTTATGACTGCCACGCTGATTGTTGTAAGCTTTGTCTTCATCGTTTTTCTCGATTTTGAATGATGTATTGAGGAAGAAGATATTGAGAGCTTTGTCTTTATTGATTGCTTCCTCAATCTTTATTGATTTGCACGAGGAAGACGATGTGCTTGAAACTTTTCTTAGATTGTTCCCTCAATGATGTATCGAGGAAAGAGATATGCTTGAACCTTTTATCTACATAAATCACTTCTCTTGAGAATAGAATGCGCCATTGAATTAATCGAAAGACTACACTGCCCCTGGTTAAGATTAAGGTTTTTTTAGAAAATAGAAAGAACTCCAACTCCTGGCTCGAGGGGGTTGACTATGGATTATCTCCTTATATCTCCACTGTTTAGGAATTGAAATAATGCCTTACATCGTCAGTTCGGTCTTACCATTGAAAGTATACATTAGCAAATTCTTGTTATTTAATTTTCATCATTCTCCTTCGAAGTTTGTTAAAGTTGTGAAATGGAAGATGGAAGTGAATAATTGATATTTATGGAAAGTGATAGAAGAGTGAATACGAATAGATTGATTTCAAAACATACATGCTTATCTTATTATAATTACTAAACAAAAGATACAAAGTTACACCAAATACAACTTAGCAACTTGGGAATTAAAAATTGAAATTATAAAGGTCTATTGATCCTAGAGAAGAGCTTCTTTGTTGATCCCCTTGACTTTTGGAAAGCTTATTGATTTTGGACTTGTCAGAGCATCGGGATGACCCTTGGCTTTTCTTGGGCGTACTTATTTTGTTGATAGGGCAGTTTCTCTTGATGTAGGGGAATCACCAATGGTAGTGGCATTTGAGACACTATGTAGACCCGTTGTTGACCTTGTGAAGGGTTGCCTTCTTTATTTGTAAGGCCAAGTTTAATTGAGTATCCAATGTTTAATATCCTCCTTTCACATTTTTGGACTTCCTCAAGCGAGTACCAAGAAATCAGATAGCATGTGGGTAACAGTTGGATAAGGGCGAAGGTGGAAATGCATGAGATGCAAATATATGAATGTGACACTGACGTAGTATGAGGGTAGACACAGGGGTACCCTATACAAGTTTGATGGTAGATATGAAAATGATAATATCCTACATTGTCTCAGAGATTGAAACAGATAGGAATTCCTTAAGGACGAAAATAATTTGATGTGGATTTGGAGGTACCCTACACTGACTTAGATATTGAGACAGATAGGAATTCCTTAAGGGAGAAGATAATGATAGACATGGAAATGGGGATACCCTACACTGACTCAGATATTGAGACAGATAAGAACTTCTTAAGGGAAAAGATAATGATAGACATGGAAATGATGATACCCTACACTGACTCAGAGATTGAGTCAAATAGGAACTCCTTAGGGATTAAGGACCATAGAAGACAAAGGGGAATCCCTACAAGCTAGAGATGGTAATTGAGGGACGAGAATTCCTACAATCTAGGGATTGTAATACACTAATGGACGGTTGAAGAATCCCTACATGCTATGGGTTGTGGCTTATGAAAGATAGACCCTACAGGCTAGGGATTATAGTATACCGGAAGTAACCCTTGCGGTTTTAGGGATAGTGGAAATAGGATTATATGAATGATATCCTTAGAAGATAGGCTCCTAGTTTTGGCCTAAGAATATTCTACCCTCCCCATAAGGTGGTTTACTTAAGGGTATCATGAATAACACCAGAGGGAAAAGGCACAAGGGCCTCCCTTAGGTGGAGCCTCTTTACAGACCGAGACTTTCGTCTCAAAGTCGTGAAAGGTCTCGTCATGAGATTTTTGTTAAGGTCGTTACAAAGAGTCATGAGTGGCATTCCAAAGTCCTACTCGTCAAGAGGATATCTCTCAATAAGTATTCCTTTTGCAGAATTCCACCGACACTAGGCAAAGTCGTCACATAAACTCGCAGGGATGATGTATCCCCTAAACTAATAGACGAACCTTCTTTCTAAGGGTTATTTGAGAATATATATTTTTGAAATAAAAACCCGCCACACAGCAAATATATAAATGATAAAAAAAATAGACAAGAATAAATAAATAAATAAAATAAATAAAAACACAAAATAAACCTAAAACCTAGGGTTGACTCCCCAGCAGAGTCACCAGCTATTGCGACTGTTTTTAAAATCAGAGTCGCCACTACTATATTTTATCCTAAGGAAGGGCATCTAATAGGAAACCCTAATTCGCAGACAGAGATTCTAAAATTCGGACTTCATTAGACGAAAGGAAGGTGTTAGGCACCTTTCATCTACCTTATTCTTAAGGATATTAGGTTTAGTTTTGAGTTTCGGGTGAAATAGGGTTTTAAGTTTTAATAGGGGAACTCACCATGATTTTTGATCGTATGCCTACATATACTCTTATGAGGAATCAAAGTCCCGATTCGTAGTTCGTATGGGTTTGTGTTTTTTAGGGGTTGCAAATGTATTTTGAATCGCCTCGCATTTGACCGGGTGTAGTGATTGCGGAGATTTGGACTAAATGCGCGATTAGTCAAAATTCGTTTGGAACCCTTTAGCAAAAAAAAAGTTGTTTAGATTAGTTTATTGTGAAAAGTAGTTTGATATTTGTTGGTATTTTTAATCATATTAATTGCAAAAATATCTTAATTAATGTATGATAAAAAATATTTTAATATAATGTATAGAAAATATGTTCATGAGTTTTTTTAAAAATAATGTTTACATGTGGTAAATAATAATATAAAATTAAGCAAAATAATAATTATTATTAAAAAATAAAATAAAATATAATAATTATGACAAAAAAAGAAAATATAAGAATTGAAAAGGAAAATAGAAAATATAAGAAATATATATAAAAACAGAAAATATTTAATTAAATAAAAGGGGGGGTGTTTTAAGTGGAGTAGTAAAAAGGACAAGGTGTTAAAAGTTAGGTTGGGTTAGGCCCAATGCGGCTGGAGGGGGTGTGTTGTTGTTCTTGTTTCAGTAACACGGATGAGGGAGGGTGCAAAAAGAAATTGGGCTAGGCCCAACGCGTTTTTGGAAAGAGCCTGGTGGATTGAATGTAGTGAGGGTTCATGGGTTTCTTATGGGACTTGACCTTACGGCCGTCTGATGATAATCTAATGGACAAAATGAAGGATGAATGCTAAGTTGTTATAGGCGCGCGCATACTGGAATCATTACTGAATATACTAATTACTTGTTTTTTCATTTTTTACATTATTTCATTTTCAGTAACCCTCTTCTCTCTCTCCCTTCTCGAACAACCCTCCCCTTTACAAACCCTAAAGCCCTATCCTTGTGGCGGCGCTGACTGCATCCCTTTCCCCATCATGAACCAACCCCACACAAACCTCAATCAATACCAGAAAAACAAAACTAGAAGCTAAGTCGTTTACCTCCTCGCGATTTTGTATGCTGTGTTCGAACGATTCGGTCCCTGATCTCCATCTCTTTTGATTTGCAGGAAATATGAATGGTGGTGACGGAAGGTTGACGGTGCTCGCAAGCACAGTGGCGATATATCACGCGATTAGCTGTTAGCGGCAGTTAGGGTTTCAGATGTTGAAACCCTAACCGTCTTCTCCCTTCTTCAACGATTGGTATTAAGTTCTTCTTCTTCGCTTTAAGGATTCCGTTCTTCCTTAATTCTTCGCAATTTTGTTCTTCCGTTCTCAATCGTTTATTTTTCTTTTTTTGTTAATTTTAGTTTCTGTATTTATAGGGTCATTTGTGGTTACCAATTGTTTGTCTTAGATTTAGGGATATTAGAAGAATTAGGGATTGGAAACCTCTGTAATTGATATTGTAATTTGATTCAATAATTCCGTAATTGATTCAGATTGATTTTGCAATGTTTTGATTCTGCACTTTAATGTAATAGAGATTTGAGATTGTATTAGATTCAATATTCTGGGCTTGGACTGCAGATTTGAGTTTATTTTAGTTTTGGAGATTTGATTCCCTTTTAGTCTTGCACTGTAAAAACCGAGATCTATTTTGTAATTATTTCAAGATTTGATTTGGTTTAATCTACACAGTAATTGTTAATTGAAGAAAAATGTGCGCAAATTTTGATGAATTTACACAGTAGCAGTTCTTCCTCATTTGGGCTTGCGTTGATTAATTATTTCATCCAACAATATTATTTTTTTTTATTTACAACAAAAACGTTTTTGGTACGTATTGAGTCTAATGGGCCTTGTACAACAAAATATTTTATTCCTCCCAAAAAGAACTTTTTATTAAATTATAAGTAAAGTTTGATAAAACATTATAACAATCTTTTAATAATAATTATATATAAAAAGGTTAATAACAGAAAAAATTTAATAGTAATAGTTCTTATCTGATTTGGGCCTAACTTGCTTTCCAACATATCTGTTTTTTCCCTAAAACTCTTAATAGAAATAAAGTTTTTTGTTTTTAACTAAGACAGTAAATGAAAAAGAACGTCCAGTGGGCTTGGCTTAAAGAAACTCGATGGGCCTGTAATTTGCAAACGCACCCCCTTTTGCCCAAAACAGAAATGGATTAAACAAGATTGAATTTCCACCTCCCCTTTTACTTAACAAAAAATAATACTTAAATGGGCTTAGTTCAAAATTATTTAATAATCATTTTTGAAATAACTTTCCATTTTCGAATCTCATGGGCCATTGGCCAACATGCTTCACGAATGGGCTTACAGATACATGGGTCTTTCTGATTTAGAAAGCATCACTCTCCTGAATTAAAATGCACACCGTGATTGTCTCGAATTTAAAAATGAGCCATCAGATATTGCTGAACCATCTTTAATTAAGATATCTTCTTCTATCTTTAAATCTTGAAAATATAATCGTCGAGATAGGGCAAATTTGGGGTACAACAGATAGTTTAGACACAATAAATTAGGTGGTGTATTGTGATTGTAATTCCTTGTGTCGAAGCAACATGTTGCTCAACAGAAACAAGGTTATGTCGAAACTAGTCTAATGTGTGTCGAGTTGTATTAGATGTCGAAGTGTCGAAGCCGGTTGCTTCACACATGATTTCGACTTAGATCTAAAATAGTTATTTTGGATTTTTTATTTATTTTGGGCTTTGGTTTAGGAAGCAAATTAGCTCAATTATAAACAGAGAGAGTAACCCCTATTTTGAAACAATTCTTGTAATCACTTGCAGTTGTAAAATTAACGAGATTTTCCATAGGTTGTGGGCTGAGAGAGACTCTGCACAAATCATCTTCTTCTCAAATTTCCATCAAACTCTAATCTTCTTTCTCTCAATTTTATTTCTTTTCATTATTATTGGTAGAGATAATCATCTTATAATTAAGATTGATTGATTCCCTCAAGTAAAGAGTAAAGAACAAAAGATTTTGATCAGTGTAATTGAATGTTTTTCATCAAAATTGATTCAGAATTACTCAAAATTTTAGGTTTAATTCCCAAAAAAAAAAGAGAGACCCAACAATATTGTATTTGTTAGATGTCTTATAATTAAAATTATGCATTTAACTAATACAATTAATTTATTTAACAATTTTTGATTAAAAATAAAATTAATTAACTTAATTTGAAACAATATTAATTTTAATTTAAAAATAATAGAGTTTAATGTCTTTTGATCTAGTAATTTTTTTTAAAATATTTTTAAAGTTTTGAGAAGTTTATTTTGGTGACCTTACCCTTATGTCTATCTGACTATTTGTTCATGACAAAGCGAACATAATAATATATAAATTTATTTTAGACAATTTAAAATTGAATTACTTTTAGTTAATGTATTTTAACTCATACACAATACATCTAATGATAAGAGGTGTTAAAGTATCACTATACATAATTACTAACTTTGAAGCATTGAGTTAGGTATGAAAGTGCATGTAATTTTGGAAATGATGAAAAGAGTTACATACTTACATGAGAGTTTTAAAATGAGTAGGGCAATGTTAGATGAGGAGAAGGAGAAGGAAATTGTTCAAATGAGGAAAAGACTGACATTGATGTTGACTCTTCATCTACATTAAATGTCCATATGTGCTTTTTTATATCAAACATGCATACATTTTTCACTATTTTGTCTTTTTGGGTGAAAAATCATTTCACACATTATTTAAAATCACAAAATAACATAACAATTATGGAAAGAAAATGAGTTGGTTCATAAAATGAGTTGGATTTAAAAGAAGGAAATTTCTTTGATCAACACTTTAGTAATCTCAATTTTGGTTTCATATGTATTGATCATATAGTATTTTATTTACTGTATTTTGGTACCTAATTAACTTCACGACAACAAGATTTCTTCCAATTTTTTCCAGTTCAACTTCAAATCACTTTGAAAGTTATTTCTTGCCTATAAAAAAACTTTGAAAGTTTGTTTCTTTAAAAATGTATACTTTCGAAAAGGATGAAACAAGAACCTTTCTAAATGAAGACTTGAGTTTCAGATTGATTTAGCACGTGTTTGATTTTACAGTATCGGCAGAAATTGATTATATAAATGGATTATGATTAAAAGTAAATTTAACATAAAATTGTTTATATTTGAATATATTTATAGAAAAGCAAATTTAATAATAAATTTAAATATAAAAATTATATTTAAACTTTAAATTTACGAATCATACTTTTAAAATAATCAATTTTTAAATATAATGAATTATATTTAATCTAAAATATGCTTCATAATATGGTAGGTCACCGTTGTCACACAAAGTTTTATTTTTCACCATAAATTTCAAACTCTTAAAAAAACACACACGTTTAAGCCTAAAGCTTCAATTTAGAGCTTTTGAAAATTCATATAAGAAATGCATTAGGACGCAGTATTTGTCATTCCGAAGCTACACCAAAAATTATTAGTCTAGGTTTGTTTTTGTGATTAGAAAATTTAAAATGGATTTTCAATATTAAAAATTAATCTTGACTTAATTATTTTCGAGTTGAATTGATTTTTGTTTAGAATTGATTTAAATTTAAAATTAAGAGTTATAGTTTTTGTTGAATCAAAACACATTTTTTGTATTAAAATTTATTATTTAAATCATATTTATGTAGTTATATTTCAATATAAATTATTTGTTACTCAATATATTTTTAATTAAAATTAACTTTATTTAATTAATTTATTTAAAATTATTTTTTTAATATTGTTGAACTAAATTTTTTTATCGTTTTATATCTTTCCATCAAAATAAAAGTATTGATCGACTACCGCATGATCAATACTAGAAAATATGTAGAATCTCACCCATACTATCAACGATCCTGATTGAACCTCGATTTACTTAGGTGCTCAAGTATCCTAAAAGGTCAATCTTGTCATGGGCCACATGTCGAGCTCGCTCTGTGAAATATTGTGATTACGAAACATGTATTTAATACGCATGTTCCCAAGGTCACCTACTCAAACTTATCACAATCTTCCACTTCCACGAGCCGAATGTTTACTCGAAGACCCAATACACTAATTAAGAACGCCTTGGGGTGATACAATCCTCGCTCCACCAAGGACTTGGGGACAAATGTTTTGGGTCGTCAAAAGGCTCAAGAAAGAAGGTCCAGTCATAAAGCCCGATCCAAAATATTGACTCAATAGACAGAGGAATAAGTAGGACCTCGACAAAAGACCGGTCACTTGATCTCAGTTGCTGGTACATCATCCACTGTTAGATAAATAAGTATCACTTGGTAAAGACAAACAAACTTTATAGTACCTTAAAGGAGGAGATATTAGGAGAACGACTCTACCAAGGTGGCAACGAGAGCTTCAGATACGATAAAGTAGATAAGATCTATACTGTTAGCACTTTAATGCTTAAGTCAATGAAGTTAGAGAGATGTAATTTGAAAAAGTGAAGGTGAGATATTATTGATAAATGGTGCGTGGTAGGGTTTATATATGTCCACAGTTAAAATCGTTTATTTCAAAACCCACGTGCAATGCGGAGAGACGTCCAGTCTGATCTAATAGTATTTTAAAGGTTGTTTTTCTTTAGATAAATAGTACTTTAAATGTTTGTTTGTCATTACCAAGTGGTTCGAATCGTAAGATACCTTTATCTAAAACCATGAAATTTCCAGAATAAAGGATTTAGATATATTTTGAAAATGAACAGTACTTTAAAGGTTATTTGTCTTTACCAAGTGGTAGTGATTTATCTATAATGGTTCGAATTGTAAAATACTTTTATCTGAAACCATGAAAATTTCAGAATAAAGAATTTAGATATATTTTGAAAATGACCAGTACTTTAAAGGTTGTTTGTCTTTACCAAGTGGTATTGATTTATCTATAAATAGATATATTTTACCAAGTGGTACTGATTTATCTATTAAATAATAAAAGTTAAATTCATTTAGCTAAGCATAGATTATCAAGTTGGACTAGTGGTTTTTGATTTTTCAATATACTAAAAGGTCACGAGCTCAAATCTTGATTTTGACAATTTTTAGAAATTATTTGTTACTTTAACCAAATAAATGTCAAAATTAAAGCCAAATGATGCACATGTTAGATTCAAACCAGCTAGGGATGGTAAAATAGATCGGATTTGCTGGGTCGGACCGTTTGATCCACCATTTTAGGCGGGTTGGGTTGAGGTTTTTGGTTCGGTACTTTAAGTTGGTCCACCTCGTCCAACCCGCTTAAAAAGAGGGGCGGGGCGGATTTAGCCCACGGGCTTTTTGTTAAATTTTTTTATTTTTTGCTTAGAATTAAAATAATTTTAACTATAAAAACAACACTCTTCTCTTAGGATTATGTTGATTGAATTGTATTATAAATTACTATACATACAAATTAAATTATAATTGTAACGTTCTTTCTATAACTTTCTAATACATGTGTTGATTGTAAAAGATTGAAATGAAAGAACAATTATATGACATGTAAAATTATTAAGTTTTCAATACATTAACTCATATATTTTTCTTTAGAAATAGATGTTGATTTTAAGAAAAGGAAAGATTTGATTAGTGTATACATGTGACAAATTTAAGATTTAATTATTAAGGATGCGGTCAATATAAAAGTCTATATGATCTAAACAATGAGAAAGTCAATTATTGATATTTTATACACTATGATGTTTCATGCAGTGGAATTGTTATCATTGTTTGTGTTGTGTAAATTCATAATTAGAGGTTTTTTAGTAGTTAGTTTTTAAATAGGATTAGGATGATATGTATTATTTATTTATTTTGATACGTTTTTTTACTGTGCTTGAAGTTATTTCATTATTTTTTTTGTTGTACTTGATCTTTATTTATTTTATTTTTTAACTGTTTGAACTTAAGTCATGTAGAAGTTCTATTATGTGTTGTTAAAAAAAAAAAGCTTTTGTCGACTTCTTTGGTAATAATTAATTTTTTTGTAATTTACATAGTAAATCAAAATTTAAAATAAAAAAATAAAAAATTGGCGGGCCGGTCCGTCCACCCGCCAACTCATTAGTAAACGGAGTGTGCTTGATTTTTGAGCTCAGATGTCTAAGTTGACCCGCCCCGCTTTTGGACGAGTTTAAACGGGGCGGGTCGCCCGCTTTGCCACCCCTAGAACCAGCAATCAAAGCATGTCATAGGGCATGTGAGTTTAAAGACTACACCATTAAACCATTGTAATGTTGGGTTATGTGTCTGAACGCCAAAAGAGATAACTATTACAAATGAACAGTAATTTAATAGTTGTTTCCCTTCATCAAGTGGTACGAAAATTATATCTAAGATATCTAAGTGATTCTTTTATTTTTCTAGGGCACGAGAATAAATGAAGGAACTTTATTTTATAAAATATCATTGACCAATATGCTTAATATGAATGTGTGATTCATGTTAAGGTTTTCCAAACCTTAAGAAAATAAATGTAAAAAACAAAGCCAAATGATGCACATGCTAGATTCGAACTGGAAATCATAGTCGATCACAGGACATGTGAGTTTAAAGACTACACCACTAAACCATTAGCACAGTTTCTCATAAAAATAATTTTAAATTTAAATTTCATAAACTCATCTTCTAAACATACCCTTGAACATCTCATGGAAAATAAAAATTTTCCCCTTCCCTAATATTATTTGGGTTAAATATATTTGTGGTCTCTATAAATATCTCAAATTTCGTTTTTAGTCCTTCTAAAATTTTTCTTTAAACAATGGTCCTCATAAAATTTTTCATCTATAATTTTGGTCTCTGCCGTCAACTTTCATTAACGGAAGTTGACGTGGCGTGCCACGTGGAAGATAGCTTGACAAAAATCTAAAAATGCTTCAAATTGTGGGGGGTTTAAACATCCTCTAAACAAACCCGGAAAAAAGAAAAAAGATATTAGTTATCGAACACCTTGCGAACAAGTTTGCAATAACGATTACAACACACAAATTCATCAATGACAAACACTGATAATGATAGCTCTATAAATTCATCAATTTAAGTCTTTTGTTGGCTTAATGTCTATGTTTCTCATCTTCATTCTAATAGTTAGACATATATTAAATGTTTTAAATTGACATGCAAGAACTTTATGACAATTTTCTCGGGTGCTATGTTTTTATGCTTCTATAACCTCAAAGTTGAGATTAAGGTCTTTTGTTTTCTTTGAGTGGAAAGCTACGTTAGATTTTTCTCTCTTTTTAAGTCATCACATAAACATTTATTTGAATCAACATTTCTTAAAGGTGTGTTGTGTTCCTGTAGAGCTTTATTAGTTCTATCAAAAATAATAATGATAATTTAAATATTCTATCTAGTACTGAGTCGGGAAAGTTAACCGACAAATAATAACTAAGATATATGAAAAGATAAATATATAAAGAGCTAAATCATGCACAGAGGAGAAGCATTATGTTATACAAAAATGTACAAGCCAGAATATGCACATTTTGCTTAACAAATTTATACAACAAAATCCATAAATTAATTAAGAGCAATGTGTCTATGATTATTTTTACATATATCCAGCTAGTTATACTAAGCCAGGTCTAAGGGGTTGAAATATTTTCCATCAATAAGATAAGTTCCAATGCTGAGCCTCATGATCCACACATCCTTTGACTTTCTTGAAACAATTATGGATGCACTAATTGAGGCATATAAAATTAATTACAAGATTTTCATTATATATATATATATATATATATATATATATATATATATATATATATATATATATATATATATATATATATATATATATATATATATATATATATATATATATATATATATATATATATATATATATATATATATATATATATATATATATATATATATATATATATATATATATATATATATATATATATATATATATATATATATATATATATATATATATATATATAATTGATATGATGAAAAAGTATGAAATAAGGTGAAATACTTTCCAACATCACCAAATTTGACTAAGCTAAAATTAACTCTAAGGCAAAAGACCGAAGCTGTTGTTTTGGTCATCTTTCATGCATGTTAATATAGTTGAAAAAATGTAGCATATTAAAAAGTGTGACAATTGTTTGCTTAAATAAATATGCTATACATTCACCTTTCATGCCTGTACCTATACCAAAATTAGAATAATTAAATGAACTTAACAATGCATCATAAATACAAGGTTGTTTCATGTTTTCAACTTCTTTTGTATTCTTCATTTGCAATATAGAACATCATATTGTGTAATATATTAATTGCTAAATGTTAATAGCTAAATATGAATTAGTTTGATAAATATGTGTATAAGATATTTGGTAGAGATATTTAGTTTGAAAGACAAGCATTGTTAATTGTAAATTTGTAGCAGTAGGAAACTTTCAAATAATATGAGCTTAGTTTTATAAACTCTCTAGGACTAACAGCTAGAAACTTTCAAATAATATGTTTGTTATTGTAAAAAATATTGGATCGAATTCTATTGGATCAAAAGATAGCTTCATGATTTAACACGTACGACAAAGGTTAACATACATTCGAAGGTTGCTCACATGTTGGTCGAACTAGTGTATGTTTTAGTCGAAGTATGGTCAAGCATGCAATTACCGAAAATGATAGGGTTGTTAGCATGTCGAATTAGGCATGTGTTTATGTCCAATTGTTTAAGTTAGCTTGTTCCCTAAGTTAGCTTGTAATGGGTATTTATGCAAAAAGCCCATTAGTTCAGTATGTTAGGTTTATTATAAATAGCATATTAGTCTCTCATCATTGCGTACTGCAAATCCTAATTTAGGGTGAGAGGGTTATTTTTTATTCTGTAATACTTGTAATCTTGTTTCAAGAGTAAGTAGAGAATATCAGTTAATAACCAATTCTTTGTGTTCTTCTTGCTTTCCTGATTCCTACCTTATGAGTTTCTTACCTTAAAGAAACCTGTTATACTCTATTCTTGGCATCATTTTCACACCAAATTGGTGCGGTGAACGTGGAGAAGATGCCTCCAATAAAGTATGAGATTGAAAAGTTTACCAAAATGAACTATTTCTGTCTGTGGCGCTTGAAGATGAAAGCCCTACTGGTTTAGCAGGGTTGTTTAGAAGCGTTGAAGGTAAATGCAGCCATGGACGCTACGTTGAAGGATAAAGAAAAAACGGTTTTGGTAGAGAAAGCCCATAGCGCCATCTTATTAAGCCTTGGTGATAAGGTTCTTTGACAGATGTCGAAGGAGAAGACGACGTCGGGTCTATGGGAGAAACTCGAAAGTCTATACATTACCAAGTCACTGGTCAATCACCTTTGCCTGAAGCAAGCTCTGTATTCATCTACGATGAGTGAAGGCCAAGTCTTGTCGGAGCAGTTGGATATGTTCAACAAGCTTATTCTTGATCTTAAAAATATTGATGTTAAAATCGAGGATGAAGATCAAGCACTGTAACTCTTGTGTGCTTTGCCCAGATCACACGCTCACTTCAAAGAAACCCTCTTGTATGGAAGAGATTCCCTGGCCTTTGAAGAAGTTTAATCCACCTTGTATTCTAAGGACTTGAACAAATGAAAGGAGCATAAACCTTTGACGGTTGGTGAAGGTTTGGCCGTTAAAGGAAAATTCTTGTGAAAGGATGGTAAGTTCGACAAGAAGAAGGTTAAAAGTCAACATAAATCATATAGTAATGATGCATCTGCTATTCAATGTTATCATTGTCAGAAAGAGGGTCATACAAGAAAAGTATGCCTTGAACGCCTGAAAGATCATGGAGATAAGGATAATGGCAACAACCATTATTCAAGATGATTTCGACTAATTTGATGTTCTTGTGGTTTCAAGTAGTGACTCAAGAAAAGAGTGGATTATGGATTCAGGTTGCACTTGGCATATGAATCCAAACAAAGACTTTTTTCGAGGAATTGTGTGATCAAGATGGTGGATATGTATTGCTGAGAAACAATAAAGCTTGCAAGATTGCAGGTGTTGGATCTGTGAGATTTAAGCTCCATGATGAGTCAATAAAGTTGTTGGCTGAAGTCAGGTATGTACCTAATTTAAAGAGAAAATTGACTTCTCTTGGTGAATTTGACAAGAAAGGATATGTTTTCCAAGGAAAGAAAAGTATCCTAAGAGTCAAGAAGTGTTCGAAGAAAGTCTTAAGAGGCGTGAAGAAACTAGGCTTGTATACCCTTGAGGATGAAGTAGTAAGTGGTTCGACAATTGTTGCATCCACAAAACCTTTGTCGAAGATAGAAATTCGGCACATGAGATTGGGCCATGTCAGTGAAAGGGGTTTGGTCAAATTGGGAAAACAAAATTTGCTTGGTGGAGGCAAAGTCGAAAAACTGATGTTTTGTGAACCCTGTGTACTTGGAAAATCTTGTAGAGTGAAGTTCAATAAAGGAAAACAAAGAACACATGGATCCCTTTATTACATCCATGATGATCTTTGGAGGCTTGCAAGGTTTCGATCATATTCAGGAGCAATGTATTTTCTATCCATAGTTGATAATTATTCCAAAAGGTTATGTGTATTCATCAAGAAGACTAAGGATGAAAATTTTGAGAATTTAAAAAGTTGGAAGACTTTGGTAGAAAACCAGAATGACAAAAAGGTCAAAAGGTTGAGAGCTGACAATGGCCTTAAATTTTGCAATGAGGCGTTCGACAGTTTTTGTGCAGCCTCTGGTATTGCAAGGCACAGAACAACAGTAGGTACTCCCCAACAAAATGGTTTGGTTGAAAGGTTTAAACGAACTATTTTAGAGAGATTTAGATGCATGTTGACTAGTGTTGGGTTAAAGAAGGTGTTTTGGGCTGAGATTGTTTCGATAATAACATATATGATAAACAAACATCCTTCGACTGCAATAGATATGAAGACACTTGAAGAAATTTGGTCGGGATATCCACCAGATCTTGATAAACTGAGACTATTTGGCTGTGTAGCCTATGCTCACATTTATGGATGGCAACGGCTTGGGTCGGGTGCGGGTTTCACACTACCCAAACCCGCACCCGAAATCACCACCCGAACCCAAACCTAAAGGCTATTCGGGTGAAAAAATAACACCCACGCCACACCCGTTAGGTTCGGGTTTTTCCACCTATTGTACCCCAAAATTTTCCCTCCCTGTTCTCAAGACATTTCTCACAAATATCTTCAAAGCTCAAGTTTTCTCCAAGATTTGATCAGACAAACTCATCTCCTAACACTGAGGCCACAAATTACGGTTTTGATTTTCTCAAAGACAATTGGACTTCTAATGCCTCATATGACTTTCATGGATCATTATAGACCTCCAAGAATACTCATGTCAAGTTTCAAGTCTTGAATCACAATTTGCTCAGTCAATTGACCAGATGATTGAAAATCAGTTGTATTGGGTAAAAAGTCAAATATGGTCAACCTACAGTCAAACTTCATGATTTTTGGCCAACATCAATGTTGTACCCCAAAATTTGCCCTCTTATTTCTCAAGGCATTTTTCACAAGGATTCTCAAGATTCAAGCTTGCACAAGTACAATTGCTTTTTCCAGCATCAAATTAAAGAGGACGTTGTTAAAAAGGGGGAAAATGGATAAAAATAATATTTTTGACAAAATTGGAGAAAATAAGTCTTCTTCGATTCACCTCCTTCAATTAGCATTTTGGCCTCTTTCGATGCAAGCTTGGCTTGCATCCTTAGATTGGACATTGGCCTCTGACACACTGGATTTGATTCACAAGGCAGGAGTTTCCTACATGCCACATTTGATTGCATCTCTGGCCTCACATGGTTCACAATGCAATGACTGCCTATATGCCTGCTTCGTTTGGATTTTTGATGCTTGCATGCTTGTGTGGATTAGACAAATAATTCCCTTCATGCTTGCTTTGATGACTGGATATGTGTAGCTTTCGATTGAGCCACAGCTCCTTTCTTGCATGCAAGAGGCGTCCACCGGGATAGAAGGCACAAGGCAAGAGCCTCCTGTAGCCTCCTTCGATTCCAAGGCAAAAAAGCCTCCTTTTGGCATCCTTCGATTGCACAATTTTTGCTTCATGCACGCCTCTTTCGTTTGGGCATGTGGCCCTCCTTTGATGCCAGCCTAGCATGCCTCTTTCGTTTGGGCATGTGGCTCCCTTCATGCAAGTCTTCATTTGATCATTAGCCTCTTGTATGCTTGTTTGGAATCACAAAGTTTAGACCTCCTATACGCAGGCTTCGACAGGGCATTGGCTATGTTTACACTAGCTTCGACTGGACACATTTCCCTTTAGTACGCTTCAATTCCACCCTTGACAACCTTCAGCACACATGGTTGGTTGATTTTAAGGGCATACATAGGATTAACTGTCGAAGGATATATCTTACTAGCCCATTTGAAGAATTGCATTGTCCATTTGAAGGACACATTTGGCCCTTTCAAAGATACATACATGACCCCTTCAAAGGACATGTCTGGGTGTGTCATTCGAAGGACATGTTTGATGGCCCATTCGAAGGACTTACAAGACCCACCTTAAGGTATACTTTGGTGACCCATCCAAGGGGCACGCATTTGGCTCCTTCGAAAGATGCACAAAAGTGACCCATTCGAAGGACGATTGTTGGAGGAAAATCAAATAACATTGTTGGAAGAAGAATCTGGTCGAATGGGGTCAAAATGAAAGGATGAAATATTCAAAGATGCTTGCTTCCAAGTTCAGGCCTGGTGCACTGGCCATAGCGCTCCAAAACTGCTGCACATCAGTCCTGAAACACTGCCCCCATTCTTGCACCAAAATGGCATACAAACACTGTCCCTCGAAAGCTACAAAAAGCAGTTTACTCAAATTGTTCAAATTGTTTTATTTTCCCTCCAAAACTTCGGCCAACTTTGTCTATAAATAAGAAGCTCCATAACATGTATAGGGGGCTGGAAAACATATCCAGAGACTTGTGGGTGGTGGAACGAATCATCAAACTCAAACACTCTCAAACACTTAAACACATTTTCAAAACACAAACCTAGAATCTAAACACTTGCTTCTTTTGAATATGAATCAATCCCCCACACTTTGTTTTTCTTCGAATCCAGTAGAAAGAACATCACCCTTGTTCCTCTCCTTCGAATCCAGCATTAGAAACGTCACCTTTGTTTCTTCCCTTCGAATCCAGAAGTATCCAGGACAACAGCTAAAGGTCCAGCTCACACACTTCAGCTTCAAGCAAGGTAAGTTACTCTTAACCTTGAACCTTTCGTTTCTAGCATAACATGTGAATAAACTTTCTTTTTGTTTCAAACATGTACATAACATTTTTTATTCTTTTCGTTTCCACCCTTTTAATTTGTTTTCGTGGCTAATCCTTTTGGTTTTATTTCTTGAGTTATTAAATATGCTTTAAGAATTGACCTGGCCATAAGACAATGCAAGCATGCCTCAGGCCATGTTGCTATTTAAAATCTCAAACAAAAGAAACAGGAGGAAAGAAGTATGAAACAGAGCCTTAGGCTTTCACACTGACTTCCAAGCCCCAATCGAAGGAGGCAGCAAGGGACTTAAGGTGAAGAGGGCACTCCATGCTGAACTAAAGAGGCATCCAGAAGGATGGCCATGCTGATTCCATGCCCTAGTAGAAGGAGGCAGAAGGACAAAATTGAAGGATGCATCTCATGCCTCAGGTTAAGCCCAAATCGAAAAGCATGACCTCACTGACTCCAGTCCCAAATCGAAGGAATCCAGAAAGGGCAGAATCGAAGGGTTTTTCTTCCAAGATCGAAGCACTCATTTTTATTTCTTTTATTTTTGTTTTGTCTTTACATTTTTATTCTATTCAATATGGTTGTAATAGTGTAGGATTTATTTTCTGCATTTTTATTGCTTTTGTACAAATGTTAGTAATTAGGATGTATTGGCAAGATAAAACCAACAAGTAGATAACCTATAAAAATCAAAGACAAAATGCATGCAAATCAAACCCACTATACACACATGCACCCCTAGGGTAATCTCACTTGTTGCCTCGGAAAAATAGTCACGTCCCTCGAATATGGGCATTTTAGCAAAGACCCTTGATAAAAGATCGTAGTCCCTCGATGACCCTTAATGTTGCCTTTGGTAAACGATCTAGTCCCTAAATAAAACTGCTAAAACGTCTCATAGGTTACCTTCTATGACTATAACAAAATTTCCCACGCTCGTCCCTTCACATCCAATGATGGGGCTTCTTACCAAATCAATGGTAAGATAGCAACATCTAAAGGAGGAGGAAAAGAATGTTAAGACCTTTTGAGTAGGTAGGATGCTCCTAGTTGCTCGCTTGCTCACAACAAAAACATTTTATACACCAACACTTTCACTTTGAAACATTTTCAAAAGACAAATCTTTTTGTACGCGTTCTTATAGAAACGAGAACCATTACAAAGACACTTTTCAAAATCACTTTCAAAAACACATTCCACAAACACCTCTTTGAACTATTTTCAAAACCAACACTTTGTATGCGTTCTTATAGAAACAAGAGCCATTACAAAAACGTTTTCAAAATACTTTCAAAACCCACACCATAAGCACATTTTGAAACAAAAGCAAGTGATCTAGCTAGCAACTAAGAGCCCGTAGATAACTACGGATGAAAAGGGTGCTAACACCTTCCCTTTTCATAACCTACCCCCCAAACTCAAGAAAATTCTCAAAAGGTCTTTTCTGTTCTTTTCATCATTTCCTTTATTGGATAAAAGAAAATTCGGCGGCGACTCTTGCTATCCGCAATAATTATGATCAAACGCAAAACACTCAAGTCAGTTCTCCCACCGTATTACACCACCAAAACCCGAACCCGCAACAAAAACACAAAAAGTACAACAACAATAACAACAACAACATCGAAATTTGAAACACAAGAATTCCATCAAGGTCTCTCAAAGAAATTAAAGAATTACATTACAACTTTCCATCAAGTTTTGTAACATTATAATTAAAATTAAGGTCTTAAAGTTTTACACTTTTATATATTTAGAGGTACTTATGTAATTTAATGTCTAAGCGGGTGTGGTTTCGGATGCGGGTTTAAGTGAACCCAAACCCGCACCTGAAATATCGAGTGGCACCCGAACCCGAACCCAGTCAACTCGGGTTTTCACCCGTTGAATCAGGTTCGGGTGTGGGTGGACCCCATGGGTTTGGGTATGTGTTATACCCCAAAATTTGCCCTCTCATTCTTTAGGAAATCATCCTGGATTCTCAGAGTTTCTCTTAAACAACTCCAAGTCCTGAATTATCATTTCTTCCCAAGCAAACCATTTACAAGAGCAAAATGATCACACAAGCTTTAAAGACAAATCTTTTACCTTGGAAAAATTAAATTCTAAACATTTGGAATTTTTTCTAAAAAATGGGTGTTTAAGAAGAAAATAGCACTTCAGAACTTCTGAACCAACCTCCAGACAAAAATGGTCAGAAATTGCAAGCTTGGCTCAACGCAGTCAGAAGTTGGCTCTTCAGTAGCTACATCAACTCAGTTAGAGGTTGTAAACATGGTTCAACACGTAATCTTCAAACAGAACATGGCTCTTTCAGCAGTTACGCAAGTTCAGCCAGAGTTTGCTAGAGGAATGCAAAGAAAGTAAAGAAGTCTGAAGGCTCCTTCAGAACATGCTGGAATCAGAAGATGAAAGGGTCAGAAGAGTGGGTATTACACTGACACAGAATCTCTGAGTCCAGGATTTCCAGAAGCAAATCCAAGGAACGTGCTAGAAAGTCAGGAGAATCCTCAGAATTTGCTGAGACAGCAAGAGGCCAAGGTCAGAGCTTGGTTTATGTTGTTTTTTGGTAAAGCAGAACTGTTGGTTCAGGTTTGAGGTAATGATGCAAAATCTCCTATTTCAAAATTTTTGATGCTGATAAATCTCATCACCATTTAATGCTCATTAATGCTCTCAACCACTCCTGAACATTCATCCAAGGGGTCTCTTCACGTGTGGCTTGGTAAACACCTTTATGCAGGTTTAGGCATGGGTCTATGCGCCACCTTTCACCTATAGAGGTCGCTTCTCCTCAATCCTTGCCTGTTGTTCCAGCCTAGGCTGAAAAGTTGTCCATTATCACAACTTTTCATGAACCTCTTTCAAAAAAAAACAAGTTAACCTCTGCTACATGATATTGGCGCATTTAAAGTTCACAAATCCACAAGATCTTTGCCTATAAATAGAGCACCATTGACCACTAAAAAAGGGCAGTTCAAAACCAGAAAAAATTGTTAGAAGAGAAACATAAATTTTTAGCAAGAAAATACTTTGAAACTCTGTCAAAAAATCTTAGTGTTTCAAGAGCCTCAAACACAACTTTGAATCTCCTGCCTCCAAACCTCATTTGTACCCAGTTTGCTTCTTGAAAGACGCCCCTACAGCTTCTGACCATATATACTCTCCATCCACCCCTTCAAAAAAGAACCTGTCCAGAACACCATCAGAGCTAAAAGCTAACTCTCACTCACAGACTTTTCCAACAGTCAGGTAAGCACCTGCTGACCTTCATCACGCTGCTAAGCTTCATCAGCTTTGCATGCTCAATAAACATAATGTAAATATCACGTTGCTGCTGTTTGCGTTCTGAGGATTTTCATACCTCAGAATGTTTAAGTAGGAAGTGAATCAGTGTAGAACCTGCCTGTGACCTTGTTGGTTCTGTCTTCTGAAACACTTTGAAATTTGCTGAAGTTGTCCCAAACATGTTTTCTGTTTTATGGAAAAATAACAAAACTGCAGATGTTCTGACTAGCACAGGGAGTAGCCAAGTGCTGAATTTGACGTTAGCACATCTGAAGTCTGTTTTGCTGTCAATAATATCAGAACTTCTGAAAATTATTGTATTTCCAGCTGGATTAGAACTTCTGATTTCCCCACTAACAAACTTTTGTCTTGCAGCGCATAGGGGTCAAAACTTCTGATTTTCCCACTAACAGGTTTCTGTTTTGCAGGTGCCAGAGTCAGAAGTTCTGACTCATACAGTTTAACCAAAAGGTTGATAATCTGGCAGCAGGCCTGAGTCAGAACTTCTGACTTCCTCTCAGCAGCGCGCTGGCTCTCTCTCTCTTTCTATCTATCTTGCCTTTGTTATTTTCTTTTCTTATCTATTTTTCTCGTTGAACCACCCCATGTACAAATATGTATCCCCCGCCCCGTAATTGCTGTAATAGCGTAGGATTTTACATTTCCGCTTTTTATTGCTTTCAAATATAAATGCTAGTAATTAGGATGTGTATGGCAAGATAAAATCAATGAAATAGAAAATCCTAATTCAAAAATAAACTCTTGTATGCAATAAAACACACTTGCACACGAACACCCCTTAAGGTATCTCCACTCGGTTGCCTAAATTTAAAATAGCCATGTTACGCATGCAAAGTATCTTGGTAAAACAAACAAAATCAAAAGATCATAGTCCCTCGATGACGCTATTCAGAGTTGCCTTACAAAAATTATCTTAGTCCCTCAAAAAAATGCTAAGATACTTTGCAAAATTGCTATCATGGTCTATACGATGACCCGCGCCTGTCCCGTTTAACATCCTAACACAAGGTTGTTCACCAAATACAATGGTGAAACAACACTGTTAAAAGGGTTAAAAACATAAGAAAAATCTTTGAGTAAAATAGGGTAGACAACTCTTAGTTACTTGATCAAAAATCTTGCAAAACATCCTTGCTATTTTCAAAATCACAAAACCCTACTTTCAAACATTGAAAACTTTTCAAAAGACAAAAACACCTTTGTATACATTCAAACAAGAATCATTACAAAGGTTGCCACAACGATGGCCTCTTTTCAAAACATCTTCAAAAATCACACAAAGCACCATTTTAAACAATTGAAAATCAAAGCAAGTGATCTAAGCAAGTAACTAAGAGCCCATGGATAACCATGGATAGAAAGGGTGCTAATACCTTCCCTTTCTATAATCTACTCCCCGAACCCAAGAAAACATCTCAAAGGTCTTTCTTGTGCTTTTTGACCTTTCCTTAGGATAAAATAAAAAGTCGGTGGCGACTCTTGCTAAACCGAAATATTTGCGAACACAAACGCAAAACCCAAGTCAGTTCTCCCACCGTATCACAGTATGCCTGCCATCCCTACTCACATTAGGCAAGACAAGTTCGAGCTTAGAGCTCTAAAATGAATGTTCATGGGATACCCTGAAGGAGTCAAAGCTTATAGGCTATGGTGCTTAGAGCCAGGTCACAGGAGGAGTATCATCAATCAAGATGTAGTTTTCAATGTAGCTGAAATGGCTTTCAAGAAAACTAATGATGATGTTTGAAGTGCAGAAGTATCTGACGAAGAGATGGAACAGGAAGAGATTATTGTTGAGGTGGAGCATGTTGATGCTGAATTGTGTATCCCAGATGATGTCGTTGAAGAAGCAGAAGATCCTAAGGAAGTTGAGGAAACTGACGATGAATACCTATTGGCAAGAGATAGATCGAGAAGAGTCGTCAAGGCACCTCATAGACGGGTATGCAAATCTTATAACTTATGCCTTAATCTCTGCAAGTGAGGTTCTAGACGAAGAACCTAGAGACCATAAGGATGTTATGAGGAGTCAAAATAAGACTGAATGGCTGAAGGCCATAGACGATGAAATGAAATCTCTTCATGATAACAACACTTGGGAAATAATTAAGAAACCTGTTGGATCAGGGTTAGTAAGATGTAAATAGATTTTCAAAGTTAAGGAAGGAATTGAAAGAGTGGCGTTGAAAAGATACAAGGCAAGGTTGGTCGCAAGGGGTTTCACTCAGAAATAAGGTGTCAACTTCAATGATGTGTTCTCTCCTATTGTGAAGCATAAATCTATTCTAATGTTGCTTACCATGGTCGCACAGCTCGACCTTGAACTGAAACAAATAGATATGAAGATTGCGTTCTTGTATGGTGATCTAGATGAAACAATCCAGATGAGGCAACCTGAAGGGTATGTCGAAAAGGGGAAGGAATATTATGTGTGCAAGATCAAGAGATCTTTATATGAATTTAAACAATCTCCTCGACAGTGGAACAGGAGATTCGACAGGTTCATAACACACATAAGTTTCATTAGAAGTCAATTCGACCACTGTGTTTACTTCAGATTTTGACCTAGTAATTTATATGTTATTTTGTTGCTTTATGTGGATGATATTCTCATAGCAAGCAATAATGTCGAGGATGTAATTAAGGTGAAGGTTGAACTCGATAGGAGTTCGACATGAAGGGTCTGGGAGAAGCATCTAGGATTCTTGGTATTGACATCCGAAGATATATAAAGAAGTCGAAATTATGCTTATCTTAAGAGGCATACCTACGGAAGATTTTCGACAAGTTTGGTATGTCGAATTCAAAGCCTGTTGTGACTCCAAAAAATGCTCAATTCAAGATGAGTATCAATCAGTGTCCCATTACTAATGTCAAAAGAGATTATATGAATATCATACCATATGTTAATATAGTAGGGTTTTTTATGTATGATATAGTCTGTACAGACCCGGCATAGCATATGCAGTAAGTCTTGTAAGCAGGTACACAGAGAATCCTAGAAAGGCTCACTGGCAAGTATTGAAGTGGATTCTAAGGTACATAAATGGGTCTCTGAATAGAGTCCTAATTTATGGTGGAGTCTTGGATGAAGATAGTAAAGCAATAATTGAAAGATATGTCGACTCTGATTATGCAGGTTGTATGAATTCTAGAAAATATATTTTTGGATATGTTTTCATTATGTTTGGCACAACAATCAATTGGAAAGTGACACTTCAGAAGGTTGTAGCCTTATCAACCACTGAAGTAGAATATATCGCCCTCACTGAAGCTGTGAAAGAAGCGTTGTGGCTTGAAGGTTTTTCTAAGAAGCTGAAACATCAAGGTCGAGTTATCATTGTTAAATGTGATAGTCAAAATGCAATACACATGTCGAATAATTCATCTTATCAAGAGCAAACCAAACACATCAATGTGAGACTGCATTTCGTTAGGGGGATAATCGAGTGTGGAAAAGTCCAAGTGCTGAAGGTTTTGATAGATCCCAATGTTGTTGATATGATCTCCAAGACTTTTCCAAGTTGCAAAATTTTCTACTGTATGCAGTTGATAAAGCTGCATGAAGAAAACTAGTGTGTTTTTTGAAGTAGAGTTTGTTCCAAGGTGGAGATTTGTGGAAAATATTGGATCGAACTCTATTGGGTCGAAGGGTAGCTTCGTGGTTCGACAAGTTTAACATAGGTTGGCATGCATTCTAAGGTTGCTAACATCTTGGTGTCGAAGTAGTGTATGTTGTAGTCGAAGTATGATCAAGGATGCAGTTGTCGAAAATGTTAGGTTTGTTAGCATGTCGAATTGGGCATGTGTTTATGTCCAATTGTTTAAGTTATCTTATTCTCTAAGTTAGCTTGTAATGGATATTTGTGAAAAAATTCTATTAGTTTAGTATGTTAGGTTTATTATAAATAACATACTAGTCTCTCATCATTGCATACTGCAATCCTAATTTAAAGTGACAAGATTATTTGTTATTTTGTAACACTTGTAATCTTGTTTCAAGAGTAAGTAAAGAATAGCAGTTAATAACCAATTTCTTGTGTTCTTCACGCTTTCCTGATTCATATCTTAAGGTTGTCTTGCCTTAAAGAACCTTGTTGTACTATGTTCTTGGCATCGCTTTCACACCAGTCATTGTGTGTATTGTGTTATGATTTGTGAGTGAGAGGGCTTGCAAGCTTCGTCCAGGCATAACTTCGAACAACTTGCGAGTATTGAAAACGACACTGCATTTGGAATTAGTAGTAACAATTGCAGCAAGTTAGATTACCAGTAGTAACACTGCATTAACAAATATATAATCATTGGTTTAATCGGAATATGATAGTATTATGCAAGCTAGGATAATTGAAATGGATGTCTTCTGGCTACTTGGCTTTATGTTTAGTTAAGTGTGTTTGTATTCATATGTGCAATGAAGAAGAACAATATGAACATGAAAAAAAATTAAATTTAGGGAGGTTTTAAACCTCGGCAATCTATTGGATATTTTGCACTCAAATAAATTATTGATTTTAAGTGACTTGATATGACATGTGTCGTGTCATGTCTGTTTCCGTTAGAGCAAATAGATGACAGAAACTAAAATTGAGGATAGAAAATTTTACGAGTACCACTATTCGAAGAAAATTTTTATAAAAACGAAAAACATATTTAACCATATTTATTTTATAGCTCATTTACATGTTTAATTATTTGGTGACAAAATTTAAAATAAAATAAAATAACAGTTCTTTTCTTTTTAGTTAAGGTACGTGTGATTCTCTTGTGCTTGCATTTCTTGAGCACATAGTTCTAGTATATAATGATTGCTTTACTCCAGAGTAATCTCAACGTGCATGGATTCTTTAATTTCAAATTGATGTTAAAAAGTTCCTATATAAAAAGATGGTGAACTAGATTATTTTCTTAGGATCATAACAAAAAATGAACATGGAAATGTTAGCTTTGGAAATTTTGGACAATACAGTCCTTAAAAAAACAGTTCTTGTTTTCTTTTGTGGTTTTTTGTTTTGGAAGATCGTTAGATACATGTGTGGTCTTCTCAAAGTTGACAAAGAACCTGTCACCATATTGGTCACCGGTGCTGCAGGCATGATTATCTTGTTTCATACATATTTTATGTTCTAGTTGAATTTTGTCTAACCTTATGAAATCTTATGTTTGTCACATGATTTTTCTTAAATTATTCATATGTGCGCATCTATTTTATTAAAATTGATTGAAATTAGGGCGATAAAACAGATTCGATCTGTTGAATATATTCGTCTTTCCCGTATTTTTTTTGCGAGACAGGACAAAATTCTATGTCTGCTTTTTTTTTTAATTTTGTAGGCGCAGATATTAACATATATTTTTATAATTTTTAAATTTTAAAAGTGCACTGCCTGCAGACTCGCTTACGCTTGCTCTAATTCTTTTTATGGCCTGTGTCCTACATAATATTCGCTCAATCCCATTTTTTCCACGATTTTGTAGGATGGACATGCCGTTTATTACCCCTAATTGAAATAGTGACGTGGATGCAAAAACACAATACTAATTAACACTAACACTAACAATTTGACAGTCATATATGTATATGTCATAATAGACATCAAATTCGTCTTTAATTTGAAGTGTCGGTATTGCATAGAATACATATAAATTTTATTGATACGTGATTGTTACTATTTTTTATTTTGATTGAAAAATAGGACAAATTGGTTATGCACTTGTTCCAATGATTGCAAGAGGGATGGTGTTAGGTCCAAATCAACCTGTGATTCTACATATGCTTGAGACTGAAGCAGGATTTGAGGCACTTAAAGGGGTCAAAATGGAACTAATTGATGCTGCTTTCCCACTTCTAAAAGGCATGTTTTTTTAAGTTAAATTTGAACTAAGCACAATTAGGCACATCTTATAATATTATTAAATGCAATATAGGTGTTGTTATTACTACTGATGTCGTTGAAGCTTGTAAGGATGTTAATATTGCTGTTATGGTTGCTGGAATCCCAAGGAAAGAAGGAATGGAAAGAAAAGATGTAATGTCTAGAAATGTTTCTATTTACAAGGCTCAAGCTTCGGCTTTGGAAGAACATGCTGCTGCAGATTGTAAAGTAAGAAACACTTTCTAAGTCATAATTCAAAACCCAAAGAACCATATCTTGAAATAAGTGATGTTTAAAAAAAACAAAAAACAAACCAATGACCGAACCACATCGGAGAAAATTGAATTGTGATAGACAGCCCGCGAACTGAATCAGAGATTGATTCATTCAGTTCGTAAACTATCCATCACTGTTTGATTCTTTTCGGTGCAGTTCAGCTAATTCAGTTTGAATAAATACATTTTTCATTTATTTCATATGTAGTTTCGGTTTGGAGAATATAATCGTTTTATCGAACTTTCATATATTTTAGTTCGGTTCGATTTTTCAACGTGAACCAAACCTTGAACAACTTTAAATTTTTATGTTAAATGTTCAAAATATAAAATGAATAAGAAGATGCTTCACACAAATTTGGATCACTATGCATCCTAGTTCCTCTAACACAAAGCTACCAATTATTTCTAAATGCAGGTGCTAGTGGTTGCAAATCCAGCAAACACAAATGCTCTAATATTGAAAGAATTTGCTCCATCAATCCCTGAGAAAAACATCACATGTCTTACAAGACTTGATCATAATAGAGCATTAGGCCAAATCTCTGAGAAGCTTAATGTTCATGTTAGTGATGTGAAAAATGTCATCATCTGGGGCAATCACTCCTCAACTCAATATCCAGATGTCAATCATGCAACCGTCGCAACTAGTAATGGCCAGAAAAATGTCAGAGAATTAGTTTCCGATGATTATTGGTATCTCGCTTTCAAATCTTCTCAATCTCAGAAAAATGTTGTTTGAATTCTAAAATCCAAAATATATTAGTTATTTTTCTATTATGCTGGCTTATTCTGCATTTTAGAATTTGAACATGAACTATGGTATATACTATAGTGTATGTTGAAATTCTAGAATTTGAACATGCTTTATTCTACAAAATTTTCTAAATATGCAATCAACAATGTTTGTGTATGTGTGCATAAAAGTATGCTTTAAATCAATTATCTTCATTAGAAAGTTAAGTAATTTTATTTTTGATTTGTGTTAGGCTAAACAATGAGTTCATCACAACGGTTCAGCAACGTGGAGGTGCCATTATCAAAGCAAGGAAGTTGTCTAGTGCATTATCAGCAGCAAGTGCTGCTTGTGATCATATACATGATTGGGTTGTAGGTACACCTAAGGTTAGTTTTGTCTTAATTTTTCTTAACTAAAATTTCATCACTTATGCTTTGTGTTTTATTATTTATCTATTGTTTGTTGTTGTATTTGCATGATCTATTTTAGGGAACATGGGTGTCAATGGGAGTATATTCTGATGGATCTTATGGAATTCAACCTGGTCTCATTTACTCTTTTCCTGTTACATGTGACAAAGGAGAATGGAGTATAGTACAAGGTGCTTTGTTTATTCTTATAATTGCCAAAAAAAATGTATCTAATGTCTTGTGATTGTGTTTGATATATTATTGTATTTGATAATTTGATAGGGCTCAAGATTGATGAATTATCAAGGGAAAAGTTGGATAAAACGGCTCAAGAACTCATTGAGGAGAAAGCATTGGCTTACTCATGCCTTTAGTTTGGCCCGAAAGAAAAATAATCATGCTTTTAATTGACTACATGCTTTTACTTAAAATTCCTTTGGAAGTAAATTTAGTTCCTTCAAAAAAAGGGAGACTTTCCTTAACCTAAATAAGTGTGGGGTTGTGTACAGTTTCAATCTAAAATTGTATTATAATTTCAATGATTAATAATTCACTTAAAAAAAAACTCAAAAAGTATGACACAAAATAAATTAGTGTCTGATAAAATTATGAGGCACAAATACATGCGATAACTTTTTGCCACGTGATATTCATGACATAAATTTGTGTCATGAGAATCATGATGTAAATACTTTAACAGGCTGCACATGGTTCAAAAAATAGCAGATAGATTTATCGCGTAAAATCCGTGACACAAATTTATGTTCTGAATATGACGAGACAAATATTTAAACTGTGCAAAGCTGCTCAGATGAAGTCACGTGGTACAAATTTTTGTCCAGAATATTTGCATCATGAAAAACACGACACAAAAATGAATGTTTTTAAAATAAAAAATAAAATTATAAATACATCAATACAAAAATTATAATTAATAAAAAAAATTAAATAATAATTATATTTTTTAATGTAAATTATAATTAATAAATTTTTTCAAATAAATATATAAATATAAATATTAAAAAATTTAATAACCATATACTTAATAATTTTTTACACTCTTTTAAAAATGAATTATATTCTTACATACAAACATTAAAATCCTAAATATCTTTTACATATAACTATTAACAACCCACATACTAACGCATATATATATATATATATATATATATATATATATATATATATATATATATATATATATATATATATATATATATATATATATATATATATATATATATATATATATATATATATATATATATATATATATATATATATATATATATATATATATATATATATATATATATATATATATATATATATATATATATATATATATATTAACAATTCACATACAAATATATATATTTAATATTTTTAATTTTTACATACAAATACTAAAAAACTTAATAACCATATATTTAATAATTTTTTTACACTTTTTTAAAAACAAATTGTATTTTTATATATAAACATTAAAACACTAAATATTTTTTACATACAACTATTAAGAACTCAAATGCTGACATATATATACTTAATATTTTTTTACTTAATTATAAAATATTAACAACTCACATACAACTTGTGTTTTTCCATACAAATATTAAAATCCTTAATATTTTTTACATACATATATTAACAACTCACATATAAAATATACACTTAATATTTCTAAGTTGTTATTTTCAAATTTTTATTTTTATATTATATATACTTTTTATTTTTAAATTTATTTATAAATTATTAAACCTATTCATAAACTAAAATAATACAAAATATATATGCACTTTTAAAAATTAAAATTAAAACATACATTAATAAATTCTTACAACTTCTTGAACCTTGGCTTTGATCTTCTTCTTCCTAATTTCATCAACAAAAAAGTTGAAATAAGAAATAAAACAAAACTATTACAATATTAAGCAAGATAAAATAAATATTGTATACCTTTAATTTTTGATATTGGAAAGTTTAATAAAATTGATTAGGAAGAATATAAAATTTGGAGAGAAAGGTAAAGATTAATGATGAGAAGAAGAAGAGAAAAGGTGAAGAGGAAGGAAGCATATGAACCAAGGTGGTTTTGGAATAATACAGTTGTGATTTATAAAGGGTAATTATCGTCGTGAAAATCACGACGTAAATGTAACAGTAAAAAACTTTGCCACGTGATTATCACGACACAAACATTTTTCTAGACAACACATCAATTTCCACCGTCTACGTGTCAGGCACATCACATGTTGCAACAGGCTTTACATTTGTCTCGTGATTTTTACGACACTAAAAAAGTTTGAATTTTCCACCGCATGAAAAGATGGAAAATTTGTGAAGAAATATTTATTATTTAAGTTGCATCGTGATTTACACGACACAATAATTTATTCAAAAAAATTTCTCTTTCCTCCACGTGAAAAGTTGAACATCATTATTTTATTAATTTATATATTTTGTGTCGTGACAATCACGACGCAACCTTCTTTTTTTACCCGTGTTATTCACGTGGATGGAGGTAAGATTTCTCATAGTGATTATAATAATTTGAATCTTATTTGATCATTTAATAAATAAATCACGTCGTGGGTAAATCTTAGTAAATGACAAATGCTAATATTGACAAATCGAACGTCATCACAAGAGTTCCTCTATGATTGTGTATGTTTATTATTCAATTGATCATTTTGTCATTCATACCACAAGGTTTGGTAGATGGAGGCTTGCTTAAAAAGCTAGTTTGTTCGAACGACGATGTTATGTGCCAAAAATCAATGTCTTAACTTTCTTGAGGTTGTGATCAAGGCCACTTCATTCTCTCAATCTTCGTGTGTCATGTTTCTAGGCCTGTTAGCGCTTTGGATATGAAGTATATTGGACTTTGCACGTTAACCATTTTTTGGATCATGGTGATGCTAACCGTTTCCCCAGACACGGAAAGGTAGAGGAATAGAGTTTCTCTGATCAATGGCCTAGATAGAAGTTGTAGAGTGGATAAATATTCTTTTTAGCTATGTAAATGCTCACTCGCATTTTGGGATCCAATCTAAAGTGCATCTCTTTTCTCAATAGCCTATAGAACAATAGTGCATCTTGGGATGATTTCCAGATGAACCTGTTGAGAGCAGTAAATGTTGGTTGTTGACCTATTAGTTGCTGATCTGCCGCCATTAAGGCACAATTATGCAGTCATTAATAAGAGACATCAATACATATTTTATAGTTGTACTATCAGTGACAACTATTCTTCATTCTCTTGATAATCTCTTATACTAACTTCTAATCTTTTTAATTTATATATTAAAAACAAGCTCAATATTTTCTTTTAAGACTATGTTCCCTTCTTCTCGTACATTCCACTTGCAACATTGTTACTGCTATCACTTATAGGATATAAAAATAATTGTGGTCTACCTCTTTAAACCGCAAAACTCCGGTTTTGTCGGTTTTCACTGGTTTCCCGGTTTGTATTCCGGTTTTTCGCTAAAGTGGTTTTTGTTCTTTTTTTTTCCGGATGCATGTGTGGTTTCCAGTTTGACAGGTTGAATCGATTGATCTGATCTGATTTTAATTATATTGAGAAATAGACAATTTCTATGTGGTATTATAGCCACATCTGTGAAATTAGGATTTTTCTATGGAGGTAAAAACAAACAACTCAAATATCTCAGGTATAGTTTTTAAAACTCAATCCTCGTGTTTTGATTTTTTAAGAAAATAAGCGCTGGAAAAGCTCGGCACGAGGCACAAAGATATAATCCGTTGATAATGGAAGGAATATGTATGCTAAAATATTGTTAACGATGTCATGTATGCAAAGGACATGAGATCAATGTTCCATCTCAACGAATATATGTTGTGCCTTTTCTAAACATGCTGGGAGTACCAAGATCAAAAGTCTGGAACATAAACCCAAATGAACCTCCTGGACCACTCAATCAGAAACTCAAAATAAATTTGAGAATCACATAGTCACGAACAGAACATACGGTCACCATCAAAACAAAGTCACCAACAGAATATACGGTCACCATCAGAACAAAGTCACCAACAGAACATAGTCACCATTTGTACCTGTGATAAACAATTCCCTCCCCCCTCATGGGTGAAAATTAGGTCAGAGTAAGGTCAAGGGTAACTCAGAATCATGGGTACGTCCGAGGCTACTATCGTCATAACACCTACGTCCGAGACGACATGACTGCGCTAGCGAAACCTAAGTCAACTAGCCGTCATGTTCTACTTTATTTCTAGTGTTCCTATGGTTGTCACTTGGTTGGGGTACTAGGTCTTTTACCTCATAGTAACACCCACCCAACATGAAAACAGAACCAACACAGCAGTATCACCAATATATGGAAAACGGTAAAATGCAATGCATACTTATGCTCAGATAAACAAACACAAATGAATAAACTGAAAGCATAAAATAATCACCCAAAGAGAAGAAAAACAAGAGCTAGGATTGACTCCGGGATGGACCATCAATTGGTCAACCTGTCCCCAGTGAAGTTGCCCGCTGAAGCAACTGGACAAATCATTGAAATAAACAATGAAGTCGCCATCAAGGACTGATGGCTATTGTGTTTTTAACATAAGTCAGTTGTATGATCAAGGTCTGAAGGCATATGTCATCAAGGAAGAATATTTTATCTCTTATGAGATGTAAGAAATTCTTATGATGATTTAAAAACAATTTCTATTTGTGAACTCCACAAGTATTTAATTGCTTATCCTTTTACTTGATGTTCAAGGAAGATGAAGTCAAGATGTCACACCAGAAGGTGCAACATCAAACAGTTGCAAAAGCTCCAGAGCCTGTTCTATGGATTTGATTGGTTTAATGCAAGATGAGTGTTCTGATGGATAAAGACATATATATATATATATATATATATATATATATATATATATATATATATATATATATATATATATATATATATATATATATATATATATATATATATATATATATATATATATATATATATATATATATATATATATATATATATATATATATATATATATATATATATATATATATATATATATATATATATATATATATATATATATATATATATATATATATATATATATATATATATATATATATATATATATGATTTTTCTGTTATGATTTATAGCAAAGTAAATCTATTATTTGTGAAGTCTTCAAAGGTTCTTATCTAGTCCTTGAATGAGAACAATGTATGTTTATGCGTTAATCTGTTGAGATAGGTACTTTTAGTGATGTTAGTTTCAGGATCAAAATCAGTGATGTGTTCATTGAGGAAGATACTAATGTTCAAGCAGATGTTGGAACATCATCACAACAACTTGTTACTCCAGAGATTATGGAAGATTCTAAAGGGCTAGGAGACACTGAATAAGAAAGCCCTCAAGAAAGCATTTTAAGAGGGAGTTCATTATTTGAAGTTTATTTTGGTCTGTGATCATCAATTATTTTAGAGATGAAATATATAATGATTGTGAGTCTTGGACTAAAAAGATTTTGGTCAAGTCTGAAGAAAATTTACTATTGGAGGATATTCTGGTCTCTTGGATTAGAATTAATTGAATCCCGGTATATCTCTAAGATTATGTATATTGTTTAAGGAAGATGTATTTTAAATTAGGTTGATTACTAAAAGGGTGCAATGTCAAACTGGAGGTCATGACATTGTAGTGTGACATGTTACTGCAATCAAGGTACAAGGGTTTTATTCTGCTTGCAGTATAAAGTCATTGATTCTGTCATCATTGTGTCAAGGGTCTTGCTACAGGAAAATGTTGACACTCCTAAGCTTGGTATGACTAAGAAGATATGGAAGTATTTTTATCATAACTTGAGGTGCAAGTTACATTGAGAATATGAGGGGTAATTTTGGAATTGCATTAATGAAGAATTATAGTAATAATTTTTTAGACGGTTGTGGCAACTATATTCTTTCACCTAGTGAAGTGCGCAATCTTAGAAGAATCATTTTCAATGGCATGGATAATGTCATTTCAAATGTTATAACATTTTCAAGCAATCAAAGCTTGGAAAGAGAGAAAGTTGAACAAGAATATGTCTCTCTCTTATTGTGAGTGGTACATTGTTACTAAAGAAGATTTTATCTCCTTCCAATAATTCTTTCATTGACTTAACTGTTGTTACAAGCAAGGTGTTGTTACAAATTTAGTTACTCTCCTTGTATTTAATGGCCTTACTACCTCACCATCCTCACAAGTTACGTTTCAACATGAGCAAATATTCAAAAATTGCTGATGCAAATAAGGCTCTTCTGCCGGAAACCAAGAAGGGAGTGGGTTCTGGTTCAAAAAAGCAGTGTCCAACACTGTAACAAATGTTGGCATATCTACTGGAACATCTAGAACAGGGAAAACATATGTGACAGAGATGAAGTCCATCAAGAAGAATCATGTTAAGCTACATGACTCAGATTCATATACTGATGAAGATTGGGTCAATTTCATTGACCCGGGAGGTTGTGTTTGATAGCTATTGTCTGCTATCTGTTATAAAAAAGTGTGTTTTTTGTTTTTTGTTTTTTATTGAGTCTGTCTTATTTTGAGTCATTTTTTTTAAAACCCTTAGTTTGTGTCCCTTTGGGTGAGTCCTTGTTTGTTCTTTCTTTTTGGTTGTTTCCTTTGAGTCAGTTTGGTGTTGTTGGTTCTGCATCAAGTTATTGAGTCATTTTTTGGGTCTTCTTTTGTTTGTTTTAAATCAATTCTTACTTCTATTGATTCTTTTTGTGTCAGTTTCTTTTTACTATATTTTTGTCAATTTTTGGCTAAAAAGGGGGAGAAAAGTGTCATTGAGTCTAGTTAAGTGTTGTTTGCTTTATGCAACACTTTAGGGGGAGCATGATTGTCTGTCATATGTGTCTTGAGTCTGTTCTATTTCTACTACTTCTGTTGGGATTGTTTGCAGGATATCCTATAGGATGTTCTAACATCTTGTATATTGTGTCTTATGTTTTGAGTTATAAGCATTGTTGTGTCATGTGCTCTGAGTTATGTGTGTTGCTTCTATTGTATATTATTATAATGTGTGTGTTTTTTAGAGGGATATTTATCTCTCTGTGACAAGAACTGATTATGTGGTTTAGGGGGAGTAACCTGGATAGTCATGAAGATGCAGTCCATCTTCTTCCTCATGTATAAAGTTTACATGTTTAGTATGTAGATTGTGTTTGTGTAACTGATGTATCTTTGATACATGTTTTGTGCAGTTTGGTTTGTGGTGTTATTTCTCTGTGGTCTTATTCCTTTGTGGTGTTATTCCTCTCTCCAGTTTAATTAGACTTTTGGTTGTTTTAATCAAAAAAATTCAAATGGGGATATTGTTAGTTCCATGGTTTTATAATTGTCATAATTATGCTAAAACATGATTCTATAGTGATGTTGATCAACATGTTGCAACATTCTTATCAACTGTCATAACAGGTTTGATATTATGAGTTTTTCAACCAGATGTCGAAGGTAGATGTCATGACATTTTGGTATGGTACAGCAGGCGTGGCTATTTTAAATCTTGGCATATTTGATTTGATTATGTGATATTCCTTTTGGATATATATCAGTAAATTTCACAAGCCAAAAAGATTTAATTTGGAACAGGTTTTATATCTCCAACTGTACATTAGTTACTAAATTGGGTCTTGAGATAATTTAGGAAACTTTGTATTAGTTATTCCAAGATTTAAGGATACTTAGGTGCATAATTGGTGCATCACTCAGCTTATGAATCAAGTAACTTTTGGACGCAGAATTCGAAGCTCGTGTGATTACAGAGGTGTATTTAAAAAGAATGCCTAACCTAATGTAATTTGAACTTTCAATAATTTGTAAATTAGGGGAAGTTTAGAGTTTTAGGTTTTGAGAGTCTATTGTGTAGTTGTAAGACACCCTTGTATCTTTTGATACTTGTGGTAGATGTAATGTTCTCACTCAGAAGCCTTTAGCTAATGAGTTGAGTATTGTTCTTGGTTGAACATTTTAAGCAAAACCAAGTATTGTTGTTAGTCAAGAGTCTTAACTAAGTATTTTTGTATTGGAAGTGTAATCTTCTTGTTAAGTTGTTTTTGATACAGTCACTGGGATTGTGACTGTTAGATATCATTGCGATGATTTAGGGAGTGAGATGATGATTTCTCATATCTAAGAGGTTCCTAGATAGAAGTTGCATCGAGTACTGATTAAGTGAGAAGTTGTAAACTTGGACTATTTAGACTTTGCATTGATACTATTGATAGTGGATTTCCTTCATAACTTGGTAGCCCCCAGAATAAGTGAGTTGCACCGAACTGGGTTAACATCTCTATGTATTATTTATCATTATGCAATTTAATTTCAGTATCACTTGCATCTTGATAAATCTGTTCAGGATGTCCAAATGGATATTGTAACATCAGTCTTGACATCATTCTGATGTTGAGGATATCAGTATGAACATGTGTTGCCTGTACCAGAAAATTTCAGTTGCATTACCATTATCTTTACCACCATGATTTTTTTGTCGATCAGGACACAATTTTCTTGGGTGATCCACCTTCTTACATTGGTAACACCTAATTGTAGAAGCATCACCACCATAAGACTTCTTCTAATTTTTACCCTTTTTCTTCTCAAACCTGCCATCTTTCTTTAAGAATTTTCCCTTAACAGCCAAACATTCACCAACAATCGATGGTTTATACTCCTTCCTCTCGTTCAAGTCCTTTGAGTACAAGGCTGATTGAACTTCTTCAAATGTCAATGAATCTCTTCAATACAAGAGTGTTTCTTTGAAGTGAGCATAAGACTTAAGTAAAGAACACAACAATAACAATGAATAATCTTCATCAACGATACTAACCTCGATATTATCCATATCAAGAATTGGCTTGTTAGACATATCTAACTTCTCAGCCAAGACTTTGTCTTCATTCATCTTGAATGAATACAAAGCTTGCTCAAAGTACATACGATTTACTAAGGATTTAGTCATGTACAATCCTTTGAGTTTCGTCCACATACTCTTCGTCGTCTTCTCCTTCGAAAACTGCTAGAGAACCTTATCACCAAGGCTCAATACGACGGTGTTGTGGGATTTCTCGATCATCGTTGTCTTCTCTTTCTTTGTTAGGGCAGCATCAATGACTTCAGCTTCCTTCAACGCTTATTGAACAAGAAAGGATCACATCTTTAAGCGCCATAAACCAAAATCATTCACTCTGGTGAATTTCTCAATTTCAAACTTTGTTGGCAGCATCTTCTCCACGCTCACTGCACTAGTTTGTTGTAACGGAGTGTCGTCAAGAACAAACCAAAACTATGAAAAAGTTTGAGTTTCTTGAACAAACACAAGAAATCCTATTAGATTTTACGAAAGAGAGAGAAGAAGGAAGGAGAAGAAGAAAATCAGGATTGATTATAATTGTTTTACTATTCACTTACTCAATAAGGGTTTAAAGATTATAAGTGAATAACAACAACAACCTCTCTCAACAACCTGAGAAAAACTAGTCTATTTATCGACCACTAAGTTAACTTAAGCTACAAGCTAACTTAAACAATTGAGCTAAACAAACATGCCCAATTTGATATATTAACAATCCTAGCATTTCGACTACTGCATGCTTTAGCGTACTTCGACTACAGCATGCATGACTTCGACATCAACATGTGAACAAACTTCAATATCATGCTTAACTTTTGTTGAACCATGAAATTACCCATGTTGGACTAGAGTTCGATCTAATATCAACCACAAATTAAAAAATAATAATAACTTCACAATAAACAAATAAAAAAGTCATGTCAAAAAATTTTTAATTTCGATTAAATTACCACATATGCACAATTTATCATTTTTTAATAAAATTTAATAGAAATGATCAATTTAACTAACATAACTGTTTTAAAGGATTAAAAAAAAATAAATATTAATTAAGGATGAAAGTGAAATCTTAAATTAATTTATAAGATTAAAAAATACATTAAATTATATTTTTAAGAGATTAAAGGTAGTGTACTGTTAATATAAAATAGTTTTTTATTATAACATTCAATCATATCATATTAATATTTATAAAAAAAAATTAAAATATGACTGGGTAGAATATACATATATGATTCGTCTACGGTATAAAACTTTATTTAAATATTTTTTAAAATAAAACTTTTATCTAAAATAATGAAAATCAAGTGAGTGTTGTTTTTGTCCTGTTAAATTAACTTTATAGCTGTGTAGGGCCATCTGAATACATGATGAATGTAAGTTTGAATCTAGAAAGGTCATTATTAAAAATTGAAATTTTAGTGGTTAGACTGTTAGATAAAAAAATTGATTGTTGTTTTAATTATTTAATGAATGAATGAGTGAAACTGAGTATAAGAGAAATAATAAGAGAAATAGTAGTAATTAAGATGGGGTTTGAATGCAGAAGAAAGACAGTACGGAGGCTGTTACAACAAATGGCATACCACCACTATCAGCAGCGGAAGCAGCTAAGCCGAACCCCCGCTCTCTCCGTCGATCACCTCCATTGCGTAACTTCCTTCCTCTCTTCTCTTCTCTTTGCTTCTTTGCGATATCATTTTTTTTATAAATCTCAGACACATTAAAAAGATTAAAAATATATTAAAAAATATTATCAATAAACAATTGAAAACGTTAATTTTAAATAGAATATTTTTATAGATGTATTCCCTCATATCTTATTTATAGAGTTGACAAAACAGGGCGGGCCTAGCAGGTCAGACTGAAAAGCCCGTAAAGGGCCGGTCAATTAAATTGTGTTTCGTTTATCAATTCAACTTTTTAGTCCAGTCTGCACAAAGCCTAAACATGTTATAGGCCACTGCTTCACGGGTCGAATAGTCTATTTTAATAATTCTATTTATTTATAAGCAAAGGTCATTATGTTAATAAATTTAGATGTATATTTTAAAATTATTCCTATATTCATTATTTAATATTTTATTGGACGACAATTTAATTAAGGTATAACACTATCTTTGTTTTTATTTATGAAAAAAATGTTAATTTTTTAAATATATTAAATAACTAATGTATCAGGACAATATATGAATAAAATATATTATTTATTTAAAGTTTAAAAAATACTTTTTTTTCTTTTTATAAATAGAATCAGAAATAATAATTATGTTATTTGATATCTTAATACACGATATTTGTTCTTTTTTTGCTTATAAATCAGTATGGAGTAATATATTATATGTTTTAGTGTCTTGTATTTTTAACATGTATCGAATGTATCCTCGTATTGGTATCCGTGTCAGAGTCCATATTTCATAGCTTTAACAATTCAGTTCAATCTCTCTCTGGTTTTTTTGACAGGTTTTGATTGAAGAAAATAAATATTCTAGAATCGCTCTACTCAACATACCCTCCGCTCTCAATGCCATCAATACTTCCATGGTTACTTCTTTCACTTCAATTCTTACTTATAATTTCATTTTAAACATGTCAACTTATAAGCTATAAACCATAAGCAATAAGCTTAAATACTGACATTGCCAAATAGAGTCTACAAATTCATATATAGTAGAAATTCTTTAAATTAATAATGTCAGGACAGGAGAAATTTATTAATTTAGAGAGTTATTAATTTATCGATAAATTAATTATTAATTTAAAGAGTTTTTAAGTAATTATATTGTACATATCAAACAAAAAGGCAAATTAGCCTATGCCTCTTAGAATTACGTTGCAGCGAACCTTGGGACTCAACGTAAATTAATAACTATTGTGTTCATATGCATTGAAAATCAGTAATGACTTTTGAAGTACAGTAAATATAAACAAGAGGAACAAATGTGTTCAATGTATTCTTAAGCAAGTTTGACATATATGAATTACATGAATGTGTTAGAGTATTCAAACCATATCTCACAAGATGACTTCTCATCTAAAAGGTGTTGCAAAATCAACTATGTCAGATCAAATACGCAAGGAGTTCTGTGAGTACAAGAGAGATAATCCTGCAAGCACACAAATAGACTTGCAGAGATGGCTTGAGGAAAAATTTCAGTTGAAAGTTAGTCAAGGAACAATATCAAACACGCTGAAATAGAAAAGGGAAGAGCAGAGATCAAAAGACACAAACCAGCAAAATATCCTGACATGGAGAAGGTTGTTTATGAGTGGTTTCTCCAGCATTAAGAACATGTGAATATCACATGAGAATTAATTTTGCAGAAGGCAAGAGATACAATGAAACTCGTGTACCCTCATGATGATTCAGATTTTAACTTCTCTATAGGATGGCTTGGGAAATTCAAGCACCGACATGACATAAAGTCATTTCTTCGTTTTGGCGAGAGTGGGTCTGTTGATGTACAAGACACGGAGCAGAAATTGGTATCGATCTAGGAGAAAATTGATCAGTTCCCTATGAAAGATGTTTTCAATATGGATGAAACTGGATTGTTTTATAGGCTACAAGCTGATCATTCACTGGCAACAAAATAACTTGAAGGAAGAAAACAAGATAAAGAAAGGTTGACGGTAGTTATTTGTTGCAATGAAGATGAGTCTGAAAAAATCTCTCTATGGAATATTGGGAAATATGCAAAGCCTCGTTGCTTCAAGAATGTCAACATGAATAGCTTGGATTGTCAGTATCGAGCTAACAAAAAAGCTTGGATGACTAGTGTGCTTTTTGATGAATATGTTCGTTCATTTGACCAAATGATGCATGGTAGAAGAGTTCTACTTGTGGTGGATAATTGTCCAACACATCCAAGAAATATTGAAGGGCTAAGAAACATTGAGTTGTTCTTCTTGCCACCCAACATGACATCAAAGATTCAACCTTGCGATGCTGGGATAATAAGAGCTTTCAAGATGCATTATCGTAGAAGGTTTTACCGCAAAATATTGGAAGGTTATGAGGTGGGACAATCTGATCCAGGGAAGATAAATGTCCTTGATGCTATCAATTTGGAAATCCAAGCTTAGGCGATAGATGTTCGAAAAGAAACAATAGCGAATTGCTTCCGACACTGTAAAATTCGATCAGCTAGTGACTAGATAATGTTGTATATGTTATTGTGTTAATTGATGATGTGTTGACAAGGTTGTTGATTTTGATGATATGATGTTGTTATTTGAACTACTATGTCTATTCCGTATATCTCTTGTAATGAATGTGATTACTCACCATTTTTATTTGAATGTTGCCTCCACATAGATAACACACATGTGATCAGGAGTAGTTCATAGAAGCTTAGAAGATAGCTTGGAGTATGTTATTTTCTTTTCATTGATTTTAGAAGGTTTTGCTCTGATATGTAACATCGGGTCGAGAACGTTTGATTTTGAACTTGTATTCTTTTGTTTTATTATGAGATTTTGATTTACCTTTCATGGTACTTAAGTTGTTTCGAATTCTGAACCATGAACAATGAAGTTTTGATGTTGTGTTTAATAAAGACGTTTTGAACTATGAATTATGCTGCGTAGTAAAAGTTTTATAATTGTTTGAAAACCAATGTTACAGAATAAGACATGCATGTATGATGTTTTATGAAGCACGTGACGCATTTTTGGTGAAATACTCTGATTATTTATTTATATTATCTGTGGGGTTTTATAAGGTTGTTACACTTTCCAATATACTACAACGGTCTTAGGATCGTGATTGTAAGTAACACATTTATAACAACACTCTACATAACAACGTCTGAACCTGTGTGATTATATATCTTTTTCGACCGTTGTTAAATGTCTTTTTTGTAGTAGTGTGGTTTTGTGAAAAAATGATTATAATAGTTCTTCATACATATTTAAGAGGAATGAGGATTCTTTGTCTATATTATTCTATATATTTATGATATTTTGATGGCATTCTCTAGCAGATGAAGGAAAGGAAATAAAGAAGGAAGGATCCCTCTTTTATTAGTACTCTTGATCAAACTTAAGAATATCAAAAGATTAAATCCAGTGATTAAGAAGTTTGGAGTCCATATGACCACCAACGAACAAACTAAGTGACAGCATATCACACTTAAATATGTATGTTTCCCTCAAAATCATCACTAAAGCTTAATTTCTTCAAGGATCATTACATGTGTGTCTCACTCTAGGCCACTTAGACCAGAGGCTAGGAACAACAAAGAAAAAATGGAAAGGATCTAAAGGTCGCAGTAAAGGTACACCACGTCGATACATTTCATAAACTCTCTTTGGTCCTTAAAAAAATAAAGAACACAAGGCGTTGGTCACACTATCTTCCAAACGCATATATGGAATCTCCTAAATAAAAGTGTCGTAAAACATTGAGCTAAGTTGTGTTTCACCATTGAACAATTTAATATCGATCTCCATGGAAACCTGGACTTACCTATGACTGAGGGGCATCACCGAGCCTCCATGATGCCAAGAAACAAGTTATAAATTAGCGTTACCGACTAAGTCTTTAAAGGAAACAATTATTGATTGGGGAGAGGTACATCCTATATGACATTATATACCAAATCTTATGAGATGAAACGAACCAAATATAATCATGTCCTAGAAATACATACGACTGAGACTTACAAATGCATGAGGATCTTATACGATAAAGTCGAGAAAGTCTCTTGGAACCTTCTTTTAGAAGAGTTGTCTCCAAGAATATTCTAGGACATGTAAACCAGGATGTGAATATTAATAACAAATGGCCCATTAGCTCAGTTGGTTAGAGCGTCGTGCTAATAACGCGAAGGTCGCAGGTTCGAGACCTGCATGGGCCATTGTTAAATCTTTTTTTTATAGTTTTTCTATAGCTTTCAATTAGATTTGAAATTAAGAAAATTCCACCTTCATAGGCCACGTTTGAAGATGTTCCATATGGTTTATTACATCTCGTTAATGTCGTAAATTCCACCTTCATAGGCCATATTCATTCTTGTCTTCTTTATCAATTTTGCAAAACGCACTTGCATGCATTGCTAGTTTGTAAAATAGAAAAAAATATGAGTCAAGCTGTCTATTGCTGCTAAACTTTTTCTTGTGCATAGGTTCTTAAATTTTAAGTGAGAATTAAATATACTATGCAATAAGTCAATGGCCAAAAAGGCTCTCAAACCCACCGTTTTACTAGAATAATTCCCATTATGGGCATATTGCATGATAAATAAGTCATTTAATCAAATAATCTGTCCAAAAATTAAGTTTATACTAAACAACTTATGAATAGCTAATAGCACTAGATAATCAGCAGTTGTGTGTGAATCAGCCCAATACATTTTCATCATAATTTTATTTTCAGGAAACTATCTGTTCTGTGAATGTCAAGTCAATAATTATATGTATTCCTCTATGCCAAACAAAGACTAAAGCTGTTTCACAATCCATAAATTTTACAATCTACATGTGGAAATCCAGTGTCTACCATGTCCATCAGATTGCCAATAAGTTCATGCTTGATGTTTTCCCAGAAAAATATCAATGTTGTATAACTCTTTATCGGATTCCACAGAGAAAGATAAGCTAAAAAAATGCTTCCCGGGATTTTGTTGGAAGCTCTAGATCAGGTTCAAATTCACTTAGAGGTAAGAAGTACTGATCCACCATATCTTGTGACACCTTTTCCAAGGTTGGAGGATCCCACTGCATAAATTTAATTCACAATCATAACATGAATTTGGATTCTAAATAAATTTTTGAGATATCAATAGAGAAAATTTAAGTCTTAAGAAGAACTTGTATATTCAAAATCTGAAGAAAAATAATGTAATACAAGTGAATGGTACCTTTGCTGCCATGTCCTTGTCCACCATGCGTGCCCTCACTCCCTAAAAGAGATTCAAATCAACTTATGTTTAGAAAGACACAAAACTTTGTTTTAGTTTACAGAAACTCAGAATGTTTATACCTCACAGAAGTCACCAGATATTTGTTTAGATATTGCTTGTAAAGTCATTCGGTACTCGCGCAACAAGCACTGATCAAGGGTCTGAAATCTACCTTCTCGTATCTGTCACAATTAGAAGGATTGCATTATAGAACCAATTTTTTTCTAAGAAAATAAGAGAGAAAACATGAACTCAAAATGTATAGACACCATCAGTCGAGCAAAAGGAACTCACAGATCTTAAGGAAACCTTCAAGCTCAATGGAGAAGCTTCTTTAAGTCTATTTAGGGTAGAAATGCACCATGGTTCTTTTGTTTCACTTGCCGCAACTTTCTATTGGGGCTGAACAGGTGTAGAATCGCAATAGGAAGTTGCAGTTCGCTACGTGTCGCCGGACGATGGGATGTGTTGACGAGCAAAGTAACATCGTCTGGTCATCGTCAGACGAGCAGAGAGGCAAAGGAAGGGATGGAGAAGTGATGCTACTGGACTGTCTCGCTCGCACCATCGTTGGGCGATGCATGAGCGAGAGATATGTCGCCAGGCGAGCAAGGGGCTTTGTCATGCGATAGAGACCAGAGGAGAATGGTGGTGTTGTGGCTCCCACATCGCCGGACGAGCCTCAGGTGAGCAGACTGCTTCGTCGGGCGAGCAACAGGCAACAGGCAACAGATAACATTAGGATTTTTAAAGGACTATAACTTGAGTTTTAGAACTCTGTTTGAGGCGTCGTTCGAAGCGTTGGATAGCTAACGTGATGAACTACCAGTGGATGGAATAAAATGAGTAAAAAGATGTATATTTCCAGTACCTAGGCTAAGGTAGACTTAGATTCTTAATGAGGTAGTCTATCATGATGTATGTTGCTATGATGAGTTGTTGATACATTAATGTGTTGGTTGCTATGATGGTAATATGTTGTAACTATGAAGTATTGGATTTAGTTGATGATTTCATGAATGATGATGCGATTTGACTAGTTGTGGTCGTTTGATATTATGTTATTGCGCATCATGCATTCATGACATAGTTTGGACAGCTTTGGTCAGCCCATATTGATTTAGGACGTTGGTCTAGTGTTGGTCTCAATCTCATTGTTTTGATTGAGTGTGTTGATGTTGTGCTCCGGTTTCAAGAGGGTATCAATCCTATGGTGGAGATCTTTGGAGGGTACGACATGCATGAGTCTGTTATTGCACTACATATTATGTGACATTGCGTAATTGTTGACTAGATGATGTTGTATATGTTGTTGTGCTAATTGATGATATGTTGAAAATGTTGTTGTTGGACGATTGATTTTCGACATACAACTCATGCTAACTGTGATATCTTCTGCTTAGGTTTATAATGAGGTCAAACTTATATGGTATTTTGAATTTTCTTTAGGGCGTTGGCCGGGCATTTGCAGCTGGTGGAGATATTGTCGCGCTTTACCATTTTATGAAAGAAGGTAAGAAATTTGTGAAATCTGTATGGGGAAGTTTTACTGCCTCGAATATTATTCCACTGTCTTAGTTGTTTCTGTGGTTCTAAAATTTATGTTTGGTAGATGAATGTTTTCAAATTGGTCTTGAAAATTCTGAGATGGTAGACCCTTGGAAATTAAGAGAAACTATAGGTTGCATTCATAGATTAAGGTTCAGATTTTTCTAACAATCTAGTTTTAGGTTTTTTATTCCTTGTATTTTAGATGTGCTTTTGCTGATGCATAATATGCAGTTTCTTTTAACTTTTGCATTTTTACATATGCAGGGAACATAGAAGCCTGCAAAGAATTGGTTACAACAGTATACAGTTTTATATACCTGCTAGGTACATATTTGAAGCCACATGTGAGTACAGTATTTGGAGGCTGGTCAATTATTTGTTCTCATTTCATATCTGCTGTTTTTCTTTGAAAAATAATTTCTACTTGTTGATTTGGTTATGAATGATATGCTTGTTCAGGTTGCTCTTCTGAATGGTATTACCATGGGTAGTGGGGGAGGAATTTCAATCCCTGGTACATTCCGAGTTGCAACAGACAAAACTGTATTTTTAACATACATGATTGTTGGGAAATTCATTGGTTCAAGAAATAGTGACCAATTGAAGATTCAATTGATGAACATCCCTGCTAGTTTTTCTTTGTTTCACTGGTTGCTATTGTATGCAGGAGAGTACTTGGCTCTGACAGGAGAAAAGCTCAACGGAGTTGAGATGGTTGCATGTGGGCTTGCCACACATTATTCGCTACACACCTTATTTCTTTCTCTTTCTATCTTTCTATCAGTATTTCAATTGTAATAAACTCTTCTTTGTTCTTTCTATATGGCATTTGAAACCTTTGAGTGTCGTGTCTCGTAGAGGCTTCCACTAATTGAAGAACAGCTGGGGAAATTGGTTACTGATGATCCATCTGTCATAGAAACCACTTTAGAACAGTATGGCGATCTTGTATATCCAGACAGCAGTAGTGTACTACAAAGGTTTGGTCTATCTTTTATTCGGTTACTTTGCTTATATATTGGCTCACAATATTAAATAACTCATCTGCTTTTATTTTCAGGCTTGAAATTGTAGATAAATGCTTTTGCCATGACACAGTTGAAGAGATTGTTGATGCATTGGTAAGATTTACATTCTTTTTTCTGAAAATGATAATTAAGGGCCTTCGACTCAGTTTTTTATATTGAGAATTTTTTATTTCTTCATATGTTGCATGAGAGTTTAAACCAACCAACAACCAAGCTTTATCCCACTAAGCAGACTCGGCTATATGGATCAAGTTACGTCATAATGTTCTCTATCAAAGACCATGTTTTATTCAATTCGTTAATCTCGAGATCTTGTGGTTTGGATGAATAATATATCTTTTCCTTTTATGTTTATCATTCTCAAATTTCCAATAGGAAGTTGCGGCAAGTGAAACAAAAGATGCATGGTGCATTTCTACCCTAAATAGACTTAACGAAGCTTCTCCATTGAGCTTGAAGGTTTCCTTGAGATCTGTGAGTTCCTTGGATTCCTGTTTTCTTTCTCTTCTTTTCTTAGAACAAACTGCTTCTATAATGAAATCCTTCTAACTGTGACAGATACGAGAAGGTAGATTCCAGACCCTTGATCAGTGCTTGTTGCGTGAGTACCGAGTGACTTTACAAGCAATATCTAAACAAATATCTGGTGACTTCTGTGAGGTATAGACACTGAATTTCTGGAAACTGAAACAGATTTTGCGTCTTTTTCAACATAAGTTGATTTGAATTTCTTTTAGGGAGTGAGGGCGCGCATGGTGGACAAGGACATGGCACCACAGGTACCATTCACTTGCATTACATTGTTTTTCTTCAAATTTTAAGTTCATTGGCTTAATGCAAATTCTTTTTTATAGACTAATTTCTCTCAATTGGTATCACAAAAATGGATTTAAAATCCAAATATGATTGTCAATTAAATATATGTAGTGGGATCCTCCAACCTTGGAAAAGGTGTCACAAGATATGGTGGATCGGTACTTCTTACAAAGTGAATTTGAGCCTGATCTAGAGCTGCCAACAAAATCCTGCGAAGCATTTTTAGATAAACACATGGTCATGGATAAAATATTATAGTGGAAGTTGAACCATTTAGCCACCCTATTTAATGGGATAAGGCTGCTTATTGTTGTTGTACCTTTCTCTCCAGCATCGGACAAACAAATATGCACCATTGATATTAGTCATTGTTTGGCATAGAGGAATGTCTCCCTCTTATTCAGATATGCTTATTATTATTATTGTCTTGATATTCATAGAGTAAATAGTTTTTGAAAATAAAATTGGCTTGACGTTTGATAAACTTTATCTCAAAGTTAGGACAAAATAGCAGTAAATTTTGAATAGAAGAGATAATAAAATTAAACTCGGAAAAACCATTTTGATTGGTACTAATTGCTGAGCAACTCTTTGGGAGTCACTTTCAAAGGTAAAATTTTTCAAGTTTAAATCCATAGTATTTTGGATAGCTTTTTTAAGGGCCATAACTTCCGCTTCAAGAATTGGATAGAGACCAAAGTCCCTAGCTGCCCCTACGATAACAAAAGTTCTCAAGTTGTCTCTCACACACCAACCTCTATCGGTAATACCCTGGCGAATGTTAAAACCCGCATCTATATTGCATTTCAATCTTCCTTCTGACAGAAGGCTCCACCTCAGACTGTCAGTGTGGGGATGATCACTAACAATACTATATTGAACCGTGTACCACTCTTACCAACTACAATATATTAGAGGGTAATTTAGTATTTGTCATATGTTGGATATTCTCATTAGGCCTTATGTGGCATTCTTATCTTTACTATTTTTGTGTATAAATAGGTGTACTAGGTTTACATTTAATACAATCAATTCCTTCAATCATTAGTGGCAGCCTTTAGCATTTATTCCTTTTCTCTCCTCTTCCTCAATTTCATCACCTTGCACTAACAAATTGGTATCTAGAGCTCTTGGTTTATTCTGAAATTCTGGGAAACACGAGTGATAATGAGCTGTGTGTTTGATTTTTGAATCTTGAACAAAAATCTGAAACAGAATCACACTGATTCTGTGGGTTTGGGAAACACTGACTGAGAAATCTGAGATCTGAGTTTTTTTGTGTGCAAGGTTTAAGATGAATGGAGGCAGTAGTTTGAACACTAAACTTTCAGTTTTTGATGGCAAAAACTGGAACAAATGGAAGATACAAATGTGTGTGCTGTTTGGTGCTCAGGATGTTCTGGACCTTATTTCTGAAGGTTATGTTCCAGTTGCAGCAGATGCTACTGAAGAACAAAAATCAGAAGAAAGAGCTACAAGGAAGAGGGATCAGAAAGCTCTGTTCTTTATCCATCAGTGTGTGGATGAAAATGTGTTTGAGAAGATTGTTGATTCGACGACGTCGAAAGGGGCATGGGATATACTGACTAGATGTTATAGTGGTGACGTGTCAGTAAAGAAGGTAAAGCTTCAGTCCCTGCGAAAACAATATGAAAATCTCAGCATGAAGAACAGTAAGAAAGTTTCTGAGTACATCTCCAGAATGATTCTGATCACTAATGAGATGAAGGCTTGTGGAGAAACACTTTCTGAACAGGTAATCATAGAAAAGATTCTGAGGTCACTTACTCCTCAGTTTGATTACATTGTTGTTTCAATTGAACATTCTAAAAATCTGGAAACCATGAGAATATAAGAGTTGCAAAGCAGTCTAGAAGCGCAAGAGTTGCGTCTGACTGAAAGAACTTCTGAGAGGGAAGTGGAGCAAGCTCTGAAAGCTTCTTTTGTCAAGAAGGACCAGAAGCAGAATAGACATGGTGATAAATTCCAGAAGTCAGAAACCTCAACTTCTGATGAAAAGAAATATCATAAGAGAAAGGAAAGGTATGACAAGAAGAAGGTTCAATGTTACTGTTGTAAACAGTTTGACCATTTTGCCAAAGACTGTAGAAACAGAGGAAGGAAATCAGAAGAAGCAAATATAGCCAGAGAAGATTCTGATGATGAACTTGTGCTACTGATGGCTTCTGATTCTGATGGAAACTGTTCAGAAGATTGGTGGTATATGGACACTGGTTGTTCAAACCACTTGACTGGGAACAAACAATGGCTGATAGACTTTGACTCCAGAAGGAGAACAAAGATCAGATGTGCTGATGATAAGTACCTTAATGCAGAAGGTATGAGAAATGTCAGAGTCAGAGTGAAGAATGGAAAGAACATTCTGATCAAAGATGTTTGGTATGTTCCTGGAATTAAAAGCAATCTGATGAGTGTGGGTCAGCTTATTGAAAAAGGTTTTTCAGTGGTTATGAAGGACAACCTCTTGACGTTGTATGATTCTAATTAGAAGTTGATTATGAAGTCTGAGCAGGGAAGCAACAGAACATTCAAGGTGAATGTAGAAACTTCTGAAGCGGAGTGTCTTAGTGCAGAAGACGCTGAAGCTGACAGTAAGCTGTGGCACAAGAGGTTGGGGCACTTGAACTATATAAGCTTAGGGCATCTAAGTTATTAGAAGCTCGTACATGGCATTTCGAAGATTGTGAAGCCTCAGAAGTCATGTGAGATATGTATGAAAGGAAAGAAACCCAGATTGCCATTTGCATCAGAAGTAGCCCCCAGAGCAAAGCATGCTCTGGGAGTAGTACATTCTGATGTGTGTGGACCATTTCTAGTATCTTCACTTGGAGAAAACAAATATTTTGTGTCCTTTGTGGATGAGTTCACAAGAATGACATGGGTAACACTCATCAAGTTCAAGCATGGAGTGTTTATTGAGTTCCAGAAGTTCAAGGTGAAGGCTGAGAAGCAGAGTGGTCAGAAGCTGAAGATTCTGAGAACAGATGGTGGAGGTGAGTATAACTCTACAGAGTTCCAGAAGTTCTGTGAGGAGAATGGAATAGAACATGAGGTTACTGCTCCATATACTCCTCAGCACAACGGTCTTGCTGAAAGAAGAAACAGAACCTTGCTTGATATGACCAGAAGTATGCTGAAAGAGAAGAAGTTACCTCACATGTTATGGGGAGAAGTTGTTGCCACATCAGCATATGTTCTGAATAGGTGTCCAACAAAGAAGCTGAAGGAAATTGTTCCTTTAGAAAAATGGACTGGAGACAAGCAAAGTGTTAGCCATCTGAAGGTGTTTGGTTATGTATGCTACAAACACGTTCCAGAGGCTAGAAGACGAAAACTGGATGATAGAAGCAAAACAATGTTACTGGTGGGGTACCACAGTACATGTGTCTATAAGCTTTATTGTCCAGAAACCAACAAAGTTGAAATCAGCAGAGACGTCATTGTGAAAGAGTCAGAAACATGGGATTGGAACAAGCTTCAATCAGATTCTGGTGTAGCGCCAACACCAGGGTTAGTTTCTGAAGATCCTTCAGAAAGATCTGAAGATGAGTCAGAGTCAGAAGATGAAGACTCTGAAGATGAGTCAGAATCTCAGGGAGATTTTGATAGTGGATATGATTCTGATCCAAATTCTGATGATGATCCAGAATCTGGTGGTAATTATACCTCTGGAAGGGAAAACTCTGAAGACATGGGGTCTGAAGAACAAGTTTCCAGAAGTAACTCTGAAGGTGGTAATTCTGAAGGAAATAATTCTGGACAAAGTCCAGAAACTAGCATTGTTCCGAGTTCTGAAGAAGCTTCAGAACAAGATCAGAGGCCACAGAGAATCAGACGAATACCAAGTAGGTTTGCAGATTTCAGTATGTTGCATGATACTGAAGTAGATTCTGAAGGAAAAATCGTTCAGTGTGCCATGCTAGTAGATTCTGAACCAGTGGGTATTGAAGAAGCTCTCAAGAAGAAAGTATGGCTGAATGCCATGAAATAAGAACTTGAGGCTATTGAAAGAAACAAGACTTGGAAGTTGACAGAACTTCTAAAAGGCAAGAAAGCCATCAGCGTCAGATGGGTTTTCAAGCAGAAGCTAAAGCCAGATGGAGCAATTGGCAAACACAAAGTGAGACTAGTGGCCAGATGTTTTCTTCAGAAACCTGGACTAGATTACTTTGAGGTGTTTGCGCCTGTAGCTAGACACGAAACAATCAGATTGGTGATTGCTTTAGCTGCAAACAGAAATTGGCCTTTGATACATCTGGATGTGAAGTCTGCATTTCTGAATGGTCCATTACAGGAAGAAGTTTATGTGTCACAACCTCTTGGATTTGTGAAAAGGAATCAGGAAGGGATGGTATACAGGTTAGATAAAGCTCTGTATGGACTGAAGCAAGCGCCCAGAGCTTGGAATTTGAAGATTGATTCGTTTTTCAAGAAACAAGGGTTTCAGAAGTGTGAGATGGAGTATGGTGTTTATGTTCAGCACACTTCAGAAGGTAATATGATTCTGGTCTGTTTGTATGTTGATGCCATATTACTCACAGGAAGTTCTGAACAAGAAACAACTGAGTTCAAGAAAGTTCTGATGAATGAGTTTGAGATGACAGATCTTGGAAAAATGAGTTTCTTTCTAGGGATGGAATTTATATACTCTGAGAAAGGAATCATTTTACATCAGAAGAAGTATGAACTAGAGCTTCTGAAGAGATTTGAGCTAGCAAATTGCAAGGTTGCTATCACACCTGCTGATACGAATCAGAAGTTGGACTCTGATTCTGATGGAGAGGATGTGGATACTACAACCTTCAAACAGATGGTTGGTTCTCTGAGGTATTTGTGTAATACCAGACCTGATATTTGCTATGCAGTTGGAATGGTCAACAGATACATGAGCAAACCAAAGTGGTCTCATTACCAAGTTGCTGTCAGGATTCTGAGGTATGTAAAAGGAATTCTGAAATATGGAGTGTTATTTCCTTCTGGAGGAAAGATCAAATCAGAACTTCTGAGTTATTCTGATTCTGATTGGTGTGGAGATAGAGTTGACAGAAGAAGTACTTTTGGGTACTTGTTTAAGTTTTTGGGAGGTCCAATTTCTCGGAGTTCCAAGAAACAACCTGTTGTGGCCTTGTCAACATGTGAAGCTGAATACATTGCAGGTGCTGTAGCTGCTTGTCAAGCAGTTTGGCTTCTAAATCTGCTGCATGATCTGAAGGTTGAAGTTGAAGAACCTCTGAAGCTGATGATTGATAATAAGTCTGCAATTAATCTTGCAAAGAATCCAGTGCTACATGGAAGAAGCAAGCACATTGAGACGAAGTGTCACTTTCTCAGAAGTCAAGTGCAGAAAGGAGTGTTAGAAGTTCTGCACTATAGCACTCAGAAGCAGCTGGCAGATGTTCTGACAAAGGCGATAAAAACAGACCAATTTCTTCGCTTGAGAGATGAAATTGGTGTTGTTAACTTCTGATAAGTTACTAAATTACGGGATGGTATTAGAGGGTAATTTAGTATTTGTCATATGTTAGATATTCTCATTAGGCCCTATGTGGCATTCTTATCTTTACTATTTTTGTGTATAAATAGGTGTACTAGGTTTACATTTAATACAATCAATTCCTTCAATCATTAGTGGCAGCCTTTAGCATTTATTCCTTTTCTCTCCTCTTCCTCAATTTCATCACCTTGCACTAACACAATAAGCATGCAAGCCGAGTTTAGAAAACTCATCTTTCTCATTATTCCAGATCAAATTATTTCTATTTTTCCATATAACATCAATCATAAATGCAACTCTGTCCACAGTCATTCTATCCTCTTTACTACAAATATCGAGAATTAAAGATATAACATCATTAAAAGAATTTAAACGTGGATAATTAATATGCTACAAACTTGCTGCCCTCCAACATTGAATTGTAGCATCACAACCAAAGAAAACATGCCACGAATCCTTCAGAGGGTGCTCACAAAATGGACAACCAGACGGACACGGAACGTGGTGTTGCCGCAACCTCACTTTGGTCGGAATACAATCCCTACAAAGTCGCCACAACAAGTGTTTTACTCTTGGAGGTGCCTTTGTATTCCAAAGACTACACCAATCCCCATTCACACTAATAAAACCCGACCGCCCTTGCTCCTTTCTCCACAACCTGTAGCCCGAACGCACACTACAACAACCGTCTTGTTCCTTCTTCCAATTCCACTTGTCTTCAACTACATCTTCAACTAGGGGAACCTGAAGAATGTCCTCCGCCACTACATAATCAAACAACTCTCTAATTAACTGAACATTCCAATATTTACCATTAGGAGAATAAAGCTCACTGACAGTAATGTCATACACACCTTGTCTTTGAGGTCCTTTAAACCTGCCTTCAACTTTCCCTCTAAGCCAAGGCGCACACATCACCAGAATGTTCTTCCCATCACCAATGCTCCACCTGCACCCAAGAGTTAGAACTTTCCGAGCTTTCCAAATACTTCGCCAGACAAAACAATGGTTCTTACCCAAATTTGTTTTAAGGAAATTCGTTCCAGTAAAATACATTTCTTTATAGATTCTAGCAACTAAAGAGTGAGGCTTAGTCAATAGATGTCATCCTTTTTTTTTGCCACCATAGCCAAATCAAAATCCTAGAGATCTCGGAATCTGAGCCCCCCCTCTTTCTTTGTACCTGTCAACTTGTCCCACGACATCCACCTGATACCACTATTATTGTTACTCCTCCCCACCAAAAGGAATTTAACATCTTTTCAATATTGTCCACAATCCCATCGGGAAAAATGAAAAGGCTCATGATATAGTTCAATATAGATTGAAGCACTGATTTTATCATCACCTCCTTACCCGCTTTAGATAAACGGCCTACTCCGTTATGAGTTGATCTTCTTTCAGACCCTATCCTTCACATAACCAAAGTGGCCTTTGTGATCGGTGGATCTGGAACTGACTGTTTTAAAGCTGGTTTCGCGAAATGTCGCGGTAAGCAAGAGTCGCCACCGTCTTTTATTTTCTCCAAATGGAAAGGACAAAAGCACAGAAAAATTCCTTAAAGAGATTGCTCTCGGTTCGGGAGGTAGATTATAGAAAGGGAAGGTGTTAGCACCCTTTCTATCTATGGTTATCCATGGGCTCTTAGATACTTGCTCATTTGTGTTTTCAAAAATGGTTTGTTTGCTTTTCAACTGTGGGTTTTAAAAAAAGTTTCTTTGAAAATTCTCTAAGTAACTCTTGTATCTGTCCTCAAGAGTGTATGAAAAATTTGTTTGAAAACTTTTAGAAAGTGTAGGTGTGAAAAGTATTTTGTTTGTTTTTGAAAAAAAGCAAGTATCTATGAGAATCTACCTACCCTAAGGAATTCGTCTGTGTAAATGTCCTTTAAAGTAGTGTCATCCCACCATTGAGAGGTAGGTAGCACCACCGTTGGAGGTGTTCGGGTCAATTCGAGTTTGTAGGGACAGGGTGATCACCAGAGCAATGGGAAGACACCTTAGAAGCTACCCTCATGCCAGGTTCCCGGATCATGAGGACTTACTAAGACATCCTCTACTCGACGATCACCTTTCGAGGGGCAAGGCAACAGTGAGGCGTACCCTAGGGGTGGTGTGTGAATTGTGTGTCATTTTCAGTTTATTATTTGTCTTGTCATGCATTGGTGATCTACGTTTTGATTTTATTTTTGGGCATTCATTCTTTCATGTTATTGTTTAACAGTTAAAGGTGCGGGAATTTAAAGTGCAGAAAAGATAAATGGTCCTACGTTATTACAAAGGCGCGGGTCTACAACGCCAAATTAATCCAGACCCGATTTAAAATAAAGTGCAGAAAATAAATGTCTAATAGCTATTACAGGGCTTTGGAACAAGTACATTATATTCACAAAAGAAATAAATAAAACGCGCGAACAAAAACGTAATCGAATGCGAGGGCGTTGAACCCTTTAAAGGAATTAAAATAAAACTATTAAAATAATTAAATTAAATAAAAAGGAAGAACTTATTTTTTATGCTTTTGTATTTATGACATTAAAGAAAAAAATTAAATTAATTAAAAGTCAAATAATTAATTCTAATTCTAATTGTTTTTTAGTTTATTAAAGAAAATGCATTAAAGTTAAAACCTAGAATTAAAACTAAATTAATTATAAAATTTATTTACAAAATTAATGGTTGATGATAAAATATTAAAAATACTTAATTAATTAAAAAAAGTAAAAAAGGGTCAAAGGTCTATTTTTTTATTATTTTTGGTTTATTGTGAAAGAAAGAATTAAATTACAACCTAAATTTAAACCTAAATTAATTATGGGATTTATTTACAAAATTAATATTAAAATAAAATATTTAATTTTTTATCTTTTTCTGATTTTTTGGTATTTTTTATATTTTGAAAATATTAATTAATTAAAAGAAAGCAACAATTAAAAGAATATAAAAATAATATAAAAAAAGAACAAAGAAAAGAAAGAAAATTGCAAAACCTAAGGGGGTGAAGCCCCTAATTTGGAGGTTGGCCCCAGCAATTTCTGGCCCATTACTGAGGCCTTGCTTGACTTTTTCAGGCCACGTGTGGTAGCTTTGACTAGGACCCATCATGGTCTTCAGATCTGAGCCTTTGATTTGATCTCCCTAGCTTTGTGAATGGTTTGATGTTGAGAGCGCATGATGTGCCTTGATGCTGATCCTGCATGGAATCACTAAACACAAAATAATATGAAGAGAGTGAAGACCTGGGATCGAACCCAGGTCCTCTTGGTTATCCACCTACACGCCTACCAACTGTGCCAAGTTGTTTCTTTGTAAGTTAAATAACAGACAAAATTTATAAACAAAATAACGCGTTAGTGTTATAAAAATAAAAAAATGCGCGCTGGATTCAAACCAGCCAATCAGAGCATGACAAACAATCGTCTTCCCCAATGTTTTATTTTCCTGAAAATGTCAAAGCATTGGCAACGGTTTTTACACCGTTTCAGAAAAGGCCCTTACAAAAAATAGCGATTAGAGCTCATACGCTCATAAATTGAGCGCGAGGGTACATTTGAGATCGTCCAGAAGCGCTGAGTTGAATGGTGGTGGTCTTGAGGGCTAATTTTTCCCCATTCAAAAACCCCCAATTTTCAATCCTGTAAACCCTAGAACACGAACATGGTATCTTGGCATAGAATGCGTGAAACTTCGATTAAATCATATGATTAGCTTGCAAACCTCATCATAAACATAAATATAACAACAAAATATGATAAAGATGCATGAATAAGGGAAAACAGTTTTGGAATTTCCTTTACCAACTTCAATGGTAACCTTGCGTTTCCTTGAGTATGGGGCTTGGGGAATGATTCAGTTATGTCCTATAATCCTCCAAGAAGCCAATGGAATAGGTTTTGAGACTTGAATCGCCCTGTAATGGTGTTTTCAGATTTTGGATTTTTTGTAAAAAGTGTGAGTTTGTTTTCAAGGTTCCTGCGCAGCTTACTGTCCAATCTTGTTCTGTTTCAATTGTATAGGTCTTATGCAATGTGTAGGAAGAGAAATTATGGCTCCATAATGCATAGCCTTAAATTCCAAGATTCTCCATCAAACTCCATAACCAACTTTCCATTTTTGAGTCCATTTTTGAATTCTTGCCTTGTTTACTCCTTTGCACGAATTTGGTAGGCACATAATGATGTTTCAAGGCTAGTTAAGGCCAAATATTTCATTTAATCAAACTTTTTGATTTTTTTCTTGATTTTAAAAGATTTAAACTTAATTAAATCCAATAAAATCAATTAAAAATGAAAAAATTAATTTAAAAATATGAAATAAAAGGTGGGACACGTGGGAGGCATGGCCAAGTTAATTCAAGTGGAAAAAGTGGGCCCCTTTTGTCAAAAATGAGATTTCAAGGATAAATGATTTTGGCCATTTCACAAAAATTTCCCAACTTCTCCAATGCATAACTTGCTCAATTTTTAAGATTTGCTCATGTTCTTGGACATTTTGGAAAGGTTTTTGAGTCCTCTAACCAATGCCTTTGGTCCCATGTCATTTTGATTTACCAATCTCAAGTTATGTCCTTTGACTTAAAGTCCCTTTTTGTTAACTTTTGAAAATGACCTATAATGTTGAAATTGATAACTTTTTGTGAGAGCATTTCTTGGACTTGAAGTATGAAGATGAGTTGTAGGAAATGTCTTTCTCTTCAAAATGAGCTTTGGATGGAATTTTTCTGATAATCCATGTGAAAGTTATGCCCTGGTCAATTTCAGTTGACTTTTTCAACTGTCCAAAAATAGAAACTTTTGCATCTTGATGATTTTTGAGCCAAGTTTTGAGAATCATGATCAAGCATTGATCAAATGATGTTTGTGGCTTCAAAATGAGATGTTAACCAAAAATTTGAACTTTTGACTGTCAAATGACCATTTTGCCCCTACAGTTGACTGTAGTGCAATTAGGGTTTTTGACTGTGCAATTTTTGTGCTGAAAGTCTTGAAACTTCATATGAGGATGCTTGACCATATTTGTAGGCATGTGAGACTTGATTGGGCCCTTTGAAACTTCATTTTCTTGATCAGAACCAAAACCCTAATTTTGCTTGCTTAGGAGGTCCTTGCACTGTGCAACCCTTGGGGAGATTTTGAAGCTTAACTTGGCAAATCTTGAAGAATATGGGAGGGCAAATTTTGGGGTACAACAGTTGCCCCTGTTCAATCTCCTTAGACCTGAGGATGCAGATTGGCTGACGTGCCTTTCGTAATCCGAGGGTAGAAGGTGATTGAACACTAGAGTGCCCAGAAATTTACGCTCACATAGTAGCAGTGATGTGGTGGGAATGGGCTTATAGATGCCATTTAGAGATTGACGAGTAGGATGATGGGCTTATAGATTCCATCCGGACATTGATCGCATAAGAGATTCCTTAGCGAGAACCTGTATACCTGCAAAAGAAAAATGAGTACCTGACATGTTACAGGAGCTGATTTTCATATGCTTGGCATAGATGTGTCCTGACTGGTTACAGGAGCTGAGTCTGGATCTTCAAAAGGTGATGAAGGAACCAGGGATGGTTACTATCTCAGCATGAACGGTGAGAGATCCTTGGGCGACTTTAACTTCAACAACGCTCGTCGAGAAAATCTTGGTGGGAATTACCATCTTCGCAAGATCGGGAAGAGAACCATAGGCCATTATAATCTGAAAGGGAATCACCTCACTCACCGTCGGAGAGGGAATCCTAGGAAATTATAATCTGAAAGGAATTATCACCTCACTCACCGTCGGAGAGGGAACCATCTGAAAAGGAATTATCACCTTACTCACCGTCGGAGAGGGAACCATCTGAAAAGGAATTATCACCTCACTCACCGTCGGAGAGGGAACCATCTGAAAAGGAATTATCACCTCACTCACCGTCAGAGAGGGAACCATCTGAAAAGGAATTATCACCTCACTCACCGTCAGAGAGGGAACCATCTGAAAAGGAATTACCACCTCACTCACCGTTGGAGAGGGAACCATAGGAGATTATCACCTCACTCACCGTCGGAGAGGGAACCATCTGAAAAGGAATTATCACCTCACTCACCGTCGGAGAGGGAACCATCTGAAAAGGAATTATCACCTCACTCACTGTTGGAGAGGGAACCATAGAAAAAGGAATTATCACCTCACGCACCATCGGAGAGGGAACCATAGGAAATTATAATCTCAAAAGCGGGCGTTTGAGAAAAACCTGGAATGGAATTATCACCTCCACAACGTCGGGAGAGAACCAAAGGAAATTATAATCTCAAAAGCAGGCGTTTGAGAAAAACCTGATAACTTCTACTGAGTCTTCATCAGAAAAACCTGTTGGGAGTCGATTTAGCTGGACTAGAGAAGGCCTTGGACTGGATAAGAAATCTTTGGGGTCGATTAACTGAACCGGTCTAGGTCTTGAAATATGATTGAGAATTTAGCTGAACTTTCCTGAAAGAATAGAGGTCAGTCATATGCAATGCATGATATGGATCAAGCAATGATGTTCTCAACATAAATGAGATTTGTATGATATGATGCGTCTATGCATGCTATAATGATGTATGTGATGATTATGAATGTATGTTTTCGTCTAGGAAAGTAAATCCTCGACGGGTGCCGGGAAGTCATATCCTGGGCTGATGTTTGAAGAATAAGCTTTTGCTTCCACTGGGGATGATAATTGCAAGAATACCGGTAGGAGAAGATAACTCCGTTGGGGAATAAACTTGGCGAATGATATAACTCTGCGGGGAGGAAAGTACTCTAACCATCTTGCTGAGAAGCAATACTCTGTGGGGAGAGGGATACTTTGCCGGAATGTTGATAATAAGCTTGTTGGGGATATCTTTGTTGTATTGGAAGTGTTGATTGGACTTCGCTGGGGATAAGAAGACTCTGTCGAGGATGCTCTTTCCCTGGCTTTTGGCTGAGGATAACCCAGTTATATCCTGTTAAGGAAATAACTCTTTGAATAAAGTCGGGCGACGCGTTCGTGCTCTGCGAGGGATAAGCTTCCAGAATCTACTGGGGATGAGCTTAACTGCTTGGGGGATATGAATTCCAACCTTCCTGGGGAACTGGATTGGACTCTTCTGGGGAAGTTTTGATATGCTGGGGAAGTGATTCCTTTGAATATTTGATATGCCGCCGGGGAACAATCTTTAGACCAAGACTGCCGGGGATGCTTGTTAAGAATATATGGATTGCTGCTGGGGAATGTTGGGATCTGCTGGAGGATACCCAATTTCCTTGAGACTTGATAATTCTGCCTGGAGAAGAATGTACTGATTGCTGACTTACTTTCTGGGGAATTAAGATATCTGGTTATGTTCTTTAGCTGAACCTACCTTGGTACCTTGGAGGATAGTACAATTAGACTGCTCAGACAACTCTTTATTGCCCCTGCTTATAGTGTCACCTGTAATTAATCCTTTGTTTCGTATGCGAATATTTATGAGTTAGCAAATTATTGTCAATGCATATATCACAAATTGAACCTTGGACGTTCTTCGCAAAACAAAACAGAAAAAGAAAAACAATTGGCACGTTTAACTGAAAATATATTTATATTGATTTTTTGAATGGCCTGTGAATAGGCGTTTTGTGTACAAGAGGCTGACGTCCTAGTAAGAGGAACTCCGCCGAACAAGAGAGTTTATACAAATTTTGTACAAAAGAAAATAAAACAGCTGTGTGAAATGAATGATCCCACTGGGTTTCAACTCTGCTATTGCCTTTATAACTCTGAGCGTCTCATCACTTGATGACCTTGGTTGAAGGTGAAGCTGACTGATCGATGCCGTCTGAACTTGATGTAGATACCGGATTCTGGATGCAAAGTGATCCAATGAGACATAGTATTACGCTTTTATCCCTAATTTTTGCCTGGGCCGCCCTTTCGGGTTTTCGGTCCACCGGGATACCCATTTTTGCCCAAGCCGCCTTTTCAGGTTTTCGACTTGCCGGGTGTACAGATTTTTTTTCGTTTCATCCCTTCATTTTGCCCGAACCCTTTTGGTTCGACGGGAAGCCCTAATTTTTGCCTAGGCATGTCAGCCTAGCGGGTCTTTTTCATGCGTAGTATCTTTTTACTATGTCTGCATTGGCGGGGTGAGGAAGGTCGTCACCATCCATGTTGGTTAGAATCATGGCTCCTCCTGAGAACACATGTTTAACCACAAATGGTCCTTCGTACGTAGGGGTCCATTTGCCCCTTGGATCACTCTGAGGAAGGATGATTCGCTTGATTACCAAATCCCCAACTTGATATTCCTGTGGTCTGAACTTTTTGTTAAAAGCCCTGATCATCCGTTTCTGGTACGTCTGACCATGGCAGATAGCAGCAAGTCTCTTTTCATCAATAAGGTTGAGCTGATCAAGTCGTGTCTGAATCCAATCATCCTCGTTCAGATTTGCATCCTTCATTATCCGGAGAGATGGTATTTGCACTTCGATCGGTAAGACTGCCTCCATACCATAAACCAAAGAGAAAGGAGTTGCCCCGGTTGACGTCCTAGCTGAGGTACGGTACCCATGTAGAGCGAACGGTAACATCTCGACCAATCTTTATAGGTCACTGTCATCTTCTGCACGATTTTCTTGATATTTTTATTTGCTGCTTCTACAGCCCCATTCATCTTCGGTCTGTAAGGAGAAGAATTATGGTGTTGTATCTTGAACTGCTCGCAGAGCTCAATGATCATCTTGTTATTCAGATTGGTACCGTTATCTGTAATAATTCTCTCAGGGACGCCGTATCGGCAGATCAGGTTATGCCGAATGAACCGTGCCACAACAGTCTTGGTTACCGTAGCATAGGATGCTGCTTCAACCCATTTTGTAAAGTAATCAATCGCTACAAGGATGAAGCGATGCCCGTTAGATGCCGTAGGTCTGATCTCACCAATCATGTCAATGCCCCACATTGCAAAAGGCCAAGGTGCAGTCAGGACATTCAGAGGAACTGGAGGAACATGCACCTTGTCTGCATAAACCTGGCATTTGTGACACGTCCGAGAATGTTGGTAACAATCAGCTTCCATTGTGGACCAGTAATATCCTGCCCGAAGGATCTTCTTCGCCATAGTGTGCCCACTGGAATGTGTACCAAAGGTCCCTTCATGCAGCTCTTCCATGATCCTTTCTGCTTCAGTCTTATCCACACAACGCAGTAAGGTTGAATCATGGTTTCGCTTGTACAAGATGTCGTTGCTAAGGAAGAATTTTGCTGCGAACCTCCTCATGAACTTCTTATCATTGACAGAGGCACCTTCAGGGTATTCCTGAGTTTCCAGATATCTCTTCACCTCATGGTACCAAGGCTTCTCAGTCACCGTCTCAGTCTCGAGATCACAACAGTATGCCGGTTCGTCCAATTTCCAGATGATGACCCGGGGAGCCTCATTGTCCCACTTGACTTTGAACATAGAAGACATTGTAGCTAACGCGTCCGCTAACTGATTCTCCTCTCTCGGGAAATGTTCAAAGGTTATCTCTGTGAAGTGGGGGATCATTGTTAACACACATTCTTTGTAAGGAATAAGATTCGGATGTTTCGTATCCCACTCGCCTTTGATCTGGTTGATCACGAGAGCGGAATATCCGAAGACACTCAGAAACTTGATCCTTAAGTCAATTGCAGCTTTGAGTCCCATGATGCACGCCTCATACTCCGCCATGTTGTTGGTGCAGTTGAAACATAGCCGGGCAGTGAGTGGAGTATGAGTGCCTTGAGGGGATATGATTATGGCGCCGATACCGTTACCCAAAGCATTGGAGGCTCCGTCAAAGTGCATAGACCATCGGGATCCTGGTTCAGGTCCTTCATCCGGTCCAGGTACTTCACAATCAGTTACTATCATGATGCTTTCATCCGGAAACTCGAAGTTCATTGATTGATAGTCATCTACGGCCTGATGTGCCAAGTGGTCTGCCAATACACTTCCCTTGATGGCTTTCTGGGTCGTGTACTGAATGTCGTATTCCGTCAAGATCATTTGCCATCTTGCAATTCTCCCAGACAGAGCAGGCTTTTCGAATATATACTTTATAGGATCCATCTTTGAGATCAACAAGGTAGTGTGAGTCAGCATATACTGTCTCAGCCGGCGAGCAGCCCATACCAAAGCGCAGCAAGTTTTCTCAAGCAGTGAGTATCGAGTCTCACAGTCGGTAAACTTTTTGCTAAGGTAATAAATGGCATGCTCTTTTCGGCCAGACTCGTCATGCTGCCCCAGCACACACCCCATTGAGTTATCAAGTACTGTCAGGTATAGTATCAGAGGTCTCCCTTCAACCGGTGGCATAAGGATGGGTGGTTCTTGGAGATATTCTTTGATTTTGTCAAAAGCAACCTGACATTCATCATTCCAACGTACTACCTGATCTTTCTTCAGCAGCTTGAAGATTGGCTCACAGGTAGCAGTCAGGTGCGAGATGAATCGAGCAATGTAATTCAGGCGTCCTAAAAAGCCTCTGACTTCCTTCTCTGTTCTAGGAACTGGCATCTCTTGAATAGCTTTAACCTTGGCAGGGTCCACTTGAATACCCTTGTCGCTTACAACGAAGCCTAGCAACTTCCCAGATCTTACCCCGAAGGTGCACTTGTTCGGGTTCAACCTCAGCTTGTACAATTTCAGACGGTCAAACAGTTTCTACAGATGATCAAGGTGTTCTTCCTCAGTCTGGGACCTTGCGATCATGTCGTCAACATAAACTTCTATCTCATGATGGATCATGTCATGAAATAAAGCAACCATAGCACGTTGGTAGGTTGCCCCAGCGTTCTTTAGTCCAAAAGGCATGACCTTGTAACAGAAGGTGCCCCACTGAGTAACAAATGTAGTCTTTTCCATGTCTTCAGGAGCCATCTTGATCTGATTGTAGCCTGAAAAACCATCCATGAAAGAGAACACCTTATGCTGAGCTGTATTATCAACAAGGACATCAATGTGAGGTAGAGGGAAGTCATCTTTGGGGCTGGCCCTGTTCAGATCCCTGTAGTCGACACACATTCTGACCTTACCGTCCTTCTTTGGTACCGGCACCACATTAGCAACCCACTGAGGGTAAGAAGTCACTGCAAGAAATCCGGCATCAAACTGCTTCATAACTTCGGCTTTAATCTTCTCAGATATCTCTGGACGCATACGGCGGACCTTTTGCTTAACCGGAGGGCAATCTTCCTTAGTTGGCAAGTGATGGACCACAATGTCGGTATCCAACCTGGGCATGTCTTCGTAGGACCAGGCAAAGATCTCCATATAATCATGCAGCATTTGAGTCAACCGTTGCTTCACGCTGAGCTCTAGGTTGGCACCAATCTTTACCTCTTTCCTGTCTGCCTCAGTACCCAAGTTTATTGTTTCCACTGGCTCTTCATGGGGTTGAATTGCCCTTTCCTCTTGAAGTAACAGTCTTGCAAGCTCGCCAGGTACTTCGCAATCATCTTCACCTTTGTCTTCGGCTAAGTTGATCGGATTTTCGAAGTCATAATTGGCAGTAGCAGAGTCGTTACCAGTGAGATCCAGAGTGGATTGAAACCTGTATGAGTGAGTGTGTGTAAATACAGCTGTTTTGCAATATGTAAAGAAAGGAAAGAAAAGGAGCGCAAAATTTGAAATGTGAAAAACGTCCAATGCTTTTATTTATGATATATGACGGTGACAAACAAAAGCCCTCATAAATAAGACCAAGGTGCCCCGGGTAAGACACCGGGCCATACAGTTTCCAGTTATTGTTTATTACAAATCCAAAACAAAGAAGTTTATTACTGGGGAACAAAAGTTATGGGTGTAAAGTCTTTAGCAGTCCAATTGGTCAATCCACCAACAGTCGTCAGGTAGATCCAGCTATCGAACTCTGACTCCTCCACTTCGTCTTCCTCTCCAATAGCATTCACTCCTGAGTAGGTGATGAGCACAGGAGGTCTTCCAATTCTCGCCTTGCGCACTGCCTTCTGAGCTTCTGTGGTGAAACCCAGCCCAAACTTGTTAGTCTTAGGAGTAAGATCAGGGAGCTTGCCCCAGTTTGCACATTCACCTCTTTCGATCACAGCCCGGGCGTCCTTTAAGGAGGCCATCTTCAAAGGAGAAACCTCTTCAACCACTGCTTCTGCTGCCGCCAAAGTTTGTGGCATCTCCTCAAAATGTTGAAAGGGGGTCTTAATGAACTCCCCATCCATTTCCACATACCTGAAGGAGTTGAGGTGGCTGACCATGTATTCCTCTTCCCCTTGCACTGTTACAATCTTCCCCCTGACCGGGTATTTGAGCTTCTGATGCAATGTGGAGGTCACAGCTCCAGCCTTGTGGATCCACGGGCGACCCAGCAAACAAGAATAGGATGGACGGATGTCCATCACATAGAATTTTGAATCGAAGACCTGTGACCCAACCCTGATTGGGATGTCCACCTCACCATGTACCATTCTTTTGGACCCGTCAAAGGCCCAGACAACAATGTTACTTGGTTTGAGCTCTAGACCCTCACAGTCCAGCCTATCCAGAGCCTTCTTGGGCAGCACGTTTAATGAAGAACCAGTGTCAACCAGCACATGAGCAAGAGTAGTGCCCCTGCATTCAATGGAGACATGCAGGGCATCATTATGGTTCTTCCCTTTTGCTGTCAGATCGGCATCAGAGAAACCCAGGCCATTATCAGCGGTTAGGTTGGCCATACAGTCAGTGAACTGATCAGCAGACGTCTCTTGGGGTACGTGGGCTGTCTTTAAGAAAGCAATCAGAGCCTTGGCATGGGCCTCTGAACACAGCAGCAGTGACAACATGGAGATTTTGGAGGGGGTGTGCCCCAGCTGTTCGACAACGTTGAAATCACTTTTCTTTATTATTTTGAGGATTTCTTCCATTTCCTGCCTGGAAGCCTCAACAATGGTCTTTGGTGCCTCCGTCCGGGCAGGCACATCAGCAGCAATCCCCTTGCCCCGAGTATCAGATGACTCGGCAGCAGGGGTGGATACTTGGTCAGGGGGAGAAACAGGCACACTGGCAGGTGTGAAGACCAAAGGCCTATGAATTACCGGAGGAGCAATGTCTGGCGAGAACAGTCTTCCACTACGAGTGACCTTAGCAGGCCCAGTGATGTTGGAGACACCAGCATCAATGTTGAACTCTTGTTTCACACCCAGAACGTAAACATCTGCCCCATAGTGCCATGGGACAGCCTTATCAGACTTGTAGGGGATGGGCCCCGGAACAGTAATGGTGATGGGAGCAATCTTGTGAACCGGCAAAATTTGGACAGGCTTCTTTGAAGGAGCCTTGGAAGGGTTGTTGAAGATGGTAACAATTGAAACTTCTTCAACAGGAGCAGCAGGAACAACAGTCTTTCTGAATAAAATCTCTCTACTATCCATCAGGTTTTGGACGCCTGACTTTAGCAAAGAACAACCAGTAGGGGAAGCAACACATAGAGGGCAACTTTTGCAACATCCCGGAAATAAACCGGCTAGCAACATGTTCCTCTTGACCGTCAGCAACGGAGTAGCAACATCATCCACCGAAGCTACATACAGATCCTCCTCAACAGCATTCACTCCATGCTGGGGCATGGGAGCGGTTACAACATTCGGCCTCTCGGGCGCCTCAAACTGTATCTCCTTTGCATCAATAAGGTCCTGAACCTTATTCTTTAGGGCCCAACAGTCATCTGTGTTATGCCCCGGGCTATCAGAATGATAAGCACAACGAGCATTCGGATTGTATCTAGGAGATGTAGTATTGGGAAACTTCGGAGCCTCCCTGACAGTCACTAAATTGGTGGATAGCAACTGTGGCAGGATCTGTGATAAGGTCATGCTCAAGCGGGTAAACTCTCTCCGGGGTCTTTCAGCCCTTTGAGGATTGGTCGGCCGAGGAGCGGCAGCAGGCTTGGCAATCATTACCGCACTGACAGATTGCCGGCGTTCAGGTCGCTCTGGTCTCCGGGAGCTATATACAGCACTAGCCTCCTTTTTGAAGGGTTTCTTTTCAGCACTGGAGGAGGCAACCTTTTGTATCTTCCCCGATTTTATATCGGCCTCGATCCTTTCACCAGTCAGGATCAGATCAGTAAACCCAGCAGAGGAATTACCAATGAGATGATTGAAAAATGGACCAGATAGGGTCCCCAAAAACATATCCACCAGCTCCCGGTCTGTCAACGGCGGCTGCACCCTGCCAGCCAGATCCCTCCATTTCTGGGCGTACTCCTTAAAACCTTCACCCGACCCTAGCGACATACCCTAGAGCTGGGTACGCGTAGGAGCGAGGTCGGAATTATATTGATACTGCTTGTAAAAAGCAGTGGCCAGATCCTCCCAGTTACGAATGTTGATTCCATCCAGCTGATAGAACCATTCGAGGTGAGTCCCTGAAAGACTCTCCTGGAAGAAGTGGATCCATAAGTTCCTGTCTGCTGTGTAAGGTTGGATCTTCCTTACATAAGAACGGAGGTGCATCTTGGGACAGGAAGCCCCGTCATACTTCACAAAGGCAGGTGCCTTGAACTTGTGTGGAATCACCACCCCAGTAGATAACCCCAAGTCTCCGAAATCCAGCCCAGGCACACGCTGAATTTCCATAGCTTTTAATCTGTCCTCCAGCTGCTTGTACCGGTCTTCAGCAGAAGGGTACTGTTCGTCGTTGAAGTCTGTTTCAGTATCAGAGACCACAGGAGTAGGGACCTCCCTTTCTTGGTGACTACCTTCCCCCACAGATGGAGTAGTCCTCTCAGCCTCAACCTGTAAGGTGTTCCCGAGTCTGCGCCCAGTGTTAAATAGCACAGTCCTCCTTTTCTTCTTATTCTTCTTCAGAAGCATGGTCTTCAACTCTTGTTGACCCTGAGCCAAACCCTTGATCAGCTCCTGAAATTGGGCGTTCTGCGCCTGAAGAGCCTTGATAGATGCCTCGGTTGATGATTCAGGGTTCATGATGCTGAAATAAACAGCGAAGAACAGTCAGCAGCCTGAAAAGAAGAGTACCTGTGATGCATATGATGAATGATATGTGTTTATGCAATGCATTCAAGAGTTCGAAAATTCAAATTTGTTGTAGACAAAAAGGAACACACGTTATTATTAAGAAAATAATTGTTCAGTACATTAAAGCCTCATAGGCAAACAATACAAAGCAGATCAGTCCCAAAAGACACTACGCATCCTCTTCGGAGCAATATAGGTATTGAGATTCCTCTCCTCGTGCAGTAGGCGGGTGAGCTCCAGGACCTTTTTCTCACTGGCATGTAGATTGGTTTCCAGAGAATTCCGTTCTTCCTTAAGCTGGATCCAACTCTTCTGCATCTCTTCCCAGGACGTGGGCATGTCAGGATGTTGAATGGTGTAGGACACCTCTCCTTCCAAGTCTGGCTCTTTGATCACGGGGAGAACATGAGGATATGGCATCATCAGCTTCTGGGAGCGGGCTCGTACCCATTTGAGATAAGGCTCCAATGGGATGGAGTTCCTGTGCCCCAGGGTCTTGCTGTCTATTTTGCTGGGCATCCTCCAAGCTTTGATAAATTTCTGGCGAAGTCCTTGCGTATCCTTGTCGAAGTCAAAAACTATGTCAGGAATTAACATCTCATGAGGGCCATCTTTCCAAGCATAACCAAACTGTCTCCAAGCCAGACACGGGTTGTAAGTAATACCTCCTCTGATTCCAAGCAAAGGAACATTAGGGTACTCCCCACAACGATCAATGATAGTGACATCCTCTCTGGACCGAGAACACCAATGTATATTTGCATGTGTAAGAGTCATCAACCGTTGTGACCACCTCAAACCTCGCTCGTTCTTCAAAACTGATTGTGGAAGGTGCGAAATAAACCACCTTCCCAGGAGGGGAGTGCAGCACATAAGAACACCCCTTTTTCTCATGGTTCGAGTGTAACATGAGTGAAGGATGTCCCCCAGCAACGTAGGTATAGGGTTCCTGGACATGAAGACCTTGACAGCACTGATATCTATAAGCTGATCTGGTTTAGGGAACAACACCAACCCATAGACAAGGAGGGCTACAACTTCTTCAAAGGCTTGCAGGTCAAGGGAATTCCAACACTCTTGGACCTTCTCAAACAGAAACTTTACCAAGAATCCTTTGATACCATTTCTGGCTTCCCAATGCCCCTTGATGTCAGATGGTTGTAGGCATAATGCTTTAGCTACTTCTTCAAGTTTTGGTTCCCTTTCCGTACCGTTGTAGGGTAGTTGATTGAGAATGGGAATCTTCAGAAGTTGGGAAAACTCTTTTAGAGTAGGCACCAGCTGATAATCCGGGAAAGTAAAACAGTGATGCAGAGGGTCAAAGAATTGGAAAAGGACCTTTACCATCTCTTCATCAATATTGGTATTGACCAGGCTGATAAGTCTACCATGCCTTTCACTGAATGACGAGTCCTCGGGAATCCTGGATGTGAGCTCCTTAAGCTGAGGAGGGACCCTTATAAGGTTGATCTGAATTGTCTTTCTGCGGATAGTTTCCATGTCCTACAAAACAAGAACAAAGATGAAGATTCGAACCCCTGAAATGGTTAGTGGATGCATATGATGCTGTATGATGTTATGATGCCATGATTAAACACACCACAAATATTTACAAAGGCAAACATGTAAGGCACACAAGTCACACAAGACAAACCCTTAGAGTTTAGGCCAGCATGGGGTCTGGGTATTACCCTCTTGAAGTTGGTGGGCTCAAACCTGTCCTATCAAAGTAACCGGGTTCTAAGGATCTCAATATCATTGGATTGCTTTCATTGTTCATCGTTTCGATTTAGCCACTGACTGGCGATCAAAATATCCCAAGAAAACAACCCTCAATTGAGTGTAGTATCGAGTATCAACCGACTTCGGAGTACACCAAAGTAGTCATCTCACTACCCTAAAGAGGCCAAGATGGTTCAATTAAGGTTCCTAAGGTCTGTTGATGCTTCACGACACCACATGGAGGCCCCGTACTCTCCTTGATTGACTCAAGGGTTACCGGTACACACCAAAGTGCCACATCAACGTAGCAGACTGCTTCAACCATGTCGGTATACCCCGCACAGTTCCCTCACAGCCTTGTTGCTACTTTCTAAGAAGGTATCCCCAGATCCGGGTTAGGATCTATAGAACTCCCAAGACAATACCCATAATTTAAAGCAAACAAGTCAAAGCAATTGAAAACACAGTGATCTTAGTCCTAAGGTACACCTCACTTTAAAGAAATATCCCCAGCAGAGTCGCCAGTTCTGTGATCGGTGGATCTGGAACTGACTGTTTTAAAGCTGGTTTCGCGAAATGTCACGGTAAGCAAGAGTCGCCACCGTCTTTTATTTTCTCCAAATAGAAAGGACAAAAGCACAGAAAAATTCCTTAAAGAGATTGCTCTTGGTTCGGGAGGTAGATTATAGAAAGGGAAGGTGTTAGCACCCTTTCTATCCATGGTTATCCATGGGCTCTTAGATACTTGCTCATTTGTGTTTTCAAAAATGGTTTGTTTGCTTTTCAACTGTGGGTTTTAAAAAAAGTTTCTTTGAAAATTCTCTAAGTAACTCTTGTATCTGTCCTCAATAGTGTATGAAAAATTTGTTTGAAAACTTTTAGAAAGTGTAGGTGTGAAAAGTATTTTGTTTGTTTTTGAAAAAAAGCAAGTATCTATGAGAATCTACCTACCCTAAGGAATTCGTCTGTGTAAATGTCCTTTAAAGTAGTGCCATCCCACCATTGAGAGGTAGGTAGCACCACCGTTGGAGGTGTTCGGGTCAATTCGAGTTTGTAGGGACATGGTGATCACCAGAGCAATGGGAAGACACCTTAGAAGCTACCCTCATGCCAGGTTCCCGGATCATGAGGACTTACTAAGACATCCTCTACTCGACGATCACCTTTCGAGGGGCAAGGCAACAGTGAGGCGTACCCTAGGGGTGGTGTGTGAATTGTGTGTCATTTTCAGTTTATTGTTTGTCTTGTCATGCATTGGTGATCTACGTTTTGATTTTATTTTTGGGCATTCATTCTTTCATGTTATTGTTTAACAGTTAAAGGTGCGGGAATTTAAAGTGCGGAAAAGATAAATGGTCCTACGCTATTACAAAGGCGCGGGTCTACAACGCCAAATTAATCCAGACCCGATTTAAAATAAAGTGCAGAAAATAAATGTCTAATAGCTATTACAGGGCTTTGGAACAAGTACATTATATTCACAAAAGAAATAAATAAAACGCGCGAACAAAAACGTAATCGAATGCGAGGGCGTTGAACCCTTTAAAGGAATTAAAATAAAACTATTAAAATAATTAAATTAAATAAAAAGGAAGAACTTATCTTTTATGCTTTTGTATTTATGACATTAAAGAAAAAAATTAAATTAATTAAAAGTCAAATAATTAATTCTAATTCTAATTGTTTTTTAGTTTATTAAAGAAAATGCATTAAAGTTAAAACCTAGAATTAAAACTAAATTAATTATAAAATTTATTTACAAAATTAATGGTTGATGATAAAATATTAAAAATACTTAATTAATTAAAAAAAGTAAAAAAGGGTCAAAGGTCTATTTTTTTATTATTTTTGGTTTATTGTGAAAGAAAGAATTAAATTACAACCTAAATTTAAACCTAAATTAATTATGGGATTTATTTACAAAATTAATATTAAAATAAAATATTTAATTTTTTATCTTTTTCTGATTTTTTGGTATTTTTTATATTTTGAAAATATTAATTAATTAAAAGAAAGCAACAATTAAAAGAATATAAAAATAATAAAAAAAGAACAAAGAAAAGAAAGAAAATTGCAAAACCTAAGGGGGTGAAGCCCCTAATTTGGAGGTTGGCCCCAGCAATTTCTGGCCCATTACTGAGGCCTTGCTTGACTTTTTCAGGCCACGTGTGGTAGCTTTGACTAGGACCCATCATGGTCTTCAGATCTGAGCCTTTGATTTGATCTCCCTGGCTTTGTGAATGGTTTGATGTTGAGAGCGCATGATGTGCCTTGATGCTGATCCTGCATGGAATCACTAAACACAAAATAATATGAAGAGAGTGAAGACCTGGGATCGAACCCAGGTCCTCTTGGTTATCCACCTACACGCCTACCAACTATGCCAAGTTGTTTCTTTGTAAGTTAAATAACAGACAAAATTTATAAACAAAATAACGCGTTAGTGTTATAAAAATAAAAAAATGCGCGCTGGATTCAAACCAGTCAATCAGAGCATGACAAACAATCGTCTTCCCCAATGTTTTATTTTCCTGAAAATGTCAAAGCATTGGCAACGGTTTTTACACCGTTTCAGAAAAGGCCCTTACAAAAAATAGCGATTAGAGCTCAGACGCTCATAAATTGAGCGCGAGGGTACATTTGAGATCGTCCAGAAGCGCTGAGTTGAATGGTGGTGGTCTTGAGGGCTAATTTTTCCCCATTCAAAAACCCCCAATTTTCAATCCTGTAAACCCTAGAACACGAACATGGTATCTTGGCATAGAATGCGTGAAACTTCGATTAAATCATATGATTAGCTTGCAAACCTCATCATAAACATAAATATAACAACAAAATATGATAAAGATGCATGAATAAGGGAAAACAATTTTGGAATTTCCTTTACCAACTTCAATGGTAACCTTGCGTTTCCTTGAGTATGGGGCTTGGGGAATGATTCAGTTATGTCCTATAATCCTCCAAGAAGCCAATGGAATAGGTTTTGAGACTTGAATCGCCCTGTAATGGTGTTTTCAGATTTTGGATTTTTTTGTAAAAAGTGTGAGTTTGTTTTCAAGGTTCCTGCGCAGCTTACAGTCCAATCTTGTTCTGTATCAATTGTATAGGTCTTATGCAATGTGTAGGAAGAGAAATTATGGCTCCATAATGCATAGCCTTAAATTCCAAGATTCTCCATCAAACTCCATAACCAACTTTCCATTTTTGAGTCCATTTTTGAATTCTTGCCTTGTTTACTCCTTTGCACGAATTTGGTAGGCACATAATGATGTTTCAAGGCTAGTTAAGGCCAAATATTTCATTTAATCAAACTTTTTGATTTTTTTCTTGATTTTAAAAGATTTAAACTTAATTAAATCCAATAAAATCAATTAAAAATGAAAAAATTAATTAAAAAATATGAAATAAAATGTGGGACACATGGGAGGCATGGCCAAGTTAATTCAAGTGGAAAAAGTGGGCTCCTTTTGTCAAAAATGAGATTTCAAGGATAAATGATTTTGGCCATTTCACAAAAATTTCCCAACTTCTCCAATGCATAACTTGCTCAATTTTTAAGATTTGCTCATGTTCTTGGACATTTTGGAAAGGTTTTTGAGTCCTCTAACCAATGCCTTTGGTCCCATGTCATTTTGATTTACCAATCTCAAGTTATGACCTTTGACTTAAAGTCCCTTTTTGTTGACTTTTGAAAATGACCTATAATGTTGAAATTGATAACTTTTTGTGAGAGCATTTCTTGGACTTGAAGTATGAAGATGAGTTGTAGGAAATGTTTTTCTCTTCAAAATGAGCTTTGGATGGAATTTTTCTGATAATCCATGTGAAAGTTATGCCCTGGTCAATTTCAGTTGACTTTTTCAACTGTCCAAAAATAGAAACTTTTGCATCTTGATGATTTTTTAGCCAAGTTTTGAGAATCATGATCAAGCATTGATCAAATGATGTTTGTGGCTTCAAAATGAGATGTTGACCAAAAATTTGAACTTTTGACTGTCAAATGACCATTTTGCCCCTACAGTTGACTGTAGTGCAATTAGGGTTTTTGACTGTGCAATTTTGTGCTGAAAGTCTTGAAACTTCATATGAGGATGCTTGACCATATTTGTAGGCATGTGAGACTTGATTGGGCCCTTTGAAACTTCATTTTCTTGATCAGAACCAAAACCCTAATTTTGCTTGCTTAGGAGGTCCTTGCACTGTGCAACCCTTGGGGAGATTTTGAAGCTTGACTTGGCAAATCTTGAAGAATATGGGAGGGAAAATTTTGGGGTACAACATCCTTCTTACTGCAGCCTATAAGAGAAGGAAGTCCCATATAGGTTCCTGTACCTAGAACATGCCGAACTCCCATTATGCTAGCTAGATCTTCCTAAGCAGATCTACTAATATTCATGTTAAAAAACACCTCAGATTTAGCCAAGTTTATATCTTGGCCAACCGCGTCCGCATACAGCTTAAGAATCTCCATAATGTTATGGACTTCAGTTAGATTTATCCCGCAGAAAAGAAAACAGTCGTAAGTAAAACGCAGGTGAGACACACTAGGTGCCCCTCTGTAGATCTGGACTCCATGGATATTCCCGCAAGCAACCGCTCCTTTAACAAGAGTTGGGAGGCCTTCAGTGATAAGAATAAAGAGATACGAGGATAGAGGGTACTCCTCATGTCTCAATCCTCTTCCTGGATGAATAGGTCCAACTTTATCTGTATTCACAAACACATAACAATTTACTGACGAAACACACATCATCACCCACTGAATCTACTTCTCCGTAAAACCCTAATGTTACAGCTTCCCCCTCAAGAAACTCTAATCAACTTTATCACATGCCTTACGAATATTAATGAGTAAGGGATATTAACTCATAAACTAAATTTTGTGTGATATTATTATATTTGAAACACATAGTTTATGAGAAATAAGGCACCTAACAATCTCTAAAACAATTATTCTCTTCTAATAAAATAATTCTTTCTAAAAATATTATGTGTTAATTATTGAATAACCTATTAAATTGTCAATGTTATAGTAGAATAATAAAGTCATGGAATTCATTCCCCATTTGGGACATATTGAGGTGTGAAGATAGATGGAATACAAAGAGAGGTGTTCTGGACTGGGCCGGGCTGGCCCAAAAGAAATGGTGAAGGCCCAATCCAAACGGTCTTGCAAGGGGTCACGCCGACCAAAAGGCCATGTCCGTGCCTGACATTCTCTGCTAGTGCGACGTCCTTGACTCCATGCTATCCTGCTCGACCTCATCTCGAGCACTCCTCCTAGGGCAGACTCTATCCACTATGCCATCACCTGGATCCCGAAAAGACCGCGTCCTCGTCCGTCCGTACTTCACGCAGGACATCCAGGAAGGGGACCACGTGCGGGTCCCCACTACGCACGTAGAACCTGGCAGTTCCTCCATTGGGCCAAACCTGCCCGGCCTAACGAAGGAACCTTGGCCCAGCGCTGGGGGCTATAAATACCCTCTGTTCCCAGAGGGTCAGGTATTCATTCTTTTACCCATACTCATACTCTTGCCTGCTCGTGCTCTTACTTATTTCAGCATCGGAGTGCCTTGCAGGTACCCTCCCACCTCGTTCAAAACTTCAGCTCGGAGCCAGTCGTGACGGTCCAAGTCTGATCAGGTTAGATCAGTGGCGCCGTCTGTGGGAAACTAGCTTCCCCGTCTTGCAAAACTCAAAGACCAAAGCTCAAATTCAACTACCACTGTCATGGCTGATCAAGCTCGCTATGAACAGAACGTCCGCGTCGTCGACACCAACAACGGCACCGCGGACAAAAACGGACACCTTGACAACACTGACAACCCCGGCCACAACACCATTCCTGCGACAACTGTCCCCGGACCTTCAACCTACCGCAACGGAGCTACTGCATCGTCTTCCTCGGTCCCTCCGCCATTCGAAGGAGACGAGGCAGCCCTCGCGAACTACCAGACTGCCCGGTTCCAGGAAGTCCCTGTCCCCGCCGGGGTGGATGCCACAACTCAAGTGCTGTTCGCAGCGATCAATCAAACAAACTATCTCATCTTCGCCCAAGTGGAAAGACTAAGGGCGCTTGAAGACGACCGAAGACCCCCGAGGAGGCATCGGAGGCTCCATACTCCACCTCCTCGAGTGACTGAAGTCCGACACCCGTCTCCCCCGCGGAGACATTACAGAGAAACCTCTTGAAGCCAGTCACCCCGACCAAAGGGGAAACGGCCCCATTTGGAGAGGCAGTCCATCGTCCAAGCCGGAGGGCCTAGTCAAGATCCGGCGAGACAGGAAAGAAGGCACTCCGAAGACGGGCATGTAAGATTCAACCAACGAGCATCACGCTCGAGAGAGACTCAGCACGACCAGGACTGTCGTGCCAGACAGTATTACAGGTCCCCATCTCTGTCCCCGGAAAGGAGCGACAAAGACGACCCCCGCGGTACCCTGTCCCAAGCTATCATGGAAGCACCCATCCCCCCGGGCATGGAGAAACCCCTGCACTTGAAGGAGTACGATGGAGTCGCAGACCCGGTCGACCACATAGACGGGTTCGAGGCTATGCTGCATTACCACAATGTCGGGGGGCCCATCAAATGTCGACTATTTCCCACGACCCTCAGGAAGGCGGCAATGGACTGGTACAAAGGTCTCGCCCCGGGCTCAATCACCTCGTGGCGAAACCTGAAGAACCAGTTCATCAGTTCATTCATAGCTTCTCGGCGACATCCAAAGACCGAGGCGGCTCTCGAGGCCATCATCCAAAGACAGGATGAAACCTTGAGGGAGTTCATCAATCGCTTCAACCGGGAAGCCATACAGGTCCCCTGCACGGACCACATGAAGAGATATCTGCTGGAGAGGGGGCTCCTCCCCGGCACGGAATTCAGAAAAGCCGTGGGCATCGAGCCACCCAGGACATTCGATGCCCTCCTCAAAAAAGCTCGGGCATACATGGACTACAAGGAGAGGGAAGCGGCCAACAGAGCCCGAGACCCCAGGACTCGCGGGTCCAACAGCAGCTCGCGCCAGGAAGCTCCTCCTCCTCGACGAACCGGGGAGAAAAGAAAAGAGGACAGACCCCGAGAAGTCCGAGAACAAAGAGGACCCTCGGGGCGTTTCACCGAATACACTCCGCTCACAGCTTCCCGCGAGCGCATTCTGGCGGAGTGTGCCAGCACTGATTTCAAGGACGGCGGTTTCAAACGTCCCCGACCTGCTCCCGCCAAGCCCGGAGCAGACAAAAGCAAATATTGTCAGTACCATAGGAGCCATGGTCATCTGACTGAGGATTGCGTCCACCTCAAGGACGCCATTGAAACCCTCATCAAGGGAGGGAGGCTCGCGCAGTACCGGCGAAGCGACGCTCCCCGTCGTGACGCCCAGGAGACAAGGGAGCCGGAGGAAGATGCCCGACCATATGACGAGTCGGTCCCCATCCAGATCGCCTTCTCCGTGACCAGGCCCGAGGACTTCGACATCCCCGAGCACCTGCAGGAGCCGCTCACAACGCACAGCAGGTGGGAATATTTTCCCTCCGCCATGGTCATCAACGGCGGCGGGTTCAACGACTTGACCATTAATTCGACTAAGAGGAAGCTGGACGAGCTGGTCGACGCGGCGCCCCTACAAACAGTGACGTTTGAAAGGGTGAAGGGCAGGTCGGAGCCCATCACCTTCTACCTAGAAGAGCTCCCCGGCAGAGCCCCAAACGCGGCCATACCCTTACTGATAAGGGCAAGAATGGCCAATTTTGATGTGCATCGCATCCTCGTCGACGAAGGGAGTTCCGTCGACGTGATGTACAGCCAACTGTTCCGAACTCTACAACTGGACGACTCACATCTCTCGCCATACGTAGGGTCGGACTTACAAGGTTTCAACGGCTCGACCTCCAAACCTTGGGGGTATGTCGAGCTCCTGGTTACATTCGGCGAAGGAACGGCTACAAGACAAGTCAAAGTATGCTTCCTCGTCATCGACTGCCCGTCTCTGTACAACTGCATCCTGGGGAGACCAACACTGACAGAACTGACAGCGGTGCTCTCGACCGTCCACCTGAAGATGAAATTCTACACCAAGAGGGCACGGGTAGCTACTATCCAAGGAGACCTAACCGCTACCCGGAGGTGTTTCAACGCCGCTTCTAAAGGACGCGATACTGTCGAAATAGGGACAAGGTCTGCTAAAAGGAAGCGACATGAGCCCGACAAGCAAGAGTCCCCCAAGGAAGAAGTCCAGAGAGCTCCACCAAAGGTCGACTCTATAGCTCTGGACACTCGTTTCGACCAAGACGAACCTCTCAGCGGCGAGTAAATCCCACTCCAACCAATACCGGATGGGGATTTTGAGCTCGTCCCCCTCGGCACAGACCCGACCAAAGGCGTGAAGATTGGCAAAGATCTCCCCGACTTGGCAAGAAAGCAAATCAAGGCCTGCTTACGCGAGAATGTCGACCTGTTCGCCTGGAGCACCACGGAGATGCCCGAACTCGACCTTGAGGTCGCCTGTCACCACCTCTCCATAGATCCTGCCGCTAGGGCCGTAGTGCAACATAGACGTAGGCAGTCTCCAGAAAAAATGAAGGCTGCTGAAAAAGCTGTAAAAGATCTCCTAGAGGCAAATTTTATTTCTTAAGCCCGGTATTCCACCTGGCTGTCAAATGTTGTACTCGTTAAAAAGAATAATGGAAAATGGAGAATGTGTGTTGACTATACTGATCTCAACCGGGCTTGCCCGAAAGATGCTTTCCCTTTGCCTAACATAGACATGCTGGTCAACAACTCGGCCGGCTACAAAACATTGTCGTTCATGGATGCCTACTCGGGCTATAACCAAATACCGATGGTCGTGAGCGAGAAACACTGCACGACTTTCATGACCAGCTCGGGCAACTATTACTACAACGTAATGCCCTTCGGACTGAAAAACGCCGGGGCAACTTACCAGCGCATGATGAACAAAGTTTTCCACAAACAGATTGGCGACATGCTCGAGGTGTATATGGACGACATGATCATCAAATCCCGAGCAGACACCGACCATGCAGCACACCTCAAGACAGTCTTTGCCCAAGCAAGACAATGTAAAATGAGATTCAACCCCGAGAAATGTACGTTTAGTGTCAAGGCAGGAAAGTTCCTCGGATTCTACCTAACAGAACGAGGAATTGAAGCCAACCCCGACAAATGCCGGGCGTTCTCCGACCTTCCGACACCGACGTCGAAGAAGTCAATACAAATCATGAACGGCATGCTCACATCATTGTCCCGCTTCGTCGCGAGGTCCGCTCAGAACACCCTCCCCTTCTTCAAACTCCTTCGTAAGGAAGCAGCCTTCGAGTGGAACGAGGAGTGCGAACAGGCGCTGCGCCACCTAAAACAAAGTCTATCTCAGCCACCCGTACTATCCCGACCAGCCGACGGGGAGCCACTGTTTTTATACTTGGCCGTCTCGAACGAAGCCATCAGTGCGGCTCTCGTCCGCGAGACCACCGACGGGCAGAAACCAGTATACTTCACGAGCAAAGCCCTGCAAGGACCCGAAAGCATATACCAACTATGATCGGTGGATCTGGAACTGACTGTTTAACGCTGGTTCGCGAAATATCACGGAAGCAAGACTCGCCACCGTCTTTTATTTTCTCCAACAAGGAAAGGACAAAAGCACAGAAAAATTCCTTATGAGATTGTTCTCGGTTCGGGAGGTAGATTTATAGAAAGGGAAGGTGTTAACACCCTTTCTATCCATGGTTATCCATGGGCTCTTAGATACTTGCTCATTTGTGTTTTCAAAATTGTTTGTTTTCTTTTCAGAGTGTGAGTGGGTTTGAAAAAGTTTCGTTTAAAATTTCAGTTCGACTCTTGTATCAGTCCTCAAGAGTGTTTGAAAAGTTGTTTTGAAAGCTTTTTGCAATGTGTCAGTGTGAAAAGAAGTTTTTGATTCGTTTTGAATTTAGAGCAAGTATCTACGAGTCATCTACCTACCCTAAGGAATTAGTCTGTATAAATGTCCTTAAGGTAGTGCCATCCCACCATTGAGAGGTAGGTAGCACCACCGTTGGAGGTGTTCGGGTCAATTCAAGGGTTCGGGACATTGTGGTCACCAGAGCAATAGGAGGATACCTTAGAAGCTACCCCCATGCCATGTTCATGGACATGAGGACTTACTAAAACATCTTCTACTCGACGACCATGTTTCGAGGGGCAAGGCAGCAATGAGGCGTACCCTAGGAGTGGTGTGTGATTTGTGTGTCAATTTCAATTGTTATTTGTCCTATCATGCATTGGTGATCTACGTTTTGTTTTTATTTTTGGCATTCATTCTTTCATGTGGTTATTAACAGTTAAACGGTGCGGGAATTAAAAGTCCTACGCTATTACAAAGGCACGGGTCTACATCGCCAAATTAAACCAAGACCCGATTTGAAATAAATAAAAATGCGGAAAGTAAATACCCTAATTAATCTATTACAAGGCTTTGGGGCAAGTACATGAAATTTAAAAAAAAGAAATAAAAATAAATGTGCGAAAAGAAATAAAATCAAGAATGCGAGGGCGTTGGACCCTTTTAAAGAAATTAAATCGAAATCGTAAATTAATTAAATTAAATAAAAGCAAGAACTTATTTTTTGGAGTTTTTGTATTTATGGAATTTAATGAGAAAATTAAATGGAATTAAAACCCTAATTCTAAACTATTTTTAATTTGTTAAAAAAATGTTTAAGTTTGACCTAGTTTTAACCTAATTATTTAATTACAAGTTATTTATAAAATAATTAAGAATAATAATAATGATGATAAGGAAATAAATTATTTATTAAGAAAAAGAAGAAAAATATTAAAACCCTAATCTCTAAACTTTTTAGTTTATTTAAAAAAAATTAGAATTAAACCTAAAATTAAAACTAAGTTAATTATTAAATTTATTTATAAAATAATATTAATTAATACTAACAAAGCATATTTTTTATTGTTTTATGATTTTCTGTTTTTTTGTATTTTTATGTTATAAAAATTAATTTGAAGAATTAAAAGAAAGTAATTAAATTAAAACAAACAAAAAAAATAGAAAAAAGAATGAAGGAGAGAAATACAAATAAGAGGGGTGGTAGACCCAATTTTGGAGGTATGATCAGCAGTAATTTGGCCCAATAGAAGCTTGGCCCTCTTGACTTTTCTGGCTTGCATATGGATGTGTTGACTGATGCGTATGGTGGATGGCTGGCGATAGCCACTGGATTAATCTTCTGGGACGTGTGGCAAGCTTTGGCGCTGGGGACTTTGGTGGACTTCTGGGCATGATGGGTACCTAATCATGTTATGAGAAAAATAGAAGGAAATATGGGGGACCTGGGGATCGAACCCATGTCCCAACGTTCATCACTATTGCTTTCAACCACTACACCATTCAGCGCGTTTGGAATATATAATGCAAAATAAACAACATAACGTAAAACAATGATTAGTGGTAAAAGACGCGCCAGAATATGAATGACCCTATCACGTGAGGACACCTAATCTTCTTCTTCGTTTTCCTGTAACAAAATGCGTTAGATAGCGGGGGTTTTAAACCCCCACTAAATGAAGCCACGAATAATAGCGAATAGGGCCTGGTTCATCATAAATTGAGCGCGAGGCATGGCTTTGAATCGTCACGAGCTTCTGATTCTAATGGCATAGGTCTTGTTGTCTGATTTTTCCAGAATAAGAAAGCCCCAAATTCAAACCTCTGAAAACCTAGAAAACGTCAATGGTATCTTTCTATACAAGCGCTATTAATCCAATTCAATGGCACCATTAGCTTTATTGAGTTCATGTTAGTGCAAAACAATCATTAGAATGCATTAATATGGCATGAAAAGGTAAATACGAATATGCAAAATATCAAGAACAGGGCGGCTTCATTCTACCGATTCTTGAGGTTAGAGGTTGTGGTTTTGATTGGAATAGATCCCTGGTAACCTTGGCAAGCTTGTGGGATCGTTCTTTTGCCTTGAAACACCCTGCAATACAGTTTACAGTTTTGAAATTTTTAGTGAAAAGTGCAAAGTTTGTTTGTGATTCTGAGCGCAGCTTCTAGGTCCTGTGCATTAAGGTTGCAATATGTATATGTATGTGAATGTTTTAGGTCAACAAAACAAGCCCAACATCCAAGTTTTAATGCTTTTGAATTTTTTGTGATCTTCCATGATTTTTCAATCTTTTTCATACCTTTCTCATGCCAATCAAATGAAGATTCTTGCCTTTTTGGGGTGTGCGAAATCTTGAGTGAGTAAATGAGAGAATATGCTGCAAAAAGATTTAAAACACATGCTTTGCTATTTTTGTCATATTTTATTTAATTAAATGAATTAATGGTGATAAAAATTCAAATAAATAATAAAAAGTGATGAAATAACTCCCCTTTGGGTCAATGGGTCGTGCATAGCTTTTGGATGATGATTCTTGGAAGAAATTGAGGCCCATTAGCAATTTTGAGGCATTTGAAGCAAAGTTGACTTTTCAAAATTCCCAAAAATTTCCCAACTTCCACAAGGCATATCTTGCTCAATTTTTAAGCTTTGATCATGTTCTTGGACATTTTGGAAAGGTCTTGAAGTCCTCTAACCAATGCATTTTGTCCCATGTCATTTTGATTTACCAATCTCGAGTTATGGTCTTTGACTTAAAGTCCCTTTTTGTTGACTTTTGAAAATGACCTATAATGTTGAGATTGATAACTTTTTGTGAGAGCATTTCTTGGACTTGAAGTGTGAAGAGGAGTTGTAGGAAATGTCATTCTCTTAAAAATGAGCTTTGGATGGAATTTTTCTGATAAACCATGTGGAAGTTATGCCTTGGTCAAGTTACAGTTGACTTTTTCAACTGTCCAAATATGGAAACTTTTGCATCTTGAGACTTTTTGAGCCATGCCTTGAGAATCATGATCAATAATTGATCAAATGATGTTTGTGGCTTCAAAATAAGATGTTGACCAAAAATTTGATCTTCTGACTGTCAAATGACCATTTTGCCCCTACAGTTGACTGTTGAGCAATTAGGGTTTTTGACTGTGCAATTTTGTGTTGTAAGTCTTGAAACTTGGCATGAGGATGCATGACAATGTTTATAGGAATGTGGGACTTGATTGGACCCTTGGAAACTTCAATTTCTTTGCCAGAACCAAAACCCTAATTTTTGACTGTTAGGAGGCCATTGAACTGTGCAACCCTTGGGAGATTTTGAAGTATGCTCTTTGCAAATATTGAAGAATATGGGAGGGCAAATTTTGGGGTACAACAGTTGCCCCTTGTGATACGGTGGGAGAACTGACTATGTATTTTGCGTTTGTTTTCGCAAATGTTTCGGTTGAGCAAGAGTCGCCACCGACTTTTTATTTTATCCTAAGGAAAGGTTAAAAAAGCACAGCAAAAACCTTTGAGATGTTTTCTTGGGTTCGGGGAGTAGATTATAGAAAGGGAAGGTATTAGCACCCTTTCTATCCATGGTTATCCATGGGCTCTTAGTTACTTGCTTAGATCACTTGCCTTTTGTTTTCAATTGTTTGAAATGGTGCTTTGTGTGTGTGGGTTTGAAAATGTTTTGAAAAGAAGCCAATGTGGTGGCAACCTTTGTAATGATTCATGTTGGGATGTATACAAAGATGTATGTCTTTTGAAAAGGTTTTCATTTGTTTTTGAAAGTTTGTTTTGAAAGTGTTTGTGGAATGTGGTTTTTGAAAAGAAGGCAAGTGTTTTTGCAAGTTAATCTCAAGTAACTAAGAGTTTTGTCTACCCTATTGTACTCAAAGGTTTTCTCTATGTTTTCAACCCTTTTTTAACAATTTTGTTCCACCATTGAATTTGGTGGACAATCTTGCGTTTAGGACGTTTGTTCGGGAGGGGCGCGGGTCATCGTATGGACCATGAATGCAATGATGCCCAGTGTCTTTGGAAATTTGCTTTGAAGGGACCATGATCATTCCATTTAGGCAACTTTCGAAAGCGTCATCGAGGGACTTATGATCATTTGAATTTGTTTTGCCAAAGAAGCTCGACGTGCAAGCATGGCCCATTTTGGAAGGCAACATGTGGGATTACCCTAGAGGGTGCAAGTGTGATTGTGTATTGATTTCATGTATTTGTCTTGTATTAGGTTATCTAGCGTTTGATTTTATGTACATTCAAACCCTAGGTCTAACCATGGTATAATTGAAAGCGGTAAATTGCAAGAATTTAAAGTCTACGCTATTACAAAATAAGTATCCGGGAGTGGGGGTACAAATTTACGAATGGGGATGAGACTTAGGAATGTAGTGTCCAATAGATTACAACCAAATCGAATTTGCGATCAAATGTAAATGTAACGAATATCAATGTATAAGATAAGCAAATTTGTATATGAGCAATGTAAATGTATTGTGTAAGTGTACGTGCATATGTGTACGCGTGTATGTAATTATTTACAGGTGCGACCATGTGAATTTAAGAGAGTATTATTAAGTATTGTTATAACTAAATGAAAAGAATTAAATATCTATTTACTTAATCTTTTGTATTTCCTTGTATATTGTTAATATGTACAAAAAAGAATGTTTTGATTAAATGTTTTAAGTATATAAAAAATGTATTTTTATTCATGTGCAAAAATTTCTAATAAAGGAAAATGTATTTATTTTAAAAATAAAAAAAAGAATTTATGTATAAAAAGTATTTTAATTAAATGTTTTAAAGTTTATGTATATTGAAAAATATATTTTAAAAGTGTTAAAGTATTAATGTGCCAATTAAGTATTAATCTTAAGAAAAATTATATTCTATGTATAAAAGAAAATAAAAGAAAATGTAAGTTTAATTATGCTATATATATATAAATTGTTAGTGTAAAAAAGCTATGTTTTGTTAATTTATTAATCAAAATAATGTGTTTTAAAATTCTAAATAAAAGGGTTTGAATGGGTTTGGGCCCAAGCAGAAATAAAAAAGAACAAAGAAAAGAAAAGGGGGTGTGTGTGTTAATTTGGCAACCGGGCTTAGACGTTTGAGAAGTCAAGGCCCATTAGCAATTTAACACGGTTTTTCCCTAGGGTTCTTGAGTTTCGTTTCAGTTGGGATTACGCTTAGGGTTTTGTGAGCAGCGGCGGCGTTCGTGTCACTTTGTCTTCTCCGATTGCAATCTTCTCCGCCTAGCCACCAGTGCAACCTTCTTCTCCCTCCCTTCCTTGGTTCAGTGGAACCAACTAAAAGGTAACCCCCTTTTGTTCCCTCTTCTGGCTAGCGCGTTTAGGGTTTGAATCCTTCTTATATGTTACTGTTTACTGCTTTTCTTTTTGATTAAGTGTTTGACTTCGTTTGTTTAACGAGGATGAAAAGGGATGAGAAGAGAGATGTTTTACCTTGACAGAGGGGAGGAAGAAGATGGAGGAGATAGGGAGGCGCGTAGGAGGCTTGGGCGGAGAACGCGGTGCTGTGATGAATTAGCTGGCCTTTTGGTAACTCTGGTGTGATCGGTGGATCTGGAACTGACTGTTTAACGCTGGTTCGCGAAATGTCGCGGAAGCAAGAGTCGCCATCGTCTTTTATTTTCTCCAAATGGAAAGGACAAAAGCACAGAAAAATTCCTTATAGAGATTGCTCTCGGTTCGGGAGGTAGATTATAGAAAGGGAAGGTGTTAGCACCCTTTCTATCCATGGTTATCCATGGGCTCTTAGATACTTGCTCATTTGTGTTTTCAAAAATGGTTTGTTTGCTTTTCAATTGTGGGTTTTAAAAAAGTTTCTTTGAAAATTCCAGTTCGACTCTTGTATCGGTCCTCAAGAGTGTTTGAAAAAATGCTTTCGAAAGCTTTTTGAAAATGTGTTGGTGTGAAAAGTATTTTTGAATTTTGTTTTGAAATTTAGAGCAAGTATCTAGAGTCGTCTACCTACCCTAAGGAATTCGTCTGTGTAAATGTCTTTTAAAGTAGTGCCATCCCACCATTGAGAGGTAGGTAGCACCACCGTTGGAGGTGTTCGGGTCAATTCGAGGTTCGGGACATGGTGATCACCAGAGCAATGGGAAGACACCTTAGAAGCTACCCTCATGCCAGGTTCCCGGATCATGAGGACTTACTAAGACATCCTCTACTCGACGATCACCTTTCGAGGCAAGGCAACAGTGAGGCGTACCCTAGGGGTGGTGTGTGATTCGTGTGTCATGTTCAGTTATTTTTGTCTTGTCCATGTCGTTGGTGATCTACGCGTTATTTTTATTTAGACATTCATTCTTGCATGCATTTATTAACAGTTAAAAAGTTGCGAGAAATATAAAATTCTAGACTATTACAAAGGCGCGGGTCCACATCGCCAAAATTAATCCAGGACCCGATTTGACAGAAAGTAAAGAAATAAAGTGCGAAAGATAAATATTACACGGCTTTGGGAGAAGTACATAAAAATTATACGAAAAGAAAATAAATGCGCGAATAGGAATTAAAATTGGAAACGAGGGCGTTGGACCCTTTTTAATGAAATTAAATTAAATGATTAAATTAATTAAATTAAAATAAAAAGAAATTATTTTGGTATTTTTTGGATTTATGAATTTTAAGGAGAATTAAATGAAATGGAAAAATTAACCCTAATTCTAATTTTTATTTATTAAGAAAAACACATTAAAATTAAACCTAAAATTAATCTAATTATTTACATGCAATTTGATTTATAAAAATAAATAATATTTAATTATTAGTGATGGTGAAAAAAAAGAATAAAAGTAATTAAACTAATTAAACCTAATTTCTACGAATTTTTAAGTTATGAAGAAAAATATTAAGATTTAAACCTAAATTAAAAAACTAAAATCAATTAATGATATTAAATAAAAATACTTATTTTTGTCTTTTTTCTGATTTTATATTGTTTTTATGTTTTTTATGAAAATATTAAATTAAAGAAATTAATTAAAAAGAGAAATAATTGAATCAAAATAAAAAAATAAAAAATATACAAGAGATTGCAAACCTTGGGGGGTCTGTCCCCAAATTGGGAGGTTAAGTCCAGTAATTCAGGCCCATTGATCTTTGGCCTTGTTGACCTTTTCAGGAAGCATGTGGTACGTTTGACTAGAGTCCATGGTATTCTTCAAATTGTGGCCCTTTGATTGATCTCAGGATGCACGTGGAAGGCTTGATATGGTGGATGTATGATGCACCCTAGCACTGAAACTGCACACAAGCGTTAATAGAAAAATAATATGGAAGGGGTGGGGGACCTGGGGTTCGAACCCAGGTCCCAGGGATTATCAACCAAGTGCCTTACCAACTGCTCCACTTGCGCTTTCTGTTTGTAATATAATAAACAAATAACATAAGGGAAAATAAGAGTTAGTGGATTTTTTAGCGCGAATTTTCAAACAACCCAATCACTGCTGGCCACATAATCATCTTCTTCATCGTTTGTGTTTTTCCATGAAAATAAAAGATGGTTAACGGGGGTTTTAAACCCCCCCAAAATATGCAATTTCCTGAAATAGCGAATAGGCCATGTGGGTACATAAATTAGGCGCGAGGGTTGTTTTGTTTTCGTCCAAGCACGTTGAACTCAACCATGGTATTGGCATGTCCTAATTTTACAACATCCAGAAACACCTAATTTGAAAGCTTGGTAACCCTAGCATCCTTTAATGGTGAATCCTTATATAACGCGTGAAAACTCAATCAAAGCATATGGTTAGTTTCAGAATCAATCAAGGAACATAAATCAAACATCAAAAATTACTAAAGACGCATGAATCATGATGCAAGAATGTAAAAAAAATTCTGTACAGGACACCATTATTCTCACGTTTCTTGGTGTTAGGATGGATGGTTTTGATTTGAAAACCTTCCTTGAAGCCTCAGGAAGGTAATGGAACAAGTCTTTTGGCTTGAATCGACCTGTAACCTAGTTTTCAGTATTTGAATTTTCTTGAAAAAAATGCAAACTTGTTGGTCAGGTTCTTGCGCAGCTGGGAGGTTTTGGGCACGAGGGTTAGCATCAATATATACATGTGAATGATTAGGGTTAAGAAATTGATCAAAAAAAATCCATGAATTGATGAAGAGATATTTGGTTTTTATGGCATAAGTTTTCAAATCTTTTTTCATGCAAACTTGGTTCAAATCATGTCCAATTATCAAGATTCTTTCCAAATCTGATTATACACAAAATCTTGGGACTATTTTATGCACAAAAAGATTTAAAAAGTTAAGTTTAGTATTTTCCACATATTTAATTTAATTAAATGAATTATTAATAATTAAAAATCCAAATAAATAAATAAAAATGATAAAAAACTTCCCTTTGGGCCAAATGGTTGTGCACATGCCTTTGATGATGAATTGTGGAAGAAAAGGAGGCCCATTAGCATTTTTAGGTCATTTGAAGCAATGTTGACTTTTCAAAATATCCAAAAATTTCCCAACTTCCACAAGGCATAACTTGCTCAATTTTTAAGCTTTGCTCATGTTCTTGGATATTTTGGAAAGGTCTTTGAGTCCTCTAACCAATTCCTTTGGTCCCATGTCATTTTGATTTACCAATCTCAAGTTATGGCCTTTTACTTAAAGTCCATTTTTGTTGACTTTTGAAAATGACCTATAATGTTGAAATTGATAACTTTTTGTGAGAGCATTTCTTGGACTTGAAGTATGAAGAGGAGTTGTAGGAAATGTCTTTCTCTTCAAAATGAGCTTTGGATGGATTTTTTCTGATAATCCATGTGGAAGTTATGCCTTGGTCAAGTTACAGTTGACTTTTTCAACTGTCCAAATATGGAAACTTTTGCATCTTGAGACTTTTTGAGCCAAGCTTTGAGAATCATGATCAAGCATTGATCAAATGATGTTTGTGGCTTCAAAATGAGATATTGACCAAAAATTTGGACTTTTGACTGTCAAATGACCATTTTGCCCCTGCAGTTGACTGTAGTGCAATTAGGGTTTTTGACTGTGCAATTTTGTGCTGTAAGTCTTGAAACTTGGTATGAGGATGCTTGAACATGTTTATAGGCATGTGGGACTTGATTGGACCCTTGGAAACTTCATTTACTTTGTCAGAACCAAAACCCTAGTTTTTGACTGTTAGGAGGCCCTTGAACTGTGCAACCCTTGGGGAGATTTTGAAGCTTTGACTTGGCAAATCTTGAAGAATATGGGAGGGCAAATTTTGGGGTACAACAGTTGCCCCTGTTCAATTTTCTTAAACCTGAGGATGCAGATTGGCTGACGTGCCTTTCGTAATCCGAAGGTGGAAGATGATTGAACACTAGAGTGCCCAGAAATTTGCGCTCACATAGTAGCAGTGTGATGTGGGGAATGGGCTTATAGATGCCCTTTGGAGATTTGATGGATAGGATGATGGGATTATAGATGCCATGCTAAGAGATGATGGAAGGTGGATGGGCTTACAGATGCCATCTGGATGTCAATCGCATAAGAGATTCCTTAGCGAGAACTTGCGTACCTGCAAAAGAAAAATGATTACCTGACCTGTTACAGGAGTGGTCTTCAAACTCTTGTGTAGATGTGTCCTGACTGGTTACAGGAGCTGGATCTGGATCTTCAGAAGGTGATGAATGAACCAGGGATGGTTACTACCTCAATAGGAACGGTGAGAGAACCATAGGCGACTACAACCTCAACAGCAATCATTGAGAGAATCTTGGGCGACTTCAACCTCAACAGTAATCATTGAGAGAATCTTGGGCGACTTCAACCTCAACAGTAATCATTGAGAGAATATTGGGCGAATTCAACCTCAACAGTAATCATTGAGAGAATCTTGGATAACTTCTTCTTCAACAGTAACGCTGAGAGAAACTTGGGGCGATTACTACCTCCGCAGTAACGGGGAGAGAACCACAGGCGACTACAACCTCAACAGTAATCATTGAGAGAATCTTGGATAACTTCTACTTCAACAGTAACGCTGAGAGAAACTTGGGGTGATTACTACCTCCGCAGTAACGGGGAGAGAACCACAGGCGACTACAACCTCAACAGTAATCATTGAGAGAATCTTGGATAACTTCTACTTCAACAGTAACGCTGAGAGAAACTTGGGGTGATTACTACCTCCGCAGTAACGGGGAGAGAACCACAGGCGACTACAACCTCAACAGTAATCATTGAGAGAATCTTGGATATCTTCTACTTCAACAGTAACGCTGAGAGAAACTTGGGGTGATTACTACCTCCGCAGTAACGGGGAGAGAACCACAGGCGACTACAACCTCAACAGTAATCATTGAGAGAATCTTGGATATCTTCTACTGAGTCTTTATCAGGAAAATCTATTAGGGGTCGATTTAGCTGGACTAGAGAAGGCCTTGGACTGGGTAAGAAACAGAAAATCTTAGGGTCGATTAACTGAACCGGTCTAGGTCTTGGAATGTCTTCAACTGGATAAGAAACAGGGAGATCTTAGGGTCGATCTGACTGAACTAGAGAAGGCCTTGGACTGGATAAGAAACAGAGAAATCTTAGGGTCGATTAACTGAACCGGTCTAGGTCTTGGAATGTCTTCAACTGGATAAGAAACAGGGAGATCTTAGGGTCGATCTGACTGAACCAGAGAAGGCCTTTGACTGGATAAGAAACAGAGAAATCTTTGGAGTCGATTTAACTGAACCAGACTAGGTCCTGAAACATAGTTAAAAATTTAACTGGATCTTTCCTGGAAGGTAAAGGTCAGTCATATGCAATGCATGATATGGATCAAGCAATGATGTTCTCAACATAAATGAGATTTGTAAGATATGATGCGTATATGCATGCTATAATGATGTATGTGATGTTTAGGAATGTATGTTTTCGTCTAGGAAAGTAAATCCTTGATGGGTGCCGGGAAGTCGCTCCTGGGCTGATGTTGAAGAATAGTTTTTTGCTTCCGCTGGGGATGATAGTTGCAAGAATACCGGTAGGAGAGGATAACTCCGTTGGGGAATGAACTTGGCGAATGGATTACTCTGCGGGGAGAGAGATACGCTAATGATCTTGCTGGGAAACAACACTCTGTGGGGAGAGATACTTTGTTGAGTTGCTGATAATAACTTGCTGGGATACCATTGTTGTGTTGGAAGTGTTAATAGGCTTCGCTGGGGATAAGAAGACTTTTCCGAGGACGCTCTTTCCGTGGCTTTTGGCTGAGGATAACCCAGTTATATCCTGGTGTGTTCGGTGGATCTGGAACTGACTGTTTTAAAGCTGGTTCGCGAAATGTCGCGGTAAGCAAGAGTCGCCACCGTCTTTTATTTTCTCCAATAGGAAAGGACAAAAGCACAGAAAAATTCCTTTAAAGAGATTGCTCTCGGTTCGGGAGGTAGGTTATAGAAAGGGAAGGTGTTAGCACCCTTTCTATCCATGGTTATCCATGGGCTCTTAGGTACTTGCTCAATGTGTTTTCAAAGATGTTTGTTTGCTTTTCAATTGTGGGTTTTAAAAAAGTTTCTTTGAAAAGTTTCAGTTCAACTCGTGCGTCAGAGTGTTTGAAAAGTTTGTTTTGAAAGCTTTTGAAAATGTGTTGGTGAAAAGATGTTTTGATTTGTTTGAAATTTGAGCAAGTATCCTTGAGAACCTACCTACCCTAAGGAATTCGTCTGTGTAAATGTCCTTTAAAGTAGTGCCATCCCACCATTGAGAGGTAGGTAGCACCACCGTTGGAGGTGTTCGGGTCAATTCGAGTTTTAGGGACGTGGTGATCACCGGAGCAATGGGAAGACACCTTAGAAGCTACCCTCATGCCAGGTTCCCGGATCATGAGGACTTACTAAGACGTCCTCTACTCGACGATCACCTTTCGAGGCAAGGCAACAGTGAGGCGTACCCTAGGGGTGGTGTGTGCGAATTGTGTGTCATTTTCAGTTCATTGTTTGTCTTGTCATGCATTGGTGATCTAACGGTTCAATTTTATTATCGGGCATTCATTCTTTCATGCATATTTATTAACAGTTATATTTGCGAGAAAATAAATCTAACTATTACAACTGGCGCGGGTCCACATCGCCAAAAAACCGAACCCGATTTGACTGAAAATAAATAAAGCGAATAAAATAAAAAGTGCGAGAAATAAATCTAAACTTATTACAAGGCTTTGGGGCATATACAGAGGTATTTAAACAATGTAAAATAAATGCGCGAAATAAAGACTAACAAAATTAGGGCGTTGGACCCTTTCACAAACAATTAAAAATTAATCAAGGAATCTAAAAATTAAATGAAAAATAATGTTTTTGTGTTTTTTAGGTTTAAAAGAAAAAAGAAAAAAATTAATTGAAATTAAAGTCCTAGTTCTATCATTTTTTAAGTTTATTATGAAAAAAGATTTAATTTCTACCTAATTAAATTCTAAACTAATTTATGTACCATTTTTTTTGATTTATAGAAAATAAATAATAAATAATAATATTGTGAGGGAAAAATTAAAAAGGATATGAAAAATTAATAATTACCCTAATTCTACGTTTTTTGGATTTTTATTATAAAAAAAAGAATTAAAATTAACATTAAAACCTAATTAAACTAAATGAGTTGCATTTTAATTTATTAAAAAAAAATCAAAATTAATTATATTTTTTTTTGTCCTTTCTGTATTTTTAATGTTTTTATATTTTTTTGATTAAAAATTAAATAAAACAAGTAATTAAAATAATACAACAATTAAAATAAATGATTAAAAGATTATAAAAAAAAATCAAATGGGCAAACCAGGGGGGGTAGACCCCAGAATTGGAGGTATAAATCTGAAAGCCTGGCCCAATTACTGGTGAGAACTTGTTGACTTTTTTGATCCAGTGAGATGCATTTGACTGAAGTGTAGCATGTTTCCCAATCCTTGCCTTTGATGTGAGTGCTCTAGGACACGTGGATGGTGCATTTTGATGGAGTATGGTGAGCATCAATGTGAGCGCTGCATGTGAATTAGAAATGAAAAATAATATTGGAAATGTGTGAGACCTGGGGTTTGAACCCAGGTCATGAGAGTCCTGCACCTAACACGTTACCACTGAGCCAGTTATATTTCAATTAACATATAATAGTTAATAAATAATAAAAGGAATAATCAATGCATAGTGGCTAACACGCGCGCGAATTCAAATTGCCCAGTCTCCGTGTGACAACTCATCGTCTCTTTCATTCTTTCTGAAACATGGAGGACAAAGGCAACGTTTTTTGATCGTTGTTTTAGGAGGCCTAATAGAAAATAGCGACTAGCCCCTCGTCGCTCATAAATTGAGCGCGAGGGTGCCATCTTCTTCGTCTGGATGAGCTGAGCATGATGATGGTACTGGCATGGTTCAATTTTTCCCCTAGTGAGAACCCCCAATTTGAAGCAACCTGTAACCCTAAAAAACGCACATGGTGGATTCTTGTATACAGCAAAATAACGTAATTAAACGTTGTGGTTAGCTTAGAAATAGCAATATGAACATGAATCAACAAAGAAAAATGCAAAAGGATGATGGAATCATGCTATACGATTTCAAAAGTTTCAAGGTTCAGTTTTGATTCTAACTACCAATTCTTGAGGTTTTAGTTGATGTTAATGATTGGCACGCGTTCAGAATTGTCTCAGGAAGCTATTGGTACAAAAATTTTGGCTTGAGAAGATCTCTAGCTTTGATTTCAGTTTTGCCTTTTATGGTTCATTTTTCAAATTGCCAATGGCCTTTTCAGCGTATCATATGGTCTCTTATGGTTAGGGTTTGACTTAGGGGTTATGCTGGAGTGGAATTGGCTTGCTAGCTCTCCTTAATTCATGCTTGTTAGAGAATTGGCCTTAGGGTTTGTCCATTAACCATTTTTCCTAATTTCTAGCCAAAACCTAGACCTAATGTGTAAATGAACCTTGGCCTGATTTTTGAGTTGGTTCATGATACATAGAACTTGTCCAAGTTCATATGACACCATTTCATTGATTTTTAAATTTTATTTGAATTTTCAATGAATTAAAATGAATTAAATCATCAAAAATTAAATAAAATAAAAAAGTCAACATTTGGTCTTGAAATCAACCATGGGCCACGTGTGTGGCATGACAAGGATGGACAAAGTGAGAAAAATGGGGCCCTTTTGTCAAAATTGGATTTTCAAGGATAGTTGACTTTTGCCATTTCACAAAATTTTCCCAACTTCTACAAGGCATAACTTGCTCAATTTTTAAGCTTTTCACATGTTCTTGGACATTTTGGAAAGGTCTTTGAGTCCTTTAACCAATGCCTTTGGTCCCATGTCATTTTGATTTACCAATCTCAAGTTATGGCCTTTGACTTAAAGTCCCCTTTTGTTGACTTTTGAAAATGACCTGTAATGTTGAAATTGATAACTTTTTGTGAGAGCATTTCTTGGACTTGAAGTATGAAGATGAGTTGTAGGAAATGTCTTTCTCTTCAAAATGAGCTTTGGATGGAATTTTTCTGATAATCCATGTGAAAGTTATGCCCTGGTCAATTTCAGTTGACTTTTTCAACTGTCCAAATATAGCAACTTTTGCATCTTTGATGATTTCTGAGCCAAATTTGAGAATCATGATCAAGCATTGATCAAATGATGTTTGTGGCTTCAAAATGATATGTTGACCAAAAATTTTGAACTTTTGGCTGTCAAATGACCATTTTGCCCCTACAGTTGACTGTAGTGCAATTTAGGGTTTTGACTGTGCAATCTTGAGCTGAATGCCTTGAAACTTGATATGAGGATGCTTGACCATGTTTGTAAGCATATGAGACTTGATTGAGCCTTTGAAAACTTCCTTTTCTTGATCAACACACAAACCCTAGTTTTGACTGTATGGAGGCCTTTGCATTGTGCAATTCTTGGGGAATTTTGTAGCTTGGCTTGGCAGTTTATTGGAGAATATGGGAGGGCAAATTTTGGGGTACAACAGTTGCCCCTGTTCAATCTTCTTAGACCTGAGGATGGAGATTGGCTGACGTGCCTTTTGTAATCCGAGGGTAGAAGATGATTGGACACTAGAGTGCCCAGAAATTTGCGCTCACATGGTAGCAGTGTGGTGGGGGAATGGGCTTATAGATGCCATTTAGAGATTGATGGGTAAGATGATGGGCTTATAGATGCCATCTGGATGTTGATCGCGTAAGAGATTCCTTAGCGAGAACCTGCATACCTGCAAAAGAAAATGAGTACCTGACACGTCGCAGGAGCTGGTTTTCAGATGCTTGGTATAGATATGTCCTGACTGGTTACAGGAGCTGGGTCTGGATCTTCAAACGGTGATGAAGTTGTCTCTACTGACAGGTTGTTTCCAAGGACGAGTGGTCTTTAACGATGGGTGTCTATAGCGACTAGTGTCTATGACGAATGTCTATAACGACAAGTGTCTACACTGACGAGTGTCTATCATGACGAGCGTCTATCACAACGAGTGTCTATCACGACGAATGTCTATCACGACGAGTGTCTATCACGACGAGTGTCTATCACAACGAGTGTCTATCACGACGAATGTCTATCACGACGAGTGTCTATCACGACGAGTGTCTATCACGACGAGTGTCTATCACGACGAGTGTCTATCACGACGAGTGTCTATCACGACGAGTGTCTATCACGACGAGTGTCTATCACGACGAGTGTCTATCACGACGAGTGTCTATCACGACGAGTGTCTATCACGACGAGTGTCTATCACGACGAGTGTCTATCACGACGAGTGTCTATCACGACGAGTGTCTATCACGACGAGTGTCTATCACGACGAGTGTCTATAACGACGAGTTGTATCAGAGGAATCTTTAGGCATTGATTTAAACTGGATTTGTATTCTTTGACCGGATTTGTCTCTTATGACGGGATTTGTCTTTTCTGACGGTGTTTTGTCTATTTTGACATAGCTGATCATTCAACTGTATCCTTCCTGAAAGGTAAAGGTCAGTTATATGCAGTACGTGGTATGAATCAAGCAACGACATAAATGCAATTGTATGACATGATGCGTACATGCATGTGTCATGATGTACGAAAATGTGATGTTTATGAATGTATGCTTTCGTCTAGGAAAATAAATCCTTGACGGGTGCCGGGAAGTCACTCCTGGGCTGATGTTGGAGAATAAGCTTTTGCTTCCGCTGGGGATGATAAGACTTTACTGAGGACGGTCTTTTCCGTGGCTATTGGCTGAGGATAACCCAGTTATATCTTATTAAGGAAATAACTCTTTGAATAAAGCCGGACGACGCGTTCGTGTTCTGCGGGGAGTGAAAATATCTGGGTCGCATTCTTTAGCCGAACCTATGATGGACAGAGCAACCGGATCTTTTAGACAACTCCTTATTGCCCCAGTTTCAGTGGGAGGAGGCACTTGTGGGAGTACTTGACGAGTCTTCTGGTAGGCAGGTGCCGAGATGCTGGGACATACTCGTACGCTTTGATCCCTAACTTTTGCCTGGACCGCCTTTTCGGGTTTTCAGTCCACCGGGATACCCATTTTTGCCCAAGCCGCCTTTTCAGGTTTTCGACTTGCCGGGTGTACAGATTTTTTCATTTCATCCCTTCATTTTGCACGAACCTTTTTGGTTCGCCGGGAAACCCTTATTTTTGCCTAGCTGTGTCAACCTAGCGGGCCTTTGATTGTGCGTAGTATTTTTCCGACTATGTGCATGTTCTCAGAATGTAGGGAGTTGCCCCTGTTAGAAGTGTTTTGTCATCAGAAGATGTTTGATCAGGCGAGATTTGTTGTTGAAATGCCCCAAGTGACTCAAGTGGAGATTTGCCCCAGGCTAGTTGGCCCTTGAGAGATTCTCCGAATCTTGACTGAACTGCCCCAGATGATTGGACCATGATCATGTTGTGCCCCTTGATTGGAAGTGCTTTTGTTCACTAGGTATTCATCGTGCGAATTTCCCTGCTGTTCAAACAAAAAGTCATATGCAAACAAAGTTATGTTAACAATGCAAAGCCTATGTCTGTCTTGAAGATTTTGAAAATGCATTTTTTTCATAAAACATGTGAATGTTTGTGAAACATGATGTCAACTCTGTATTTACCGTAGGCCTTCAGGAGTCAGGATACCTTTTGTAACAGTATGCTTTCAAACTAACCCATGCTTCAGCTAGGACTTTTGAGGGTTATAACGTGGCCTGGTTCACGGTTTAAGAAACAAAGGGTAAAGGCTCAAATTATTTGTACCCACCCACTCTTCGTGATGTTCTCCAAACCTAACCTTAGCTGATCATACGTTAGACCTTGTTTGAGTCTTTGCTCTGATTTTCCGGTGATGATTCGGATGTTGATAACTTGCTTTGAATAGGCAGTCATTCCTTTTTTGTTGAGGGTTCATAAGACCTCTTGTTTTTTGATTTTGTTATCCCTGTCTTTTTTGCCTGAACTGTTTCCTTTTTTGGAATTACAGTCAGCGGGATGCCCCCATTTTGTAAGTCCCCTTCATGGGTTTTGACTTAATGGGTTTTTTATTTTATTTTGAAAGATAATGACTGCCTTTATTTATTGATTATTCGGAACTATCACTGTCTTTCTTCATTTTGTAAGGACCTCTTTGGTGCCATTCGTTATGCACTTGGATCAACTGAGAGACTACCCTGCCCCAGGTTATGATTAAGGGTTTTGATTTTCGAAAATAAAACTCCTACTTCTTTGGCTCTGATGGGTTGGCGAGGGATTATCATCCTTATAACTCCAGTGTTTAGGGGTTGAAACAATGCCTGTACCTCATCAGCGGGGTCTGTTCAAAAGCATACTGTAAATCGTGGTATCGTTTTCGTCATCCTCCCTCAAGAGGCTTAGAATTATTGATTGAAAGAGTTGACATCAGAACAAATATGAAAATAATTTGCGTATAGTGAATACGAATATATTGATTCAAAATAGACATAAGCGATGCATTAATGAAATAACAATGTTTTAACAATGAGTAAATGTTTGAACAAAAGAAAATTGCAACTTGAACATTCGAATGAACAAAAATTTCTAGTCTCCGGGCTTGTCACTTCAAATGGTGAGCCTTGGAGGGATGGTAGAAAAATTCAGCCTGACCATCTTGTGTGAATTCCAGTGCTCCTTCATCAATCAGGTCCTGGATCTTGTTTTTCAAAGCCCAACATTCGTTTGCATTATGTCCTGGGCAGGCAGAGTGGTAGGCACACCTTTTATTGCGATCATAAGCAGGATGTGCTGTGTTAAGGTTCTGGGGCTGAGCCCTTAATGTGATCAGGTTCAATCTCAACAGGCGTTGTAAAGCTTGAAACAGCGACATATTGAGCGGGGTGAACTGCCTCTTGGGTTTGTCTGCCTGAAGTTGGTGAAGTTGCTGCTGAATTGGTAATACTGGAGCCATATGAAGAGCTTTCTCCTTGCCTCTTTGTCTCAAAGGTGGTTGAACGATGATTGGCTTTTTACCCTTAGATGTTTGCCCCAGTTGGTTACCCTGAAGCAGTTTGTTGATGAGAACCCCGAGCTCATCTTGTCTTTGAGTTAAACCCTGAATGGCAGTCATCTGCCCCAGCATCTGGGCTTTCAATGCATCCACCTCAGCTTGTAGGTGTTCCAGCCTTTCATCCTCAGCACTGTTCCTGACAAAAGTCTCCATGATAAGTGTCCTTAGCTCTTCCTGCCCCTTGGATAGATTCAGGAGGATTTTCCCGAACCGGGTCTCTTGAGCAAGGAAGTCCTGATTGTCTTGTTGGGAAGCCATGGCTGAAATAAACAGCGGGAAAGGTGAGTAACCTGCAAAAGGGATACCTGTGATGCAATGATGTGTATGATATGCATGCAATGTTTTCAAGGACCTCGCGGGGTAAACAAGGAAATTTGTTAGCATTTGGAATTTAGAGCTTGATTGAAGGACACCCATGTTATTAAGAACTCTTCTTCAAGAGTCAAAGGCTCACCATATCAAGTGGGTCATAGCCCCTGACTTTAGTCATCATGTCTGGTTTTGATTTCCAAACAACCTTGGTTAGGGAACCTTCTTCAGGAGTCAGAGCTCACCATATCAAGTGGGTCATAGCCTCTGACAACATTGGCTAGAGGGAAATAAATCCTCTTTGCCCCTTGCTAGATGTTTGATTTATATGACCTGTATCACAAGCCCTTGAGATCCTTGAAATGGGTTAGGATGTATGCAATGGTATGATGTCATGATATGCATGGGGTAATGTAAGTAACCCTGTTGTGAGTCCCAATTAAGGACTGAAACAAACCTGCAAGAAACAAGTGTTAGATCACAAGCATGCAGATAGTCAAGTACTAAGGCACACAAGTCACACAAGAGAGAGCCCTTAGGTTTAGGCCAGCATGGGGTCTGGGTAGTACCCTCTTGAAGTTGGTGGGTTCAACCTGTCCTAATCAAAGTAACCGGGTTCTAAGGTTCCCAATATCACGGGATCGCTTTCATTGTTCATCGTTTCGATTTAGCCACTGAACTGGCGGCCGAAATATTCCAGGAAAGCAACCCTCAATTGAGTGTAGTATCGAGTATCAACCAACCTCGGACTGCACCAAAGTCAGTTATCTCACTACCCTAAAGAGGCCAAGATGGTTCAATTAAGGTTCCTAAGGTCTGTTGATGCTTCATGACACCACATGGAGGCCCCGTACTCTCCTTGACTGACTCAAGGGTTACCGGTACACACCAAAGTGCCACATCAACGTAGCAGGCTGTTTCAACCATGTCGGTATACCCCGCACAGTTCCCTCACAGCCTTGTTGCTACTTTCTAAGAAGGTATCCCCAGATCCGGGTTAGGATCTATAGAACTCCCAAGACAGTCCCACAATAATAAAGCAAACAAGGAAAGCAATTGAAAACACAATGATCTTAGTCCTAAGGTACACCCCACTTTAAGTTTTAGTCCCCAGCAGAGTCGCCAGTTCTGTGTTCGGTGGATCTGGAACTGACTGTTTTAAAGCTGGTTCGCGAAATGTCGCGGTAAGCAAGAGTCGCCACCGTCTTTTATTTTCTCCAATAGGAAAGGACAAAAGCACAGAAAAATTCCTTTAAAGAGATTGCTCTCGGTTCGGGAGGTAGGTTATAGAAAGGGAAGGTGTTAGCACCCTTTCTATCCATGGTTATCCATGGGCTCTTAGGTACTTGCTCAATGTGTTTTCAAAGATGTTTGTTTGCTTTTCAATTGTGGGTTTTAAAAAAGTTTCTTTGAAAAGTTTCAGTTCAACTCGTGCGTCAGAGTGTTTGAAAAGTTTGTTTTGAAAGCTTTTGAAAATGTGTTGGTGAAAAGATGTTTTGATTTGTTTGAAATTTGAGCAAGTATCCTTGAGAACCTACCTACCCTAAGGAATTCGTCTGTGTAAATGTCCTTTAAAGTAGTGCCATCCCACCATTGAGAGGTAGGTAGCACCACCGTTGGAGGTGTTCGGGTCAATTCGAGTTTTAGGGACGTGGTGATCACCGGAGCAATGGGAAGACACCTTAGAAGCTACCCTCATGCCAGGTTCCCGGATCATGAGGACTTACTAAGACGTCCTCTACTCGACGATCACCTTTCGAGGCAAGGCAACAGTGAGGCGTACCCTAGGGGTGGTGTGTGCGAATTGTGTGTCATTTTCAGTTCATTGTTTGTCTTGTCATGCATTGGTGATCTAACGGTTCAATTTTATTATCGGGCATTCATTCTTTCATGCATATTTATTAACAGTTATATTTGCGAGAAAATAAATCTAACTATTACAACTGGCGCGGGTCCACATCGCCAAAAAACCGAACCCGATTTGACTGAAAATAAATAAAGCGAATAAAATAAAAAGTGCGAGAAATAAATCTAAACTTATTACAAGGCTTTGGGGCATATACAGAGGTATTTAAACAATGTAAAATAAATGCGCGAAATAAAGACTAACAAAATTAGGGCGTTGGACCCTTTCACAAACAATTAAAAATTAATCAAGGAATCTAAAAATTAAATGAAAAATAATGTTTTTGTGTTTTTTAGGTTTAAAAGAAAAAAGAAAAAAATTAATTGAAATTAAAGTCCTAGTTCTATCATTTTTTAAGTTTATTATGAAAAAAGATTTAATTTCTACCTAATTAAATTCTAAACTAATTTATGTACCATTTTTTTTGATTTATAGAAAATAAATAATAAATAATAATATTGTGAGGGAAAAATTAAAAAGGATATGAAAAATTAATAATTACCCTAATTCTACGTTTTTTGGATTTTTATTATAAAAAAAAGAATTAAAATTAACATTAAAACCTAATTAAACTAAATGAGTTGCATTTTAATTTATTAAAAAAAAATCAAAATTAATTATATTTTTTTTTGTCCTTTCTGTATTTTTAATGTTTTTATATTTTTTTGATTAAAAATTAAATAAAACAAGTAATTAAAATAATACAACAATTAAAATAAATGATTAAAAGATTATAAAAAAAAATCAAATGGGCAAACCAGGGGGGGTAGACCCCAGAATTGGAGGTATAGATCTGAAAGCCTGGCCCAATTATTGGTGAGAACTTGTTGACTTTTTTGATCCAGTGAGATGCATTTGACTGAAGTGTAGCATGTTTCCCAATCCTTGCCTTTGATGTGAGTGCTCTAGGACACGTGGATGGTGCATTTTGATGGAGTATGGTGAGCATCAATGTGAGCGCTGCATGTGAATTAGAAATGAAAAATAATATTGGAAATGTGTGAGACCTGGGGTTTGAACCCAGGTCATGAGAGTCCTGCACCTAACACGTTACCACTGAGCCAGTTATATTTCAATTAACATATAATAGTTAATAAATAATAAAAGGAATAATCAATGCATAGTGGCTAACACGCGCGCGAATTCAAATTGCCCAGTCTCCGTGTGACAACTCATCGTCTCTTTCATTCTTTCTGAAACATGGAGGACAAAGGCAACGTTTTTTGATCGTTGTTTTAGGAGGCCTAATAGAAAATAGCGACTAGCCCCTCGTCGCTCATAAATTGAGCGCGAGGGTGCCATCTTCTTCGTCTGGATGAGCTGAGCATGATGATGGTACTGGCATGGTTCAATTTTTCCCCTAGTGAGAACCCCCAATTTGAAGCAACCTGTAACCCTAAAAAACGCACATGGTGGATTCTTGTATACAGCAAAATAACGTAATTAAACGTTGTGGTTAGCTTAGAAATAGCAATATGAACATGAATCAACAAAGAAAAATGCAAAAGGATGATGGAATCATGCTATACGATTTCAAAAGTTTCAAGGTTCAGTTTTGATTCTAACTACCAATTCTTGAGGTTTTAGTTGATGTTAATGATTGGCACGCGTTCAGAATTGTCTCAGGAAGCTATTGGTACAAAAATTTTGGCTTGAGAAGATCTCTAGCTTTGATTTCAGTTTTGCCTTTTATGGTTCATTTTTCAAATTGCCAATGGCCTTTTCAGCGTATCATATGGTCTCTTATGGTTAGGGTTTGACTTAGGGGTTATGCTGGAGTGGAATTGGCTTGCTAGCTCTCCTTAATTCATGCTTGTTAGAGAATTGGCCTTAGGGTTTGTCCATTAACCATTTTTCCTAATTTCTAGCCAAAACCTAGACCTAATGTGTAAATGAACCTTGGCCTGATTTTTGAGTTGGTTCATGATACATAGAACTTGTCCAAGTTCATATGACACCATTTCATTGATTTTTAAATTTTATTTGAATTTTCAATGAATTAAAATGAATTAAATCATCAAAAATTAAATAAAATAAAAAAGTCAACATTTGGTCTTGAAATCAACCATGGGCCACGTGTGTGGCATGACAAGGATGGACAAAGTGAGAAAAATGGGGCCCTTTTGTCAAAATTGGATTTTCAAGGATAGTTGACTTTTGCCATTTCACAAAATTTTCCCAACTTCTACAAGGCATAACTTGCTCAATTTTTAAGCTTTTCACATGTTCTTGGACATTTTGGAAAGGTCTTTGAGTCCTTTAACCAATGCCTTTGGTCCCATGTCATTTTGATTTACCAATCTCAAGTTATGGCCTTTGACTTAAAGTCCCCTTTTGTTGACTTTTGAAAATGACCTGTAATGTTGAAATTGATAACTTTTTGTGAGAGCATTTCTTGGACTTGAAGTATGAAGATGAGTTGTAGGAAATGTCTTTCTCTTCAAAACGAGCTTTGGATGGAATTTTTCTGATAATCCATGTGAAAGTTATGCCCTGGTCAATTTCAGTTGACTTTTTCAACTGTCCAAATATAGCAACTTTTGCATCTTTGATGATTTCTGAGCCAAATTTGAGAATCATGATCAAGCATTGATCAAATGATGTTTGTGGCTTCAAAATGATATGTTGACCAAAAATTTTGAACTTTTGGCTGTCAAATGACCATTTTGCCCCTACAGTTGACTGTAGTGCAATTTAGGGTTTTGACTGTGCAATCTTGAGCTGAATGCCTTGAAACTTGATATGAGGATGCTTGACCATGTTTGTAAGCATATGAGACTTGATTGAGCCTTTGAAAACTTCCTTTTCTTGATCAACACACAAACCCTAGTTTTGACTGTATGGAGGCCTTTGCATTGTGCAATTCTTGGGGAATTTTGTAGCTTGGCTTGGCAGTTTATTGGAGAATATGGGAGGGCAAATTTTGGGGTACAACACCTGGTAAGGAAATAACTCTTTGAATAAAGCCGGGGGACGCGTTCGTGCTCTGCGAGGATAAGCTTCCAGAATCTACTGGGGATAAGCTTACCGCTTGGGAGATGATTCCAACTTTCCTGGGGAAACTGGATTGGACTCTCCTGGGGAAGTTTGAACTGTATCGGGGAAGTGACTCCATTGAATGTTTGATAAACCGCCAGGGAACAATCTTTAGACCAAGACTGCCGGGGATGCTTGTTAAGAATACATGTACTGCTGGGGAATGTTGAGATCTGCGGGAGGATACACAACTTCTTTAAGATTTGATAACTTTGCTTGGGGAGAGTGTACTGACTTGCTGACTCACTCTTTGGGGAATTGGGATATCTGGTTATGTTCTTTAGCTGAACCTACCTTGGTACCTTGGAGGACAGAACAATTAGATTGCTTAGACAACTCTTTATTGCCCCTGTTTCTAACGTTACCTGTAATTAATCCTTTGTTTCGAATGCAAATATTCATGAGTTAGCAAATTATTGTCAATGCATATATCACAAATTGAACCTTGGAAGTTCTTCGCAAAACAAAACAGAAAAGGAAAACAATTGGCAATTTTAACTGAAAAGTGTATTTGTATTGATTTTTGAATGGCCTGTAAAATAGGCGTTTATGTACAAGAGGCTGACGTCCTAGTAAGAGGACGCCGCCGAACAAAAGAGTTTATACAACTTTGTACAAGAGAAAATAAAACAGCTGTGTGAAATGAATGATCCCACTGGGTTTCAACTCTGCTATTGCCTTTATATCTCCGAGCGTCTCATCACTTGATGACCTTGGTTGAAGATGAAGCTGACTGATCGATGCCGTCTGAACTTGATGCAGATACCAGATTCTGGATGCAAAGTGATCCAATGAGACATAGTATTACGCTTTATCCCTAACTTTTGCCTGGACCGCCCTTTCGGGTTTTCAGTCCACCGGGATACCCATTTTTGCCCAAGCCGCCTTTTCAGGTTTTCGACTTGCCGGGTGTACAGATTTTTTTCATTTCATCCCTTTATTTTGCCCGAACCCTTTTGGTTCGCCGGGAAGCCCTAATTTTTTCCTAGGCATGTCAGCCTAGCGGGTCTTTTTTATGCGTAGTATCTTTTTACTATGTCTGCATTAGCGGGGTGAGGAAGGTCGTCACCATCCATGTTGGTTAGAATCATGGCTCCTCCTGAGAACACATGTTTAACCACGAATGGCCCTTCGTACGTAGGGGTCCATTTGCCCCTTGGATCACTCTGAGGAAGGATGATTCGCTTGATTACCAGACCCCCAACTCGATATTCTTGTGGTCTGACCTTTTTGTTAAATACCCTGATCATTCGTTTTTGGTACGTCTGACCATGACAGATAGCAGCAAGTCTCTTTTCATCAATAAGGTTTAGCTGATCAAGTCGTGTCTGGATCCAATCCTCTTCGTTCAGATCTGCATCCTTCATTATCCGGAGAGAGGGTATTTGCACTTCGATCGGTAAGACTGCCTCCATACCATAAACCAAGGAGAAAGGAGTTGCCCCGGTTGACGTCCTGGCTGAGGTACGGTACCCATGTAGAGCAAACGGTAACATCTCGTGCCAATCTTTATAAGTCACTGTCATCTTCTGCACGATTTTCTTAATGTTCTTATTTGCTGCTTCTACAGCTCCATTCATCTTCGTTCTGTAAGGAGAAGAGTTATGGTGCTGTATCTTGAACTGCTCGCAGAGCTCAGTGATCATCTTGTTATTAAGATTGGTACCGTTGTCTGTAATGATCCTTTCTGGGAGGCCGTATCGACAGATCAGGTTGTGCCGAATGAACCGTGCCACAACAGTCTTAGTTACCGTAGCATAGGATGCTGCTTCAACCCACTTCGTAAAATAATCAATCGCTACCAGGATGAAGCGATGCCCATTAGATGCCGTAGGTTTAATCTCACCGATCATGTCTATGCCCCACATTGCAAACGGCCAAGGCGCAGTCAGAACATTCAGAGGAACTGGAGGAACATGCACCTTGTCTGCATAAATCTGGCATTTGTGGCATGTCCGGGAGTGTTGGTAACAGTCAGCTTCCATTGTGGACCAGAAATACCCTGCCCGGAGGATCTTCTTTGCCATAGTGTGCCCACTGGAATGTGTACCAAAGGTCCCGTCATGTAATTCTTCCATGATCCTTTCTGCTTCTGTCTTATTCACACAACGCAGTAAGGTCGAATCATGGTTTCGCTTGTACAAGATGCCGTTGCTAAGGAAGAACTTTGCTGCGAACCTTCTCAGAAACTTTTTATCATTGACAGATGCACCTTCAGGGTATTCCTGAGCTTCCAAATATCTCTTCACCTCATGGTACCAAGGCTTCTCAGTTACCAACTCAGACTCGAGATCACAACAGTATGCGGGTTCGTCCAGTTTCCAGATGATGATCCGGGGAGCCTCATTATCCCATTTGACCTTGAACATAGAAGACATTGTAGCTAACGCGTCCGCCAGCTGATTCTCTTCTCTCGGAAAGTGTTCAAAGGTTATCTTCGTGAAGTGGGGGATCAAAGTCAACACACATTCTCTGCAAGGAATAAGATTCGGATGTTTCGTATCCCACTCTCCTTTGATCTGATTGATCACAAGAGCGGAATCTCCGAAGACACTCAGAAACTTGATCCTTAAGTCGATCGCAGCTTGAAGACCCATGATGCACACCTCATACTCCGCCATGTTGTTGGTACAGTTGAAACATAGCCGGGCAGTGAGTGGAGTATGAGTGCCTTGAGGGGATATGATCACAGCACCGATGCCGTTACCCAAAGCGTTGGAGGCTCCGTCAAAGTGCATAGACCATCAGGATCCTTCCTCAGGTCCTTCATCCGGTCCAGGTACTTCACAATCAGTCACAATCATGATGCTCTCGTCTGGGAACTCGAAGTTCATTGACTGATAGTCGTCGACGACCTGATGTGCCAAGTGGTCCGCCAATACACTTCCCTTGATGGCTTTCTGGGTCGTGTACTGAATGTCGTATTCTGTCAAGATCATTTGCCATCTTGCTATTCTCCTAGACAGAGCAGGCTTTTCAAATATGTACTTTATCGGATCCATCTTCGAGATCAACAAAGTAGTGTGAGTCAGCATATACTGTCTCAGCCGGCGAGCAGCCCATACCAAAGCGCAGCAAGTTTTCTCGAGCAGTGAGTATCGGGTCTCACAGTCGGTAAACTTTTTGCTAAGGTAATAAATGGCATGCTCTTTTCGGCCAGACTCGTCATGCTGCCCCAGCACACACCCCATTGAGTTGTCAAGTACTGTCAGGTATAGTATCAGAGGTCTCCCTTCAACCGGTGGCATAAGGATGGGTGGTTCCTGGAGATACTCCTTGATTCTGTCAAAAGCAGCCTGACATTCATCATTCCAACGTACTACCTGATCTTTCTTCAGCAGCTTGAAGATTGGTTCACAGGTAGCAGTTAGGTGTGAGATGAACCGAGCAATGTAATTCAGGCGTCCTAAAAAGCCTCTGACTTCCTTCTCTGTCCTAGGAACTGGCATCTCTTGAATAGCTTTGACCTTGGCAGGGTCCACTTGAATACCTTTATCACTTACCACGAAGCCTAGCAACTTCCCACATCTTACCCCGAAGGTGCACTTGTTCGGGTTCAGCCTCAGCTTGTACAGTTTCAACCGGTCAAACAATTTCTGCAGATGATCAAGGTGCTCTTCCTCAGTCTGGGACCTTGCGATCATGTCGTCAACATACACTTCTATCTCATGATGGATCATGTCATGAAATAAAGCAACCATGGCACGTTGGTAGGTTGCCTCAGCATTCTTTAGTCCAAAAGGCATGACCTTGTAGCAGAAGGTGCCCCACTGAGTAAAAAATGTAGTCTTTTCCATGTCTTCAGGTGCCATCTTGATCTGATTGTAGCCTGAAAAACCATCCATGAAAGAGAACACTTTGTGCTGAGCAGTATTGTCAACAAGGACATCAATGTGAGGTAGGGGGAAGTCATCCTTGGGGCTGGCCCTGTTCAGATCCCTGTAGTCGACACACATTCTGACCTTACCATCCTTCTTAGGTACCGGCACCACATTAGCAACCCACTGCGGGTAAGAAGTCACTGCAAGAAACTCGGCATCAAACTGTTTCATAACCTCGGATTTGATCTTCTCAGACATCTCTGGACGCATACGGCGGACCTTTTGCTTAACCGGAGGGCAGTCTTCCTTGGTAGGCAAGTGATGGACCACGATATCGGTATCCAACCCGGGCATGTCTTCGTAGGACCAGGCAAAGATCTCCATATAATCATATAACATCTTAGTCAACCGTTGCTTCACGCTGAGCTCTAGGTTGGCACTTATCTTTACCTCTTTCCTGTCTGCCTCAGTACCCAAATTTATTATTTCCACTGGCTCTTCGTGTGGTTGAATTGCCCTCTCTTCCTGGAGCAACAGTCTTGCAAGCTCGCCAGGCACTTCGCAATCATCTTCACCTTCGTCTTCGGCTAAGTTGATCGGATTTTCGAAGTCATAACTGGCAGTAGCAGAGCCGTTACCAGTGAGATCCAGAGTGGATTGAAACCTGTATGAGTGAGTGTGTGTAAATACAGCTGTTTTGAAATATATAAAGGAAGGAAAGACAGAAAAGGAGCATAAGATTTAAAATGCGAGAAAACGTCCAAGATTTTTATTTATGATATATGAAATGACAATTTATATGCCCTCACAAATGAAGCCAACGGTGCCCCGGGTAAGACACCGGGCCATAAAGTTTTTAATTGTTTATTACAAATAACAAAACAAAGAAGTTTATTACTGCGTAACAAAAGTAACAGGAGTATGGTCTTTGGAAATCCAATTGGTCAATCCGCCTTCAGTCGTCGGGTAGATCCAGCTATTGAACTCAGCTTCATCCACTTCATTATCCTCCCCGACAGCATTCACTCCTGGATTTGTAATGAGCACAGGAGGTCTTCTGGTCTTCGCCTTCCGCATAGCTTTCTGTCCCTCTGCAGTAAAACCCAGTCCAAATTTGTCAGTTTTCTGTGTAAAGTCGGGAAGCCTGCCCCAGTTAGTACATTCACCTTTCTGAACCACAGCCCAGGCATCCTTTAGGGAAGCCATCCTCAAAGGAACATCCTCTTCGACCGTTGTTTCTTCTGATGCTGAAATTGGAAGTACCTCTTCGAAATGCTGAAAGGGGGTTTCAATAAACTCCCCGTCCATCTCAATATATCTGAAGGAATTCAAATGGATCACCATATACTCCTCCTCTCCCTGCACAGTGACAATCTTCCCTCTGACGGGGTATTTCAGCTTCTGGTGCAAGGTAGAGGTCACTGCCCCAGCTTTATGGATCCAAGGTCGACCCAGTAGACAAGAATACGATGGACGGATATCCATCACATAAAAGGTAGAGTCAAACACCTGAGAGCCCACACGAATAGGAATGTCAACCTCTCCATGAACCATCCTCTTGGAACCGTCAAAGGCTCTGACGATAATATTGCTGGGTTTTAGTTCCAGGCCTTCACAATCCAAACGGTCTAAGGCCTTCTTAGGTAGCACATTTAAGGAAGAGCCAGTGTCCACCAACACGTGCGCCAGAGTAGTGCCCCTGCATTCAATAGAGACATGTAAGGCGTTATTGTGGTTTCTTCCCTTTGCAGTCAGGTCAGCATCTGAGAAACCCAAGCCATTGTCCGCTGTCAGATTTGCTACGCAATCAGTAAATTGGATTGCAGATGTCTCCTGTGGCACATGGGCCGTCTTGAGAAATGAAATCAGAGCCTTAGCACGGGCCTCTGAACACAGTAGAAAGGAGAGCATGGAGATCTTGGATGGCGTATGCCCCAGCTGCTCGACAACATTAAAGTCACTCTTCTTTATTATTTTCAGAATTTCCTCCATCTCTTGTTGGGAGGCCTCAGCATTTATAGGTATTGGTGCCTTCATCCGGGCAGGCTCATCTTCAATCCCTTTGCCCCGAGCATTAGATGACTCGGCAGCAGGGGAAACAACTTGGTCAGAAACAGGAACAGGTACACTTGTTGGTGTTATCAGGAGGGGTCTTCGAGCAGTGGGTGGTGCAATGTCAGGCGAGAAGAGCCAGCCACTGCGGGTAACCTTGGTTGGGCCAGTGATATCGCAGATACTGGCGCCAGTATTGAACTCTTGTTTGATTCCATTCACATACACATCTGCCCCATAGTGCCAGGGGACAACTTTATCAGATACGTAGGGGAGAGGCCCTGGAACAGTAATAACAATAGGTGCGACAGTCATGATTTGAACAGGCTTCCTCGGGAGAGCCTTGATAGGATTATTGAAGATTGTAACCACAGAAACTTCTTCTACCAGAACCAACTGAACATCAGACTTCTTGAATAAAATCTCTTTGTTATCCATTAGGCCTTGGATGCCTACCTTCAGCAAAGGACAACCAGAGAGAGAAACAGCACAGAACAGGCAACCCTCACTGCAACCCGAAAATAAACCGGACAGCAGTAGGTTCCTCTTGACAGTCATTAGGGGAGTAGCTAGGTCATCCACAGAAACAGCGTACACATCTTCATCAACAGCATTTACCCCATGCTGAGGCATAGGAGCAGTCACCACATTCGGCCTCCCAGGCGCTTCAAACTGTATGTCTTTTGCGTCAATAAGGTCTTGCACCTTATTCCTCAATGCCCAACAGTCATCAGTGGAATACCCCGGGCTATCGGAGTGATAAGCACAGCGGGCATTTGGGTTGTATTTGGGGGAGGCAGTGTTCACAACCTTTGGGGCCTCCCTAACAGTCACTAAGTTGGTGGATAGTAACTGCGGCAAGATTTGTGATAGGGTCATGCTCAAACGGGTGAACTCTCTCTGGGGTCTTTCAGCCCTTTGAGGATTGGTTTGCAGAGGAGCGGCAGCAGGCTTGGCAATCATTACCGCACTGACAGATTGGCGGCGCTCAGATTTCTCTTGTCTCCGGGAGCCATACACAGCACTAGCATCCTTCTTGAAGGGTTTCTTCTCAGAACTAAACGATGCACCCTTCGGAATCTTACCAGACTTCAACCCAGCCTCAATTCTCTCTCCGGTCAAAATAAGATCAGTAAACCCTGCTGACGAATTCCCGATAAGATGGTTGAAAAATGGCCCAGATAGGGTCCCCAAGAACATGTCTACCAACTCCCGGTCAGTCAACGGAGGCTGCACTCTGCCATCCAGATCCCTCAACTTCTGAGCGTACTCTTTAAAACCTTCGCTTGAACCTAGCGACATACCCTGGAGTTGGGTATGCGTAGGGGCAAGGTCGGCATTATATTGATACTGCTTATAGAAAGCAGTAGCCAACTCCTCCCAGTTACACCTTGGTCCCATCCAGCTGATAGAACCATTCGAGATGAGTCCCTGAAAGACTCTCCTGGAAGAAGTGGATCCACAAATTCTTATCCACTGAGTACGGTTGAATCTTCCGCACATATGACCTGAGATGTAGCTTGGGACAGGATGCCCCATCATACTTGGTAAAAGATGGTGCTTTGAACTTACGAGGAATGATCACACCAGTAGACAAACCCAAGTCTCCGAAATCCAGCCCGGGCACCTGTTGTATCTCCATAGCATTCAATCTGTCCTCTAACTGCTTGTATCTGTCTTCAGCAGGAGGATATTGCTCCTCATCAAAATCAGTCTCGTTGTCGGAGACTACCGGACTTGGACCTTTTTCCCCCTTGGGGAGTACCCTTGCCAATGGAAGAACCAGCCTCTTCATTCTGCAAAGTGTTGCCAAACCTTCGGCCCGAGTTGAATAGAACAGTTCTTCTCTTCTTCTTCTTCTCCTTCTTCAGGAGCAGAGCCTTCAATTCTTCCTGGCCCTGAGCCAAACCCATGATTAGTTCCTGAAATTGCACATTCTGCGCCTGAAGAGCCTTGATGGACATCTCAGTTGATGATGAGTCAGGGTTCATGATGCTGAAATAAACAGCGAAGAACTGTAAGCAACCTGAAAAGAAGAAAACCTGCTATGCACATGATGAATGATATGTGTTTATGCAATGCATTCAAGGGTTCGAAAGTTCAGATTTGTTGTAGACAAAAAAGAACACACGTTATCATTAAGGAAATAATTGTTTGATACATCAAAGCCTCATGGGCACAAATTACAAAGCAAATCAATCCCAAAAGACACTACGCATCCTTTTTGGAGCTATGTAGGTGTTGAGATTCCTCTCCTCATGTAATAGGCGGGTGAGCTCCAGGACCTTCTTTTCACTAGCATGTAGACTGGTCTCAAGAGAATTTCGTTCTTCCTTAAGCTGGATCCAACTCTTCTGCATCTCTTTCCAGGATGTGGGCATATCAGGATGCTGAATAGTGTAGGACACTTCTCCTTCTAAGACTGGTTCTTTGATTACTGGGAGCATATGAGGATAAGGCATCACTAACTTCTGAGAGCGGGCTCGTACCCACTTGAGATAAGGTTCCAATGGTATGGAATTCCTGTGCCCCAGTGTCTTGCTGTCTATCCTACTGGGCATCCTCCAAGCTCTGATGAATCTCTGGCGAAGTCCTTGTGCATCGTTGTCGAAGTCAAAAACTATGTCAGGAATTAACATGTCATGGGGACCGTCCCTCCGAGCATAACCAAACTGTCTCCAAGCCAGGCATGGGTTATAAGTAATACCTCCTTTAATTCCAAGTAAAGGAACATTAGGGTACTCCCCACAACGATCAATGATAGTGACATCTTCTCTGGACCTAGGGCACCAATGTATATCTGCATGTGTAAGAGTCATCAACCGTTGTGACCATCTCAAACCCCGCTCATTCTTCAGAACTGATTATGGAAGGTGCGAAATAAACCACCTTCCCAAGAGAGGAGTGCAACACATAAGGACACCTCTTTTTCTCATGGTTCGAGTGTAACATGAGTGAAGGATGTCCCCCAACAACGTAGGTATAGGATTCCTGGACATGAAGATCTGGACAGCACTGATATCTATAAGCTGATCTGGATTAGGGAACAACACCAAACCATAGACAAGGAGGGCCACCACTTCTTCAAAAGCTTGTAAGTCAAGGGAGTTCCAACATTCATGGGCCTTTTCAAACAGAAACCTGGCTAAGAACCCTTTGATACCACTCCTAACTTCCCAATGTCCCTTGAGGTCAGATGATTGTAGGTGTAAGGCTTTAGCAATCTCTTCAAGCTTGGGTTCCTTTTCTGTACCGTTGTAGGGTAGTTGATCAAGGATAGGGATCTTCAGGAGTCGGGAGAACTCCTCCAATGTAGGTACCAACTGATAATCCAAGAAGGTGAAACAGTGATGCAGAGGGTCAAAGAACTGGAACAGGACCTTTATCGTATCTTCCTCAATGTTGGTGTTGACCAAGCTGATGAGTCTCCCATGTCTTTCACTGAATGAAGAGCTCTCGGGAATCCTGGATATAAGTTCCTTAAGCTGAGGAGGGATCCTTACAAGACTGATTTGAATTGTCTTTCTGCGAACAGTTTTCATGTCCTACAAAACAAGAACAAAGATGAAGATTCGAACCCCTGAAATGGTTAGTCAATGCATATGATGTTGGATGATGTCATGATGCTATGATTAAACACACCACAGATATTTACAAAGACAAACATGTAAGGCACACAAGACAAGCCCTTAGGGTTTAAGGCCATCATGGGGTCTGGGTATTACCCTCTTGAAGTTGGTGGGTTCAACCTGTCCTATTAGAAGTAACCGGGTTCTAAGGGTCCCAATATCACTGGATTGCTTTCATTGTTCATCGTTTCGATTTAGCCACTGAACTGGCGACCGAAATATTCCAGGAAAGCAACCCTCAATTGAGTATAGTATCGAGTATCAACCAACCTCGGACTGCACCAAAGTCAGTTATCTCACTACCCTAAAGAGGCCAAGATAGTTCAATTAAGGTTCCTAAGGTCTGTTGATGCTTCACGACACCGTTGGAGGTGTTCGGGTCAATTCGAGGTTCGGGACATGGTGATCACCAGAGCAATGGGAAGACACCTTAGAAGCTACCCTCATGCCAGGTTCCCGGATCATGAGGACTTACTAAGACATCCTCTACTCGACGATCACCTTTCGAGGCAAGGCAACAGTGAGGCGTACCCTAGGGGTGGTGTGTGATTCGTGTGTCATGTTCAGTTATTTTTGTCTTGTCCATGTCGTTGGTGATCTACGCGTTATTTTTATTTAGACATTCATTCTTGCATGCATTTATTAACAGTTAAAAAGTTGCGAGAAATATAAAATTCTAGACTATTACAAAGGCGCGGGTCCACATCGCCAAAATTAATCCAGGACCCGATTTGACAGAAAGTAAAGAAATAAAGTGCGAAAGATAAATATTACACGGCTTTGGGAGAAGTACATAAAAATTATACGAAAAGAAAATAAATGCGCGAATAGGAATTAAAATTGGAAACGAGGGCGTTGGACCCTTTTTAATGAAATTAAATTAAATGATTAAATTAATTAAATTAAAATAAAAAGAAATTATTTTGGTATTTTTTGGATTTATGAATTTTAAGGAGAATTAAATGAAATGGAGAAATTAACCATAATTCTAATTTTTATTTATTAAGAAAAACACATTAAAATTAAACCTAAAATTAATCTAATTATTTACATGCAATTTGATTTATAAAAATAAATAATATTTAATTATTAGTGATGGTGAAAAAAAAGAATAAAAGTAATTAAACTAATTAAACCTAATTTCTACGAATTTTTAAGTTATGAAGAAAAATATTAAGATTTAAACCTAAATTAAAAAACTAAAATCAATTAATGATATTAAATAAAAATACTTATTTTTGTCTTTTTTCTGATTTTATATTGTTTTTATGTTTTTTATGAAAATATTAAATTAAAGAAATTAATTAAAAAGAGAAATAATTGAATCAAAATAAAAAAATAAAAAATATACAAGAGATTGCAAACCTTGGGGGGTCTGTCCCCAAATTGGGAGGTTAAGTCCAGTAATTCAGGCCCATTGATCTTTGGCCTTGTTGACCTTTTCAGGAAGCATGTGGTACGTTTGACTAGAGTCCATGGTATTCTTCAAATTGTGGCCCTTTGATTGATCTCAGGATGCACGTGGAAGGCTTGATATGGTGGATGTATGATGCACCCTAGCACTGAAACTGCACACAAGCGTTAATAGAAAAATAATATGGCAGGGGTGGGGGACCTGGGGTTCGAACCCAGGTCCCAGGGATTATCAACGAAGTGCCTTACCATCTGCTCCACTTGCGCTTTCTGTTTGTAATATAATAAACAAATAACATAAGGGAAAATAAGAGTTAGTGGATTTTTTAGCGCGAATTTTCAAACAACCCAATCACTGCTGGCCACATAATCATCTTCTTCATCGTTTGTGTTTTTCCCTGAAAATAAAAGATGGTTAACGGGGGTTTTAAACCCCCCAAAATATGCAATTTCCTGAAATAGCGAATAGGCCATGTGGGCGCGAGGGTTGTTTTGTTTTCGTCCAAGCACGCTAAACTCAACCATGGTATTGGCATGTCCTAATTTTACAACATCCAGAAACGCCTAATTTGAAAGCTTGGTAACCCTAGCATCCTTTAATGGTGAATCCTTATATAACGCGTGAAAACTCAATCAAAGCATATGGTTAGTTTCAGAATCAATCAAGGAACATAAATCAAACATCAAAAATTACTAAAGACGCATGAATCATGATACAAGAATGTAAAAAAATTTATGTACAGGACACCATTATTCTCACGTTTCTTGGTGTTAGGATGGATGGTTTTGATTTGAAAACCTTCCTTGAAGCCTCAGGAAGGTAATGGAACAAGTCTTTTGGCTTGAATCGACCTGTAACCTAGTTTTCAGTATTTGAATTTTCTTGAAAAAAATGCAAACTTGTTGGTCAGGTTCTTGCGCAGCTGGGAGGTTTTGGGCACGAGGGTTAGCATCAATATATACATGTGAATGATTAGGGTTAAGAAATTGATCAAAAAAAATCCATGAATTGATGAAGAGATATTTGGTTTTTATGGCATAAGTTTTCAAATCTTTTTTCATGCAAACTTGGTTCAAATCATGTCCAATTATCAAGATTCTTTCCAAATCTGATTATACACAAAATCTTGGGACTATTTCATGCACAAAAAGATTTAAAAAGTTAAGTTTAGTATTTTCCACATATTTAATTTAATTAAATGAATTATTAATAATTAAAAATCCAAATAAATAAATAAAAATGATAAAAAACTTCCCTTTGGGCCAAATGGTCGTGCACATGCCTTGGATGATGAATTGTGGAAGAAAAGGAGGCCCATTAGCATTTTTAGGTCATTTGAAGCAATGTTGACTTTTCAAAATATCCAAATATTTCCCAACTTCCACAAGGCATAACTTGATCAATTTTTAAGCTTTGATCATGTTCTTGGACATGTTGGAAAGGTCTTTGAGTCCTCTAACCAATGCCTTTGGTCCCATGTCATTTTGATTTACCAATCTCAAGTTATGGCCTTTGACTTAAAGTCCCTTTTTGTTGACTTTTGAAAATGACCTATAATGTTGAAATTGATAACTTTTTGTGAGAGCATTTCTTGGACTTGAAGTATGAATAGGAGTTGTAGGAAATGTCTTTCTCTTCAAAATGAGCTTTGGATGGAATTTTTCTGATAATCCATGTGGAAGTTATGCCTTGGTCAAGTTACAGTTGACTTTTTCAACTGTCCAAATATGGAAACTTTTGCATCTTGAGACTTTTTGAGCCAAGCTTTGAGAATCATGATCAAGCATTGATCAAATGATGTTTGTGGCTTCAAAATGAGATGTTGACCAAAAATTTGGACTTTTGACTGTCAAATGACCATTTTGCCCCTGCAGTTTACTGTAGTGCAATTAGGGTTTTTGACTGTGCAATTTTGTGCTGTAAGTCTTGAAACTTGGTATGAGGATGCTTGAACATGTTTATAGGCATGTGGGACTTGATTGGACCCTTGGAAACTTCATTTACTTTGTCAGAACCAAAACCCTAGTTTTTGACTGTTAGGAGGCCCTTGAACTGTGCAACCCTTGGGGAGATTTTGAAGCTTTGACTTGGCAAATCTTGAAGAATATGGGAGGGCAAATTTTGGGGTACAACACCTGGTACTCTTTGTCTCTCTTCACCTTGCTTTGAGCTGCCTCATGTTTGGTTATTGAAATGAAACGCTTTTTTTTTATCTTTCTCTTCTTCTCCCTGTTGCCTCGTTGCTTACTTCTGTTGCCTATTTCGCTCGTATGCTTATGTTGCTTGCTCAATATGTTGTACTGATGCTGATATGCTTTGAATGTTTTGATACCTTGAATGCTTGGTTATTCTGAGATACCTTTGCCTTTGAACGTATGCTTCTGAATGTTGATTTTTTATGCCCAGTGATGAAGAAATTCTGAGGGTCTTTGTTGCCTTTGAATGCTAGTTAGGGTTTAAGCTTATTTGGAGCCCTTGGGTTTTGAAAAGCTTAGGGGTTATTGGACTATGATGAAGCTTTTCTGAGGCTTGTGATGTTGGATAATTTTGTTTTAGCTTTGAGCTGGGCAAGTTTGATACTTGACAGAGTTTTCTTTTGGAATGGTGAGGCCTAGCAGGTTTTAGACTTGGGTTGTTCAGGCAGGTATTGGCATATGCAGGTTATATGTTTTATTAGGCCATGGTTATGAAATGGATATGGTTAGGATTGAACAAGTTTTACTGGTTTATTGCTATACTTGGACTTGGTTTGAGCTTGACAGGTTGTGAGGCTTCACAGTTTATGCTTAGGCAGGTTTGGTGCTTCAGGTTTGATGCCTCAGGTTTGATGACTTTCAGGCAGGTTTTAAGCTTTGGGTGATTTTATCTGGTTTATGCTTCTTGGTTTAGGCAGGTTTTGTTTTTTGTTTGACAGGGTATACAGGTTTTGGGCATATGCTGGTATGGCTTGTGGTGAGGTTTTTGACAATTGTTATAGGTTATGCTTTTGAGGGTTAGCAGGTTAATGGCTTTTGAGGGTTAAGGCTTATGCTTCAGTTCTGCCTTTTTTTTGGTGTATTGGTTTGCCTCCTCCTTTTATCCACTGTGTTCATTTTTTGTTTTCTATTATCTTCCTGCCTAAAGCCTTGTAACCTGCTTTCTTTGTTCCCTTTTTCTTCTCTCTCAGTACAGCTTGCATTAAAATATTATTTATGCATTGTACTTCTGTTCTGAAAGGGCCACTTTGTTGGGAAATGATGAAAAATGAAATGTTTGCTTGCATAACAATTTTTCTCTGCATATTTGTCCCTTCTTCCAGATTTTGTGCTTTGTATCTTTTCAAATCTTTTGAATAGCTTTGTGATAGTAACTTGTACTTTGACAATTTTTTTGGATGGTTTGAGAGTTGTGATCCAGTTTGGACTTTCTGTTTGTATTGAACTATGCAGTTTGACAATTTTTGAATTGTGCAATTTGACTTTTGTGCATTCATTTTTAGCAAATAAAAATTCGTCCCTCTTTGTGAATCGGGAGAAATCCCGTGATTTGCAGAGAGGGTTAACTGATCCCAATCAGTGGCCCTTAATGATGAATTTTATATCTGTCTCTTTATTTATTTATCTGCTATTTGACTTTTCCTCCTTTCTTTTTGCAGATAAAAAATTGAGTGGAGAGGGGTATCACTAAATGAAGAATGAAGAATTGGGGACTTAGGAATATTTAGAAAAATAGGATAGTTTCATTTTTTTATTTAAATTTAAATTAATGTAAAATCATTGTTGTAAATAAATTGTAAACAATAATTGTACGAATAATTTAAAAATAAATAAAAGTTTTTATTATCCAATTAATTCTATTTCCTCCTTTTTCAATTATTTACTTATTATTTATAGTTCTTTAAATTAAAATAACTGAAAATTAAATTCCAGATATTTAATCTTTAGAATAATAAATAATCAACTAAACATTGATTCCACGTTGATCAAAATAATGAACTTGGCGCTTCCGTCATCCAAAGCAAAGCACAGTCAAACGCAATAACTGATCAGACGCATTCCCTTCTTACTGATTTCTTACCAAACACTGTAAATCCAAACTGAATGTATCCTTTGACTGGTTCAAACAAACAAAATGTGAATTTAAACCAAATGCCTTCTTTTACTGATTAAATCAAACAATGCGTATTCAAACCAAATCCCGAAACAACTTGCAAAGCACCGTAGAATTAAATCTTTCTGAAGAACCGCGCACGAAAAACCCTAATTCCTGATTAAATGCCAAAGAACGTTCGCCTGATCAAAGTTGAGCCAAAGTCAACCAAAACCCTAAGCCAACTGTGTGAAACATTCCAGAGCCCTGAAAATCAATGAAACCCTAATTGTGTCCTGACTGACGAGAAAAGTCTGTTTGACCGATTCTTGAGCCAGTTTGAAAAATCAGGAAACGTCTGAAGCTGCGATTTCTTGTGGAAAAATGCGAGGGCAAATTTTGGGGTACAACAGTTGCCCCTGTTCAATCTTCTTGAACCTGAAGAGTTAGATTGGCAAGTTGCCTTTCGCGACTTGAAGGTAAAAGAAGATTGGACACTAAAGTACCCAGAAAATTTGCACTCGGCGATGTGATGGTAGAGGTGAATGGGCTTGGAGATGCCATTTGGTGATGGGCTTAAAGATGCCATCTGATGCGATAGAATCTTGTCGGGGGATGGGCTTAGAGATGCCATCTGGGAATGGGCTTAAAGATGCCATTTGGAAACTGCTGGTAGGAGGATGGGCTTATAGATGCCATCTGGAAATGTTGAACTGTATGTCAATGGTGAGTATCAGAAAGGCACCCATGTTTTGGAACATCTCTGAATTGGGGGTCCGAGCAAGCAATAGATTGACATCCACGTTTTGGAGAATCCGTAAACTATTTTCAGGAGTTGAGATTGAATAAGCAATAGAGCAGCATCCGTTGTTGGGAAGTGTCCGTAAACTGTTTTCAAAAGTTGAGAAGAGTCTGAACAAGTGATAGGTTAACATCCGTTACTGGAGAACCCGTGAACTGTTTTCAGAAGTCTTGAAGTTGAATAAGCAATAGAGCAGCATCCGTTGTTGGGAAGCGTCCGTAAACTGCTTTCAAAAATTGCATCTGAACAAGTTGGTAGATTAACATCCGTTGTTGGGAAGAATCCGTAAACTGTTTTCAGAAGTCTTGAAGTTGAATAAGCAATAGAGCAGCATCCGTTGTTGGGAAGTGTCCGTAAACTGTTTTCAAAAGTTGAGAAGAGTCTGAACAAGTGATAGGTTAACATCCGTTACTGGAGAACCCGTGAACTGTTTTCAGAAGTCTTGAAGTTGAATAAGCAATAGAGCAGCATCCGTTGTTGGGAAGCGTCCGTAAACTGTTTTCAAAAATTGCATCTGAACAAGTTGGTAGATTAACATCCGTTGTTGGGAAGAATCCGTAAACTGTTTTCAGAAATTGCATCTGAACAAGTTGGTAGATTAACACCCGTTGTTGGGAAGAATCCGTAAACTGTTTTCAGAAGTTGCATCTAAACAAGTTGGTAGATTAACACTCGTTACTGGGAGAACCCGTGAACTGTTTTCAGAAGTCTTGAGATTGAGGGGGAACCGGTGTAGGGTTTCCTGATGATGAGCTTGTGTAAAACTGCATCTGGAGGAATTTGAAGAAGTATCAGAATGTCGCCGTGTTTGGGTCACATCTGAGTAAACTTGGAAGATGATCTTTGTCTGCCGACTGATCTTACCTGAAAAGGTAAAGGGTTAGTTGTATGCAATGTTATGATGCATGATGCAATGTATGTGACATCAATGTTTATGACATGAATGGGATGAATGTGCATGTAAGCTGATGAGCTAATGCCGAGGATAAATGAATCCTGGATGGCTGAAGATAAAAGAATCTTGACTGCTGCCTGGGAGAATAATCCTTTGGCTGCTGCTGTGGAGGGCAAGAGTCTTCAATTGTTGAAAATGAGAAGTCTGGGGACCCTTGTTGGGGAAATCATAAGCTTGGGTTGTATGCCAAACTACTGGGGACTTCCTGTTTTGAGGAGATCTGTGTAGGATTTCCTGATGATGAGTTCGTGTAAAACTGCATCGGGTTTTTGAACACTTTTGACATTCGAATGCCCCAAGTGGTGATGTAGATAATTTCCTGGATTGTTACAAGTGTTGATCCACAATCGGTCGTTCACATATATTTTCCTGGCTTGTTACAGGTGTTGATCTGGAACTCTTCAGACGTGCCCTGGCTAGATACAGGAATCGAGTCTGGAAATAGTCGTCAACAGATATGCCCTAGCTGGATACAGGAATCGAATCCTCAAACTCTTCAGACGTGCCCTGGCTAGATACAGGAATCGAGTCTGGAAATAGTCGTCAACAGATATGCCCTGGCTGGATACAGGAATCGAATCTGGAAATAGTCGTCAACAGATATGCCCTGGCTGGATATAGGAATCGAATTTGGAAATAGTCGTCAACAGATATGCCCTGGCTAGATACAGGAATCGAATCTGGAAATAGTCGTCAACAGATATGCCCTGGCTGGATACAGGAATCGAATCCTCAAACTCTTCAGACGTTCCCTGGCTAGATACAGGAATCGAGTCTGGAAATGTGATAGTTGATTTGTTGAACACTTTTGACATTTGAATGCCCCAAGTGGTGATGAAGGAATCTTGAATCAGATTACTCTGCATATTGAGAGATTTCTTGAAATCTTGACTGGACTTCCCCAGGTTAATTGGATTTTGAAAGATCTGTTGGACCTTGACTGGACTGCCCCAGGTTAATTGGATTGTGACATGTCATGCCCCTTGCTGATAGGAGATTTGTCGTTGGAGGTGTTATCCTCTTGAAGTGATTTTGCTTACTGAGAGAGTTTTCGTTCCTCCGAACATTCGCTGTATGAAATTCTTCGCTGTTAAACAAAAAGCCAAATGCAGACAGTGATATTCAAATAATGCAAAGTTTATGTTTGTCTCGAAGTTTTGAAAAAATGCGTTTTTAGCAGAAAACTTTTCATAAGACAAGTCAACACAAGATTTAGAGTAAAGCCCTACAGGAGTCAGGATACCTTTTGTAACAGTATGCTTTCGAACTAACCCATGCTTCAATTAGGACTTTTGAAGGGTTGTAACGTGGCTTGGTTCACAGTTTAAGAAACAAAGGATATAGGCTCAAAGTATATTTGTACCCACCCGCTCTTCGTGATGTTCTTCAACCTAAGCTCAGTTAATTTGTGCGTCACACTCTGTTTTGAGTTTGGAACGACTTTTGGGCGATGGTTTGCCAGTTGAATTTTGGGAGACAGTCATCATCTCCTTTTTTCTTTTTTTTCCAACATTTTTCATGTTATTGAGGATTTTGTAATGACCTCACTATTTTGATTTTGATTTGTTATCCCTAACTTTTGCCTGACTGTTCCATTTTCGAGATTACAGTCAGCGGGATGCCCCAGCTTTCTCGAGCTTCCTTTACAGGTTTTGGCTCAGTGGGCTTTTTTTCTTTTTTGAGAGATTGACTGTCTATGTGATAGGGAACCACCTTTGTCTTTTGATTCCAAAGGAATGCTTTCTTCTTCGACGTCGTTCGTTGTGTTACGAACTGAGAGTTTGCGACTTCAATGCGCACTTAACTGAGATACTACCCTGCCCCGGGTTTATATCAAAGGTTTTGATTATTCAGAACAGAAAACTCCTACTTCTTTGGCTCGAAGGGGTTGACTAGGGATTAACTTCCTTATAACTCTGGTGTTTGGGATTTGAATGAAATGCCTGTACATCATCAGCAAGGTCTGTTCGGAAGCATACTGTATAAGATTATGGTATTGTTTCGTCATCCTCCCTCTAAAGGCTTACAGCTTTTTATCAAGAGTCAAATATCATAAAGAAAATCATAAGAGTAGTGAAACGAATGGATGAATTCAAGACAAACATATGCAATGCATTAATGAAAACAGAGTTTAACATCAACAGATAATTGTTTGACAGCAAAAGAAATTACAAATTTGAAAATTCAAAAAGAAGCAAAAGTATTTCAGCTTGAGCTTCGTCACTTCAAGTGGAGAACCCTTTAACGGAAGATTTTCATCTCGCCGTCTGGCATGAATTCCAGCACTCCAATGTCGATCAGATCTTGAATCTTGTTCTTCAAGGCCCAACAGTCGTTGGTGTCGTGTCCTGGGCTGTAGGAATGGTAAACACAAAATGCGTCGGGACGATAGTTAGGAGAGGAGGTATTGAGCTTCTGAGGAGGATCCCTTAGGGTGAGCAAGTTGACCTCCAACAGGCGCTTCAGTATGAAGAATGATGGTATTTCAGTCTCCGTGAACTGTCTTCCCGACGTTTCTTGCTTACGCCGATTACTCCGTTGACGCTGGCGAGGTTGTTGATGGGCTTGTGACCCTAAAGCAAGCGAAGGAGCCTCCCCCTTGTCTTCTTGAGTGGATGGAGGCTGAGCGGTGACTTGCTCTTCAACCTCAGATGTTTGCCCCAATTGGTTACTTGGAAGTAGTTGGCGGACAAGAACTCTAAGTTCCTCTTGTCTTTGAGATAGGTCTTGGATGAGAGCCATCTGGCCCACCAACTGTCCCATCACTTGGGTCCTCAAGGTTGTCAGATCAAACTGCAGCTCCGCAAGCTGATCACTCCTGGCATTGTTGGAATTCTCCAAGCCCTTTGTGAGGAGAGCTTTCATCTCTTCTTGCCCCAGAGACAAGTTCAGGAACATCTCCTGCAGCTGAGCAGTCTGGTCTTGGATGTCTTTGACAGACTTTTCTAGAGCCATCTCTTACTGAAATAAACAGCAGGAGAGTAAGGAAACCTGAAAAAGGAGAGACTGTCAAAATGCAATGCATGATATATGGATGCATGCTTTCAAGGATCTCTTGGGGTAAACACAAGAAAATGTTAGAGGTTGAACTTTGCTCTTGGATTGGAGATCTCCGCACCGGTGGATGTCTTTCCACGAGAATCAAGCTCACCATGTCAAGTGGGTCATCGCCACTGATTCAAGTTGTTGCGCTTGATCTTTGATTGGAGAGCTTTGTATCAGTGGATGTCTTTCCATGAGAATCAAGCTCACCATGTCGAGTGGGTCATAGCCACTGATTCAAGTTGTTGTACTTGATCTTAGATGACATTTGTTTAGAGGAGAAACCTCTTGCCCCTTGGTAGATGTCTGGTTCAACGTAACACTGCATCAAAAGAACCCTCGAGATCTTTGAAATGGTTATTGAAAATGCTATGGTATGATGTCATGATGTCATGTACATGTATGCGAAAAACAAGTGAGTGTATATACAGGCAAACATATTCACACAAAGCAAACAAGTCCTTAGGTTTAGGCTTGCATGGGGTTCAGGTACTACCCTCTTTCAGTTTCGTTGGTTAAAACATGTCCTATCAAAAGTAACCGGGTTCTATAGGATCTCAAATCATTGGCTACCCTCGATCGGTTATAACTCCAACATCGCTATCTTTTCTTGCGGCCGGAACCATCGCGAGAGTTTAGCCTCAATGAGTGTAGCATACTGCTACTGTTCTAATGGCCAAGTTTGGTTAATTTAGGGTTCTAAGGTCGGTTGGTGTTTAATGACTCCTTAGAAGACCTATATTCTCCTCATTGCAACACAAGGGATATAGGTACAGACCAAGGTGCCACACCAACGTAGCCACTACTTCACCCATGTCGGTCTACGCCGGACAGGTCCCTCACAGATTATGCTACCTAAAAAAGGGTATTCCCCAGATCCGGGTTAGGATCTATGAAACTCCGATGCAAAACCCACAAATATAAAAGCAAACAAGGCAAACAATTGAAAACAAAGGTGATCTAAGCCCTAAGGTTACTCCACTTTTAAATTTCTCCCCAGCAGAGTCGCCAGTTCTGTGATACGGTGGGAGAACTGACTATGTGTTTTGCGTTTGTTTTCGCAAATGATTCGGTTGAGCAAGAGTCGCCACCGACTTTTTATTTTATCCTAAGGAAAGGTTAAAAAAGCACAGCAAAAACCTTTGAGATGTTTTCTTGGTTTCGGGGAGTAGATTATAGAAAGGGAAGGTATTAGCACCCTTTCTATCCATGGTTATCCATGGGCTCTTAGTTACTTGCTTAGATCAATTGCCTTTTGTTTTCAATTGTTTGAAATGGTGCTTTGTGTGTGTGGGTTTGAAAATGTTTTGAAAAGAAGCCAATGTGGTGGCAACCTTTGTAATGATCCATGTTGGGATGTATACAAAGATGTATGTCTTTTGAAAAGGTTTTCATTTGTTTTTGAAAGTTTGTTTTGAAAGTGTTTGTGGAATGTGGTTTTTGAAAAGAAGGCAAGTGTTTTTTCAAGTTAATCTCAAGTAACTAAGAGTTTTGTCTACCCTATTGTACTCAAAGGTTTTCTCTATGTTTTCAACCCTTTTTAAACAATTTTGTTCCACCATTGAATTTGGTGGACAATCTTGCGTTTAGGACGTTTGTTCGGGACGGGCGCGGGTCATCGTATGGACCATGAATGCAATGATGCCCAGTGTCTTTGGCAATTTGCTTTGAAGGGACCATGATCATTCCATTTAGGCAACTTTCGAAAGCGTCATCGAGGGACTTATGATCATTTGAATTTGTTTTGCCAAAGAAACTCGACGTGCAAGCATGGCCCATTTTGGAAGGCAACATGTGGGATTACCCTAGAGGGTGCAAGTGTGATTGTGTATTAATTTCATGTATTTTTCTTGTATTAGGTTATCTAGCGTTTGATTTTATGTACATGCAAACCCTAGGTCTAACCATGGTATAATTGAAAGCGGTAAATTGCAAGAATTTAAAGTCTACGCTATTACAAAATAAGTATCCGAGAGTGGGGGTACAAATTTACGAATGGGGATGAGACTTAGGAATATAGTGTCCAATAGATTACAACCAAATCGAATTTGCAATCAAATGTAAATGTAACGAATATCAATGTATAAGATAAGCAAATTTGTATATGAGCAATGTAAATGTATTGTGTAAGTGTACGTGTATACGTGTACGCGTGTATGTAATTATTTACAGGTGCGACCATGTGAATTTAAGAGAGTATTATTAAGTATTGTTCTAACTAAATGAAAAGAATTAAATATCTATTTACTTAATCTTTTGTATTTCCTTATATATTGTTAATATGTACAAAAAAGAATGTTTTGATTAAATGTTTTAAGTATATAAAAAATGTATTTTTATTCATGTGCAAAAATTTCTAATAAAGGAAAATGTATTTATTTAAAAAAAAAAAAGAATTTATGTACAAAAAGTATTTTAATTAAATGTTTTAAAGTTTATGTATATTGAAAAATATATTTTAAAAGTGTTAAAGTATTAATGTGCCAATTAAGTATTAATCTTAAGAAAAATTATATTCTATGTATAAAAGAAAATAAAAGAAAATGTAAGTTTAATTATGCTATATATATAAAAATTGTTAGTGTAAAAAAGCTATGTTTTGTTAATTTATTAATCAAAATAATGTGTTTTAAAATTCTAAATAAAAGGGTTTGAATGGGTTTGGGCCCAAGCAGAAATAAAAAAGAACAAAGAAAAGAAAAGGGGGTGTGTGTGTTAATTTGGCAACCAGGCTTAGACGTTTGAGAAGTCAAGGCCCATTAGCAATTTAACACAGTTTTTCCCTAGGGTTCTTGAGTTTCGTTTCAGTTGGGATTACACTTAGGGTTTTGTGAGCAGCGGCGGCGTTCGTGTCACTTTGTCTTCTCCGATTGCAATCTTCTCCGCCTAGCCACCAGTGCAACCTTCTTCTCCCTCCCTTCCTTGGTTCAGTGGAACCAACTAAAAGGTAACCCCCTTTTGTTCCCTCTTCTGGCTAGCGCGTTTAGGGTTTGAATCCTTCTTATATGTTACTGTTTACTGCTTTTCTTTTTGATTAAGTGTTTGACTTTGTTTGTTTAACGAGGATGAAAAGGGATGAGAAGAGAGATGTTTTACCTTGACAGAGGGGAGGAAGAAGATGGAGGAGATAGGGAGGCGCGTAGGAGGCTTGGGCGGAGAACGCGGTGCTGTGATGAATTAGCTGGCCTTTTGGTAACCCTGGTACTCTTTGTCTCTCTTCACCTTGCTTTGAGCTGCCTCATGTTTGGTTATTGAAATGAAACGCTTTTTTTTATCTTTCTCTTCTTCTCCCTGTTGCCTCGTTGCTTACTTCTGTTGCCTATTTCGCTCGTATGCTTATGTTGCTTGCTCAATATGCTGTACTGATGCTGGTATGCTTTGAATGTTTTGATACCTTGAATGCTTGGTTATTCTGAGATACCTTTGCCTTTGAACGTATGCTTCTGAATGATGATTTTTTATGCCCAGTGATGAAGAAATTCTGAGGGTCTTTGTTGCCTTTGAATGCTAGTTAGGGTTTAAGCTTATTTGGAGCCCTTGGGTTTTGAAAAGCTTAGGGGTTATTGGCCTATGATGAAGCTTTTCTGAGGCTTGTGATGTTGGATAATTTTGTTTTAGCTTTGAGCTGGGCAAGTTTGATACTTGACAGAGTTTTCTTTTGGAATGGTGAGGCCTAGCAGGTTTTAGACTTGGGTTGTTCAGGAAGGTATTGGCATATGCAGGTTATATGTTTTATTAGGCCATGGTTATGAAATGGCTATGGTTAGGCTTGAACAAGTTTTACTGGTTTATTGCTAGACTTGGACTTGGTTTGAGCTTGACAGGTTGTGAGGCTTCATAGTTTATGCTTAGGCAGGTTTGGTGCTTCAGGTTTGATGCCTCAGGTTTGATGACTTTCAGGCAGGTTTTAAGCTTTGGGTGATTTTATCTGGTTTATGCTTCTTGGTTTAGGCAGGTTTTGTTTTTTGTTTGACAGGGTATACAGGTTTTGGGCATATGCTGGTATGGCTTGTGGTGAGGTTTTTGACAATTGTTACAGGTTATGCTTTTGAGGGTTAGCAGGTTAATGGCTTTTGAGGGTTAAGGCTTATGCTTCAGTTCTGCCTTTTTTTTGGTGTATTGGTTTGCCTCCTCCTTTTATCCACTGTCTTCAGTTTTTGTTTTCTATTATCTTCCTGCCTAAAGCCTTGTAACCTGCTTTCTTTGTTCCCTTTTTCTTCTCTCTCAGTACAGCTTGCATTAAAATATTATTTATGCATTGTACTTCTGTTCTGAAAGGGCCACTTTGTTGGGAAATGATGAAATATGAAATGTTTGCTTGCATAACAATTTTTCTCTGCATATTTGTCCCTTCTTCCAGATTTTGTGCTTTGTATCTTTTCAAATCTTTTGAATAGCTTTGTGACAGTAACTTGTACTTTGACAATTTTTTTGGATGGTTTGAAAGTTGTGATCCAGTTTGGACTTTCTGTTTGTATTGAACTATGCAGTTTGACAATTTTTGAATTGTGCAATTTGACTTTTGTGCATTCATTTTTAGCAAATAAAAATTCGTCCCTCTTTGTGAACCGGGAGAAATCCCGTGATTTGCAGAGAGGGTTAACTGATCCCAATCAGTGGCCCTTAATGATGAATTTTATATCTGTCTCTTTATTTATTTATCTGCTATTTGACTTTTCCTCCTTTCTTTTTGCAGATAAAAAATTGAGTGGAGAGGGGTATCACTAAATGAAGAATGAAGAATTGGGGACTTAGGAATATTTAGAAAAATAGGATAGTTTCATTTTTTTAATTTAAATTTAAATTAATGTAAAATCTTTGTTGTAAATAAATTGTAAACAATAATTGTACGAATAATTTAAAAATAAATAAAAGTTTTTATTATCCAATTAATTCTATTTCCTCCTTTTTCAATTATTTACTTATTATTTATAGTTCTTTAAATTAAAATAACTGAAAATTAAATTCCAGATATTTAATCTTTAGAATAATAAATAATCAACTAAACATTGATTCCACGTTGATCAAAATAATGAACTTGGCGCTTCCATCATCCAAAGCAAAGCACAGTCAAACGCAATAACTGATCAGACGCATTCCCTTCTTACTGATTTCTTACCAAACACTGTAAATCCAAACTGAATGTATCCTTTGACTGGTTCAAACAAACAAAATGTGAATTTAAACCAAATGCCTTCTTTTACTGATTAAATCAAACAATGCATATTCAAACCAAATCCCGGAACAACTTGCAAAGCACCGTAGAATTAAATCTTTCTGAAGAACCGCGCACGAAAAACCCTAATTCCTGATTAAATGCCAAAGAACGTTCGCCTGATCAAAGTTGAGCCAAAGTCAACCAAAACCCTAAGCCAACCGTGTGAAACATTCCAGAGCCCTGAAAATCAATGAAACCCTAATTGTGTCCTGACTGACGAGAAAAGTCTGTTTGACCGATTCTTGAGCCAGTTTGAAAAATCAGGAACCGTCTGAAGCTGCGATTTCTTGTGGAAAAATGCGAGGGCAAATTTTGGGGTACAACACCCCTGTTCAATCTGCTTAGACCTGAGGATGTAGATTGGCTGACGTGCCTTTCGTAATCCGAAGGTGGAAGATGATTGAACACTAGAGTGCCCAGAAATTTGCGCTCACATAGTAGCAGTGTGATGATGGGAATGGGCTTACAGATGCCATTTGGAGATTGATGGATAGGATGATGGGCTTATAGATGCCATGCTAAGAGATGATGGAAGGTGGATGGGCTTATAGATGCCATCTGGGTGTCAATCGCGTAAGAGATTCCTTAGCGAGAACTTGCGTACCTGAAAAAGAAAAAGATTACCTGGCCTATTACATGAGCTGGTCTTCAAACTCTTTATATAGACGAACCCTGGTTGGTTATAGGAATCAGATATGGAGCTTCAAACGGTGATGAATGAATCAAGGATGGTTACTACCTCAACGGGACAGAGAGAGAACCTTGGACGATTACTACCTCAACAGGAACGCTGAGAGAATCTTGGGCGATTACTACCTTAACAGGAACGCTGAGAGAATCTTGGGCGATTACTACCTCAACAGGAACGCTGAGAGAATCTTGGAGCGATTACTACCTCAACAGGAACGCTGAGAGAACCTTGGGCGATTACTACCTCAATAGGAACGCTGAGAGAATCTTGGGCGTCTTCTACTGGGATAAGAATCAGGGAGATCTTAGGGTCGATCTGACTGAACCGGAGAAGGCCTTTGACTGGATAAGAATCAGGAAAATCTTAGGGTCGATTTAACTGAACCGGACAAGGTCTTGGAATCTTCAACTGGATAAGAATCAGGGAGATCTTAGGGTCGATCTGACTGAACCAGAGAAGGCCTTTGACTGGATAAGAATCAGAAAAATATTAGGGTCGATTTAACTGAACCGGACAAGGTCTTGGAATCTTCAACTGGATAAGAATCAGGGAGATCTTAGGGTCGATCTGACTGAACCAGAGAAGGCCTTTGACTGGATAAGAATCAGAAAAATCTTAGGGTCGATTTAACTGAACCAGACAAGGTCTTGGAATCTTCAACTGGATAAGAATCAGGGAGATCTTAGGGTCGATCTGACTGAACTAGAGAAGGCCTTTGACTGGATAAGAATCAGAAAAATCTTAGGGTCGATTTAACTGAACCGGGCAAGGTCTTGAAATCTTCAACTGGATAAGAATCAGAGAGATCTTAGGGTCGATCTGACTGAACCAGAGAAGGCCTTTGACTGGATAAGAATCAGGAAAATCTTAAGGTCGATTTAACTGAACCGAGCAAGGTCTTGAAATCTTCAACTGGATAAGAATCAGAGAGATCTTAGGGTCGATCTGACTGAACCAGAGAAGGCCTTTGACTGGATAAGAATCAGGAAAATCTTAAGGTCGATTTAACTGAACCAGGCTAAAGTCTTGGAATATAGCTGAGAACTTAACTGGATCTTCCCTGAAAGGTAAAGGTCAGTCATATGCAATGCATGATATGGATCAAGCAATGATGTTCTCAACATAAATGGGATTGTAAGATATGATGCGTATATGCATGCTATAATGTATGAAGATGCGACGTTTATGAATGTATGTTTGTCGTCTAGGAAAGTAAATCCTTGACGGGTGCTGGGAAGTCACATCCTGGGCTGATGTTGGAGAATAGTGCTTCGTTGTTTCTGCTGGGGATGATAGTTGCAAGAATACCGGTAGGAGAAGATAACTCCGTTAGGGAATAAACTTGGCGAATGGATTACTCTGCGGGGAGAAAATTACTCTAGCGATCTTGCTGGGGAGCAGTACTCTGTGGGGAGAGAGGTACTTTGCTGGGATGTTGATAACTCTGCTGGGGATATCGTTGTTATGTTGGAAGTGTTAGTAGACTTCGCTGGGGATAGGAAGACTTCGCCGAGGACGATCTTCTTGTGGCTTTTGGCTGAGGATAACCCAGTTATATCCTGGTAGGGAAATAATCTTTGAATAAAGCCGGGGGACGCGCTCGTGTGCTGCGAGGGATAAGCTTCCAGAATCTACTGGGGATAAGCTTCCTGTTGGGGAGATGGATTCAAACTTTCCTGGGGAAATTTTGATTGGACTCTCCTGGGGAAATTTCTGAGATGTATTGGGAAGTGGCTCTGCTGGATGCCTGGTATACCGTCGGGGAACAATCTCTAGGTCAAGACTGCCGGGGATGCTTGTTAGGAATGCCTGTATGATGTGTTGGGGAATGTTGAGATCTGCGGGGAATACCCAACTTCCTTAAGGCTGATTGTATAGCTTGGCTTGGGGAGAGCGCATTGACTTGCTGGCTCACTCTCTGGGGAATTAAGATATACTGGTTACGTTCTTCAACTGAACTTACCTTGGTACCTTGATGGACAGAACGATTAGATCGCTTAGACCACTCATTATTGCCCCTGTTTCTAATGTTACATGTAATTAATCCTTTATTTCGTATGCAATTATTTATGAGTTAGCAGTTAGTGTCAAATGCATATATCACAAATTGAACCTTGGACGTTCTTCGCAAAATAAAACAGAAAAGGAGAACAATTAGCAATTTTAACTTAAAAGTGAATTTATATTGATTTTGAATTGCCTGTAAATAGGCGTTTTATGTACAAGTGGTTGACGTCCTAGTAAGAGAACGTCGCCGAATAAGAGTTTATACAAATTTGTACAAGGTAAAATAAAAACAGCTGTGTGAAAAGAACAATCCCACTGGGTTCCAACTCTGCTATCGCCCTTATATCTTCGAGCATCTCATCACTTGATGACCTAGCTGAAGATGAAGTTGGTTGATCGATGCTGTTTGAACTTGATGTTGATATCGGATTCTGGATGCAAGGTGATCCAATGAGACATAGTATTACGCTTTATCCCTAACTTTTGCCTGGACCGCCCTTTCGGGTTTTCAGTCCACCGGGATACCCATTTTTGCCCAAGCCGCCTTTTCAGGTTTTCGACTTGCCGGGTGTACAGATTTTTTTTTTATTTCATCCCTTCATTTTGCCCGAACCCTTTTGGTTCGCCGGGAGCCCTAATTTTTGCCTAGGTATGTCAACCTAGCGGGTCTTTTTTCATGCGTAGTATCTTTTTACTATGTCTGCATTGGCGGGGTGAGGAAGGTCGTCACCATCCATGTTGGTTAGAATCATGGCTCCTCCTGAGAACACATGTTTAACCATAAATGGCCCTTCGTATGTAGGGGTCCATTTGCCCCTTGGATCACTCTGAGGAAGGATGATACGCTTGATTACCAGATCCCCAACTTGATATTCTTATGGTCTGACCTTTTTGTTAAATGCCCTGATCATCCGTTTTTGATACGTCTGACCATGACAAATAGCAGCAAGTCTCTTTTCGTCAATTAAGTTTAGCTGATCAAGTCGTGTCTGGATCCAATCATCTTCGCTCAGATCTGCATCCTTCATTATCTGGAGAGAGGGTATCTGCACTTCGATCGGTAAGACTGCCTCCATACCGTAGACCAAGGAGAAAGGAGTTGCCCCAGTTGACGTCCTTGCTGAGGTACGGTACCCATGAAGAGCGAACGGTAACATCTCGTGCCAATCTTTATAAGTCACTGTCATCTTCTGCACAATTTTCTTGATATTCTTATTTGCTGCTTCTACAGCCCCATTCATCTTCGGCCGGTAAGGAGAAGAGGTGTGGTGCTGTATCTTGAACTGCTCGCAGAGCTCGGTGATCATCTTGTTATTAAGATTGGTACCGTTGTCTGTAATGATCCTTTCTGGGACGCCGTATCGACAGATCAAGTTATGCCGAATGAATCGTGCCACAATGTTCTTGGTTACCGTAGCGTAGGAAGCTGCTTCAACCCACTTTGTGAAGTAATCAATCGCTACCAGGATGAAGCGATGCCCATTGGATGCCGTAGGTTTAATCTCGCCGATCATATCTATGCCCCACATTGCAAAAGGCCAAGGTGCAGTCAGGACGTTCAGAGGGACTGGAGGAACATGCACCTTGTCTGCGTAAATCTGGCATTTGTGACATGTCCGAGAATGTTGGTAGCAGTCGGCTTCCATTGTGGACCAGAAATACCCTGCCCGAAGGATCTTCTTTGCCATAGTGTGTCCACTGGAATGTGTTCCAAAGGTCCCTTCATGTAGCTCTTCCATGATCCTTTCTGCTTCAGTCTTATCCACACAACGCAGTAAGATCGAGTCATGGTTTCGCTTATACAAGATGCCGTTGCTAAGGAAGAACTTCGCTGCGAACCTTCTCGGGAACTTCTTGTCGTTGACAGATGCACCTTCAGGGTATTCCTGAGCTTCCAAGTATCTCTTCACCTCATGGTACCAAGGCTTCTCAGTCACCAACTCAGTCTCAAGGTCACAACAGTATGCCGGTTCGTCCAGTTTCCAGATGATGATCCGGGGAGCCTCATTGTCCCACTTGACTTTGAACATGGAAGACATCGTAGCTAACGCGTCCGCCAGCTGATTCTCCTCTCTCGGAAAGTGTTCAAAGGTTATCTCTGTGAAATGGGGGATCATTGTCAACACACATTCTCTGTAAGGAATAAGATTCGGATGTTTCGTATCCCACTCCCATTTGATCTGATTGATCACGAGAGTGGAATCTCCGAAGACACTCAGAAACTTGATCCTTAAGTTAATCGCAGCTTGGAGACCCATGATGCATGCCTCATACTCCGCCATGTTGTTGGTGCAGTTGAAACATAGCCGGGCAGTGAGTGGAGTATGAGTGCCTTGAGGGGATATGATCACAGCGCCAATACCATTTCCCAAAGCATTGGAGGCTCCGTCAAAGTGCATAGACCATCGGGATCCTTCCTCGGGTCCTTCATCCAGTCCAGGTACTTCACAATCAGTTACTATCATGATACTCTCGTCAGGAAATTCAAAGTTCATTGACTGATAGTCGTCTACTGCCTGATGTGCCAAGTGGTCTGCCAATACACTTCCTTTGATGGCTTTCTGGGTCGTGTACTGGATGTCGTATTCTGTCAAGATCATTTGCCATCTTGCTATTCTCCCAGACAGAGCAGGCTTTTCAAATATATACTTTATAGGATCCATCTTTGAGATCAACAAGGTAGTGTGAGTCAGCATATACTGTCTCAGCCGGCGATCAGCCCATACCAAAGCGCAGTAAGTTTTCTCAAGCAGTGAGTATCGGGTCTCACAGTCGGTAAACTTTTTGCTAAGGTAATAAATGGCATGCTCTTTTCGGCCAGACTCGTCATGCTGCCCCAGCACACACCCCATTAAGTTGTCGAGTACTGTCAGGTATAATATCATAGGTCTCCCTTCAACCGGTGGCATAAGAATGGGTGGTTCTTGGAGATACTCTTTGATTCTATCAAAAGCGGCCTGACATTCATCATTCCAACGTACTACCTGATCTTTCTTCAACAACTTGAAGATTGGCTCACAGGTAGCATGTAGGTGCGAGATGAATCGAGCAATGTAATTCAGGCGTCCTAAAAAGCCTATGACTTCTTTCTCTGTCTTAGGAACTAGCATCTCTTGAATAGCCTTAACCTTGGCAGGGTCCACTTGAATACCCTTATCACTTACGACGAAGCCTAGCAACTTTCCAGATCTTACCCCGAAGGTGCACTTGTTCGGGTTCAACCTCAGCTTGTACAACTTCAGACGGTCAAACAACTTTTGTAAATGATCAAGGTGTTCCTCCTCAGTTTGGGACCTTGCAATCATGTCGTCGACATACACTTCTATCTCATGATGGATCATGTCATGAAATAAAGCAACCATGGCACGTTGGTAGGTTGCCCCAGCATTTTTCAACCCGAATGGCATGACCTTGTAGCAGAAGGTGCCCCACTGAGTAACAAAGGTAGTCTTTTCCATGTCTTCGGGAGCCATCTTGATTTGATTGTAACCTGAAAATCCATCCATGAAAGAGAACACCTTGTGCTGAGCAGTATTGTCAACAAGGACATCAATGCGAGGTAGAGGGAAGTCATCTTTGGGGCTGGCCCTATTCAGATCCCTGTAATCAACACACATTCTGACCTTACCATTTTTCTTTGGTACCGGCACCACATTAGCAACCCACTGAGGGTAAGAAGTCACTGCAAGAAACCCGGCATCGAACTGTTTCATAACCTCGGCTTTGATCTTTTCAGACATCTCTGGACGCATACGGCGGACCTTCTGCTTAACCGGAGGGCAATCTTCCTTGGTAGGCAAATGATGGACCACAATGTCGGTATCCAACCCAGGCATGTCTTCATAGGACCAGGCAAAGATCTCCACATAATCATGTAACATCTGAATCAACCGTTGCTTCACGCTGAGCTCTAGGTTGGCATCAATCTTAACCTCCTTTCTGTCTGCCTCAGTACCCAGATTTATTGTTTCCACTGGCTCTTCATGTGGTTGAATTGCCCTCTCTTCCTGGAGTAACAGTCTTGCAAGCTCGCCAGGCACTTCGCAATCATCTTCACCTTCGTCTTCGGCTAAGTTGATCGGATTTTCGAAGTCATAACTGGCAGTAGCAGAGTCGTTACCAGTGAGATCCAGAGTGGATTGAAACCTGTATGAGTGAGTGTGTGTAAATACAGCTGTTTTGCAATATATAAAGAAAGGAAAGAAAGAAAAGGAGCATAAGATTTGAAATGCGAGAAAACGTCCGAGGTCTTTATTCATGATATATGAAATGACAATTAATATGCCCTCACAAATGAAGCCACGGTGCCCCGGGTAAGACACCGGGCCATAGAGTTTCAATTCATTGTTTATTACAAATAACAAAAACAAAGGAGTTTATTACTGCGTAACAAAAGTAACAGGAGTATGATCTTTAGCAGTCCAATTGGTCAATCCACCATCAGTCGTCGGGTAGATCCAGTTATCAAACTCTGACTCTTCCACTTCATCTTCATCCCCAATGGCATTCACTCCTGGATTGGTGATGAGCACAGGAGGTCTTCTGGTTCTAGCTTTGCGCACAACCTTCTGAGCCTCTGCAGTAAAACCCAGTCCAAACTTGTCAGTTTTAAGAGTGAAATCAGGGAGCCTGCCCCAGTTAGCACATTCACCTTTCTCGATTACGGCCCGGGCATCCTTCAGGGAATCCATCTTCAAAGGAACATCCTCTTCAACCACTGTTTCTGCCGCCGCCAATGTTGGAGGTACCTCTTCAAAATGCTGAAAGGGGGTTTCAATAAACTCCCCATCCATCTCAATATATCGGAAGGAATTCAAGTGACTAACCATATACTCCTCCTCTCCCTACACAGTGACAATCTTCCCTCTGACGGGGTACTTGAGCTTCTGGTGTAGGGTAGAGGTCACTTCCCCAGCTTTGTGAATCCAAGGTCGACCCAGTAAACAGGAATAAGATGGACAGATATCCATCACATAGAAAGTTGAGTCGAATACTTGAGAACCCACACGAATAGGAATGTCTACCTCTCCATGAACCATCCTCTTAGAACCGTCAAAGGCTCTGACAATGATGTTGCTAGGTTTCAGCTCCAGGCCCTCACAATCCAACCGGTCTAAGGCCTTTTTGGGTAGCACATTCAGGGAAGAACCGGTGTCTACCAGCACGTGCGCAAGAGTAGTGCCCCTGCATTCAATAGAGACATGCAGGGCATCATTGTGGTTCTTTCCCTTAGCAGTAAGGTCAGCATCCGAGAAACCCAAACCATTGTCGGCTGTCAGATTGGCCATGCAATCAGTAAACTGGACTGCAGATGTCTCCTGTGGCACGTGAGCCGTCTTGAGAAATGAAATCAAGGCCTTAGCATGGGCCTCTGAGCACAGCAACAAGGAGAGCATAGATATCTTGGAGGGGGTATGCCCCAGCTGTTCAACAACATTAAAATCGCTCTTCTTGATTATCTTCAGAATTTCCTCCATCTCTTGTTGGGAGGCCTCAGCATTCACAGACTTTGGTGCCTCCATCCGGGCAGGCTCATCTTCAATCCCTTTGCCCCGAGTATTAGATGACTCAGCAGCAGGGGGATCAACTTGATCAGAAATGGGAACAGGTGCACTTGTAGGTGTTATAATGAGAGGTCTTCGAATAGCCGGTGGTGCAATGTCAGGCGAGAAGAGCCTGCCACTGCGGGTAACTTTGGCTGGACCAGTGATATTGCTGATGCTGGTACCAGTGTTGAACTCTTGCTTTATACCGTGTACATATACATCTGCCTCATAGTGCCATGGGACAGCCTTATCAGATTCATAGGGGAGAGGCCCCGGAACAGTGATCACAATGGGTGCGACAGTCATGATTTTAACTGGCTTCCTCGGGAGAGCCTTGATTGGATTATTGAAAATTGTAACAACAGATACATCTTCCACAGGAACAAATGGAACAGCGGTCTTCTTGAACAGAATCTCCTTGCTGTCCATCAGGCTTTGGATGCCTAACTTCAGCAAAGGACAACCAGAAAGGGAAACAGCACAGAAAAGGCAACCTTCGCTACAACCCGGAAATAAACTGGCCAGCAGTAGGTTCCTCTTAACAGTCATCAGAGGAGTAGCTACATCATTCACAGAAACGGCATACACATCTTCATCAATGGCATTCACTCCATGCTGGGGCATAGGAGCAGTCACCACATTTGGCCTCTCAGGCGCCTCAAATTGTATCTCCTTCGCATCAATAAGGTCTTGCACCTTATTCCTTAAGGCCCAACAGTCATCAGTAGAATGCCCCGGGCTATCGTAGTGATAAGCACAGCGGGCATTTGGATTATACTTGGGAGAAGCAGTATTCACAACCTTCGGGGCCTCTCTAACAGTCACCAAATTGGTGGATAGCAACTGCGGCAAGATTTGCGATAAGGTCATACTCAACCGAGTAAACTCTCTTCGGGGTCTTTCAGCCCTTTGTGGATTGGTTTGTCGAGGAGCGGCAGCAGGTTTTGCAATCATCACCGCGTTGACAGATTGGCGGCGTTCTGGTTTCTCTTGCCTTCTAGGCCCATACACAACACTGGCCTCCTTCTTAAAGGGCTTCTTCTCGGAACTTGACGATGCACCCTTCTGGATTTTACCGGACTTCATTCCAGCCTCTATCCTTTCCCCAGTCAAAATAAGATCAGTAAACCCTGCAGACGAATTACTGATAAGATGATTGAAAAATGGCCCAGAGAGGGTCCCCAAGAACATATCTACTAGCTCGCAGTCAGTTAACGGAGGCTGCACCCTGCCAGCCAGATCCCTCCACTTATGTGCATACTCTTTAAAACCTTCGCTTGATCCTAGCGACATACCCTGGAGTTGGGTACGTGTAGGAGCAAGGTCGGCATTATATTGATACTGCTTATAAAAAGCAGTAGCCAACTCCTCCCAGTTACGAACTTTGGTCCCATCCAATTGATAGAACCATTCGAGATGAGTCCCTGAAAGACTCTCCTGGAAGAAGTGGATCCACAAGTTCTTGTCCACTGTGTACGGTTGAATCTTCCGCATATAAGATCTGAGGTGTAGCTTGGGACAAGACGCCCCGTCATACTTGGTGAAAGATGGTGCCTTAAACTTGTGAGGAATGATCACACCAGTAGATAAGCCCAAATCTTCGAAATCCAGCCCAGGCACTTGTTGGATCTCCATTGCATTCAGTCTGTCTTCCAACTGCTTATACCGGTCTTCAGCCGGAGGATACTGTTCCTCATTAAAGTCAGTCTCGTTGTCAAAGACTACCGGACTAGGACCTTTTCCCCCTTGGGGACTGCTCTTGCCTACAGAAGAACCAACTTCCTCATTCTGCAGAGTGTTACCAAACCTCCGGCCCGAGTTGAAAAGAACAGTTCTCTTCTTCTTCTTCTCCTTCTTCAGGAGCAAAGCCTTCAGCTCTTCTTGGCCTTGAGCCAAACCCATGATCAGCTCCTGAAATTGCGCATTCTGCGCCTGAAGGGCCTTGATAGACATCTCAGTTGATGATGAGTCAGGGTTCATGATGCTGAAATAAACAGCGAAGAACAGTAAGCAACCTGAAAAGAAGAATACCTGCTATGCACATGATGAATGGAATGCGTATGATTTATGTTTTCAAAGACAATCGGGAATCAACTTTGTAAACAAAAAGGAACACACTTCATTAGATTCAACTTTGAAACTTAAATCGTTCAACAGATTGCCCTTAGGCATTACATAAAAGGGAAATACTGAAAAGGGAAATAAAACTGTAAAAGAACATCCAGAGCTCCTTATTGATCCCAGGGTCTCCTCTTCTCAGTACGGATGTAGTCATTCAGAGCTCGCTCATTCTCCAACTGCTTTGTCAGCTTCTGGATCTTCAATTCCTGCTCATTGAATTTTTCCCGATACGAATCCCGTTCTTCTCGCAGTTGCGACCAAGACCTCTTTAGTGTCTCATAATCAGTAGGTATCTGAGGAGGGAGGACAGTTGGAGGAACCCCATCTTTGTCAGGATACTCAAGAATGACGGGTCTGACAGCTTCGTACGACATACCTAACTTCTGAGCACGGATGCAGACCCATTTGTAGTAGGCTTCCATAGGTAGAGAAGTCTTTGGTCCTAACTCTTGTGGGTCAGCTTTGTGAACTCTGTCCCAAGCCTTGATGAACCTACGACGCAGCTCGTCACTATCCACCTGAAACTCAAAACTGATGTGAGGCACCAACATCTCATGAGGCCCTGCTCTTCTGGCTCTTCCAAACTGACGGAGCGCTAGACATGGATTGTAAGAGATTCCTCCTTGAGTACCAATCAAAGGGACATTAGGGTATTCTCCGCAATGATCAATAACAACTATCTCATCCAAACCTCTGAAAGTCCAAATGATGTCCTTATCAGTGAGAGACATTAACTTATGAGCCCAACCTCTTCCTTCTTGGTTCTTCAGTACGAACTTAGGGAGGTGCAAAATAAACCACCTCACCAACAAAGGGATACAACACCACATGGTTCCTCGTCTTTGGGCAGTACGAGCATAAAGTTGTTGCAGTACGTCACCCAAGAGAGTGGGCACAGGATTCTGAGACATGAAGATCCTTATGGCAGTGACATTGATGAAGTTGTCAGGATTAGGAAACAAGACTAGCCCATAGATTAAGAGAGCCAAGATGTCTTCATATGCCCTAAAGTCCAAGTCATTCCAGAAACTGTTAGCTTTACCAACCAGAAATTTGGCCAAGAAACCCTTAACTCCGCTTCTAGTTACCCAGTTATCCATTACTTCTTGATGGGTCAAAGGAAGAGCTGCAGCAACCTCCTCAAGTCTGAGGGTCTTTTCCCAACCAGTGAAGGGAGTCTGATCCAAGATAGGGATGCCAAGCAAATCAGAGAACTCTTCCAGGGTAGGGACCAGCTGGAAGTCTTGAAAGGTGAAACACTGGTACAGAGGGTCATAGAACTGGGTCAGGACACTCATCAACTGTTGATCCCGCTTTGCAGTGACTAAACTGAGAAGAGAACCATGCCTCTGGATGAAGGAAGTGGTGTTTGGAATTCTGCTAACCAACTCTTCAAGCAACTCAGGTGGGTGCACAAAGTTGAACCGGATAGTATTCCTTTGCATAGGCATCATGATGTCCTACAAAATAGAGCAAAGGTGAAACCCTCTTGTCTTTGAAATGGTCAGTCCTTATGCAGGATGCATGCAATGCTCATGATGTTATGATGTTATGATAAAGCACACCACAGATATTTACAAAGGCAAACATGATAAGGCACACAAGTCACACAAGACAAGCCCTTAAAGTTTAGGCCAACATGAGGTCTAGGTATTACCCTCTTTCAGTTTGTTGGTTCATACCTGTCCTATCAAAAGTAACCGGGTTCTTAGAGGATCCCAATATCATTGACTACCCTCAATCGGTCATAACTCCAGCATCGCAATCTTTTCTTGCAGCCAGAACCATCACGAGAGTTTAGCCTCAATGGGCGTAGCATACTGCTACTATTCTAATGGCCAAGTTGTGTCATTTAAGGTTCTAAGGTCTGTTGGTGCTTAATGACTCCTCAGAAGACCCATATTCTCCTCGTTGCAACACAAGGGATATCGGTACAGACCAAGGTGCCACACCAACGTAGCCACTGCTTCACCCGTGTCGGTCTACGCCGGACAGATCCCTCACAGCTTATGCTACCTAAACAGGGTATCCCCAGATCCGGGTTAGGATCTATGTAACTCCCATGCAACCCACAATTTTAAAGCAAACAAGTCAAAACAATTGAAAACACAGTTATAAACTATTCCTGAGGTACACCTCACTTATAAATATATCCCCAGCAGAGTCGCTAGTTCTGTGATCGGTGGATCTGGAACTGACTATTTAACACTGGTTCGCGAAATGTCGCGGAAGCAAGAGTCGCCACCGTCTTTTATTTTCTCCAACAAGGAAAGGACAAAAGCACAGAAAAATTCCTTATGAGATTGTTCTCGGTTCGGGAGGTATATTTATAGAAAGGGAAGGTGTTAGCACCCTTTCTATCCATGGTTATCCATGGGCTCTTAGATACTTGCTCATTTGTGTTTTCAAATGTGTTTGTTTGCTTTTCAGAGTGTGAGTGGGTTTGAAAAAGTTTCGTTTAAAATTTCAGTTCGACTCTTGTATCAGTCCTCAAGAGTGTTTGAAAAGTTGTTTTGAAAGCTTTTTGCAATGTGTCGGTGTGAAAAGAAGTTTTTGATTCATTTTGAATTTAGAGCAAGTATCTACGAGTCATCTACCTACCCTAAGGAATTAGTCTGTATAAATGTCCTTAAGGTAGTGCCATCCCACCATTGAGAGGTAGGTAGCACCACCGTTGGAGGTGTTCGGGTCAATTCGAGGGTTCGGGACATTGTGGTCACCAGAGCAATAGGAGGATACCTTAGAAGCTACCCCCATGCCATGTTCATGGACATGAGGACTTACTAAAACATCTTCTACTCGACGACCATGTTTCGAGGGGCAAGGCAGCAATGAGGCGTACCCTAGGAGTGGTGTGTGATTTGTGTGTCAATTTCAGTTGTTATTTGTCTTGTCATGCATTGGTGATCTACGCTTTGTTTTTATTTTTGGCATTCATTCTTTCATGTGGTTATTAACAGTTAAAAGGTGCGGGAATTAAAAGTCTTACGCTATTACAAAGGTGCGGGTCTACATCGCCAAATTAAACCAAGACCCGATTTGAAATAAATAAAAATGCGGAAAGTAAATACCCTAATTAATCTATTACAAGGCTTTAGGGCAAGTACATGAAATTTAAAAAAAAGAAATAAAAATAAATGTGCGAAAAGAAATAAAATCAAGAATGCGAGGGCGTTGGACCCTTTTAAAGAAATTAAATCGAAATCGTAAATTAATTAAATTAAATAAAAGCAAGAACTTATTTTTTGGAGTTTTTGTATTTATGGAATTTAATGAGAAAATTAAATGGAATTAAAACCCTAATTCTAAACTATTTTTAATTTGTTAAAAAATGTTTAAGTTTGACCTAGTTTTAACCTAATTATTTAATTACGAGTTATTTATAAAATAATTAAGAATAATAATAATGATGATAAGGAAATAAATTATTTATTAAGAAAAAGAAGAAAAATATTAAAACCCTAATCTCTAAACTTTTTATTTTATTTAAAAAAAATTAGAATTAAACCTAAAATTAAAACTAAGTTAATTATTAAATTTATTTACAAAATAATATTAATTAATACTAACAAAGCATATTTTTTATTGTTTTATGATTTTCTGTTTTTTTGTATTTTTATGTTATAAAAATTAATTTGAAGAATTAAAAGAAAGTAATTAAATTAAAACAAACAAAAAAAATAGAAAAAAGAATGAAGGAGAGAAATACAAACAAGAGGGGTGGTAGACCCAATTTTGGAGGTATGATCAGCAGTAATTTGGCCCAATAGAAGCTTGGCCCTCTTGACTTTTCTGGCTTGCATATGGATGTGTTGACTGATGCGTATGGTGGATGGCTGGCGATAGCCACTGGATTGATCTTCTGGGACGTGTGGCAAGCTTTGGCGCTGGGGACTTTGGTGGACTTCTGGGCATGATGGGTACCTAATCATGTTATGAGAAAAATAGAAGGAAATATGGGGGACCTGGGGATCGAACCCAGGTCCCAACGTTCATCACTATTGCTTTCAACCACTACACCATTCAGCGCGTTTGGAATATATAATGCAAAATAAACAACATAACGTAAAACAATGATTAGTGGTAAAAGACGCGCCAGAATATGAATGACCCTATCACGTGAGGACACCTAATCTTCTTCTTCGTTTTCCTGTAACAAAACGCGTTAGATAGCGGGGGTTTTAAACCCCCACTAAATGAAGCCACGAATAATAGCGAATAGGGTCTGGTTCATCATAAATTGAGCGCGAGGCATGGCTTTGAATCGTCATGAGCTTCTGATTGTAATGGCATAGGTCTTGTTGTCTGATTTTTCCAGAAGAAGAAAGCCCCAAATTCAAACCTCTGAAAACCTAGAAAACGTCAATGGTATCTTTCTATACAAGCGCTATTAATCCAATTCAATGGAACCATTAGCTTTATTGAGTTCATGTTAGTGCAAAACAATCATTAGAATGCATTAATATGGCATGAAAAGGTAAATACGAATATGCAAAATATCAAGAACAGGGCGGCTTCATTCTACCGATTCTTGAGGTTAGAGGCTGTGGTTTTGATTGGAATAGATCCCTGGTAACCTTGGCAAGCTTGTGGGATCGTTCTTTTGCCTTGAAACACCCTGCAATACAATTTACAGTTTTGAAATTTTTAGTGAAAAGTGCAAAGTTTGTTTGTGATTCTGAGCGCAGCTTCTAGGTCCTGTGCATTAGGGTTGCAATATGTATATGTATGTGAATGTTTTAGGTCAACAAAACAAGCCCAACATCCAAGTTTTAATGCTTTTGAATTTTTTGTGATCTTCCATGATTTTTCAATCTTTTTCATACCTTTCTCATGCCAATCAAATGAAGATTCTTTCCTTTTTGGGGTGTGCATGAAATCTTGAGTGAGTAAATGAGAGAATATGCTGCAAAAAGATTTAAAACACATGCTTTGCTATTTTTGTCATATTTTATTTAATTAAATGAATTAATGGTGATAAAAATTCAAATAAATAATAAAAAATGATGAAATAACTCCCCTTTGGGTCAACGGGTCGTGCATAGCTTTTGGATGATGATTCTTGGAAGAAATTGAGGCCCATTAACAATTTTGAGGCATTTGAAGCAAAGTTGACTTTTCAAAATTCCCAAAAATTTCCCAACTTCCACAAGGCATATCTTGCTCAATTTTTAAGCTTTGATCATGTTCTTGGACATTTTGGAAAGGTCTTGAAGTCCTCTAACCAATTCCTTTGGTCCCATGTCATTTTGATTTAACAATCTCAAGTTATGGTCTTTGACTTAAAGTCCCTTTTTGTTGACTTTTGAAAATGACCTATAATGTTGAGATTGATAACTTTTTGTGAGAGCATTTCTTGGACTTGAAGTGTGAAGAGGAGTTGTAGGAAATGTCATTCTCTTCAAAATGAGCTTTGGATGGAATTTTTCTGATAAACCATGTGGAAGTTATGCCTTGGTCAAGTTACAATTGACTTTTTCAACTGTCCAAATATGGAAACTTTTGCATCTTGAGACTTTTTGAGCCATGCCTTGAGAATCATGATCAAGAATTGATCAAATGATGTTTGTGGCTTCAAAATAAGATGTTGACCAAAAATTTGATCTTCTGACTGTCAAATGACCATTTTGCCCCTATAGTTGACTGTTGAGCAATTAGGGTTTTTGACTGTGCAATTTTGTGCTGTAAGTCTTGAAACTTGGCATGAGGATGCTTGACAATGTTTATAGGCATGTGGGACTTGATTGGACCCTTGGAAACTTCAATTTCTTTGCCAGAACCAAAACCCTAATTTTTGACTGTTAGGAGGCCATTGAACTGTGCAACCCTTGGGAGATTTTGAAGCATGCTCTTTGCAAATCTTGAAAAATATGGGAGGGCGAATTTTGGGGTACAACACCAACAGATAGAAAAGGTGGCTCTAGCCCTCGTCAACGCGGTGAGGAGGCTCAGACACTATTTTCTAGCCCACACGATCATCGTGCGAACCGACCAACCGGTGAGGAAACTCCTGGGTTGGCCCGATATGGCGGGCAGAATGTTGAAGTGGTCCTTGGAACTCTCCGAATTCGACATTCAGTACGAGAGTAGGAAAGCCCTGAAAGTGAAGGCCCTGACCGACTTTGTCGCGGAAATGACCACTCATGACCCGCCCGCGGGGAAGGGACACAAGTGGACCATCTTCGTCGACGGAGCATCCAGCTCGTCTGGAAGTGGCGCGGGAATCCTTTTAGAAAACGAAGAAGGCGTAGTGATCGAACACTCCCTAGCTCTTTCCTTCCCGACGTCGAACAACCAAGCAGAGTACGAAGCCCTGCTCGCAGGACTGAGACTAGCCGAGGACCTGGGAGCCCGCGAGGTACAAATCTACACCGACTCCCAACTCGTCGCCTCCCAAGTCCAGGGGAGTTACCAAGCTAAAAACGACAACCTCGTCGAGTACTTGAACTTAGTCAAAAAATACATGACAAAGTTTGCACGGGCGGAAATTTCACATGTTCCCCGCGAGCAAAACACGAGGGCAGACATATAGTCCAAACTCGCAAGCACGAGGAAGAAGGGTGGGAACAAATCCGTCATCCAAGAATCCTTAACACACCCGAGTATCGAAAGATCCTCGACACCAGTCGAGGTCCATGCCATAGGGGATGCCTCGTCCTGGATGACCCCGGTTTATAATTTCTTGACGAAGGGCGAACTCCCATCGAACCAGACCAACGCGACCATCACCAAGCGGCGAGCATGCGCCTACGTAGTGCTCGAGCAAAAACTGTATCGCAGGGGATTTTCCATCCCCCTCCTAAAATGCATCGACGAATCCACGGTCCCCGAGGTACTACGGGAGATACACGAAGGGATTAACGCCCAGCACATGGGCGGTAAGTCCTTGGCGAGGAAAGCTCTTCAAGCGGGATATTACTGGCCGACGATGCAACAGGACGCCAAGGAACACGTTAAGAAGTGTGACAAGTGCTAGAAGCACGGTGACATGCACCTCTCCCCCCTCACGAACTGAGCATACTGTCGTCCCCATGGTCGTTCGCATGGTGGGGTATGGACATCCTCGGACCCTTCGTGCAGGGGACTTACCAAAATAAATTCCTCATCGTGGCTGTGGATTACTTCACGAAATGGATAGAAGCCGAGGCCCTCGCGAAGATCACCTCGCACAACATCCTCCGCTTCTACAAGAGAAACATCCTCGCCAGGTTCGGAATTCTGAGGGCACTGGTGACCGACAACGGCACCCAATTCACTGACCACGGGTTCCAAGACTTCGTCACCAGACTAGGAACAAAACAACACTTCACTTCGGTCGAGCACCCTCAAACCAACGGGCAAGCCGAAGCCGCGAACAGAGTCATCCTCCGGGGACTCAAACGACATTTGGGCGAAGCAAAGAGGGGATGGGTCGAGGAACTGCACAGCGTCTTGTGGGCATACTGCACCACGCCCCACTCAATGACGGGCGAGACCCCATTCCGACTAACATACGGAACCGAGGCCGTTATCCCGGTAGAAATCATGGAACCTTCTAGACGGACAGAGAACCCCCTCGACAAAGAAATGAACGACGAGGCACTCAGGGACGAGCTCGACTTAATCGAGGAAATCCGATCTGGGGCATCCCTCCGCGAAGCCACCCTAAAACAACGAGTGGCTCTGTGCCACAACGACAAGGTCATTAAGCGCGAGTTCGAAATCGACAGCCTGGTATTACGAAGGAACCAGAAAGACTCCCGCGAAGGGAAGCTGGCCGCGAACTGGGAAGGGCCTTATCGCGTCCACGACACCACCGGTACCGGGGCGTACTACCTCGAGCAACTAGACGGAGAGCCACTACCACGACCCTGGAACACTGCTAAACTGAAGCAATACTATAGTTAAAAACTACCAACACCAAGGACCCTCGACTGTCGACTCCCGCGCCCAGTTAACGAGGAGAAACGTCCGACCCCCGTAGAGAGGCCGAGGTACAGGCCCGACCTACGTCTAAACCGTATAACATCGTTCAACAGACAAGAACAAACGATAGTGCCCGACGTGGACACCTCGATCGAGCTCCACCATCAAAGTACCCGTAGGGCAGAACACCCAGCTCGCGATGGGCAGTTCACGCCGCGGGCAAATAACCCCGATCCGGGTCATATACCCGACCAAGCGGCTTCGCTCCGCACGCCCGACGAATCTCGAAGAACGTCGGGCCATCTAAAAGGGTCAAAAAGGAGTCTCTCCCCTCGAGTTCACCACTTAGGCGACTCTGGCCATCGAGAAGAGGCCGAGCACATACACGAACAAAAGACTTAGGCAAATTTGCCAACAAAGTCACAACCATATACGGGCACGACTCGGGCCCATAACTTAGGCCAATTTTTGCACAAAAACGTAAAACACAAGCACGGGCAAACAATCAAAAAATTGAAACAAACATTCATTCAAAATTCTCGTAGGCAACAAAGCAAATAGATGTAAACCGACCAAGAAGGCCGGCAATATTCAAGAAATACAAAGAACGGGCGCGCAGGCCCAAAAAATATGAACGGGCACGCATGCCCAAAATAAACATCAACAAAGGCGCGCAGGCCCCATCATTATCTCACAACTCAGCTTCCCCGGAGCTATCACCAACAACAGGAGAGTCGGGCGGAGGCACGACCTGACCATCAATGATCTGAGACATATGGCTCACCCCTTCAGTGTTCAGGCCGGGATTCAACAGGGAAAGCTGGATGACCGCGGCTTCAAAGCCGTCCGCCATAGCTCCGACACAGTCCCCCTCGAGAAGTTGGATACGAGCGATCAGTTCTGATCGACTCCTCAAAGGAGCCGTATCCTCCGACTCGTCCTCGGCAGGAAGCATAACGGCCTTTAGGTCCTCGATCTCTCTGGCGAGGCGCCCGTTGTCAATTTCCAGACGTTCTTGGTCCGCACGAAAAAGGTCTCTCTCCTCGGCCAGCTTCCCCGAGTTCTCTTTCTCCAGAGCCAGCAACTCTGTCTCCGCCGCCAGCAGCTCGGCTTGCTCGCGGAACATCTCCTCGGAGCGCTCCAGAGCAGCCTTCAACTTTCGCGAACTCGGGGTGAGGGCAGCTTTCTCCTGCTCCAACTCTTTGATACGGTCAGAGTCCTCCCCCTCCTCGGCCAGCACAACTGCCATCTCGACCATCTTTACCAGCCCGACCATATTGGCGGCCAGGTGCCTTCTCCGGTTTTCCTTGCTCATCCGCCTGATAGTTTCGGCTTCATCAGCACTCACGGACAAGGGAAATCCCTCGAAGAAACCCTCCTCTTTAAAGCAAGGGGGCAACCCGAAGGACCTCACAGCGCTGGAGTCCTCACCGACCTCCGGTTGACTTTCCACCTGATTCCTCTTCCTCTGTATCAGGTCGGTGTGTGGCTCGACCTCCTGGACATCCGGGATCCCTCCCGAAGCAGCTCCCGATCTAGGTGGCGAGTCCACCCTCGTCGCCTGAGAAGCGCCCGGACTATGTGGCAGACCCATCCTCGTCGCCTGAGGAGCTCTCACCACCCTCTTATTTACCTTCCTGTCACAGGACAACTTCAAGAGCCTCTCCCTTCGCCCGACCATCAGACCTGCATGAAAGAACCCCGAGTTAGTGACGAGCAAATAAGCGAACAAATAACAAGTAAAGAAATTCAAACAAGACAAAACAATAACGACCTAGCAGATTCACAGCCTGCCCGAAGGACTGGCACTCCACGAGTGCCTTCGTGTCAATCGGTCGGGCCTCGAAGGTCGGATAACCTTCCTCGTCAAGAATATCCTCCCCATCCCTCGTGGTCCATATGGCGGGGAAGAAACTGTCGACATACCGACAAAGAGTACCATAAGCCTTCTCGTCTTCGTGGCTCATCTCGCCCGCGGATGTATGGTAGTACCCGGTGCCATGGTCGTAGTGCCTCGAGGTCCAATGCAAGGGAAATTTGGCCACGCGCCCTAACACTGGATGTCCCTCGTCGTCCAGAAGGGCTTCCCCTTGGTCGTCGGTCACGACCGTCTCCCCCTCATATACAGACTCTAAAACTGCTGTGGTAACCGGCCTCACAATATACCACTTGTCCTTGAAGCCCCGCACGAAATCCATGTACATTCTGAACAATCTCTTCGACTGCTTCAAGGAAACCCAGCTATGCCTGCCTCCCCGGGACTGTCGCTGTAAGTGGAAGACTCTGAAGAAAAGGGGTATGGTCGCCCTAATCCTTAGAAACCGACAAGTTAACTCGAACGCCCGGATGAAAGCGAGCGAATTTGGGTGAAGCTGCGACGGGGCCAGCTCCAGATGGGTGAAGACCCCGACCTGAAAATCGTTGAATGGCAGCTGTAATCCAAGGTCCTTGAAGGTAATTTCGTACATGGGGAATCCATACTCGGGGAACTCCGAGCAGATCCGCACGGTGAAAGTTGGTCGCGAGACAACGAAATTCTTCTGGAAACCGGGCTGGCTACTGCCCTTCTCGAGGATGGTGTATGCACTTCGACTACGTCGACTGTAGGCCGAAGCTATTCCCCTGGGCTCGGCGCCCACCCATGCCAGCAAAGGGTCCTCAATGGTATCAACCAAATTTACATTTTCCTTGGCACTTTGGTCTTCCACCTCAGCGTGCCCAGAGGAACACGGTTCGTCGGCCATGGTTACCTACAAAGCACAGGAAACCGGTCAATTGGGGAGCAAATTCGTACGCTCTCCATAGCAGACGGGATGAAGAGCGCGACAATCCATATCACTCCACGCGCGACTAAAAAAGCTGATGTCTCGAAACAAAAAGAGGAGTCACCTCCCCGACTCCCAGATACCACGACAAGTCTCCCTACAGATCGCCTAAGTGGGCCAACGTCTCGACCGTTCACGAATATGTCGACCTAGACTATGAACGTGGCGGGCGATATCATGCGTCTCAAAACTAGAGCCATGAGTTCACCGGGCACCACCAAGAATTAGGCGCCCCGAATCATAAAGATCCCGGGCAACACTGCTGGTTAACACCTAAACTATGCATTGGCCGGGCGCAAGCATGCGTTCGTCGGGCATAAACATAGAGTTGTCGAGCTAAACATAAATCTACCGGGCTAATCCCAGGCGTACAGTCTCTAAAACGTCTGAAAACAATGAAAATCATGCATCACAGAGGAAAAACGAAGGAGACAAGACACTTACTTGGAATCAGGAAGGTAATGTGACGATGGAGAAAGGAAATTAGCGACGGAGATCACGGCGGTCCTATGAGTATCTGGGAAGAACAGCAACAGCAGAAACAGAGTGAAGAGGAGAAGCGCGAACAGGGAAAACACGTTCTGGGGCCCAAACACCCTATTTATAGTGATGACGTGGAATACCAAACGTCACCCCGGGGAACCACATAATTTCCCTCCTCGACGTGTAGCTCCCCTAGGCAATGATGATCCTATCGTCCGTAGGGTGGCGGCACGGTTCCCAAGAGATGCCTCATGTGCCCAACGAACGCAGCCCGTCGAGACTCCCCGAGCGCTCCTTGCGCGGTATCATCTCGTATGCCCGACACGGGGAAATCTCCTCGAGCAAGCCGCGGGAACAACACATTCTAGCCGGGAACGGGACCCCGTGACGCAGGCGACCTAAGATCAAGTCATGGCTCCTACTACAGGAACCACGACTTGGGGGGCTCCTGTTCTGGACTGGGCCGGGCTGGCCCAAAAGCAATGGTGAAGGCCCAATCCAAACGGTCTTGCAAGGGGTCACGCCGACCAAAAGGCCATGTCCGTGCCCGACATTCTCTGCTAGTGCGACGTCCTCGACTCCATGCTATCCTGCTCGACCTCAGCTCGAGCACTCCTCCTAGGGCAGACTCTATCCACTATGCCATCACCTGGATCCCGAAAAGACCGCGTCCTCGTCCGTCCGTACTTCACGCAAGACATCCAGGAAGGGGACCACGTGCGGGTTCCCACTACGCACATAGAACCTGGCAGTTCCTCCATTGGGTCAAACCTGCCTGGCCCAACGAAGGAACCTTGGCCCAGCGCTGGGGGCTATAAATACCCTCTGTTCCCAGAGGGCCAGGTATTCATTCTTTTACCCATACTCATACTCTTGCCTGCTCGTGCTCTTACTTACTTCAGCATCGGAGTGCCTTGCAGGTACCCCCCACCTCGTTCAAAACTTCAGCTCGGAGCCAGCCGTGACGGTCTAAATCTGATCAGGTTAGATCAAGAGGTGAGAGAGACGACAGATAAAGTGTGTAAAAATATTTGTGTTCTCATTTTTTTCTAATTCATCTAGGCCTTTAGATAAATGTAATGGTGTATAAAAAAGTGATATACCCATAGAGATGGTTCACCCTAAAAATTACACTTCTAATATTTATTTTTAAAGATATAAGAATGTTATTTTTTTTGTTAATACCAAGGAATGTGGTTAAACAAAAAAAAAGAAAAGAAAATAGAGTGAATTTTGTTTTAATTAATCAAATGAACGAATCACTAAACCCTTAAAAAAAGAGAAACAATGAAAGTGGAATAAAATCGAAGAATCAGAATGGCGATGCAACGCAGAACAAAGGCGGTACAGAGGTTGTTACAACAAATGGCAAACCACCACCATCAGCAGCGGCGGCAGCTCAGCCAAACTCATGACCATAACGTGACTTCCTTCATCTGTTCTCTTCGTTATCATTTTCTCATTCAATTCAATTCAATTCAATCTTTCTTGACAGGTTTTGGTTGAAGGAAATGGATACTCCAGACTCGCACTTCTTAACCGATCCTCCGCTCTCAATGCTATTAACACCTCCATGGTTACTTTTTACTACCTCCATGATTTTATTCTCATTTTTGTAGGCACTAAGGTTAGTATGGTTTTTCAGGCTGGTAGACTGCATAAACTCTATACAAGTTGGGAAGATAACCCTGATATTGGTTTTCTAATGCTCAAGGTAATACTTATTATACATATTCTCTATTCTACATACATCTTATGCTAACTTATAATCATGTCAAACTTACAGGGCAGTGGCCGGGCATTTGCCGCTGGCGGAGATATTGTCACGCTTTACCATTTTCTAAAACAAGGTAAGTTATATCAGCTGTTTTCATTTCCGTAGCTCTTTTAATTTTTCCCTTTCTATTTATGCAGGGAACATGGAAGCCTGCAAAGAATTTTTTAGAACAATATATAGTTTTATATACCTGCTAGGTACATATTTGAAGCCACATGTGAGTACTGTATACAGAGCCTGCTCAATTATCTCTTCTCATTTAATTAGACATAACTTTTATATACTCATTCATATCTTATCTGCTGTTTCTACTTGTTGATTTCTTCAGGTAGCTCTTCTGAATGGCATTACCATGGGTGGTGGGGCAGGAATTTCAATCCCTGGAACATTCCGAGTTGCAACAGACAAGACTGTATGTAGTATAGAAACTTCCCTCTTGCGCATTACTCTTGTATTTGGGGGATTGTTATTTGTAAGTAGGGACTTAGGATATATGATAATGGGCCTGCATTATGGTACAAAATGATTATACTATATTAGTACTCACTTTTTCTTGCTGATGTAAGACTTCAGATTCTTTACTCTATTACTCAGCAAATGTTGATATTGGTGGTTTATCTAGTGATAATTTTACAGTGCATTGATAGGGAATACATCACGTTTGTGGTCTTAGTAAGTTTAGTATTATACTTCTATGTGTAGAACTTTACTTACTTTCACGTAGATGATTTATCGTTTTTGCACCATATTTGAATGGTGGCATTAGAGGTCTGGTATCATATCAAATCAAAGGTGGGAAGCGGGGGTGGAACAAACAATTAGTAAATTGGAGTTTGGAGTGGCAAATAAGTAATAAGTTGTATGTCCAAGTGTGAATTCTATCTGCTCCTACTTTAAGGAGTTTATATTCATTTGGGAGAGATATGCATGGTGTAACACTTGGTTGCATATACTGACTTAAGTATAACTTATCACCGTTTTGCAGGTTTTTGCTACCCCTGAAGTTCTTATTGGTTTCCATCCCGATGCTGCAGCATCTTTTTACCTTTCACGTCTACCTGGTCACTTAGGTATTGTTTTATCTATACTATATAAGTGCCCCATCAAGTATTGGCAATATATAATTGAATAATGAATGATTTGTTAAATAGGATATCATCTTATTTTTAATATAAATGATTGATTACGGAAATTCACTATTTCGACAACTAGTACCAATTGAAGATACAGGTGATGAACTTCCTCTGTTAGTCTTTCTATGTTTCATTGGTTGCTATTGTATGCAGGAGAGTACTTGGCTCTTACAGGGGAAAAGCTCAACGGAGTAGAGATGGTTGCCTGTGGCCTTGCTACACATTATTCACTACTTGCAGTTTAGTTTTATTAAACCCTATTTCTTTTTCTTTCTTTCTCTTTTTTTCTTCATTATTTCAATTGTCATAGACTATTCTTGTTCTTGCTATATGAAATTCAAAACCTTTGTTTGTTTTGTCCTCTAGAGGCTTCCATTAATTGAAGAGCAGCTGGGGAAATTGGTTACTGATGATCCATCTGTCATTGAAACCACTTTAGAACAGTATGGTGATCTTGTATATCCAGACAGCAGTAGTGTACTACAAAGGTTTGGTCTGTCTTTTATTCGGTTACTTCTCTTATATTTTGGCTCACAATATCAAATAACTCTTCTAATTTTCACTTTTTATTTTCAGGCTGGAAATTGTAGATAAATGCTTTTGCCATGACACAGTTGAAGAGATTGTTGATGCATTGGTAAGATTTACATTCTTTTTCTGGAAAATGATAATTAAGGGCCTTCAACTCAGTTTTTTATATTGAGACCATATGGATCAAGTAACGCCACAATGTTCTATCAAATATCATGTTTTTTATTCAACTCGTTAATCTCGAGATCTTAATATTTTTTATAAGTGATGGAGAAATTCTTGCCTTTAATTGAGTTGTTTATGTTTTGGCTTCTCTTAGACGTATTCCTTTCTTTTGCATGTGTTGTGACTTACGTTTGGATGAATAATATATAATTTCCTTTTATACTTATCATCATTAAATTTCCAATAGGAAGTTGCGGCAAGTGAAACAAAAGAACCATGGTGCATTTCTACCCTAAATAGACTTAAAGAAGCTTCTCCATTGAGCTTGAAGGTTTCCTTAAGATCTGTGAGTTCCTTTTGCTTGACTGATGGTGTCTATACATTTTGAGTTCATGTTTTCTCTCTTATTTTCTTAGAAAAATATTGGTTCTATAATGCAATCCTTCTAATTGTGACAGATACGAGAAGGTAGATTTCAGACCCTTGATCAGTGCCTGTTGCGCGAGTACCGAATGACTTTACAAGCAATATCTAAACAAATATCTGGTGACTTCTGTGAGGTATAAACATTCCGAGTTTCTGTAAACTAAAACAAAGTTTTGTGTCTTTCTAAACGTAAGTTGATTTGAATCTCTTTTAGGGAGTGAGGGCACGCATGGTGGACAAGGACATGGCAGCAAAGGTACCATTCACTTGTATTACATTATTTTTCTTCAGATTTTGAATATACAAGTTCTTCTTAATACTTAAATTTTCTCTATTGATATCTCAAAAATTTATTTAGAATCCAAATTCATGTTATGATTGTGAATTAAATTTATGCAGTGGGATCCTCCAACCTTGGAAAAGGTGTCACAAGATATGGTGGATCAGTACTTCTTACCTCTAAGTGAATTTGAACCTGATCTGGAGCTTCCAACAAAATCCCGGGAAGCATTTTTTTAGCTTATCTTTCTCTGTGGAATCCGATAAAGAGTTATACAACATTGATATTTTTCTGGGAAAACATCAAGCATGAACTTATTGGCAATCTGATGGACATGGTAGACAGTGGATTTCCACATGTAGATTGTAAAATTTATGGATTGTGAAACAGCTTTAGTCTTTGTTTGGCATAGAGGAATACATATAATTATTGACTTGACATTCACAGAACAGATAGTTTCCTGAAAATAAAATTATGATGAAATGACTTATCTAGTGGGAATTATTCACACACAACTGCTGATTATCTAGTGCTATTAGCTATATAAGTTGTTTAGTATAAACTTAATTTTTGGACAGATTATTTGATTAAATGACTTATTTATCATGCAATATGCCCATAATGGGAATTATTCTAGTAAAACGGTGGGTTTGAGAGCCTTTTTGGCCATTGACTTATTGCATAGTATATTTAATTCTCACTTAAAATTTAAGAACCGATGCACAAGAAAAAGTTTAGCGGCAATAGACAGCTTGACTCATATTTTTTCTATTTTACAAACTAGCAATGCATGCAAGTGCGATTTGCAAAATTGATAAAGAAGACAAGAATGAATATGGCCTATGAAGGTGGAATTTACGACATTAACGAGATGTAATAAATCATATGGAACATCTTCAAACGTGGCCCATGAAGGTCTGGAATTTTCTTCATTTCAAATCTAATTGAAAGCTATAGAAAAACAAAACAAAAAAACGAAAACGATGGCCCATGCAGGTCTCGAACCTGCGACCTTCGCGTTATTAGCACGACGCTCTAACCAACTGAGCTAATGGGCCATTTGTTGTTAAAATTCACATCCTGGTTTACATGTCTTAGAATGTTCTTGGAGACAACTCTTCTAAAAGAAGGTTCCAAGAGACTTTCTCGACTTTCTCGTATAAGATCCTCATGCATTTGTAAGTCTCATTCGTGTGTATTTCTAGGACATGACTATATTTGGTTCATTTCATCTCATAAGATTTGATATATAATGTCATATAGGATGTACCTCTCCCCAATCAATAATTCTTTCCTTTAAAGACTAATCGGTAACGCCAATTTATAACTTGTTTCTTGGCATCATGGAGGCTCGGTGATGCCCCTCAGTCATAGGCAAGTCCAGGTTTCCATGGAGATCGATATTAAATTGTTCAATGGTGAAACACAACTTAGCTCAATGTTTTACGACACTTTTATTTAGGAGATTCCATATATGTGTTTGGAAGATAGTGTGACCAATGCCTTGCGTTCTTTCTTTTTTTTAAGGACCAAAGAGAGTTTAGGAAATGTATCGACGTGGTGTACCTTTACTGTGACCTTTAGATCCTTTCCATTTTTCTTTGTTGTTCCTAGCCTCTGGTCTAGGTGGCCTAGAGTGAGACACACATGTAATGATCCTTGAAGAAATTAATCTTTAGTGATGATTTTGAGGGAAACATACATATTTAAGTGTGATATACTGTCACTTAGTTTGTTCGTTGGTGGCCATATGGACTCTAAACTTCTTAATCACCGGATTTAATCTTTTGATATTCCTAAGTTTGATCAAGAGTACTAATAAAAGAGGGATCTTCCTTCTTTATTTCCTTTCCTTCAACTGCTAGAGAATGCCATCAAAATATCATAAATATATGGAATAATATAGACAAAGCATCCTCATTCCTCTTAAATATGTATAAAGAACTATTATAATCATTTTTTCACAAAACCACACTACTACAAAAAAGGCATTTAACAACGGTCAAAAAAGATATATAATCACGCAGGTTCAGGCGTTGTTATGTAGAGTGTTGTTATAAATGTGTTACTTACAATCACGATCCTGAGACCGTTGTAGTATATTGAAAAGTGTAACAATCTTATAAAACCCCACAGATAATATAAATAAATAATCAGAGTATTTCACCAAAAATGCGTCACATGCTTCATAAAACATCATACATGCATGTCTTATTCCGTAACACGGATTTTCAAACAATTATAAAACTTTTACTACGCAACATAATTCATAGTTCAAAACGTCTTTATTAAACACATCATCAAAACTTCATTGTTCATGGTTCATAATTCGAAATAACTTAAGTACCATGAAAGGTAGATCAAAATCTCATAATAAAACAAAAGAGTATAAGTTCAAAATCAAACGTTCTCGATCCGATGTTACATATCAGAGCAAAACCTTCTAAAATCAATAAAAAGAAAATAACACACTCCAAGCTATCTTATAAGCTTCTACGAACTACTCCTGATCACCTGCGCGTTATCCATGTGGAGACAATATTCAAATAAAAATGGTGAGTAATCACATTCATTACAAGAGATATACGGAATAGACATAGTAGTTCAAATAACAACATCATATCATCAAAATCAACAACCTTGTCAACACATAATCAATTAACACAATAACATATACAATATTATCTAGTCAACAATTATGCATGCCACATAAGATATAGTGCAATAACATAGACTCATGCACGTGGTACCAATTCGTTATAAGTACTTGACTCACCACCCTCCAAAGATTCTCACCATATGATCGATTCTCTTTTGGAACCAGAGCACAACATCAACACGCTCAATCCACACAATAGGGTTGATGTCAACACTGGACCAACATCATAAATTAACATGGTCGGACCAAAGTTGTCCAAACTATGCCATGAATGCATGATGCGCAATAACAAAATATCAAACAACCACAACTAGTAAAATCACACCATCATTCATGAAATCATCAACAATATTTAATACTTCATAATAACAACATATTACCATCATAGTATTCATAATTCATCATAGCAACCAACACATTAAAGTATCAACAACTCATCATAGCAACATACATCATGATAGACTAACTCATTAAGAATCTAAGTATATCTTAGCCTAGGTACTGGAAATATAAACATTTTTACTCATTTTATTCCACCCACATGTAGTTCATCGCGTTAGGTATACAACGCTTTGAACGAAGCCTCAAACAGAGTTCTAAAACTCAAGTTATGACTCTTTAAAAATCCTACTGCCATCCATAGCCTGGTGTTCGCCCGGTGAAGCGGTCTGCTCGCATGAGGATCGCCCGACGACGTGGGAGCGACAACACCGCCATTCTCCTCTGGTATCCATCACCCGACGAAGCCCCTTGCTCTCCTGGCGACATACCTTTCGCTCTTACATCGCCCAACGATGGCGTGAGCGAGACAATACAGTATCATCACTTCTCCATCCCTTTCTTCGCCCCTCTGCTTGCCCGATGATGACCAGACGATGTTACTTTGCCCGACGATGCATCCCATAGCCTAGCGATGCGTAGCAGACTGCAACTTCCTGTTGCGATTTTGGATATGTTCATCCCCAATTCCTCTTGCATTTTCATGCTAATACAATCCAAATTCTCATAGTTTGCAACATATAATTATCATATAACAACCGTACAATATTATAGGGATTATATACACAAACTCATGGCAATTCAACATGTTATTTTTATCAATTTCAACATAATTTCATCACGATATAACATATGATCAAATTATCAAAACCCCAATAAATTCCTACATACCTCTAAACCCCAAATCAATTATAATGACAAATCACACCCTTACCTTAGATTCATAGCTTGGGTCTCCTCTCTTCATGATCTACCGAAATTCCTCTATGTTTTTCATGCCCTAACTTTCTCCTATGCTCTTCCAATGTTTTCACGATCGTATCAAATGAAACATTTTCCCTTATTCCTTGTTTAACCTTTGGACCCCTAATATATTTTACCCAACTTGTCCTTACTTCACCTTTCACCAATTATCATCTCGCCCTTATCTTCTCTACATCAATTATTTCTCTATTTTATTATTAATAATAATTCTAACTAATTTTAAATAATTATTAACTAATTATCTAAATTACTATAATACTCCTTACTCATCTAAATTCCCATTTTTCCACAATATATCAGCACATCACACATCATACTCAACAAAACATCATATATTCATCAACAATTTATAAATACTCATAATTAATTAATTAAATAAGTAATTACGAATTTTAGGGTGTTACAACTCTTCCTCACTTAAAGAATTTTTGCCCCGAAAATTACCCGAGGAAAACAGAGTCGGGTACAACTCCTTCATTTGATCCTCACGCTTCTAAGTCAAACTTCCACCAGCCGGTCCACCCTACAACACCTTCACTAAGGAAATATCTTTACCCCGTAATTTCTTCACTTCTCGGTCTTCTATCCACAAGGGTGATGCTTCGACAATCAAGTTATCTCTTACCTGTACATCATCTATCTGAATCACATGTGAAGGATCCGTAATATATTTTCTCAATTGAGACACATGGAACACATCATGAAAATTTGCAAGTGATGATGGTAAAGTAAACCGATAAGCCACTTAAGGTGTGAAGAAAACACAAGAAAGGGGGGTTGAATTGGGTTTTCCATTCATAGCAAACTTTCGTCTCTTAAAATTATTTGGTTAAGTGATGCTTTCGAATATGTTGTGAAAGCATAAACAGTAAAGCCTAAGCAAGAGTAAAGAACACGTGATATATCCTGGTTCACTTGAGAAATCCTCAAGCCAGTCCAGTCCACCCTACCAAGGTTATTTCACCTTGAACTTAAGGACTTAATCCACTATAATCAAACTTATTACATCCTGCACAACCAACTGCTGTGACTAACTACCACTAAGACTACCATCTCAGTCTTCTAAAAGCTTCTGACCTAACGGGTTCTTTGAGGAACAAATTATCTTCTAAAACTTTTGATCTAACTGGTCCTTTAGAATAAACACAATACCTTCTAAAGCTTCTGACCTAACTGGTCCTTTAGAAGGAACAAACAACTTTTTGTTTTTACAAGGTTTTTTTTATAAGAGAATTCTTCTACACAAGCAAGTGTAAACTCAATTAAGTACATCAGAAGATTCTAATACACACTAATAATATTACATTGTATTTTATTTCAAATGTGTGGTCTTCTTTTCTTCAAGTATCTTCTTCATGGACAACAACCCAAAAGCAGTTGACTTGCTGAAGTCTTCTTCTTCATACGCTTCTGAAAGCTTTGTTGATCTTGATGTAGTAAAGAGAAGAAATTCTTCATCTTGATTCACCTTAGAACATTCTGGACAACAAACCTTGTTCTATTTAATTCAATGATCACTTTAAATCACAATATTCATGTTGTTGATTTGTAATTGGAGCTTCCGTGATCATCTTCATATCTTCTGCAGCTTAGCAAGCTTCTTGTAGTATATGAAATTAAGCATATTGTCAATCAATTACATCATTGTTATCTTATAATTATCAACAATATGATTCAAGAAATATTTATTCAAAACCACGAGAGTGTGAGGTTTAGTCTTTAAATTGATATTTTCTACTAAACACATTTTTAACATCAGTATAAGCCAACGAGTTAGAGTCCCTGAGGTACGCGAAATACACATTCTGGTCTCTCTTTTCTTATATTCATCTTAATCTTTATTTTATTTTAGTTTTAGTTCTTAGTTTCCCCTAAATAAATTATTTCATTAGCATTAGCTTTACAATGCGGCGATAGATTACAGTAGGTTGATATTGGTCTCTCAGGGTTCGACAATCTTTTATATTACTTTGATATTTCCGTACACTTGTAGATGCATCAAATTTTTGGCATCGTCGCCGGGGACCAACAATCAGTATTGTTATTTCCGTTGTTGCACCGTATAGACTAAGGCACTCTAAACTTAATTACTATGTATCACCCAATTTTTTTCTACAACTCTCATTCTCAGTATTTCGAGGAATTACAAGAAACCCATTAATCCGACCTCGATATATTGATGGAGGATTTCAATGCGTCACTAACTCACTCTCACTCAAATTACTTCTACAACTACCAATCCCAACATTTTTAAGGAGTCGCAAGAATCCCATAAATTCGATCTCGAAACATTAATGAAGGATTATAATGCGACACTAACTTATCCTCAACCAAATTTCCTCTACAATCACCACACCTAATATTTTGAAGAGTAACAAGAATCCCAAAATTCCACTATCGACACATCAATGGAGGATTTTACTACAATACTAACTCGCTCTAGGCTAGAAACCATGATGACATAGCGCTTTGTGTGGAGACATAAAATGCGACACAAACACACTTTGAGGAACCACATGAATCCCATAATTTAAACCTCGAAACATCAATGGAAGATTTCAATGTGATGTTGACTCACTCTAGGCTAGAATCTATGATGAAGCACTATATAGACACAAACTATCTAAAATGAAGAGTTTAGAAAACAAAGTCTCCATAATAATGAATCCCTTAGGCACCTGAACAATGCAGTTGAGTCCCTCGTGACTCATAACATGGCATTGGAGACTCAAATCTTCCTGCTTGCACAAAATCATCTACGACCCTTTCCTGAGGAGCATGTGGATGTTGTAACAACCAGTATTGAAAAACAAATCAAAAATCCTAAGGAGAGTGATAATGAGGTTGAAGAGAGTAATAATGAGGTTGAGAAGAGTTCTGGTGAATAAAGAGTGGAGATTGAGAAAAATAGACCGACACTATCTGTGATACGGTGGCAGAACCGACTGTTTATACTGGTTTTGCATTTGTATTCACAAATGTTGCAGTAAGCAAGAGTCGCCACCGACTTTTCTTTTATCCAACAGTTAGAAAGGGTGAAAAGAACGGAAAAAGACCTTTCGAGATTATTTATGAGTAAGGGGGGTATATTATGGAAAGGGAAGGTGTTAGCATCATTTCCATCCACAGTTATCTACAGGCTCTTAGATGCTTAGCTCATTTTGAAATACCTTGTGCTTTGTGTGTTTTTGAAAAGTATTTTTGAAAGAAAGCGCCTTAGTACGACGAACTTTGTAATGTTTCTCGAAATGGTAGAGAACGTATACAAAGAGTTTGAAAATGTTTTTTAAAGAAGTTTTGTGTAAGTGTAAAAATTGTTTGAGCAAGCATCTAACAACTATCTACTTTAATCGAAAGGTTGTTCTTTTCCTCTTTTCCTTTAGACGGTGCTATCCTACTATTAGTAAGTAGGTATCCCTAGTCGTTGGATGTTTGAGGGACATTCGAAGGGACATTTATATAGTCATAAAGGTAACTAGGCAAGAAACTTTAGTAACTACCCTAGGGTTTTAAGATCATACCGAGGCAATATCAAGAGGGTCATCGAGAGACTTATGATCTTTAAACCGGAGGGTAGCCACTAAAATATCTCATGTTTCGAGAGATGTGACTGGTTTCCGAAGGCAACCGAAATAGGGGTACCCTAGAGGTGCGCATGTGCAATTGTGTTTGTATTCAGTTATTTTTGTCTTTGCATTAGGTTTGCTAGAGTTTTGTTTGTTATTCTTGCCATACAATCCTATTAGTCATGCATCTAAACAGTTAATAGTTTGCAGTAATTAAAAGTGCGAAAATATAAATCTAACTATTACAAGGCTTCGGGGAGGGGGATTATTACAAGTCCAAAACTTGGAGGAAAATAAAGAAAGCAGTAAAGTAAAAAAGTCCTAATTATAGTCTATTACATCCCATAAGCAAATACATTAGTATGAAAAAAATATGAAAGTAAATAACGCGTACGGAATGGAAAAGACGTCTAAAAACCCTAAGACAATTCTAGGTGAACAAAGAAATATTTTTTTGTTTTGATTTAATTAAGAAAATGGTTTAAGTAAAATTAACTAACCTAAACTTAGATTTAAAGAAAATTTAATTTATTAATGAGAATTTTAGAGAAAAGAAATAATTCTAAGTTTTTTTGTATTTTTGTTATGAATAAAAGAAGTTAAATGAATTAAATCCTAGGTCTGTTTATTTTTAAATTAAATAAAAGGTTAAAGTTATTATTTAATTAATTTACCAAGTTAATTTAATTAAAAAAAGACTAACCTAATATTTTTATGATTTTTTTGATTTTAATGTTGTAATGAAATATAATTGATTAAAAAAGAAATGTTAATTAAAACAAAATAAAGAAAATTGAAATGGGCCTGCAAACAAAATGAAATGGGGGTGTGCTTCAAAGAAGTATCAGGCCTATCAACAAGAGGGCCCAGGTTCTACAAAAATAGTTAGGGGGTGAGAATAAACAGAAACTCCAGACCCAATGACAAGAGGATCTAGGCGCCTGTGGGATATGCAAAACAAATGTTAGAAAAAATAAAAATAGTTTCCTGCCTGGGTCGAATCCCGGACCTGGAAAAAGAGTGCCCTAAGAATGGTGTCCTGTTATTTTAGCACTGATTGTCACATGAAACACGTTAAAACATTCACAATGATTGTTAATAACACAAATATGGATGTAATAGGTATTTACATGGCGTGAATATGCGATTTCGATTTTAAGAAACCTTACCAACTGGCGCTGCATGGATCCAGTGATATACGATGTTGCAAGCCTTGGGAATGGGTGGAATAAGTTCCTAGGAATCTCAGGAATACGACTGAGCAGTTGGTATGGATGGATGATGGCTGAAAAACTCAGTTTCGAATTTCATAACTTTTATGATTTTTTGCAATTTTGTGGAGCTTTGGTAAGGCAATGTATTTCCGTCCCCTTTTTCTCATGCCTTTGTCTTGTATTTATAGAGGAAGAAGAGGGCTAGCAAATATGGTAAGAATCCACACGTAATAGCCCTCTTTCAAACCAAAATCAAACACATTAAAGAAGTTCCAAAAATGAAAATTCTTGCCCATTTTGAGGTGATATGTACCTAGCCTCCTTTGCACAAAATGTTGGGCCCAAAAACAAATCAAACCATCAGCCAATATTGCCATAACCAATATTTACTATTTTATGCAATTTTATTTAGTTTTTATTTGAATAAAACAAAATAAATATGGATAAAATAGGTAGAAATGGCAAGTCAATATAGAAATGATTTTAGAGGTCTCGCATAAGGTTAGGAAGATTTTTGAAGTCCAAGAAGTTAGGCCATTGACCTAAAAGTTCAAGTTTGCCCAATGCACAATTCTTGAAATTTCCCAAATTTTCCCAACTTGGGAAAACCATAACTTGCTCAATTTTTATCCAATGACGATGATCTTGGACTTTTTGGAAACCTGTTCAACCCTAATTCCTCTTGCAATTTCATGCCAATACAATCCAAATTCTCATAGTTTGCAACACATAATCATCATATAACAACCGTACAATATTATAGACATTATATACACAAACTCATGGCAATTTAACATGTTATTTCCATCAATTTCAACACAATTTCATTATGATACAACATATCATCAAATTATCAAAACCCCAACAAATCCCTACATACCTCTAAACCCCAAATCAATTATAATGACAAACCACCCCACTTACCTTAGATTCATATCTTGGGTCTCCCCTCTTCGCGATCTACCGAAATTCCTCTATGTTCTTCGTGCCCTAACTTTCTCCTATGCTATTCCAATGTTTTCACGATCGTACCAAATGAAATATTTCCCTTATTCCTTGTTTAACCTTTGGACCCCTAATATGTTTTTCCCAACTTGTCCTCACTAAGCATTTCACCAATTATCATCTCGCCCTCATCTTCTCTACATCAATTATTCCTCTATTTTATTATTAATAATAATAATTCTAACTAATTTTAAATAATTATTAACTAATTATCTAAATTACTAGAATACTCCTTACTCATCTAAATTTCCATTTTCCCACAATATATCAACACATCATACTTAACAAAACATCATATATTCATCAATAATTTATAATTACTCACAATTAATTAATTAAATAAGTAATTATGAATTTTGGGGTGTTACAACTCTCCCTTACTTAAAGAATTTTCGCTTCGAAAATTACCTGAGGAAAACAGAGTCGGGTGTGACTCCTTCATTTGATCCTCACGCTCCCAAGTCAAACTTCCACCAGTCGGTCCACCCCACAAAACCTTCACCAAGGCAATATCTTTACCCCATAATTGCTTCACTTCCCGACCTTCTATCCGCACGGGTGATGATTCGACAATCAGATTATCTCTTACCTGTACATCATCCATCTGAATCACATGTGAAGGATTCATAATGTATTTTCTCAATTGAAACACATCATGAAGATTTGCAATCGACGGAGGTAAAAGCCACTGAAGGTGTAAAGAAAACACAAGAAGGGGGGGGGGGTGGTTGAATTGGTTTTTGCATTCATAGCAAACTTTCATCTCTTAACATTGTTTCTTTAAGTGATGCTTTCGAATATGTTGTGGAAGCATAAACACTAAAGCATAAGCAAGAGTAAAGAACACGTAATATATCCTGGTTCACTTGAAAAATCCTCAAGCTAGTCCAGTCCACCCTACCAAGGTGATTTCTCCTTGAACTTAAGGACTTAATCGATTATAAATAAACTGATTACATCGTGCACAACCAACTGATGTGACTAGCTACCACTAAGACTACCACCTTAGTCTTCTCAAAGCTTTTGACCTAACTGGTCCTTTAAGGAACACATTACCTTCCAAAGCTTATTACCTAACTGGTCCTTTAGAAGAAACACAATACCTTCTAAAATTTCTAACCTATCTGGTCCTTTAGAAGGAACAAATAACTGTTTGTTTTTACAAGGCTTGTTTACAAGAGAATGCTTCTACACAAGCAAGTGTAAACTCAATTAAGTACATCAGAAAATCCTAATACACACTAATACTTTTACATTGTATTTTATTTCAAATGTGTGGTCTTCTTTTCTTCAAGTAGCTTCTTCACGGACAACAGTCCAAAAGCACTTGACTTGCTGAAGTCTTCTTCTTCTTCATACGCTTATGAAAGCTTTGTTGATCTTGATGTAGTAAAGAGAATAACTTATTCATCTTGATTCACCTTAAAAAATTCAAGACAAAAACCCTTGTTCTATTTAATTCAATGACCACTTTAAAGCACAACATTCATGTTGTGGATTTGTAATTGGAGCTTCCGTGATCATCTTCACCATCTTCTTCAGCTTAGCAAGCTTCTTGCAGTATATGAAATTAAGCATTTTTTTAGCTTATTTTTCTCCGTGGAATCCGATAAAGAGATATACACCATTGATATTTTTCCTGGAAAACATCAAGCATGAACTTATTGGAAATCTCATGGACATGGTAGACAATGGATTACCACATGTGGATTGTAAAATTTATGGATTGTGAAACAACTTTAGTCTTTATTTGGCATAGAGGAATGCATATAATTATTGAATTGACATTCAGAGAAAAAATAGTTTCCTGAAAATAAAATTCTGATGAAAATGTATTGGGATGATTCACACACAACTACTGATTATCTAGTGCTATTATCTATTCATAAGTTGTTTTGTATAAACTTAATTTTTGGACAGATTATTTGTATAAATGACTTATTTATCATGAAATATGCCCATAATGGGAATTATTCTAGAAAAATAGTGGGTTTGAGATCCTTTTTGGCCATTAGCTTATTGCATAGTATATTTAATTCTCACTTAAAATTTAAGAACCGATGCCCAAGAAAAAGTTTAACAACATGATGTTGAGTAAAATTAAATGAAAATATTTTTTTATCGTATTCGCGGGGATTGATGCGAAATCAAAACTTTTCAACAATTTATATTATTCTAATCATAAGTTTTCAAGAAGTTTGATTGATAAGTTATGAAAAGTAAAATGCAAACAATAAATAAGAAAAAGTTTCAGAGGAATAGACTTGTTGGGAATTGGTGTCTGTTCGCCAATTCAATATGCACATCAGAAATCAGTCATACACAATTTAAGAATGTTTGATTATCATCACGTATCACACACAAACAAAGTTCATGTCTAAACTTTGATGCGATTTCTACCTTATGGTTTAATCGAAGATTTCTCAGCCTATTAAACAATACAGTAGCATTAAGATTCGATAATTTTAGTGAATATTAAACCTAAATCTATGTCTAGCATTTAGAGTTTAATAGTTGTTTTCTTGGATCGATATTAGAACCGTAGTTGTCAATATCAATTCAATCCATGAAATAAACGGTAAAACAAAGATAACAATGATAATGATTCATAGATAAATTGCATATAACGCCATGATTAAAGAGAATACGTACTGTTTCGGTGAACTACGACCAATCCCAACAAGGGAGGGATTTAGCTACTCATGGTAGCTTAATGAACAATGGAAGATTTAAGTTGAAACAACATCAACGATGATTTCTCGACTCTTGATGCGTATCTACCCATTCTGCTTAAAACCTCTTATATTCCTACTTCTATTACAACAATATAGTGTATTACAAGATAAAAACTAAATTCTTCTTTTGAGCTGAGTTTCTGTCCTATTTATAGCAATTTTGGTCGCTTGAGTTCGCTAAGCAAACTATATTTCGCTAAGCGAAGTCTTGATTCTTAATTAAGTTTTCAAATCAACTTATCTTCAGGAAACCGCCAAAGTTCGCTAAGCAAAGTCTGAATTGTTTAGCGAAGTTCCTTTCTTTAGCCTTATGTCTTTTCCAAAACATCTTTCTTTGACCGTCCTGTTTCGCTAAGCGAAGGCCCGATTCGTTAAGAGAAATGCTTTGCTTCTCCTCAGTTCTGTAGAAATTGGTTGATTTGCTTCTGTCTTCTCTTTGCTGGAAGTTCGCTAAGTGAACTATTCGCTGCAACATTTGCTTAGCAATTCTGTTTTCTGGTTTTTCTTTAAGGGCCAAAACCTGCACAAAAGACAACAAAACCAAAGGTAGTTTGCACAATACTCCTTTTGTTCATTAGTTAAGGTTTCTATGTTATAATATTGTTATTTAATTAATATAAATGTAATTAAATGATGTGATAATTTACTATGAATCAAGCATTCATCAAACTCTCCCCAACTTGAATCTTTGTTTGTCCTCAATCAAAGCAATGTAAGAGCAAGAGTTTCTATACCATTATTCTTATAATCAACCAAATTTTTTCTAAGAAGTAACCTAGGTGCAAGGTTTCCATATTGAATTGTGTTGTACCCCAAAATTTTCCCTCTCACTTATCAAGTATTTTCACAAGATCTCCTTTAGATCAAGACTGCATTTGGTTTGATCAGCTCAAGACATCTCCTCATGCACTGATGACCAAAATTAGGGTTTGAGATTGCACAAGGATTTTTGAACTATCAATTCCCCATATGACTTTAATGGATCATTATGGACCCCCAAGATTACTCATGACAAATTTCAAGCCTTGGATCACACTTTTGATCAATCAATGGGACAGTTGACCTAAAAATCAACTATATTGGGGAAAAAGTCAACCATGGCCAATTTATAGTCAAATTTCATAATTTTTGATCCACATCAACATTTTAAGCCCACATGTGTCATTTGATCAAGTTTGGACCATAACTCCTCAAGAAATTTGATCAAATCATCAAAAGGGCAAAATGGTCAAAATTAGGGTTTTGACTGGGAAAGGGCAATTTCTGGTTTTTGACCTAGAAAATGGTCACTTGAGTTAAGGCATGATCTTAATAGTCCAATTTCATAACTTTGACCTAATGACATGGTTCAAAACACTACAAGTCCATTGGATTGACACATGAATTTTTCAGTCAACTGATCAAAAGTCAATTGTATACTGAAAAGTCAAACTTTGACTTTTTGGTAAAAATCAAATGCCAAAGATCACAATTCATCAAAACATGTCAAAACATGAAACTTGTTCATAAAGAAATCAAGAATTCAAGAATTTGTTTTGAAAAGATGAAATTTCTTAACTTAGAAATTTTTCTAAGTATAGAAAATTTCTTATTTCTTCATAACTTTGAGCCAAATTTTCACCATGATGCAAAGTGATTCAAGATAAACTTCCAACATGAAAGTTGTAGATCTCCTTGAAATATACAAATTTTCTGCACACAATTTCTCCTAAAAATTCTTGGATCTCAAGTTATAATTTTGTGAATACATGCTCATGAACTAAAAATAACTTAGTGAAATTTTGCCCTAGTTAGACAGATTTTTGACCTAACTTCATGGAAATTTTTCATATATTTCCAATGGGAATATTCAAAATAAATTCAAATATTAGTTGTAGAGAACATTGCAAGCTTTCCAAAATGTCCAAGAACTCCTTGAGATCATTCTTGAGCAAGGAGAATCGAAGAGATGAAATTAGGGTTTTATCACTTGAATTTAGGCTATTTTCATGATGAACACAAATGCAAATCCATACTAGGCTGCATAATCTTTGCTTTGCAGGCCTAAAACTTGTTTATAACTCCTTAATTAAATGCTTACACAAATGTTAAGGCTTTGATCCAAGCAAATGAGCTATTATCCAAGTTGTATTTCCATTAATGGCACAAAGTGAACACTTCCATTCTTGTAAAGCAAGCTTTTTGCATAAAGTATTTCTTGAACCTCTAACTTGTTCCCTCTAATCACACTCCATCCACAAAGTCAGAAACAAACTTGTTTAAAGCATGAACTGCTCTACCTTAGCAAGTACACAAGCATTGAAACTTGTTTTCTCAAAAATCACATGTTTGGCTTAAGAATGCAATTTCAAATTCTGAGTTGTTACAAGTCTCCAAACCTCTTGCTTATAAGTAGACACACTATTTTCAAGTTGACACATAAGCAAGAAGCCCCTGAAACTCACTTAAAATCCCTCTAGCCATAAATTGTCCCAAAACACCATTTTTGTGCAAGTTCTTCCTTTTCATACCAAACTCACATTTCCCTCGTGTGTTTCTTAGCCTTTTAGTTTCTAAGGCTTCCTTGCATCAATACTAACTCATCCTTGTACCTGTTTCATTTCTGTAACACCATCTTCCCTATCTTCCATAACCAAAAATAAAGGATCACAGTTGGACTTCTCCAGGCCATTCCAGCCATCCTCAGCTCAAGCCAGCCATTGCACTAGCTTCCTGGAGGTCCAAGGAAGCTAACCTGATCATCAGCACTGATTGAAATAAGCTCATTTGCATTTCACAATTTCCAGTTTTGAGGTATTTTTCTTGAACTTCTATCTCATTACTTAGGCATTGATAGGCTTACATTTGTGAAGATAAGATGTAGACCTCATTGCCACGAAGCTGTACATATCCATAGTTTGCATTTATATGGCTTGAGCTTAGAGAATTTTAGAGTTGAAGTTTATGAAATTTTTAGGGTTTAAATTAGGGCCAGAGAAATTCTCACTGATCTTTGATTTTCAGCCTTAGTTATTTACATGGTTAGAATCGTGAGGAAGAATGCAACAACTTTCATTTTGTCACTTTCCATGTTTGTTGAGAAATGAAGAAGTTACAGGTACACCGGCTGGAGGTTGAAGATGAAGTCATCAGGATTGAGTTTGCTTTATATATTTATGGTTTTGTCTATATATACGGATGTATAGCCACCCCAGTGGTAAAGCGCGCGCCTGTTCACCCTATGGTCCTGGGTTCAAGCCCCAGCGAGACCATTTTGACATTTTTTCCAAATTTTGAGATTTTTTTATTTTTGTTTGCAGGCGCTGGGCCCTTTCGGCCTGACATTTTTTATTTTATTTTTTGCTAACATCCCCCCTGTTTACTTGTGATACCACCCTGACCCATTTTTATATTTATTTATTTCTTTTTTCCTTTAAATATATTTTCTAAAATACAAAAAAATCATAAAATGTATAAAAATAATAGATTTATATTTTGACATAATTTAAATATTTTTTCTACATAAAAATTATTTTATTTATCACACTTTATTTACTTTTATTAATTTCCTTGAAAATATTAATTAAAACTAAAATATTATTTATTTTTATACTAATGAAAATATATTTTTAATATCAAAAAGACCAAAGAATATTTTATAACACCATATTATTTTCAAGACAAAAAAATAAAAAAATACAAAATATCTTTTTTATAAACTTCATTTCTTTTTAAATAGAATTAGTGTTTTATTCAAGAATCTTTTTCTTAATGACATTAAAATTCACTAATTATTTTCTTTATCAAATTAGGTTAAAATCAAGACCCATTTTCTTAAGAAACCAAAAACAAAATCTTTTCTTTGTATTTACATTTCTTGTATATTTAATTCATCTTGCATATTATTTGTTTCAATTATTTGTACAATATTCAATTTAGTTGTTATAGATTAATTAGGTTTATATTATTACAATTCCCATTCATAAATTGTATATCCCCTCTGTGATCGGTGGATCTGGAACTGACTGTTTAACGCTGGTTCGCGAAATGTCGTGGAAGCAAGAGTCGCCACCGTCTTTTATTTTCTCCAAATGGAAAGGACAAAAGCACAGAAAAATTCCTTAAAGAGATTGCTCTCGGTTCGGGAGGTAGGTTATAGAAAGGGAAGGTGTTAGCACCCTTTCTATCCATGGTTATCCATGGGCTCTTAAATACTTGCTCACTTGTGTTTTCAAAAGGTTTGTTTGCTTTTCAACTGTGGGTTTTAAAAAGTTTCTTTGAAAGTTTCAGATCGACTCTTGTGTCAGAGTGTTTGAAAAATTGCTTTGAAAGCTTTTGAAAAGTGTTGGTGTGAAAAGATTGTTTGTTTGTTTTGAAGAGAGCAAGTATCTACGAGAACCTACCTACCCTAAGGAATTCGTCTGTGTAAATGTCCCTTAAAGTAGTGCCATCCCACCATTGAGAGGTAGGTAGCACCACCGTTGGAGGTGTTCGGGTCAATTCGATGTTCGGGACATGGTGATCACCAGAGCAATAGGAAGACACCTTAGAAGCCACCCTCATGCCAGGTTCCCGGATCATGAGGACTCACTAAGACATCCTCTACTCGACAATCACCTTTCGAGGCAAGGCAACAGTGAGGCGTACCCTAGGGGTGGTGTGTGCGATTCGTGTTTCGTTTTCATTTGTATTTGTCTTGTCATGTTAAAGTGATTTACGCTTGATTTTCTTATGGCCATTCATTCTTGCATGCTTTGTTTAACAGTTTAGAAGTGCGAGGAAAAATAAATCTAAAGCTATTACAAATGGCGCGGGTCCACATCGCCAAAATTAAACCGGACCCGATTTGACAGAAAAGTAAAGAAATTAAAAGAATTGAAAGTGCGAGAGGTAATTACAAGGCCTTGGGAGAAATACATAATTATTCAATAAAATAAAGATGCGAAATTAAAGAATTATCGAAACGAGGGCATTGGACCCTTTCGCAAAAATTAAAATTAATAATGAATTAAAATTAAAATTTAAAAGAAAATGCTTTTGGTATTTTAATGTTTTTAAGATTTAATAGAAAAAGAATTAATTAAAACTGAAATAAAATGTTAAACCTAGTTCTAATTATTTTTTAAGTTATTAAGAAAAATATTGGAGTTTTTTAACCTAAATTAACCCTAATTAATTTACAATTTTAATTATGAAAATAAATGCGATAAATAGTATTATTGTGAAAAAGAAATATTAAAAAGGAATAAAAAATTAATTAAACCTATTTCTACATTTTTTTAGATTTTTTATGAAAAGAATTAATATTGCAAAACCCTAATTTAAACTAAATTTATTTACATGCAATTTGTTTATGAAAATAATTAAAATAAAATATTTATTATGTTTTTTTTCATTTTTCTGATTCTTGTGTATTTTATAGTTTATAAAAAAAATAAAATTAATAATTTAAAGAAAAAAAGGACAATTGAAACAAATAAAAAATAAAATAAATAAAATTGAATGGCAAAACCTTAGGGGGTTCTGTCCCCATATGAGAGGTATAGCCCAAATAATGCTGGCCCATTGAGCATGGCTTTTGTTGACTTTGCATGACACGTATACGCGCGCTGACTCATCCTCATGGTGTCCATCAATTCTCAGCCCTTGATCTGAATATGCTAGACGCGTGTACGCTTGGTTTGTGAGAGTGCATCGTGGTCCTTATCATAAGCGCTGCACGTGAACATAGATTGGAAAATAATATGGAGAATATTGAAGACCTGGGGCTCGAACCCAGGTCTTGAACGTTACAATCACCATCCCTTTCCAGCTGAATCAACTTACGCGCGTTAACATTAAACATCAAACAAATAATATAAAATAAACAACGCGTATGGATAATGTTTTAGCGCGAAATTTAAACGATCCAATCACTCCCTGCCAGCTAGTCGTCTTCTTCTTCGTTCCTGAAACATCAAGCATTAGACAACAGTTTTTACACCGTTGCAGAAAGTAACATATGAGAAAATAACGAATAGGCCATAAGGCCACATAAATTGATCGCGATGGCTGGTTCTTGTTCGTTGGAGCATGGTGATTCCAATGAGGGTGGTCACAAGCCTTAATTTGTCCTTGGGTGAAAAGCCCCAATTTAGAGTCCTGTGAACCCTAAGAATCGAACATGGTGTTTTGGCCTACAACGCGTGATTCTTCAATTAAAGTACATGATTAGTTTGCAAACATCATTAAAAACATAAATACAATAACAAAATGCGTTGAGAATGCAGGAATGCTAGAAACTGATTCAAGATTTTTCTTCACCAATTTCCATGGTGATCTTACGTTCTCTTGAGTGTGAGGCTTGGAGAATGATTGGAGTTTGTCCTATGAACCTTCAGTAAGCTAATGGAAGAGGAATCAGGTCTTGAATCGCCCTCTAAAGCTGATTTCAGAATTGTGTTTTTTTGACAATTTTTTCAAGTTTGCAATGGCCTTTCTTGCGCAGCTTTCTGTGTCCATCCATTAGGGTTATGATCCTGGCATATATATGAATCAATTAGGTTAACAAATTGGATCCAAATCTCTTGTAATCATTGATTGAATATTTGATTTTTTTAAGGATCTTTTTTCAATCTTTTTCAAGTGTTCTTGTGTCAATTAGCATCCAATCAAGCCAAATCTTTCCACATTTGTATATGCACGAAATCTTGATGGCAAAACATGCATGAAAAGATTTATTAGGTCAAGTTATATATTTTTCACATATTTAAATGATTTAAATGAATTAATATGAATAATAATTCAAATAAATAAATAAAAAATGAGAAAATACTTCCCTTTGGGCCAAGTGGTCGTGCACATGCTTAGAATGATGAATCATGGAAGAAAAATGGGCCCATTAGCATTTTTAGGTCATTTGAATCAATGTTGACTTTTCAAAATATCCAAAAATTTCCCAACTTCCACAAGGCATATCTTGCTCAATTTTTAAGCTTTTCTCATGTTCTTGGACATTTTGGAAAGTTCTTTGAGTCCCCTAACCAATGCCTTTGGTCCCATGTCATTTTGATTTACCAATCTCAAGTTATGGCCTTTGACTTAAAGTCCCTTTTTGTTGACTTTTGAAAGTGACCTATAATGTTGAAATTGATAACTTTTTGTGAGAGCATTTCTTGGACTTGAAGTATGAATATGAGTTGTAGGAAATGTCTTTCTCTTCAAAATGAGCTTTGGATGGAATTTTTCTGATAATCCATGTGAAAGTTATGCCCTGGTCAATTTCAGTTGACTTTTTCAGCTGTCCAAATAAGGAAACTTTTGCATCTTGATGATTTTCTGAGCCAAATTTTGAGAATCATGATCAGGCATTGATCAAATGATATTTGTGGCTTCAAAATGATATGTTGACCAAAAATTTGAACTTTTGACTGTCAAATGACCATTTTGCCCCTACAGTTGACTGTAGTGCAATTAGGGTTTTTGACTGTGCAATTTTGAGCTGAATGCCTTGAAACTTGATATGAGGATACTTGACCATCTTTATAGGCATATGAGACTTGATTGGGCCTTTGAAAACTTCATTTCTTTGATCAGAACACAAACCCTAGTTTTGACTGTATAGGGGACCTTTGCACTGGGCAACCCTTGGGGACTTTTACAGCTTGACTTGGCAATTTCTTGAAGAATGTGGGAGGGCAAATTTTGGGGTACAACAGTTGCCCCTGTTCAATCTTCTTAGACCTGAGGATGCAGATTGGCTGACGTGCCTTTCGTAATCCGAGGGTAGAAGATGATTGGACACTAGAGTGCCCAGAAATTTGCGCTCACATAGTGGCAGTGTGATGGGAATGGGCTTATAGATGCCATTTAGAGGTTGCTGGATAGGATGATGGGCTTATAGATGCCATCTGGATGTTGATCGCGTAGGAGATTCCTTAGCGAGAACCTGCATACCTGCAAAAGAACAAATGAGTACCTGACACGTTGCAGGAGCTGGTTTTCAGATGCTTGGTATAGATATGACCTGGCTGGTTACAGGAGCTGAGTCTGGAGCTTCAAACGGCGATGAATGAACCAGGGATGGTTACTGCCTTAGCATTAATGGTAAGAGAACCTTGAGTGACTTTAACTTCAACAACGCTCGTTGAGAAAAATCTTGGGTGTCTTCTGCTGGGATAAGAATCAGGGAGATCTTAGGGTCGATCTGACTGAACCAGAGAAGGCCTTTGACTGGATAAGCATCAGGAAAATCTTAGGGTCGATTTAACTGAATCGGTATAGGTCTTGGAATATCTTCAACTGGATAAGCATCAGGGAGATCTTAGGGTCGATCTGACTGAACCAGAGAAGGCCTTTGACTGGATAAGCATCAGAAAAATCTTGGGATCGATTTAACTGAACCGGACAAGGTCTTGAAATATCTTCAACTGGATAAGCATCAGGGAGATCTTAGGGTCGATCTGACTGAACCAGAGAAGGCCTTTGACTGGATAAGCATCAGGAAAATCTTAGGGCGATTTAACTGAACCGGTCTAGGTCTTGAAATATCTTCAACTGGATAAGCATCAGGGAGATCTTAGGGTCGATCTGACTGAACCAGAGAAGGCCTTTGACTGGATAAGCATCAGGAAAATCTTAGGGTCGATTTAACTGAACCGGTCTAGGTCTTGAAATATCTTCAACTGGATAAGCATCAGGGAGATCTTAGGGTCGATCTGACTGAACCAGAGAAGGCCTTTGACTGGATAAGCATCAGGAAAATCTTAGGGTCGATTTAACTGAACCGGACAAGGTCTTGGAATATCTTCAACTGGATAAGCATCAGGGAGATCTTAGGGTCGATCTGACTGAACCAGAGAAGGCCTTTGACTGGATAAGCATCAGGAAAATCTTAGGGTCGATTTAACTGAACCGGTCTAGGTCTTGAAAAATGATTGAGAACTTAACTGGATCTTTCCTGAAAGGTAAAGGTCAGTCATATGCAATGCATGATATGGATCAAGCAATGATGTTCTCAATATAAATGAGACTTGTATGATATGATGTGTCTATGCATGTTATAATGATGTATGTGATGTTTTATGTATGTTTTTTGTCTAGGAAAGTGAATCCTTGACGGGTGCCGGGAAGTCGTATCCTGGGCTGATGTCGAGGAATAGATTTTGCTTCCGCTGGGGATGATAACTTCAAGAATACCGGTAGGAGAAGATGACTCCGTTGCGGGATAAACTTGGTAAATGGAGGATTCTGCGGGGAGAAAAGATACTCTTGTGACTATGTTGGGAAGCAATACTCTGTGGGGATAGAGATGCTTTGCTGAATTGTTGATAACTTGCTGGGGATAGGAAGACTTTGTCGACGACGCTCTTTCCGTGGCTTTTGGCTGAGGATAACCCAGTTATATCCTGTTAAGGAAATAACTCTTTAAATCAAGCCGGACGACGCGTTCGTGCTCTGCGAGGAATAAGCTTCCAGAATTTACTGGGGATAAGCTTACTGCTTGGGGAAATGAATTCCAACTTTCCTGGGGAAACTGGATTGGACTCTTCTGGGGAGTTTTGGAATGTAATTTTGTAAGTTGAAAGGGGGAACCTATGTAGGGTTGCATGCTGATGAGTTTGTGTAAAACTGTATCTGAAATGGAGAAGGAACCTGGGTAGGGTTACTTTGATGATGAGTTCGTGTAAAACTTCGTTTTTTGGAAAGGGAGAACCTGTGTAGGGTTTCTGGGTGACGAGTCCATATAAAACTGCATCTTGAAGAGAGAGAACCGGTGTAGGGTTGCTGCAGGATGAGTTCGTGTAAAACTTCTTGACGAACCGAGGTAAGGTCATCTTGAGATAGGTCCATGTGAGACTTCTGGAGGAACCGGGGTTAGGTTACTTGGATAAGTTTGTGTAAAAACTTCTTGATGAACCGGGGTTAGGTCATCTTGAGATAGGTCCATGTAAGACTTCTGGAGGAACCGGGGTTAGGTTACTGCAGGATAAGTTTGTGTAAAACTTCTTGATGAACCGGGGTAAGGTCATCTTGGGATAGGTCCATGTAAGACTTCTGGAGGAACCGGGGTTAGGTTGTCTTTAAATCCGTGTAAGGTTTCTGGAGGAACCGGGGTAAGGTTACCTTGAGATAAATTCGTGTAAAACTTTAGGAGGAACCGGGGTAAGGCTACCTGGAGGTAAGTTCGTGTAAAACTTGAGATAAATCCGTGTAAGACTTCTGGAGGAACCGGGGTAAGGCTACCTGGGGGTAAGTTCGTGTAAAACTTGAGATAAATCCGTGTAAGACTTCTGGAGGAACCGGGGTTAGGTTACCTTGGGATAAATCCATGTAAGATTTCTAGGAGGAACCGGGGTAAGGTTGCATGATTTTGATTAAGTGGATGATTGTCCTGTTTGGTTTCGGATGTTAACCCACGATCTAGAATTTGTAAAGGTAGATGGTAATCATTCTTATGTTGATCTTTGTACTTTGGTTGACAGAGCAATTGGATCGCCTGGATAACTCATTATTGCCCCTGCTTCGGAGGTGAGGGAAGAGGATACCTGTGTGGGTGATTGACAAATCTTCGGGTAGACAAGTGATGAGATACCGGAACATAGTCGTACGCTTTTGATCCCTAACTTTTGCCTGGACCGCCCTTTCGGGTTTTCAGTCCATCGGGATACCCATTTTTGCCCAAGCCGCCTTTTCAGGTTTTCGACTTGCCGGGTGTACAGATTTTTTCATTTCATCCCTTCATTTTGCCCGAACCCTTTTGGTTCGCCGGGAAGCCCTTATTTTTTCCTAGGTGTGTCAACCTAGCGGGTCTTTGATTATGCGTAGTATTTTTCCGACTATGTCTGTTCTCAGAAAGTAGGGAGTTGCCCCTGTTAGAAGTGTTTTGTCATGCCACCAGAAGATTTTCGACCAGGCAAGATTCGTTGTTGAAATGCCCCAGGTGGCTCATGCGGAGATTTGCCCCAGGCTATTTGACTTTTGAGAGATTCTCCAAATCTTGATTGGATTGCCCCAGATGATGGACCATGGTCATGCCATGCCCCTTGATTGGAGATACTTTTGTTCATTAGACTTTCATTGTGCGAATTTCCCTGCTGTTCAAACAAAAAGTCATATGCAAACAAAGTTATGTTAAAAATGCAAAGCCTATGTCTGTCTTGCAGATTTTGAAAATGCATTCTTTTTCCATAAAACAAGTGAATGTTTGTAAAACGTGATGTCAACTCCTTCTTTATAGTAAGCCTTAAGGAGTCAGGATACCTTTCGTCACAGTATGCTTTCGAACTAACCCATGCTTCAGCTAGGACTTTTAAGGGTTATAACGTGGTCTGGTTCAAGGTTTAAGAAACAAAGGATAAAGGCTCAAATTTTATTTGTACCCACCCGCTCTTCGTGATGTTCTCCAAACTTAAACTCAGTTGATCATACGTTAGACCTTGTTTGAGTCTTTGCTCTGATTTTCTGGTGATGATTCGGATGTTGAACGTTTATTTGAATAGGCAGTCATCTCCTTTTTTTGCTGAGGGTTTGTAGGACCTCTTTCTTTTTGATTTTTGTTATCCCTTTCTTTTTTTGCCTGAACTGTTTCCTTTTTTGGGATTACAGTCAGCGGGATGCCCCAGTTTTATAAGTCTCCTTCATGGGTTTTGACTTAATGGTTTTTTTATTTTTTGAGATAATGACTGCCTTTCTTTATTGATTATTCGGAACCATCACTGTCTTTTTTTCGTAAGGATCTCTTTGGTGCCATTTGTTATGCACTTGGATCAACTGAGAGACTACCCTGCCCCAGGTTATGATTAAGGGTTTTAATTTTCGAAAAGAAAAACTCCTACTTCTTTGGCTCAGAGGGGTTGACGAGGGATTATCATCCTTATAACTCCAGTGTTTAGGAATTGAAACAATGCCTGTACCTCATCAGTAGGGTCTGTTCAAAAGCATACTGTAATGATCGCGGTATCGTTTTCGTCATCCTCCCTCAAGAGGCTTAGAATTTTAGATCAAGAGCTGACATCAGAAAAAATATGAAAATAATTTGCGTATAGTGAATACGAATATATTGCTTCAAAACGGACATATGCGATGCATTAATGAAATAACAATGTTTAACGATGAACAAATGTTTGAACAATAAAAAAGAATTACAACTTGAACATTCGAATGAACAAAAGTTTTCCTAGTCTCAAGGCTTGTCATTTCAAATGGTGAGTCTTGGAGGGATGATAGAAAAATTCAGCCTGACCATCTTGTGTGAACTCCAATGCCCCTTCATCAATCAAGTCCTGGATCTTGTTCTTCAAAGCCCAACACTCATTTGTATCATGTCCTGGACAGGCAGAGTGGTAGGCACATCTTTTATTGGGATCATAGATAGGAGATGCTGTGTTCTGGTTCCGGGGGTGAGCCCTTAATGTGATCAGGTTCAATCTTAACAGGCGTTGTAAAGCTTGGAACAACGACATGTTGAGCTGGGTGAATTGCCTCCTGGGCTTGTCTGGCTGAAGCTGGTGAGGTTGATGCTGAATTTGTGGCGCTGAAGCCATTTGAGGAACTTTCCCCTTATCTCCTTGTCGCAAGGATGATTGAATGATGAATGGCTTTTTACCTTAGACGTTTCCCCCAGTTGGTTACCCTGAAGCAGTTGGTTGACGAGAACTCCGAGCTCTTCTTGTCTTTGAGCTAAACCTTGAATGGAAGTCCCCTGCCCCAGTATTTGGGCTTTCATTGCATCCATTTCAGCTTGCAAGTGTTTCAGCCGTTCGTCCTCAGCGCTGTTCCTGACCAAAGTCTCCATGAGAAGTGTCCTTAACTCCTCTTGCCCCTTGGATAGATTCAGGAGGATTTCCCCGAACTGGGTCTCTTGAGCAAGAAAGTCCTGGTTATCTTGTTGGGAAGCCATTGCTGAAATAAACAGCGGAGATGGTAAGTGACCTGTCCAAAGGGTACCTGTTATGCAATGATGTGTATGACATGCATGTAATGTTTTCAAGGACCTCGCGGGGTAAACAATAAATTTGTTAAAATTTGAAACCGGTAGCTTGATTGAAGGAGCTCCATGTTGCTGAGAGTCCTTCTTCAAGGGTCAAAAGCTCACCATTCCAGTGGGTCATAGCCCCTGACAACCTTGGCTAGGGCAACCTTCTTCAAGTGTCAAAGCTCACCATATCAAGTGGGTCATATCCCCTGACAACTTTGTCTAGAGGAAAATAAATCCTCTTTGCCCCTTGCTGGGATAGTTGATTCACCATGACCTGCATCACAAGCCCTTGAGATCCGTGAAATGGGTTAGAATGTATGCAATGGTATGATGTTATGGTATGCATGGGGTAATGTGAATAGCCCTGTTATGAGTCCCAATTAAGGACTGCAAACCAAAACCTGCAAGAAACTTAGTAAACCCTGTCATGAGTCCCAATTAAGGACTGTAAACGAAACCTGCAAGAAACTCGGTAGACCTTGTTATGAGTCCTAATTAAGGACTACAAACAAAACCTGCAAGAAGCTTAAGTGTCAGATAACAAGCATGCAAATAGTCAAGTACGAAGGCACACAAGTCACACAAGAGAAACCCTTAGAATTTAGGCCAGCATGAAGTTTGGGGTACTACCCTCTTGAAGTTGGTGGGTTCAACCTGTCCTATCAAAGTAACCAGGTTCTTAGAGGGTCCCAACATCATTGACTACCCTCAATCGGTCATAACTCCAGCATCGCAATCTTTTCTTGCGGCCAGAACCATCACGAGAGTTTAGCCTCAATGGGCGTAGCATACTGCTACTGTTCTAATGGCCAAGTTGTGTCATTTAAGGTTCTAAGGTTGTTGGTGCTTAATGACTCCTTAGAAGACCCATATTCTCCTCGTTGCAACACAAGGGATATCGGTACAGACCAAGGTGCCACACCAACGTAGCCACTGCTTCACCTGTGTCGGTCTACGCCGGACAGGTCCCTCACAGCTTATGCTACCTAAACAAGGTATCCCCAGATCCGGGTTAGGATCTATGTAACTCCCATGCGACCCACAAATTTAAAGCAGACAAGTCAATACAATTGAAAACACAGTTATGAACTAACCCTAAGGTACACCTCACTTTAAGTTTAAGTCCCCAGCAGAGTCGCCAGTTCTGTGATCGGTGGATCTGGAACTGACTGTTTAACGCTGGTTCGCGAAATGTCGCGGAAGCAAGAGTCGCCACCGTCTTTTATTTTCTCCAAATGGAAAGGACAAAAGCACAGAAAAATTCCTTAAAGAGATTGCTCTCGGTTCGGGAGGTAGGTTATAGAAAGGGAAGGTGTTAGCACCCTTTCTATCCATGGTTATCCATGGGCTCTTAAATACTTGCTCACTTGTGTTTTCAAAAGGTTTGTTTGCTTTTCAACTGTGGGTTTTAAAAAGTTTCTTTGAAAGTTTCAGATCGACTCTTGTGTCAGAGTGTTTGAAAAATTGCTTTGAAAGCTTTTGAAAAGTGTTGGTGTGAAAAGATTGTTTGTTTGTTTTGAAGAGAGCAAGTATCTACGAGAACCTACCTACCCTAAGGAATTCGTCTGTGTAAATGTCCCTTAAAGTAGTGCCATCCCACCATTGAGAGGTAGGTAGCACCACCGTTGGAGGTGTTCGGGTCAATTCGATGTTCGGGACATGGTGATCACCAGAGCAATAGGAAGACACCTTAGAAGCTACCCTCATGCCAGGTTCCCGGATCATGAGGACTCACTAAGACATCCTCTACTCGACAATCACCTTTCGAGGCAAGGCAACAGTGAGGCGTACCCTAGGGGTGGTGTGTGCGATTCGTGTGTCGTTTTCATTTGTATTTGTCTTGTCATGTTAAAGTGATCTACGCTTGATTTTATTATGGCCATTCATTCTTGCATGCTTTGTTTAACAGTTTAGAAGTGCGAGGAAAAATAAATCTAAAGCTATTACAAATGGCGCGGGTCCACATCGCCAAAATTAAACCGGACCCGATTTGACAGAAAAGTAAAGAAATTAAAAGAATTGAAAGTGCGAGAGGTAATTACAAGGCCTTGGGAGAAATACATAATTATTCAATAAAATAAAGATGCGAAATTAAAGAATTATCGAAACGAGGGCATTGGACCCTTTCGCAAAAATTAAAATTAATAAGGAATTAAAATTAAAATTTAAAAGAAAATGCTTTTGGTATTTTAATGTTTTTAAGATTTAATAGAAAAAGAATTAATTAAAACTGAAATAAAATGTTAAACCTAGTTCTAATTATTTTTTAAGTCATTAAGAAAAATATTGGAGTTTTTTAACCTAAATTAACCCTAATTAATTTACAATTTTAATTATAAAAATAAATGCGATAAATAGTATTATTGTGAAAAAGAAATATTAAAAAGGAATAAAAAATTAATTAAACCTATTTCTACATTTTTTTAGATTTTTTATGAAAAGAATTAATTTCCCATAAATTTCCAAAAATTTCCCAACTTCCACAAGGCATATCTTGCTCAATTTTTAAGCTTTTCTCATGTTCTTGGACATTTTGGAAAGGTCTTTGAGTCCCCTAACCAATGCCGTTGGTTCCATGTCATTTTGATTTACCAATCTCAAGTTATGGCCTTTGACTTAAAGTCCCTTTTTGTTGACTTTTGAAAGTGACCTATAATGTTGAAATTGATAACTTTTTGTGAGAGCATTTCTTGGACTTGAAGTATGAATATGAGTTGTAGGAAATGTCTTTCTCTTCAAAATGAGCTTTGGATGGAATTTTTCTGATAATCCATGTGAAAGTTATGCCCTGGTCAATTTCAGTTGACTTTTTCAACTGTCCAAATAAGGAAACTTTTGCATCTTGATGATTTTCTGAGCCAAATTTTGAGAATCATGATCAAGCATTGATCAAATGATATTTGTGGCTTCAAAATGATATGTTGACCAAAAATTTGAACTTTTGACTGTCAAATGACCATTTTGCCCCTACAATTGACTGTAGTGCAATTAGGGTTTTTGACTGTGCAATTTTGAGCTGAATGCCTTGAAACTTGATATGAGGATACTTGACCATCTTTATAGGCATATGAGACTTGATTGGGCCTTTGAAAACTTCATTTCTTTGATCAGAACACAAACCCTAGTTTTGACTGTATAGGGGACCTTTGCACTGGGCAACCCTTGGGGACTTTTGCAGCTTGACTTGGCAATTTCTTGAAGAATGTGGGAGGGAAAATTTTGGGGTACAACACCCTCCCACAAATGTTGTAATAGCATAGTAACTTTAAATTACGCAATTTATCGCTTTTACATAACATGCTAGTAATTAGGGTTTGTATGGAAAGAATAAAACCAATCAAATAGAAAACCCTAATCCAAGACAAAAACAAGCATGAAAATGACACACTTATACACAAGCACCCCTAGGGTTATCCCACTTGGTTGTCTTGCAAAAATGGCCATATTGTGCATGTAAGGTATCTTAGCAAAAACAAGCAAATACAAGATCATAGTCCCTCGATGACGCTACTCAAAGTTGTCTTACAAAATGATCTTAGTCCCTAAAAAAGAATGCTAAGATTTCTTGCAACATTGCTAATCATCGCTATACGATGACCCACGTCTGTCCGGTTTACATCCAAAGATAGGGTTACTTACCAAATCAATGGTAAGACAACAATATCAAAGGAAAAGGAAATGAACAAGAAAGACATTTGAGTAAGTAGGTTGCTCCTAGTTACTTGCTCCATCTCAAAACAAATATCCCTACTATTTTCAAAACAATCACACACACTTTCAAAACATCTTACAAAATTGAAAATATTTTCAAAAGATCAACATCTTTGTATACCTTCTTACGAACCAGAATCATTACAAAGATTGCCTAAACAATGGCCTCTTTACAAAATACTTTCAAATACCACACAAAGCACAATTTCAAACAAAAGCAAGTGATCTAGCAAGTAACTAAGAGCCCATGGATAACCATGGATGAAAGGGGTGCTAATACCTTCCCTTTTCATAATCTACCCCCCAAACTCAAGAAACAATCTCAAAGGTCTTTCCTGTGCTTTTCACCTTTCCTTTTGGATAAAAGAAAAGTAGGTGGCGACTCTTGCTAACCGCAACATTTGCGATAAAACACAAAACCCTCAAGTCAGTTCTCCAACCGTATCACAGAACTGGCGACTCTGCTGGGGAATTTTCTAGAAATGGGGTTACCTTAGGGATAAATCACATTTATTTGCTTACATTGTTTGACTTGTATGCTTTACATTATGGTTCTTTGTTTGGGTTTGAATCCTCTACCCGAATTTGGGATACATTATAGGTAAGTAGCAATACGTTGTGGAAACTGTGCGAGGTATACCGACATGGTCTAAGCAATAGCTACGTTAGTGTGACATATTTGTGGGTACCAGTAGCGTTTGAGTTAATCAAACAGAATACGGGGCCGCTGAGTGATGTCATGAAGCACTAATGAACTTCTAGAACCTTTACTTGACCAACTTGGCCTTTAGGATGTAGTGAGATGACCGGCTTTGGTGCAGTCCGAAGTTGGTAGATACTCGATACTACACTCATTGAGGTTTGGTTTCTTAGGATATTTTGGTCGCCATTAAAGAGGCTTGAGCTGAAACAATGACCAAGGAAACAAACCCGTGATATTGAGCTCCTTAGAACCCGGTTACTATTACTAGGATAGGTTTGAGCCAACTAAACTTCAAGAGGATACTTACCTATAAAACTCCATGAAAGCCTAAACCTAAGGACTTGTTTGCTTTGTTTGTATATGTATACTTGTACATAACATCATGAACATCATATACATCCACTAACCATTTCAAGGATTTAGGGATTCATCTTTGTTCTTGTTTTGTAGGATATGGATTCACTTCGCAGGAAAACTATTCAAGTCAACCTTATGAGAATCCCTCCACAACTTAAGGAGCTAATTTCAAGGATTCCTGAAAACTCTCCATTCACCGAGAGACATGGTCTCCTACTTAACTTAGTCACCTCCAACATAGATGAAGACATGATGAAGGTGCTCTTTCAGTTCTTTGATCCTTTACACCATTGCTTCATATTTCCCGACTATCAACTTGTGCCTACTTTGGAAGAATTCTCCCAACTCTTGAAGGATTCCCATTCTCAATCAACTACCTTTCAACGGTACGGAAAGAGACCCAAAGCCAGAAGAGATTGCTCAAGCTCTACACTTGCACTCATCTGATGTCACAACTCATTGGGAAATAAGGAGTGGTGTCAAAGGTTTCTTAGCAAAGTTCCTGTTTGAGAAAGCCCAAAGCTGTTGGAATTCATTGGACTTGCAAGCCTTTGAGGAAATTGTTGCTCTACTAATCTATGGGATGGTTTTGTTTCCAAATCCTAACCAACTCATAGATGTCAACACCGTCAAAATCTTCATATCCCGCAACCCGGTGCCTACGTTGCTAGGAGATATCCTACACTCTTTTCACACTCGTACAATGAGGAAAAAAGGTGTCCTTATGTGTTGCACTCCTCTCTTGGAAAGATGGTTTATTTCTCATCTTCCCCAATCTGTATTAAAGAATGAGCAAGGTTCAAGGTGGTCACAGAGGTTGATGACTCAAACATTCAAACATTCATTGGTGCTCCCGATCCAAAGAGAATGTTATCATTGTAGACCATTGTGGAGAATTTCCTAATGTCCATTTACTTGGAATTAGGGGAGGTATCACCTACAACCCTTTTTTGGCCTTAAGAAATTTTGGTTATGCCCGAAGGGATGGCCCGCACGAGATGCTGATTCAAGGTTTGGTATTCAACTACGATAACGACGATCAAGGTCTTCGCCAGAGATTCATACGAGCTTGGAGGATGTTAAACAAGGTGGATAGCAAGACTTTGGGGCACAAGAATTCCATCCCTCTTGAGCCTTACCTCAAATGGGTACGAACTCGCGCTCAGAGTCTTATGATGCCTTACCCCTTCATTCTCTCGGTAATCATTGAGCCTGTCATGGAGGGAGATGTTCCATACACTATCTTACATCCTGACATTCCCACATCTCTTGAAGACCTACAAAGGGATTGGATACAACTCAAAGGAGAGCGAGATACTTTCGAAGCCCAATTCTACGCAAGCAGGAAGAAGGTTTTGGAACTCACTAGGATACTTCATGAGGAGCAGACTCTCAATGCCTACATTGCACCAAAGAGGATGCATACTACTTTTATATCTTAGAGTTTTTGTATTATTTTGCCCAAGGGGAATTGATGTACTCAAACTTTATCTTATTAATATAACGTGTGTTTCCTTTTTGTCTAAAACAAATTTAAATCTTTGAAATCCTTGAAAACATTGCATATGCATATACCATTCATCATAACATAAGCAGGTTTTTGCAACAAGTCTCCTCATCTCTCTATTGTTTATTTTAGTAAGATGGATCTTGAGCAAACAGTGAAGGATCTCCAAGCTTAGAATACACAGTTTCAACAGTTACTCTTGACCTTAGCCAAGGGACAAGAAGAATTGAAAACTTTGCTGGCTAAAGATAGGAAAAAGAAAACAAAGAAGGTAACCAGAGTCTTAAACATGGGAAGAAGATTTCATGGGCAGACAAGAAGAACCTTGGACTTTGCAACAACATCCGATGAAAGAGACAACCAAGATGGTAAAGGAAAGGAAACAATTATCCCGTCAGAATCAGAAGAGAAAGAGGAAGAAGAGGACTACTCTGAAGAACAATACCCTTAAGGTGATGATAAGTATTAAAATCTTGAAGAGCGTTTGAGCGCGATGGAAATCCAAAAGGTACCTGGCCTGGATTTTGATGAATTGGGTTTGGTGTCGGGGATTGTGATTCCTCCAAAATTCAAAGCACCTGTATTCACTAAATATGATGGAGTATCATGCCCTAAAATGCATCTCCGGTCATATGTGAGAAAAATCCAACCCCATACCGCTGACAAAGACTTATGGGTGCAATTCTTCCAAGACAGTCTGTCTGAAACTCAACTTGACTGGTTTTACCAACTAGAAAGAGTCAACGTTCACAATTGGGAAGATCTTGTTGCAGCTTTCTACAAACAATATCAGTACAACACTGATCTGGCACCTACCCGTACTCAACTCCAGAGTATGGCCATGGTTTCCAATGAAGGTTTCAAAGACTATGCGCAAAAATGGAGAGATTTGGCTGGAAGAGTTCAACCCCATCTATCTTAAAGAGAATTGGTAGACATGTTCTTGGGCACCTTGTCTGGTCCCTTCTTCAATTATTTAATCGGAAGTTCATCTGCGGGCTTTACTGAACTAATTTTGATCGGAGAGAGGATAGAAGTCGGTATAAAGAATGGAAAGATTCAGAAAGACACATCTTCTTCTACAGCTGTAAGGAAGCCCTTTATCGGAAAGAAAGAGGTGGTTGCCGTATACCCGTAAAGAAACCAAGATAGGGCTGAACGCTGACCAATGGTGGGGGCTGTTATGATTCCTAAGCCGGCATCTGATCAGCAAAGAAATAATCAACCAAGGGTAGAAAGGCCAGTCAGGCAGTTCACCAGAATCAACATGACCCCGTCTCAAGTATTACCGCATCTACTAAGATCCAATTTGGTGACCTAGCTCCGAAAAACCCCAATACAACATCTCCTTATTATCATCCCAATGCCCGTTGCGCATATCACTCTGAAAGTCCTGGTCACGATACTAATAACTGTTGGGCTCTAAAGAACAAAATACAAGACCTCATTGAAGCAAAAGAAATTGAGTTCGATGCGCCTGAAAAGCCAAATGTCATCTCTGCCCCTATGACCAGACATGGCCACAATACCAATGCCATTGAAGAAGGATCGTTTGTTACTTCAATTGATGAACTAATGACCCCACTTCTGACTATTAAAATGAATTTGTTGAATTTCGATGTGTTCCCGGGCTATGGTGAAGTTTTCCATCTCTGCTTATCCTCCCCAACCGACTGTCCTTTCTTGAAAATAGGCGTTCAGTGCCTAATTGTGATACGGTGGGAGAACTGACTTAAGGGTTTTGCATTTGTGTTCGCAAATGTTGCGGTTTAGCAAGAGTCGCCACCGACTTCTCTTTTATCCAAAAGGAAAGGTGAAAAAGCACAGGAAAGACCTTTGAGATTGTTTCTTGAGTTCGGGGGGGGGGGGGGGTAGATTATGAAAAGGGAAGGTATTAGCACCCTTTTCATCCATGGTTTTCCATGGGCTCTTAGTTACTTTGCTAGATCACTTGCTTTTGTTGTTTTGAAAATGTGTTTGGTGAGGTTTTGAAAGTATTTTGTAAAAGAGGCCTTTGTTTAGGCGATCTTTGTAATGATTTTCATTCGTAAGAATGTATACAAAGATGTTTGTCTTTTTTGAAAATGTTTTTAATGTTTGTAAGTTGTTTGGAAATGTGTGTGTTTGTTTTGAAAAATAGCAAGGATGTTTGCTTGAAAATAGAGCAAGTAACTAGAAGCAATCTACCTACTCAAATGTCTTTCCTATGCATTTTCTATTCCTTTGACATTGTTGTCATACCATTGATTTGGTAAGCAACCCTATCTTTGGATGTAAACGGGACGGGCGTGGGTCATCGTATAACCATGATTAGCAATGTTGCAAAGTATCTTAGCATGTTTGAGGGACTAAGATCATTTTTATAAGGCAACTTAGAATAGCGTCAACGAGGACTATGATCTTTTGATTTTGTTTGTTTTACCAAGATACTTTGCATGCGTAACATGGCTATTTTTGTATAAGGCAACCAAGTGGAGAAACCCTAAGGGTGTTTGTGTGAAAGTGTGTTTGATTGCATGCTTTTGTCTTTGATTTTTTTGGTGGTCTATTTATTGATTTTATCTTGCGTTTACATTTGAATGCGATAAATTGCAGAAATGTAAAGTTCTACGCTATTAAAATATTTAGGGGGTGGGGGTACAAATTTACGAATGGGGAGTACCAACGAGAAAAATAAAGAAAATAACAAGGGGAAGAAAGAAAGAAAAAAGAAAAGGATCAGCGTGCTGCTGAGAGGAAGTCAGAAGTTCTGACCCTGGCCTGCTGCTGAACAACAACCTGTTAGTGAAAATGTATAGGTCGGAGGTTCTGACCCTGGTACACTGCAAAACAGAAACCTGTTAGTGAAAATGTATGGGGTCAGAGGTTCTGACCCTGCTGTGAACATAGTAATTTTCAGAAGTTCTGATATTACTGACAACAAAACAGGTTCCAGAAGCGTTGGTGCCAATGTCAGAACTTGGTCTCCCTCTATGCTAGTCAGAACATCTGCAATTTGATTATGTCTCCATAAAACATAAGGCATGCCTAGGACAGTTTTAGCAGGTGTTATAGTGTTTCAGAAGTCAGAACCAAAAATCAGCAGCAAGTTCTGAACTGATTCGTTTTCTACTTAAGCGTACAGATGCGTGAAAACCTCAGAACATGCACAACATTAGAAGCATGATATCTACATTGTGTTTTTAAGCATGCAAATCTGGTGATGCTTAAGCAATATGGTGAGGGTCAGCAAGTGCTTACCTTGCAGCTAGAAAAAGTTCTGTGAACTGGAGTTAGCCTCAACTCTGATGATGTTCTGAACAGCTTCTTTGAATGGATGGATGGAGGGTATGTAGTAGTATGGATACAAAAGTTATGACAGTTTCTAACGTGTGGGTCAAAAATTGTATGAGTGTTTTTTGGTCAAGAAATATTTTGAGAACAAATGGAGTTTGAACGCAAGGGATCGAAAGTTAATGGTTTGTATGCTGTGTTTACAACTTTTGAAACTATAGGAATTTTGGGCAGAGGTTCAAGACTTTTTTTTCTCAAAATTTTGATTTCTTTCACAAATTTTTGTCTGGGCTCTTTCAGCAATTTTTCTGGGTGTTTCTCAGTGACCAAAGGCATTCTATTTATAGGCAAGGCTTTGTGGGTTTTAAAATGTCAAGTGGCGCCAATATCCCGCATTAGATGCTGACTTACTCTTGAAGCAAGTTCATAAAAAGTTGTGATGATTGACAGCTTTTAGCCTAGGCTGGAACGGTAAGCAAGGATTAAGGAAAAGTGACAACCATAAGCGAAAATTAGTGTATAGGCCCACACCTAAATCTGCACAAAAGAGTTTCTATGCTACACATGGAGAGACTCTTTGGACAAATACTCAAAAGTGGTTGTGAGCATTAATGAGCATTAAATGGTGATGAGATTGGTCAAAAATCAGAAATATTGTAATATGAGATTTGCATCATTGCCTAAATCTAGGCCAGAAGTTCCATTTCAACGTAGTCTTGAATAATGCACCCAGGTTCTGATCTTGGCATTTTGTTGTCTCAGCAAGTTCTGAGGGATCTCCAGGCTTTCTAGTAACTTTCTTTGATTTGCCTCTGAAAACTCTGGACTTAAAGGTTCTGCTTCAGTGTAGCACCCAATCTTCTGACCCTCTTACCTTCTGATTCCAGCATGTTCTGAAGAAGCTTTCTGACTTTTTCATTACGTTTTATAATCTTCTGACAACTTCTGACTGAGCTGGCGTAGATGCTGAAGAGCTACATTCTGACTGAATGTTATGTGCTGAGCTAAGTTTGCATCTTCTGACTGCTCCTGCCTGGAGGTTGGTTCAGAAGTTCTGAAATGTCATTTTTTCTTAAATACTTTAGAAAAATTCTAAGTATTTAGAATTTAACTTTTCCAAGGTAAAATTTGACTTTTGAGCTTCTTGATGGAACAAACTTCATATTCCAATATGATTTTTGTGTTTTGATTTTGATCCAAAAACCAAAGTTTGACTTTTCAGCATGCAAATGACCATTTTGCCCCTGTAAATGGCTTGCTTGGAAAGAAATGATAATTCAAGGCTTGGATTTGTTTAAGAGAAAATTTTGAGAATCCAGGGTGATTTCCTGAAAAATGAGAGGGCAAATTTTGGGGTACAACAGCTTCCCCTGTTCAATCTTCTTTAACCTGAGGAGTTAGATTGGAGAGGTTTTCCATTCGCGACTCGAAGGTGGAAGATGATTGGACACTAGAGTACCCAGAAATTTGCACTCGGGGACAATAGGAGGAATGGGCTTAAAGATGCCATTTGGAGAGGTAATAAGATCTTGTTGGGGATGGGCTTGTGGATGCCATCCAAGAATGCTTGTTGAGATGTAGCTTGTATGTTTGAACATCAGAATGGCTCCCGTGTCTGGAGTGTATCTGAACTGTATCAGGAGTGTTAAAATCTGAATGAGTATCAGAATGGCTTCCGTGTCTGGAGCGTATCTGAACTGTATCAGGAGTGTTGAAATCTGAATGAGTATCAGAATGGCTTCCGTGTCTGGAGCGTATCTGAACTGTATCAGGAGTGTTGAAATCTGAATGAGTATCAGAATGGCTTCCGTGTCTGGAGCGTATCTGAACTGTATCAGGAGTGTTGAAATCTGAATGAGTATCAGAATAGCTTCCGTGTCTGGAGCGTATCTGAACTGTATCAGGAGTGTTGAAATCTGAATGAGTATCAGAATGGCTTCCGTGTCTAGAGCGTATATGAACTGTATCAGGAGTGTTGAAATCTGAATGAGTATCAAAATGGCTTGTGTTTGGAGCATATCTGAACTGTATCAGGAGTGTTGAAATCTGAATGAGTATCAGAATAGCTTCCGTGTCTGGAGCGTATCTGAACTGTATCAGGAGTGTTGAAATCTGAATGAGTATCAGAATGGCTTCCGTGTCTAGAGCGTATATGAACTGTATCAGGAATGTCTTATTGCTAATGGTAGCTGTTAATCTTATCCTGTAAAGGGTAAAATGTTAGCTGAAACACCAAGTTATGTTGCATGAAATGTATGGTGCAATATATTGGCTTCATTAATGTTTATGATATACGGATGCAATGTATGCGTATGTGAGCTGATTTGTTGTATTGCTATTAGATTGGGGAAAATAAATCCCCGACTGCTGGTGTGGATATGTGAGTCTTCATGTCTTGAAGTCGAAGTGTTGATGAATTTCTGCTGAGAGAAATAAACCCCTGTTGTAAGGGAAAAGCCATTGTGATGCTCGTAAGATCTGCTTGGGGAAACTTGAGAATATTGACGACTTCTACTGGGGATTAACTAATGGGCGTCTTTGTTCCGTTGGGGAGTATTGAAAACTCTGTGGGTAAAAATTTCTATTCCTGCTTGGGGAAAAGAATTCGGGAGTCTCGTTTGTCTGTTGCTTTACTGGGGAATTATCCTTGGCTGGAGATAATCAAAAGTTAGCTGTTATCTGGTCGGATTCCAGACTTCACAACAACCTGCTGAGGAATTTGGAGAAATTGGGCGATTTCTACCAAGATTCGATAAACTAAAAGCTTCGTAGCTGGGAGTTTTGTTCTGCTGGGGATGATTGAAAACTCCATAGGGAGAAAGGTGATTTCTGCTTGAAAAAGTTCAGGAGTCTCGGTTGTCTTCCGCTCTACTGGGGAGTTACCCTTGGCTGGAGAGAATCAAAAGTTATCTGCTATCTGGTCGGATTCCAGGCTTCACAACGACTTGCTGGGGATAAGGAAGTTTACTGTTATCTGACCGGATTCTAGGCCTCATAATAACCTGATGTAGAGTAGTCTACTGGGGAAGAGGAGTTGTGGTCCTTTAATTTGTAGTAGTCGGAGAGGTAAATTCAAACTAGGGAATCTGTAATCTGTTGGGGGTATATGAATTTTCACGTCTTGAAGTTGAAGCATTGATGAACTCTTGTTGAGAGGAGTAAATTTCGTTGAAAGGGAAATACCATGTGTGATCGGTGGGAATAGAACTGACTGTTTTGGAATGCTGGTTCGCGTTTGCGTTTCACAAAATGTCGCGGTAAGCAAGAGTCACCACCGTCTTTTATTTTATCCAACAAGGAAAGGACAAAAGCACGGAAAAATTCCTTTTCGAGATGTTTCTCGGGTTCGGGAGGTAGATTATAGAAAGGGAAGGTGTTAACACCCTTTCTATCTGTGGTTATCCACGGGCTCTTAGGTACTTGCTCACTATGTTTTCAAAAAGTTTTGCTTTTCTTGTGTTTGTGGGTTTTGAAAAGAGTTTTGTTTGAAAACCTCGATTTAACTCTTGTTTCTGTCCTCAAGAGTGTATGAAGTGTTATTGAAAACTTTGTTTGAAAAGTGTAAGTGCGAAATATTTGTTTTGTTTTAAAAGAGCAAGTACCTGAGAACCTCTACCTACTCAAAAGGGAATTAAACTGTGCAAATGTCCTTTAGACAGTGCTATCCCACTATTGAGGAGTAGGTAGCACCGTCGTTGGAGTTTTCGGGTCAATTCGATTAAGGGACATGTGGTCACTAAAGCAATGTTAGGACGCCTTAGCGGTAACCCTAATGTCTTAGATCATTTTATCCGAGGCAACCGTTTCGAGGCAACTTATGATCTTTGGACAAGAGGGCGACCTCTAAAACTTCCTATACTCAATGACCACGTTCGAGGCAACCAAGTGAGGCGTACCCTAGGAGTGGCATATGCAAATGTGTCAATTTTCAGTTATGTTATCTTTGTACATGTTATGGTGAGCTACGGTTGATTTTAAGTTAAGATAGATCTTGTCATGCATAGCCTATTATTCATACATCTAGCAGTTAATGGTTGTGGAAAATAAAACTAAGCTATTACAAGGCGTCAGGTATTTACATCGCCAAAAACAAACCCTTGAAAAAGGAAATGCGAAAAACTAAATGAAAGCAATAAAAGGTCCTAAGTTAAAGCTATTACATCCTCGGAGCAATTACAATATTGAAATATGAATCAAAAAACAATACGCGCGAGAAAAATTAAATCGGAGAGTTTTTAGGGTTTTGACCCTTTTTAAGAAAGAAGGAGATTTTTTGTTATTTTGAATTAAACGGAAATTAAATCTAAGTTAATTAATTAATTAAATGAAAAAATATATTTTTTTGGGTTTTTAGAATATTTAAGGAAATAAAAATAAAAATGATTAAAATTGTTAAAACCTAGTATTCTAATTTACTTTTAATTTATTGCAAAAATATTAAAATTGTACTTAATTAAAAACTAAATTAATTGGTTAATATTTATTTACAAAAAATAACAAGTGATGGATTTAATGAAAAATAATATTTTTATGGTTTTCTGATTTTATTATGGAAAAAATATTAATTTGTTAGTGATATAAATAATAATTATAAAAATAATTAAATGAAAGAAAAATAAAAAGGGGAAAAGAAATAAACTCATAAGGGGGTGCTGGGCCCAACTTTGTGGTGTAATTTGCAATTTCCAGGCCCAATCCAAACCAGCCTTGTTGACTCTCCAGGATCTCACGCGCATGCATTGACTAGGGAGTATGATGATCCTTCATTCATGCCCACTAGATCTAGGTTTGAAGCCATCTGGCGCACTGAGATTTGAGGTGTATGGTGGACCTCCCTTTACAAACTGCACATGAATACCTGAAGGAGAAAAATAAACAAGGTTTTGGGGGACCTGGGATTCGAACCCAGGTCCCAATGCTCATTGTATGCACACTCAACCACTCCACCAACCTGTCTCATTCGTTATAATAATACCAAACAAAAAATATATGGAAAAACATTTTACTATGCCTGGGAAATAAAATAATTTGGCGCGCTGTTTAAACCGGCCAATGGGAAGAGGACGCGTAGTCGTCTTCTTCGTTGAACATAACCAGGTTTTTACCTGCGGATTTTGTCCGCAACTAAGTTCCTAGGTGTGTCCTAGAATTCACCCTAGGCCATAAAAATACCATCCAAGGCCATGGCTGACCTCGTCTCTCCTTCCTGATCATCTATATACCCATTATTGGGTCCAATTTTCCCTGTATCAAAAACACCTAAAAAGCAAGCACACGAACCCTAGGATCGGGCATCACGATACAGGTTCCAAAAACAAAATTGAATAATGCCAAAACGTTCTAAATTGAATGATGAACACAAATATGCTAAGATTTTAAAGAAAAGACGCAAGAATTGGAGATTGGGATTCCATGTTCAGAGTCGAGTTCAAGACGACTTACATTGATTTTTAGGCGATGAAAAAGACTGGTTTTGATTGCTATAGCACCACTGGATGTCAAGGAAGAGAGCTGCGTTCTTCTTTTTGTCTGAAAGTGCCTCCAATGTCGTTTTTGATCTCACACTTTTTCAAGGATTTTTTGCAATTTGTTCTGGCCGTTTCTGTAAAGCTTTGTGCATCCATTAGGTTTGTCAGGCTTGTGTATGTATAATAGAATTATTTTAGGTTAAGAGTTGGGCCAATATCCTTGTGCATTGAAGATGGAAGATTTGTTTGACCACCATTGTTAACCTTTCCAAAAATAAGCCAAATCTGAGATTTTGTGCTTGAATGAGCCTTGGCACGATTTGATTGAGTGAATAATGATAGTTGCAAGCTGTACAAATCACAAAGATCCCTTTACATCAATTTTTGGATTTTATTTGATTTAATATTGATTAATAATGAATTAAATCAATAAAAATGAAATAAAATAGAAAAATAAATGTTTGGTCATGAAATTAAGGATGGGACACGTGTTTGGCATGACAAGACTGAATCAAGTGGAAAAAAGTGGGCCCTTTTGTCAAAAATTGGAGTTTTGAGGATAGTTGACTTTTGGCAAATTTGGAAAAATGCCCAACTTCAACAATGCATAACTTCTTCAATTTTGAACTTTTGGATGTGTTCTTGGACTTTTTAGAAACCTTGAGATGTCCTATAATCAACCCTTTTGGTCTCATCTCATTTTTATCTTTCATTCTCAAGTTATAAGCTTTGGCAAAAAAGGTGTTTTTGTTGACTTTCAAAAATGACCTATAATGTCCAAATTTGTAACTTTTTGTGAGAGCATTTATTGATCTTGGGGTGTGAATATGGATTGTAGGAAATTGAATCCTCTTCAAAATTAGCTTTGGATGGGTCATTTTGCACAAAGTATGAGAAAGTTATGCTTGGTCAAAGTTGAGTTGACTTTTCCTGCAAAACCCTAATTTAGCAACTTTTGAATCTTGATGAATTTTGAGCAATCCTTGATGAATCATGATCAACCCTTGATCAAATGATTAATTATCCTTCAAAATGAGAATGTTGACAAAAAATCCTAAGGTTTGACTGTATTTGGGACACAGTTGACTTTTGACCCAGCACAATCGATTTTTGGGCCTCTTGAGCAATTGACTGACCGAAGTTTCTCTGCAAGGCTTGAAATTTGTCATGGATGAGCTTAAGAACATATCAAGGCATTGGGAAGCAGTTGAGGCCATTTGGATGTAAGGACCTTGATGCAATCCAAAACCCTAATTTTGAATTGACTGCCTTAGGATGTGATTTGACTGTACAACCCTTTAGCCATTTTGAGCAATATGAAGATCATTCTTGACAAATCTTGAGGAATATGGGAGGGAAAATTTTGGGGTACAACACCATGTATTGCTTGTAAGATCTGTTTGAGGAATCCTGAGAAATTTGATGATTTCTGCTGGGGATTAAAACTTGAAATTTTATTCCTGCAGGGGAGTTATTGAAAACTCTGTGGGGAATATGGAGTGGTCTAGAGACGTTTTCCTGCCTTTTCAACCTATCAGTAATTGTCTTTCTCATCTTTTATTTATTTATTTTTAAATAGTAATTATGTTCAAATGCATATGTTCATCAATGAATCATTGGACGTTTTTTGCAAAAAAAACACAATTGTAAAGAAAAGACAAATAGTTTTTGTACTTTCAAAGAGATATATTTGTATTGACTTTGAGTAAGTATTTTGTACAAAGGAGACAAACATTCTAGCAAGAGAATGGCACCATAAAAACAAGAAAGATTTATGCAAAGAAAGATAGCTATGTGTAATAATCCCATGGGGTTCTCACTCTGCTACAACCTTCGTATCTCTGAGTATCTTGTCTATTTGCCTTGTCCGAAGATGATTGAATTGATCAGGAACTCCGAGTTTGTCAGTGGAATTCAAATGTGGTCTGTCAAGTGATCTGACGAGACATAGTCATACGCTTTATTTCCCTAAATTTTTCCTGGACCGCCCTTTCGGGTTTTCAGTCCACCGGGAAACCCTTTTTCGCCCAAGTCGCCCTTTTGGGTTTTCAACTTGTCGGGTGTACATATTTTTTTAATTTTATCCCTAATTTTTGCCCGAACCTTTTTGGTTCGTCGGGATGCCCTTGTTTTGCGTAGGTATGTCAACCTAGCGGGTCTCTCATGCGTAGTATCTTTTGACTATGTCTGCGTTCGCAGGGTGTGGCAGGTCATCGTCGTCCATGGTGGTTAAGATCATTGCCCCACCGGAGAATATGTTTTTGACTACAAATGGCACTTCATAGGTAGGAGTCCATTTTCCCCTGAGATCACTTTGTGGCAAGATGATACGTTTGATCACTAGATCTCCCACTTGGTATACTTGGCATCTGAATTTCTTGTTGAAAGCCTTGATCATCCGTTTTTGATATATTTGACCATGGCAGACAGTAGTAAGTCTCTTTTCATCAATTAAGTTTAGTTGATCAAGTCGAGTTTGGATCCAATCGTCTTCATTCAAACCTGCATCCTTCATAATTCTCAGAGAGGGGATCTGAACCTCAATAGGTAAAACAACTTCCATGCCATATACCAAAGAATTGGGTGTTGCTCCGGTTGAGGTACGAGCCGTGGTACGGTACCCGTGGAGAGAGAATGCTAACATCTCATGCTAGTCTTTGTATGTGACTATCATCTTTTGTATGATCTTTTTAATGTTTTTATTCGCTGCTTCGACAACCCCATTCATCTTTGGCCGATAGGGAGAAGAATTATGATGCTAGATCCTGAATTTCCCATACAAGGCGATGATCATAGTGTTGTTAAGGTTTGTACCATTATCAGTGATGATCCTTTCTAGGATACCGTACCGGCAAATGAGATTTTGCTTGATGAAGCGAGCAACAACATTCTTAGTAACGGAAGCGAAGGAACCTGCTTCACCCACTTTGTAAAATAGTCAATGGCCACCAGGATGAAGCGGAGTCCATTGGAAGTTGTCGGCTTGATCTCTCCAATCATATCAATTCCCCACATAGCAAATGGCCAAGGAGCCGTCAAGACATTCAGAGGAACTGGAGGTACGTGTACCTTGTCAGCATAAATTTGACACTTATGACAAGTCCGAGAGTGTTGATAGCAATCTGCTTCCATGGTAGACCAATAATAGCCTGCCTGTAGGATTTTTTTCGCCATCGTATGCCCACTGGAGTGGGTGCCAAAAGTACCTCCGTGTAATTCAGTCATGATCTTTTCAGCTTCAACCTTATCCACGCACCGAAGGAAAATGGAGTCATGATTGCGTTTGTACAGGATTCCATTACTAAGGAAGAACTTAGCAGAGAATCTCCTTAAGAACTTCTTATCATTGATTGAAGCTCCTTTTGGATATTCTTGAACCTCTAGATACCTTTTGACTTCATGAAACCAAGGCTGGTCCACTATTTCTTCAGTATTAATCTCGTGACAATGTGCTGGTTCATCCATTCGTTCGATGGTGATCTGGGGGGCACTCGTCATCCCAACTAAGTTTAAACATAGATGACATTGTAGCTAAAGCGTCTGCTAGCTGATTTTCTTCTCGCGGGAAATGCTCGAAGGTAATCTTCTCGAAATGTGGTAGCAATGTCAAAACATGTTCTTTGTAAGGGATAAGGTTTGGGTGCTTAGTGTCCCATTCTCCTTTGATCTGACTGATGACAAAAGCTGAATCTCCAAACACGTCTAAGGATTTGATTCCCAAGTTTATGGTAGCTCTGAGACCAAAGATGCATGCTTCATATTCTGCCATGTTGTTCGTACAGTTGAAGCAAAGTCTGGAAGTAAAGGGAGTATGAAACCCTTCTGGAGATATGAGTACAACTCCAATACCATTACCAAGTGCATTGGATACTCCATCAAAGAACAAGGTCTATCGGGATCGTTGTCCAGGTCCGTCATATGGTCTGATTTCTTCACAGTTGTCTAATGTCATGATGCCTTCATCTGGGAATTCAAACTTCATGGACTGATAGTCTTCTACAGCTTGATGAGCAAGATGATCAGCCAGTACACTGCCCTTTATAGCTTTCTGGGTAGTATACTGTATGTCATATTCTGTTAGGACCATCTTCCATCTAGCTATTCTTCCAGACAGAGCAGGATTTTCGAAGATGTATTTTATCGGATTCATCTTAGATATCAACAAGGTAGTATGAGTCAACATATACTGTCTTAGCCGGCGAGCAACCCATGCCAGAGCGCAACAAGTTTTCTCGAATGGTGAATATCTGGTTTCACAGTCGGTAAACTTTTTGCTCAGGTAGTAAATAGCGTGCTCTTTTCGGCCAGACTCGTCATGCTGCCCCAATACACACTCCATTGAGTTCTCTAAAACGGTCAGATACATGATCAATGGTCTTCCCTCGACTGGTGGCATCAAAACAGGAGGCTCTTGTAAGTACTCTTTGATTTTGTCAAAATCAACCTGGCATTCATCATTCCATCTCACTACTTGATCTTTCTTCAGTAGTTTGAAGATTGGCTCACAAGCAGCCGTTAGGTGAGAAATGAATCTGGCAATATAGTTCAGGCGTCCCAAGAATCCTCTGACTTGCTTCTCAGTATGAGTAGCAGGCATTTCTTGTATCGCTTTAGCTTTGGCAGGATCGACCTTAATGCCTTTGTTACTGACGAAAAAACCTAAGAGTTTACCGGATCGCACTCCGAATGTGCACTTGTTTGGATTCAATCTTAGCTTATACTTCTTCAATCTTTCAAACAACTTTTGCAAGTGATCGAGGTGCTCTTCTTCAGTTTGTGATCGGGCTATCATATCGTCTACGTAGACCTCTATTTCATGATGTATCATGTCTGCTGTACCCCAAAATTTGCCCTCCCATATTCTGCAAAGTTTTGACAAGCATCACCTCAAATTGCTCAAGTCTACTCAAGGGCTACACAGTCAACCACTCTCCTAAAGCCAGTCAAATTAGGGTTTTGGTTCTTGCAAGGAAGTTGAGGTTTTCAAGGGATCAATCAAGTCACATATTCCTATACACATTGTCAAGCATCTACATGCCAAGTTTCAAGGCTCACAAGGTCAAGTTGCACAGTCAAAAACCCTAATTGCTCCACAGTCAACTGCATGGGCAAAATGGTCATTTGGCAGTCAAAAGTCAAAATTTTTGGTCAACATCTTATTTTGAAGCCACAATCATCATTTGGTCAAATCTTGACCATGATTTCACAAGAATGGCTCAAAAATCATCAAGGTGTCAAAAGTTTCTATTTTTGGACAGTTGAAAAGTCAACTGTAACTTGACCAAGGCATAACTTTTTCATGGTTCATCAGAAAAATTCCATCCAATGCTCATCTTGAAGGGGAAGACATTTCCCACAACTCATCTTCACATTCCAAGTCCAAGAAATGCTCTCACAAAAAGTTATCAATTTCAACATTATAGGTCATTTTCAAAAGTCAACAAAAAGGCACTTTAAGTCAAAGACCATAACTTTAGATTGGTAAATTCAAATGACATGGGACCAAAGACATTGGTTAGAGGACTTCAAGAACTTTCCAAAATGTCCAAGAACATGTTCATATGATTAAAATTGAGCAAGATATGCATTGGAGAAGTTGGGAAATTTTTGTGAAATGGCCAAAGTCAACTATCCTTGAAACTTCATTTTTTGACAAAAAGGGCCCACTTTTTCCACTTGATTCATCCTTGTCATGCAATCCACGTGTCCCATGATTTATTACAAGATTAAAAATTAATTTTTCCATTTTTATTTAATTTTATTTGATTTAATTCATTTTAAATCTTTAAAATTCAAATAAAAATCAAAAAAATTAATTCAAGGATATCTTATGGTTTGAATGGTCTTGATACATCATAATTCACATGCCAAACTCGTGTAAGGCCTATTTCAAGCACAAAAATTCAAATTTTGACAAGAATGGTAAGTTTCTTTAATGGAGGTTATGGCAAAATCCAAAACATAATTACATTGGTTTAAGGCTCATGATTTGGATTGATTCTCATTCAAGGACATATATGCAAGCCTCCCACATTTGATTCAAGACCTAGAAAACTCAGAGGCAGCATAACCAATTTCAAAATTTCAAGAGAAAAGTGTGAAACTGAAAACCACTTTGCAGCATAATTCAAACCTCCCTTTTGATCCAAACACACTCCTTACATCCCCAGGAATCGTTTGCAGCCAAGAACAAGCCAAAAACCTCAAGAACTCGTGCTATACAAGTCATACGGTTCACATTCTTTTTCAAAATTACAATCATCCATTCATGCGTTTTTAATATATTTTATTGCTTGCATTGTACTCACAGGATCCATACGAAGCTTTCCACATGATTTAATTTGATTATGATGCTCTAAAACGCAAAGTACCATTGTTGAGTTCTAGGTTTTCAAAGGTTTAGAATTGGGGCTTTTGCTATACTGTAAAATCAGGACTCCAAACATATATGGTCAAACTCAGCATGATGAGACGAACATGAAGCATACATCGCGCCCTTTTTATATGAACTGAGCGCCTAGTCGCTATTTTTTGCAGTGCCATTTTGTGGGGGTTTAAAACCCCCGTTATTTGTCTGTATTTTTTGTTTCAGGGACGAAGAAGATGAGGTGTGGAAGCAGGCTATTGGAGGATTCAAACCACGCGCACTTTTTATTTTATTTTTCAGCATATAATGCATTTTTCTTATATAATATTTAGTGGCCATTATACTAACAGATGTGCATGAGTGGTGTAGCGGTTGGCCAAGTGCTTTGCAAGCGTTGGGACCTGGGTTCGATTCCCAGGTCCCCCCATAATTCCATATTGTTTTTTCTAACGCTTTCCTGTGCATCATTCCAAAGAAGGCACATCATAAACCTCATCCAAGAGTCAGCCAAGTGTCCATCAGTGTAGATCCAAAGGCCAGAAAGCAAGAACACCATGTGCTTGGTCAACAGCGCTCCACTCAATTCCCAGAGTCAACAGGCTTTGTGCAAAATGGGCCTCACAAATTCCATACACACCCTCATTCCTGGCCCAATACCCCCCATGGTTCTTGCATTTTTTATTATTATTTACTAATTATATTTATTAACTGTTATTATTTAATTAACTCATAACTAATTTTTCACAATAAAATTCAATAAAACCAAAAAAAAATACTTTATTAATTTAAGTAATTATTTTGTACATAAATACTAATAAATTGATTTAGGTTTAATTAGGCAACTTTAATTAATTTTTCTTAATAATTAAAATAATTTAGAATTAGGTTGACTAAAAATTTTAATTCTTTTATTTTATTTCATAAAAACATAAAAAACACAAAAAAATATATTTTCTTTTAATAAATTAATTAATTAGATTAGGCTTTATTTAATTAATTGCATATAATTCAAAAAAGACAAAAAATTCAATTTCTTTTCTTAAAAGGGTCAAAACCCTTAGAATATTGCCGATTAATTTTTATTCGCGCACATTTACTTTATTCTGATTATTATGTAACTGCTTCAAGAATGTAATAGTAATTAGGTTTATCGCTTTATTGATTTTCTCGTACTTATTTACCAAAACGAGTCTTTGTATTTTTGGCGATGTATAGACCCGCGCCTTGTAATAGCGTAGAATTTATATTTCCGCAATTTACTTTCCGCACCCCCTAACTGTTAAATGCATGAAAGAATGTATGTAAATAAAGTCAATCCGTAGCTCACAAATAACATGTACAAAAACATTAACTGAAAAACAACACACAAAGCACATGCCACTCCTAGGGTACGCTTCACTCGTTGCCTCGAAACGTGGTCATCAAGTATAAGGTGTCTTAGAGGTCGCCCTTCTGTCCAAAAGATCCAGTTGCCTCGAAACGGTTGCCTCGGATACAAAGGATCTAGGACATTAGGGTTACTTCTAAGGTGTCCTACCATTGCTTCGGTGACCACACATGTCCCTTAATCGAATTGACCCGAACACCTCCAACGATGGTGCTACCTACCTCTCAATGGTGGGATAACACTATCTAAAGGACTCTTACACAGCTTAATTCCTTAGAGTAGGTAGATTCTCATGGGTACTTGCTCTTTCTCAAAACAAACAAAAACAAACTTTTCACACTTCACACTTTCAAAAGGTTTTCAAACAAATTTTTCATACACTCTTGAGGACTGATACAAGAGTTACTTAGAAATTTTTCAAACGAAACTTTTTGAAAACCCACACACACTTGAAAAGCAAACAATTTTTGAAAACATAAGAGCAAGTACCTAAGAGCCCGTGGATAACCACGGATAGAAAGGGTGCTAACACCTTCCCTTTCTATAAATCTACCTCCCGAACCGAGAAACATTCTCGAATAAGGAATTTTGCTGTGCTTTTGTCCTTTCCATGTTGGAGAACATAAAAGACGATGGCGACTCTTGCTTACCGCGACATTTCGCGAAACCAGCTAAAAAACAGTCAGTTCTATTTCCACCGATCACAGAACTGGCGACTCTGCTGGGGATATTATAAAGTGAGGTGTACCTTAGGAATAGTTCATCATCATGTTTTCAATTGCTTGCTTTGCTTGATTTAATATTGTGGGCCTGTTTTGGGAGTTTCATAGATCCTAACCCGGATCTGGGGGATACCTTCTTAGAAAGTAGCAACAAATTGTGAGGGAACTGTGTGGGGTATACCGACACGGTTGAAGCAGTTTGCTACGTTGATGTGGCACTTTGGTGAGTACCGGTAACCCTTGAGTCAAGTCAAGGAGAGTACGGGGCCGCCGCGTGGTGTCGTGAAGCATCAACTGGCCTTGGGAACCTTAATTGAACCATCCTGGCCACTTTAGGGGTAGTGAGATGACTGACTTTGGTGCAGTCCAAAGTTGGTTGATACTCGATACTACACTCATTGAGGGTTGTTTTCTTGGAATATTTTGATCGCCAGTTCAGTGGCTAAATCAAAACAATGAACATAGAAAACAACCCTATGATATTGAGCTCCTTAGAACCCGGTTACTTTTGATAGGACAGGTTTTGAGCCCACCAACTTCAAGAGGGTAGTATCCCAAACTTCATGCTGGCCTGAACTCTAAGGACTGTCTTATGTGACTTGTGTGCCTTCAGACTTGACTACTTGCATGCTTGTTATCTGACACTTGAGTTTCTTGCAGGTTTTGTTTACAGTCCTTAATCTGGAATCATAACAGGGTTTACCTACATTACTCCATGCATAGGATAACATCATACCATTGCATGCATCTTGCATAAAAACTAATCCATTTCAAGGATCTCAAGGGCTTGTGATGCAGGTCATGATGAATCAAAGTGTCTAGCAGGGGAAAAGGGGATTTATTTTCCTCTGGCCAAAGTTAATGACTTGAGTCAGGGGCTATGACCCACTTGATATGGTGAGCTTTGACTCTTGAAGAAGGTTCCTCTAGCCAAGGTTGTTTGGAGATCAAAACATGATAACTTGAGTCAGGGGCTATGACCCACTCGATATGGTGAGCTTTGACTCTTGAAGAAGGACTCTCAGCAACAGGAAGTTCCTTCAATCAAGCCACCGGATTCAAATTCTAACAATTTTCTTATTTACCCCGCGAGATCCTCGAAAGTATTGCATGCATACATACATATCATTACATTGCAGGTACCCTTTTTGACAGGTCACTTACCTTCTTCGCTGTTTATTTCAGCAGTCATCATGAATCCTGAATCATCCAATGAACAAGCTATCAAGGCCCTCCAGGCCCAGAACGCCCAGTTCCAGGAGCTGGTCATGAGCTTAGCACAAGGACAACAGGAATTGAAGACTCTGCTCTTGAAAAAGAAGAAGAAGAGGACTGTTTTGTTCAACCCTAGACGCAGATCTGGGAATACACTGCAGAATGAAGCTGAGCGGACTACTCCATCTGTTGGGGAAGGCAGTCACCAAGAGGGAAGGGTTCCTAGTCCTGTGGTCTCTGACACCGAGACAGATTTCAATGACGAACAGTACCCTCCTGCCGAGGACCGGTACAAACAGCTGGAGGACCGGTTAAATGCTATGGATATACAACGTGTGCCTGGGTTGGACTTTGGGGACCTAGGTTTATCTTCTGGGGTGGTGATCCCTCACAAGTTCAAGGCACCTGCCTTTGTAAAATACGACGGGGCTTCCTGTCCTAAGTTGCACCTCCGTTCATACGCAAGGAAGATCCAGCCCTACACGGCAGACAATAATCTATGGATCCATTTCTTCCAGGAGAGTCTTTCAGGGACTCAGCTCGAATGGTTCTATCAGCTGGATGGAACCAGTATTCGTAACTGGGAGGACTTGGCAACTGCTTTTTATAAGCAGTATCAGTATAATGCCGACCTCGCTCCTACACGTACCCAACTCCAGGGTATGTCACTGGGAACGGGTGAAGGTTTTAAGGAGTATGCGCAAAGGTGGAGAGACCTGGCTGGCAGAGTGCAGCCACCGTTGACTGACCGTGAGCTTGTGGATATGTTCCTGGGGACCCTATCTGGTCCATTCTTCAACCATCTAATTGGAAATTCTTCCGCTGGGTTTACAGACCTAATCTTAACTGGGGAAAGAATTGAAGCCGGTATCAAGTCGGGGAAGATACAGAATGGTGATTCCTCGAACACTGAGAAGAAACCGTCCAAGAAAGAATCTAGTGCTGTCAACGCAGTAGTTATCTCAAAACCGGCCGGTGCTCCTCAACATCGCAACCAACAAAGGGAAGAAAGACCTAAGAGGCAATTCACTCCCCTCGGCATGACCTTGTCCCAGATATTTCCACAGCTGCTGGAGACCAAGTTGGTAACTCTAAGGGACCCTCCTAAGAATCCCAACAGGACACCTTCAAGGTATAACCCCAACGTTCACTGCGCCTATCATTCTGACAGCCCGGGGCATGCTACAGATGATTGTTGGACTTTGAGAAACAAGGTTCAGGATCTGATCGACGCAAGGGAAGTCCAGTTCGACTCTCCAGAGACTCCCAATATGATCACTGCTCCCTTGCCAAAACATGGCTAGGATTAGAAATTTTTTGTTCATTCGAATGTTCAAGTTGTATTTTTCTTTGATTGTTCAAAACATTGTATTCATGACAAACGTTGTTATTTCATTAATGCATTACACATGTCTGTTTTGAAGTAATTATTTCGTATTTACTATATGCAAACTGTTTTCATATTTTTGTGATGATCAACTCTCAATTAATAATTCTAAGCCTCTTGAGGGAGGATGACGAAAACGATACCATAATTTACAGTATGCTTTCGAACAGACCCCGCTGATGAGGTACAAACATTGTTTCAAATCCTAAACACTGGAGTTATAAGGAAGATAATCCCTCGTTACCCCATTTTTGAGCCAAAGAAGTAGGAGTTTTCTTTTCACAAAAAAAATTATTAAACCCTTAATCATAACCTGGGGCAGGGTAGTTCTCTCAGTTGATCCAAGTGCCCAACAAATGGCACCAAAAAGTCCTTACAAAACAAAAGACAGTGATGGTTCCAATAATCATAAGGACAGACAGTCATTATCTTTCAAGACAAAAGCCCAATAAGTCAAAACCTATGAAGGAGACTTACAAAACTGGGGCATCCCGCTGACTGTAAATACGAAAAGAAACAGTTCAGGCAAAAAACAGGGATAACAAAATCAAAAAAGAAAGAGGTCCTACAAACCCTCAACCAAAAAAAGGAATGACTGCCTATTCCAAATAAATTGTCCACATCTGAACCATCACCGGTATATCAGGACAAAGACTCAAACAAGGTCTAACGCACGATCAGCTGAGTTTAGGTTTGAAGAACATCACGAAGAACGGGTGGGTACAAATAAAATTTGAGCTTTTATCCTTTGTTTCTTAAACCGTGAACTAGGCCACGCTTCAACCCTTAAAAGTCCTAGCTGAAGCATGGGTTAGTTCGAAAGCATACTGTTACAAAGGTATCCTGACTCCTTAAGGCTCGCTGTAAAATCTTGAGTTGACATCACATGTTACATAATTTTCCTGTTTTACTGAAAAAAATGCACTTTCGAAAACTTCAAGACAGACATAAGCTTTGCATTTTTAATATAACATTGCTTGCATATGACTATTTGTTTGAACAACATATAAGTTTGCACGACGAATGTCTAATGAACAAAAGCACCTCCAAGCAAGGGGCATGGCATGATCATTGTCCATTATCTGGGGCAGTTAAGTCAAGATTCAGAGAATCTCTCAAAAGGCCAACCAATTTGTGGCAAATCTCCGTCTGAGTCACTTGGGGCATTGGACGATCAAACGAAGATCTTCTGGTGGCATGACGACACAACACTACTAACAGTGGCACCTCCCTACATCCTGAGAGCATGGACATAGTCGAAAAAATACTGCGCATAATCAAAGACCCGCTAGGTTGACACACCTAGGCAAAAATAAGGGCTTCCCGGCGAACCAAAAGGGTTCAGGCAAAAATAAGGGATGAAATGAAAAAACTGTACACCCGGCAAGTCGAAAACCTGAAAAGGCGGCTTGGGCAAAAATGGGTATCCCGGTGGACTAAAAACCCAAAAGGGCGGTCCAGGCAAAAGTTAGGAATCAGAAGCGTACGACTATGTCCCGTCATCTTGTCACTTGCCTACCAGAAGAAGATTCGTTAATCGGCAGTCATCAAACACCTCGCATGCCTTCTTCTCCCGCAGAAACTGGGGCAATAAGAATTGTCTAAGCAATCTAGTTGCTCTATCCACCAAGGTACCAAGGTAGGTTCGGCTGAAGAACGACCAGGATACCTTCACTCCCCGTCGAGTAAAACAAGATTCAACAATTCTCCTCAAGCAGAGTTGGTCTCCAATCAGCCCCGAGAAGGCACAATATCTCCAGCAAGTCAGCAACACTCTCCCCAAGCAGAGTCAGTCTACTATCAGCCTTAAGGAAGTTGGGTATCACCAGAAGATCTCGATATTCCCCAGCGGAGTATACAGATGTTCCTGAGCAAGCATCCCCGACAGTCTTAATATAAGATTGTTCCCCGGTGGAAGACAAACATCCTAGTGGAGTCATTCCCCAGTACAGTCCAAAAGTTTCCCCAGGAGAGTTGTATCAATCTCCCCAGTAGATTCTGGAAGCTCATCCCCAGTAGATTCTGGAAGCTTATCCCTACAGAACACGAACGCGTCTCCCCGGCTTTATCCAAAGGTTATTCCCCACCAGGGCTTATAACTGGGTTATCCTCAGCTAATTACCACGGAAAGATCGTCCTCGGCGAAGCTCTTCCTATCCCCCAGTGGAGTTCATCAATTCCCTCAACAAAGCATATCAACGGTGTCCCCAGCGGAGTTATCATCAAACCTCAACGAAGTATCTCTTCCCACAGAGTAATTCCCCGCAGAGTAATCTCTCCAACAAGTTTATTCCCCAACGGAGTCATCTTCTCCTACCGGTTTATTCTTGCAACCATCATCCCCAGCGGAAATGAAGAACTCTACTCTTCAAACATCAAGCCCAGGATTCAATAAGCTCCCGGCATCCGTCAAGGATTTATTTTCCTAGACGAGAATACATTCATAAACATCGCATCGTCATGATACATGCATATACACATCATGCAATCTCATTTTATATTGAGAACATCATCGCTTGATCCATGTCATGCATTGCATGTGACTGACCTTACCTTTCAGGAAGGATACAGTTAAATGATCAGCTATGTCAAAGAAGACATATACAGTCAAAAGAGACCAATCCAGTCAAAGAAGACAGATTCAGTCAAGAAAGACAAGTCCAGTTAAATCCCAAAGGTTTTTTCTGATGCTCATCCAGTCAAAGAAGACAAGTCCAGTTAAAATTAATCCCTAAAGTCATTGAAGACAGCTCATCATTATAGACACTCGTCGTCATAGACACTCACACTCGTCGTCATAGACACCCGTCATCATAAACACCCTTCGTCATACACTCGTCGTCATAGACACTCACACTCGTCATTTGAGACACCCGTCGTCATAGACACTCGTCATTATAGACACCCGTCATTGAAGACAACTCGTCATTGAATACAACTCGTCATTGAAGACAACTCGTCATTGAAGACAACTCGTCATTGAAGACAACCCGTCGTCATAGACACCCGTCGTCATAGACACCCGTCGTCATAGACACTCATCGTCATAGACACTCACACTCGTCATTTGAGACACCCGTCGTCATAGACACTCGTCATTATAGACACCCGTCATTGAAGACAACTCGTCATTGAAGACAACTCGTCATTGAAGACAACTCGTCATTGAAGACAACTCGTCATTGAAGACAACTCGTCATTGAAGACAACTTGTCATTTAAGACAACTCGTCATTGAAGATCACTCGTCGTTGAAGACAACCCGTCCATGAAGACAACCCGTCCATGAAGACAACCCGTCCAAAGAGACAACTCGTCAAGAAAGACAAAACCTCCTCGGGTTCAGTTAAATCCTAAAGATTTTTCTGAGATAACCTGTCAGTAGAGACAACCCATCAACCTTTTGAAGTTCCAGATTCGATACCTGTATCTAGCCAGGGCATGTCTGTGAGCGACTGAGTGAGGATCAACACCTGTAATAGGCCAGGAAATTATCTTTCTCAGCTACGCAAGTTCTCTCTAAGGAATCTCTTACGCGATCGACACCTAGATGGCATCTATAAGCCCATCCACATACCAACAGTCTCCAAATGGCATCTATAAGCCCATTCCCGACAAGGTTCTGTCACAGATCCAAATGGCATCTATAAGCCCATCCTCCTATCCACCATCTCTCCAAATGGCATCAGTAAGCCCATTCCCACCATCACACTACTGATACTCTACTACGTGAGTGCAAATTTCTGGGCACTCTAGTGTTCAATCATCTTCCACCTTCGGATCACGAAAGGCACACAAGCCAATCTACATCCTCAGGTCTAAGAAGATTGAACAGGGGCAACTGTTGTACCCCAAAATTTTCCCTCCCATATTCTACAAAGTTTTGACAAGCATCACCTCAAATTGCTCAAGTCTACTCAAGGGCTACACAGTCAACCACTCTCCTAAAGCCAGTCAAATTAGGGTTTTGGTTCTTGCAAGGAAGTTGAGGTTTTCAAGGGCTCAATCAAGTCACATATGCCTATACACATTGTCAAGCATCTACATGCCAAGTTTCAAGGCTCACAAGGTCAAGTTGCACAGTCAAAAACCCTAATTGCTCCACAGTCAACTGCAGGGGCAAAATGGTCATTTGGCAGTCAAAAGTCAAAATTTTTGGTCAACATCTTATTTTGAAGCCACAATCATCATTTGGTCAAATCTTGACCATGATTTCACAAGAATGGCTCAAAAATCATCAAGGTGTCAAAAGTTTCTATTTTTGGACAGCTGAAAAGTCAACTGTAACTTGACCAAGGCATAACTTTTTCATGGTTCATCAGAAAAATTCCATCCAATGCTCATCTTGAAGGGGAAGACATTTCCCACAACTCATCTTCACATTCCAAGTCCAAGAAATGCTCTCACAAAAAGTTATCAATTTCAACATTATAGGTCATTTTCAAAAGTCAACAAAAAGGCACTTTAAGTCAAAGACCATAACTTGAGATTGGTAAATTCAAATGACATGGGACCAAAGACATTGGTTATAGGACTTCAAGACCTTTCCAAAATGTCCAAGAACATGTTCATATGATTAAAATTGAGCAAGATATGCATTGGAGAAGTTGGGAAATTTTTGTGAAATGGCCAAAGTCAACTATCCTTGAAACTTCATGTTTTGACAAAAAGGGCCCACTTTTTCCACTTGATTCATCCTTGTCATGCCATCCACGTGTCCCATGATTTATTTCAAGATTAAAAATTAATTTTTCCATTTTTATTTAATTTTATTTGATTTAATTCATTTTAAATCTTTAAAATTCAAATAAAAATCAAAAAAATTAATTCAAGGATATCTTATGGTTTGAATGGTCTTGATACATCATAATTCACATGCCAAACTCGTGTAAGGCCTATTTTAAGCACAAAAATTCAAATTTTGACAAGAATGGTAAGTTTCTTTAATGGAGGTTATGGCAAAACCCAAAACATAATTACATTGGTTTAAGGCTCATGATTTGGATTGATTCTCATTCAAGGACATATATGCAAGCCTCCCACATTTGATTCAAGACCTAGAAAACTCAGAGGCAGCATAGCCAATTTCAAAATTTCAAGAGAAAAGTGTGAAACTGAAAACCACTTTGCAGCATAATTCAAACCTCCCTTTTGATCCAAACACACTCCTTACATCCCCAGGAATCGTTTGCAGCCAAGAACAAGCCAAAAACCTCAAGAACTCGTGCTATACAAGTCATACGGTTCACATTCTTTTTCAAATTACAATCATCCGTTCATGCGTTTTTAATATATTTTATTGCTTGCATTGTACTCACAGGATCCATACGAAGCTTTCCACATGATTTAATTTGATTATGATGCTCTAAAACGCAAAGTACCATTGTTGAGTTCTAGGTTTTCAAAGGTTTAGAATTGGGGCTTTTGCTATACTGTAAAATCAGGACTCCAAACATATATGGTCAAACTCAGCAAGATGAGACGAACATGAAGCATACCTCGCGCCCTTTTTATATGAATTGAGCGCCTAGTCGCTATTTTTTGCAGTGCCATTTTGTGGGGGTTTAAAACCCCCGTTATTTGTCTGTATTTTTTGTTTCAGGGACGAAGAAGATGAGGCGTGGAAGCAGGCTATTGGAGGATTCAAACCACGCGCGCTTTTTTTATTTTATTTTTCAGCATATAATGCATTTTTCTTATGTAATATTTAGTGGCCATTATATTAACAGATGCGCATGAGTGGTGTAGCGGTTGGCCAAGTGCTTTGCAAGCGTTGGGACCTGGGTTCGATTCCCAGGTCCCCCCATAATTCCATATTGTTTTTTCTAACGCTTTCATGTGCAACATTCCAAAGAAGGCACATCATAAACCTCATCCAAGAGTTAGCCAAGTGTCCATTAGTGTAGATCCAAAGGCCAGAAAGCAAGAACACCATGTGTCTGGTCAACAACGCTCCACTCAATTCCCAGAGTCAACAGGCTTTGTGCAAAATGGGCCTCACAAATTCCATACACACCCTCATTCTTGGCCCAATACCCCCCATGGTTCTTGCATTTTTTTCTTTTTTTTCTTTTTCTTTTTATTATTTACCAATTATATTTATTAACTGTTATTATTTAATTAACTCATAACTAATTTTTCACAATAAAATTCAATAAAACCAAAAAAAATACTTTATTAATTTAAGTAATTATTTTGTACATAAATACTAATAAATTGATTTAGGTTTAATTAGGCAACTTTAATTAGTTTTTCTTAATAATTAAAATAATTTAGAATTAGGTTGACTAAAAATTTTAATTCTTTTATTTTATTTCATAAAAACATAAAAAACACAAAAAAATATATTTTCTTTTAATAAATTAATTAATTAGATTAGGCTTTATTTAATTAATTGCATATAATTCAAAAAAGACAAAAAATTCAATTTCTTTTCTTAAAAGGGTCAAAACCCTTAGAATATTGCCGATTAATTTTTATTCGCGCGCATTTACTTTATTTTGATTATTATGTAACTGCTTCAAGAATGTAATAGTAATTAGGTTTATCGCTTTATTGATTTTCTCGTACTTATTTACCAAAACGGGTCTTTGTATTTTTGGCGACGTATAGACCCGCGCCTTGTAATAGCGTAGAATTTATATTTCCGCAATTTACTTTCTGCACCCCCTAACTGTTAAATGCATGAAAGAATGTATGTAAATAAAATCAATCCGTAGCTCACAAATAACATGTACAAAAACATTAACTGAAAAACAACACACAAAGCACATGCCACTCCTAGGGTACGCTTCACTCGTTGCCTTGAAACGTGGTCATCAAGTATAAGGTGTCTTAGAGGTCGCCCTTCTGTCCAAAAGATCCAGTTGCCTCGAAACGGTTGCCTCGGATACAAAGGATCTAGGACATTAGGGTTACTTCTAAGGTGTCCTACCATTGCTTCGGTGACCACACATGTCCCTTAATCGAATTGACCCGAACACCTCCAACGATGGTGCTACCTACCTCTCAATGGTGGGATAGCACTATCTAAAGGACTCTTACACAGCTTAATTCCTTAGAGTAGGTAGATTCTCATGGGTACTTGCTCTTTCTCAAAACAAACAAAAACAAACTTTTCACACTTCACACTTTCAAAAGGTTTTCAAACAAATTTTTCATACACTCTTAAGGACTGATACAAGAGTTACTTAGAAATTTTTCAAACGAAACTTTTTCAAAATCCACGCACACTTGAAAAGTAAACAATTTTTGAAAACATAAGAGCAAGTACCTAAGAGCCCGTGGATAACCACGGATAGAAAGGGTGCTAACACCTTCCCTTTCTATAAATCTACCTCCCGAACCGAGAAACGTTCTCGAATAAGGAATTTTGCTGTGCTTTTGTCCTTTCCATGTTGGAGAACATAAAAGACGGTGGCGACTCTTGCTTACCGCGACATTTCGTGAAACCAGCTAAAAAACAGTCAGTTCTATTTCCACCGATCACAATGTCATAAAACAAAGCTACCATGGCGCGCTGATAGGTGGCCCCAGCATTCTTCAGTCCGAATGGCATCACTTTGTAGCAGAATGTCCCCCATTGTGTGAAAAATGTAGTTTTCTCCATGTCTTCAGGTGCCATTTTGATTTGGTTGTAACCTGAGAATCCGTCCATGAAGGAAAACACCTTGTGTTAGGCTGTATTGTCAACCAAGATATCTATGTGGGGAAGTGGAAAATCATCTTTAGGGCTTGCCCTATTCAAATCTCTATAGTCCACACACATTCGTACTTTGCCGTCTTTTTTAGGCACGGGAACAATGTTGGCAACCCATTGGGGATAGGAAGTGACAACCAAGAATCCAGTATTGAATTGTTTCACGACCTCTGCTTTGATCTACTCTGACATATCAGGTCTCATGCGGCAGACTTTTTGTTTTACTGGAGGACAATCTTCTCTTGTTGGCAGACGATGTACTACGATGTCTGTATCAAGTCCCGACATGTCTTCATATGACCAGGCAAAGATCTCGACATAATCATGCAACAGCTGAATTAGACGCTCCTTGACACTCGGCTCCAGATTGGCACCCATCTTGACCTCTTTTATGTCCTTTTTGGTACTTAGATTGACCGTATCCACAGGTTCCTCATGAGGCTGAATAGCTATTTCCTCTTGTTGTAGTATCCTGGCCAGTTCCCCTGGTACTTCACAATCTTCCACACCTTCGTCTTTGGCTTGGTAGATTAGATCTTCAGAGTCACTAAAGGCCATAACAGTATCGTTACCATGGGATCCGGAATGGAGGGGTACCTGCATTTGTGAGTGTGGGTGTGTGTAAGGGTATAACCATCTTTAAACAATAAAACGTAAAAGAAAAACAATGAGCACAAAAATTTTGTATGTGAAAACGTCCATGACTCATTGAATGCCATATGAAGATGAAATAAAGACCCTTACAAATGGACCATTGTGCCTCGGGCAAGACACAAGGTTTTAAAATGTGCGAATTGTTTGTGAATATTACAGGTCCAACAGAAATATAGAAGATAAATTACTGAGGGATGAAAGTTATTGGGACAAAGTCTCTGTCTTCCCAATTGCGAAGTCCTCTGTTGATAGTAGGAAATATCCAATCTTCCAAGCTGAAATCCTCTTCACCATCTTCCACTGCATTGACCTCTCGGTTGCTAATCTTCAAAGGTGGCCCTCCAGCACGGACACGACGCACAGCTTTCTGAGCACTTGAAGTAAACCTTAAGCCAAACTTGTCAGATTTATACGGAATGTCTGGAAGTTTCCCCCAGATGGTGCATCCACCCTCCTCTACTACTGCCTTGGCGTCCTTCAGAGATGACATCCGGAGCGGAGGTCTTGTGATCTTGGGGATCTAGGATACTGTCTTAGTTGCTGCTATCTCTTGAGAGACTTTTTAGAAGTATTGAAAGGGAGTTTCAATGAATTCGCCGTCCAACTCCACATACCAGAAAGAATTGAGGTGGCTAATCATATACTCTTCCTCTCCATGGACAGTGATAATCTTTCCATGGACCGGATATTTCAGTATCTGGTGTAGTGTTGGGGTGACAGCACCGGCGTTATGAATCCATGGCCGTCCTAGCAGACAGGAGTAAGAGGGGCGGATGTCCATTACATAGAAGGTTGAGTTGAAAGTTTGAGTCCCAACCTTTATGGGGATGTCCACCTCCCCGTGGAACATCCTCTTTGAACCATCAAATGCCCTTACAACTATGTTACTGGGTTTCAACGTTAATCCTTCGGAATCTAGTCTGTCGAGAGCTTTCTTCGGTAAGACATTCAAAGATGAGCCGGTGTCGACCAAGACATGAGCCAAAGTTCTTCCTCTATATTCCACAGAGACATGCAATGCCTCGTTGTGCTTTCTTCCCTTTGGTGTCAGATCAGCATCCGAGAAGCCTAGGCCGTTGTCAGCTGTCAAGCTGGCCACACAATCTTGAAATTGGTCAGCAGACGTCTCTTGAGGCACATGGGTTGTCTTCAGAAACTTCACCAGAGCTTTCGCATGTGCCTCCGAGCACAGTAACAAAGCTAGCATGGAGATTTTGGAGGGAGTTTGCCCCAACTATTCAATTACGTCGTAGTCACTCTTCTTTATTATTCTCAGGATCTCCTCCATTTCCTTTTTGGAGGTTTCGGGGATAGTCAGTGGTTGAGCCTTCGTCTGGACAGGCTGTTCTTGAATGCCTTTTCCTCGGGTTGAAGCAGTAGGAGTATTGGTATGGATAACAGTAGGGGTTGTGTCATCTTTGCCGATAGGAGTACTTGCATATATGATTATTGGTATGGAGGTAACCTTTGGAACAACCACGGGTCCAAAAACTGCATTTGGAGGGGAAATCTATGAAGAGAAGATTCTACCGCTACGGGTAATCTTACTGGTTCCGACAATATTACTAATGTCAGAGTTTTCTTCTTCGGAGCTCATCTTTTCGGTGGCCAGCCTATTTTGTTTGATACCATGGTAGTAGATGTCTCCACCGTAATTCCACGGTACTGTTTTGGCTGATTCATACGGGACCGTCCCAGGCATTGTGATTATAAGAGGAGTAGTTTTTGGAACCGATGTAATCCTAACGGGTCTTTTGGGGACCCTGGAAAGATTGGCAGATATGGTTATGATTGAAACGTCTTCAATAGGAATAGGTGAAACGGGAGCACTTTCAAACAGAGTCTCTTGGTTTTCTATCAAGCATTGAATGTATGTTTTCAACAAAAGGCATTCAATTGGTGAGGATAAGCAGAGATGGCAGTCTTCATTACAACCCGGGAATATACCGACTTTCAACAAGTTTATCTTAATGATTGGGAGCGGAGTCAAGAGTTCATCAACTATGGTAACAAACAGATCTTCTTCAATTGCATTGGTGTTGTGACCATGTCTAGGCATAGGAGCGGAAATGACGTTTGGCTTTTCGGGTGCATCAAACTCAATCTCTTTTGCCTCTATAAGATCTTGAATCTTGTTTTTCAGGGCCCAACAGTTGTTGGTGTCATGACCCAGGCTTTCAGAATGATATGCGCAGCGGGCATTTGGGTGATAATAAGGGGACACAGTGTTGGGGGTTCTTTGGAGCTTCCTTCATAGTTGTCAAATTAGATTTTAGAAGATGTGGTAAAACCTGGGCTAGAGTAATATTGATTTTGGTGAATTGCCGGACTGGCCTCTCTACCCTCGGTTGATGACTTCTTGGTTGATCAGATGTAGGCTTTGGGATCATAACAGCTCCTACCATTGGTCGGCGTTCAACTTTCTTTTGGTTCCTTTGTGGATAAACAGCAAATACCTCCTTCTTCCCAGTGAAAGGCTTTCTCACAGCTGTAGAGGTAGATGAATCCTTCTGTATCTTTCCACTTTTTATGCCAGCTTCCAGTCTCTCTCCAGTCAGTATTATCTCAGTAAATCCTGCAGATGAGCTTCCAATCAGATGGTTGAATAAAGGGCCCAATAGAGTGCCTAAGAACATATCCACCAACTCCCTTTCAGACAGAGGGGGTTGCACTCTCCCGACTAGATCTCTCCATTTCTGCGTGTAATCCTTGAAACCTTTATTGGAAGCCACGGCCATACTCTAAAGTTGAGTACGGGTAGGCGCCAAATCAGTATTATACTGGTATTGCTTATAGAAAGCTGCGACAAGATCTTCCCAATTGTGGACGTCGACCCTTTCCAATTGGTAAAACCAATCAAGTTGTGTTCCAGATAGGCTATCTTGGAAAAAATGCACCCACAGGTCTTTATCGGCGGAGTGCGGCTGGATCTTTCTCACATATGATCGGAGGTGCATCTTAGGACATGACACCCCATCATACTTTGCAAATAATGGCACTTTGAACTTCGGTGGGATCACAATTCCCGACACTAACCCCAATTCTTCAAAGTCTAGACCTGGTACCCTTTATATTTCCATAGCGTTCAAACGCTCTTCAAGATGTCTGTACTTATCATCTGTCGAAGGATACTGTTCTTCGGAGTAATCTTCCTCTTCTTCAGATTCTGACGGAACCACTGTTTCTTTTTCTTTTCCTTCATCAGAGGTTGTTGCGAAATTCAAGGTTCTTCTAGTCTGTCCTTGAAATCTTCTCCCTATGATTACAACACCAATTGGTTTTTTTTCTGTTTCTTCTTCTTTTCTTTGGCCAACAGAGTCTTCAACTCCTCTTGTCCTTTGGCCAGGGTTGTGAGTAACTGTTGAAACTGCATGTTTTTATCTTGAAGATCTTTGACCGTCTGTTCGAGATCCATCTTACTGAAATAAACAGCAGAGAGATGAGGGAACTTGTTGCAAAAGACCCGTTCATGTTATTATGAATGATATGTGCATATGCAATGTTTTCAAGGATTTTTAAAGATTCAAGTTCGTTTTAGACAGAAAGGAACACACGTTATATTAATAAGATAGAGTTTGAGTACAACAATGCCCCTTGGGCAAAATAATACAAAACTCTAAGATAAAAAGCTAGTGCGCATCTGTGATCGGTGGAAATAGAACTGACTGTTTTGGAATGCTGGTTCGCAAAATGTCGCGGTAAGCAAGAGTCGCCACCGTCTTTTATTTTCTCCAACAAGGAAAGGACAAAAGCATAGCAAAATTCCTTTTCGAGATGTTTCTCGGTTCGGGAGGTAGATTATAGAAAGGGAAGGTGTTAGCACCCTTTCTATCTGTGGTTATCCACGGGCTCTTAGGTACTTGCTCACTATGTTTTCAAAAGTGTTTGCTTTTCTTGTGTTTGTGGGTTTTGAAAAAGTTTGTTTGAAAACTTCGTTTTAACTCTTGTATCAGTCCTCAAGAGTGTACGAAGTGTTGTTTGAAAACTTTTGTTTGAAAGTGTAGGTGCGAAAAGTTGTTTTTGTTTTGAAAGAGCAAGTACCTTAGAACCTCTACCTACTCAAAAGAAATTAAGCTGTGTAAATGTCCTTTAGACAGTACTATCCCACTATTGAGAAGTAGGTAGCACCGTCGTTGGAGTTTATTCGGGTCAATTCGATTATAGGGACATGTGGTCACCAAAGCAATAGTAGGACGCCTTAGCGGTAACCCTAATGTCCTAGATCCTTTTTATCTGAGGCAACCGTTTCGAGGCAACTTGGATCTTTAGACAGGAGGGCGACCTCTAAAACACCCTATACTCAATGACCACGTCGAGGCAACCAAGTGAGGCGTACCCTAGGAGTGGCATGTGCGAGTGTGTCAGGATTCAGTTAATATTATCTTTGCACATGTTATGGTGAGCTACGTTTTGATTTTAATTTTCAGATAAGTCTTGTCATGCATAGCCTAATTAACATACATCTAGCAGCTAATAGTTGCGGAAAGTAAATTGCGGAAAGTAAATCTACGCTATTACAAGGCGTCGAGTATTTACATCGCCAAAAGCAACCCTTGAAAAGTAAATTGCGGAAAATTAAAGGAAAGCGATAAAAAGGTCCTAATTACGCTATTACATTCCCAGAGCAATTACATAAATATGGATCAAAATAATACGCGCGAATAAAAATTAAATCGAATAAGTTCTTAGGGTTTTGACCCTTTTTGAGAAAGAATGAGTTTTTGTCCTTTTTGCATTTAATTAAATTAAACCTAAAACTAATTAGTTAATTAAAAGAAAAGAAATATTTTTTGGTTTTTTATATGTTAAGGAAAATAAAAAAAAAAGTCATAAGTTAGTAAGAACCCTAATTCTAATCTATTTTATTTATTGCAAAAAATATTCAAAATTAACCCTAATTAAACTAAATTAATTTATGTTAGTATTTATTTACAAAATAATAAACTAATTAAGGGTGACATTAATTTAAATAATAATAATAATAATAAAATATTGTTTTCTGAATTTATTATGAAAATAATTAATTATGTTAGTTATAATAATAATAATTAGTAAAATAATTAAATAAATAAATAGAAAATATAAAGAGAAAAAAGAAAAAGAACCCAGGGGGGTGTTGGCCCATTTAGGAGGTTAGTTTGGAAATTTGAAAGCCCATTAACAATTCCAGTCCGTTGACTTTTGAAATTATCTGCACGCCTGTGGACTAGGGAGCATGGTAGTCATCACTCTTGGCCTTCAGATCTGCTTTGCAAGCCACTTGGCGCTTGGATGTTTGATATGTATGGTGGGTACCCTTTTGGAAAGCTACACAAGAACATATTAAGAAAAATAGCATAAGCGTTTGGGTGGACCTGGGATTCGAACCCAGGTCCCAATGATTCCAAGCCAGCACATCAACCACTACGCCATTTGCCTGCGTTCGTTATAAGAATGGATAATGAATATTATATATAAAAGTAACAATTATGCTGGAAAACAACAAAATCACGCGCGCTTTTTTAAACTACCCAATGGTATACCACCACCTCATCATCTTCTTCGCTGATGCCTGTAAAAACAAGATTAGATAGCGGGGGTTTTTAACCCCCACTAAGCAGTGTGACGGAAAATAGCGAATAGAGCTACAGGCTACATAAATATTTCGCGATGGTTGCTTTGGATTCGTCTGGTTCTCACGAATCCAACCATGTGCCTTACAAGTCCTGATTTTTCTGGGTTTAGAAAGCCCCAAATCCAAAGTTCATGAACCCTAAAATTCAACCATGGCAACTTTTGATTCTGTGCGTTTTAATCCAATTCAGTTATACCATCAGCTTCATATGAGTTCTAGCAATGCAAAACAAACACAAAATCATGTTAATGATGCATGAATTAAGCTATTCGATTCTCAAAATAAAATGCAAACCGTGACTCTGTTCTTGATGATTCTTTGAGCTTCAATGCTTGGTTTTGATTGTTACACGTTCCTGGGATCTTCTGCAATAGATTAGAATCAATAAAAGTCTTTAAATCGCCCTGGAATATAGAAATCAGTTTTCAAGTTTTCTTGGAAAATTTCAATATGGCTATGGCTTTGTTTGCAGCTTATTCACGTGTGCATGATTAGGGTTAGCTTGCATATTTATAGAGGAATGAGATTAGGTCAGAATCTTGAGCAAAAATCCATGGAATGATGATTTGAATATTTGATTGGAAATCATATATTTTTGAATCTTCATGATTAGAAAAAGTTGCCAAATTTGGGGATATTGCATCTTTGACTTGGTGCACGAAATTGCCAGCCTTTTTAGGTCATTCTTGCTTCACAAAAAGATTGAAAAACCATATCTTTATATTTTCCTACAATTTAAATTAATTAAATGAATTAATATTGATTAAAAATCCAATTAATTAATAAAACATAAGAAAATAATTCAATTAAGCTTGATGGGTCGTGCATAGGCCATGGATAAAGTTTCAAGAAGAGATTTGAGGCCCATTAGCAAAAACAAGGTGTTTTGAGCAAAGTTGACTTTTGCAAATTCACAAAAAATTTCCCAACTTCTCCAATGCATATCTTGCTCAATTTTAATCATATGAACATGTTCTTGGACATTTTGGAAAGGTATTGAAGTCCTCTAACTAATGCCTTTAGTCCCATGTCATTTGGATTTACCAATATCAAGTTATGGTCTTTGACTTAAAGTGCATTTTTGTTGACTTTTGAATTTGACCTATAATGTAGAAATTGATAACTTTTTATGAGAGCATTTCTTGGACTTGGAGTGTGAAGACGGATTGTAGGAAATGTCATCCCCTTCAAAATGAGCATTGGATGGAATTTTTCTGATGAACCATGAAAAAGTTATGCCCTGGTCAAGATACAGTTGACTTTTCTACTGTCCAAAAATAGTAACTTTTTGCATCTTGATGATTTTTGAGCTATTCTGGTGGAATCATGATCAAGGCTTGATCAAATGATGATTGTGGACTCAAAATAAGATGTTGACCAAAAATTCTGACTTTTGACTGCAAAATGACCATTTTTCCCTTGCAGTTGACTGTAGGTCAAATGGAGCTTTTGACTGTGCAATTTGGCATTGTGAGTCTTGAAACTTGGCATGTAGGTGCTTGAGAATGTATATAGGCCTATGAAACTTGATTGAGCAATTGAAAACCTCAAATTCCTTGAAAGAACCAAAACCCTAATTTCAGCTGGCTTATGAGAGGGTTTGACTGTACAATCCTTTGAGCAATCTTGAACCATTTGAAGATTATTCTTGACAAACCTTGAGAGATATGGGAGGGAAAATTTTTGGGTACAACAGTTGCCCCTGTTCAATCTTCTTAAACCTGAGGATGTAGATTGGCTTACGTGCCTTTCGTGATCCGAAGGTGGAAGATGATTGAACACTAAAGTGCCTAGAAATTTGCACTCGCATGGTGTAGTATCAGCAATGTGATGTCGGGAATGGGCTTACAGATGCCATTTGGAAAGATGATGGATAGGAGGATGGGCTTATAGATGCCATCTGGAGGTGTGACAGAATCTTGTCGGGGATGGGCTTATAGATGCCATCTGGAATTGCAACTTGGTAGGTTGAAAGAAGGAACCTGTGTAGGGTTGCCTGATGATGAGTCCGTGTAAAACTGCATCTTGGAAGAGAAGGAACCAGTGTAAGGTTGCTTCATGATGGTCAAGTAGATAGTTGTCCTGTCTGGTTTCAGGTATTAATCTACAATCCGTCGTCCACAGATATTTCCTAGCTAGTTACAGGTGTTGATCTGGAACTTGAAAAAGGTTGGTCGAGATAGCTTTCCTGGCTGGATACAGGTATTAATCTCTGACTTGAGAAAGAAAGATTGTCTTCCTGGCTTGCTATAGGTATTGATCTTCAATCTCTTCATGTAGATACTTTCCTGTCTGGTTTCAGGTATAGATCTACAATCAGTCGCTCACAGATATTTCCTGACTAGATACATGTATTAGTCTGGAACTTAAGAAAGGTGGGTCAAGGAGATAGTTGTCCTGTCTGGTTTCAGGTGTTAATCTCTGACCTGAGAAAGAAAGATGGTTTCCTGTCTGGTTTCAGGTATTGATCTTCAATCTCTTTAATGTAGATAACTTTCCTGTCTGGTTTCAGGTATAAATCTACAATCAGTTCATATAGGTGGTTTTCCTGTCTGGTTTCAGGTGTTAACCTATAATCAGTCGTCCACAGATATTTCCTGGCTAGTTACACGTGTTGATCTGGAACTCAAGAAGGTTGGTTGAGATAGCTTTCCTGGCTGGATACAGGTGTAGATCTCTGACCTGAGAATGAAAGATAATTTCCTGGCCTGTTACAGGTATTGATCTTCAATCTCTTCATGCAGATACTTTCCTGGCTAGTTACAGGTATTGATCTACAATCAATCGCTCACAGACATTTCCTGGCTAGATACAGGTGTTGATCCGGAACTTAAAAAAGGTTGGTCGAGATAGCTTTCCTGGCTAGATACAGGTGTAGATCTCTGACCTGAGAATGAAAGATAATTTCCTGGCCTGTTACAGGTGTTGATCTTCAATCTCTTCATGCAGATACTTTCCTGGCTAGTTACAGGTATAGATCTACAATCAATCGCTCACAGACATTTCCTGGCTAGATACAGGTGTTGATCTGGAACTTAAAAAAGGTTGGTCGAGATAGCTTTCCTGGCTGGATACAGGTGTAGATCTCTGACCTGAGAATGAAAGATAATTTCCTGGCCTGTTACAGGTGTTGATCTTCAATCTCTTCATGCAGATACTTTCCTGTCTAGTTACAGGTATAGATCTACAATCAATCGCTCACAGACATTTCCTGGCTAGATACAGGTGTTGATCCAGAACTTAAAAAAGGTTGGTCGAGATAGCTTTCCTGGCTGGATACAGGTGTAGATCTCTGACCTGAGAGTGAAAGATAATTTCCTGGCCTGTTACAGGTGTTGATCTTTAATCTCTTCATGTAGATAACTTTCCTGGCTAGTTACAGGTATCGAATCTACAATCAATCGCTCACGGATATTTCCTGGCTAGATACAGGTGTTGATATGAAACTTAAAAAAGGTTGGTCGAGATAGCTTTCCTGGCTGGATACAGGTGTTACTCTCTGACCTGAGAAAGAAAGATGACTTCCTGGCTTGCTACATGTATTGATCTTCAATCTCTTCATGTAGATAACTTTCCTGTCTGGTTTCAGGTATCGAATCTACAATCAATCGCTCACAGATATTTCCTGGCTAGATACAGATGTTGATCTGGAACTGCAAAAGGTTGATGATAATCATCTTTGGATTGACCTTTTCCTGAAAAGGCAAAACATTAGTTGTATGCAATGTCATGATGTATGAAATGCATGATGTCATGATGTTCTCAAAACGAGATCGTGTCGTATGCACTTTATCATGTATGTAAATAGGAGGTATGAGATGTGACATGTTTATGAATGTATTTTCGTCCAGGAAGATGAATCCTTGACAAATGCCGGGAGCTTGTTAAATCCTGGGCTGATGTTGAAGAGTAGAGTTCTTCGTCTCCGCTGGGGATGATGAACGAAGCTGATTGCACGAATAAACCTGTAGGAGAGGATGACTCCGTTGGGGAATAAACTTGGTGAAGAGATTACTCTGCGGGGATTTACTCTGTTGGAAGAGATGCTTTTCTGAGATTTGAACGATAAACTCCGCTGGGGATTCCGTTGATAAGCTCTGTTGGGGAATTCGATGAACTCCACTGGGGATAGAGAGAACTTCGCTGAGGACGGTCTTTCCGTTGCAATTTGCTGAGGATAACCCAGTTAGACTTTGGTGGGGATAACCTCTGAATATGGCTGAGGGAGATGCATTTGTATTCTGCAGGAGACAAGCTTCCAGAATCTACTGGGGAATATGATTCAACTCTCCTGGGGAAACTTTTAGACCGTGCTGGGAAATGGTTCCACCGAGGGTATCTTGTATTCCGCCGGGGAACAATCTTATATTTCGTTGAGGAATATCTGTATACTCTGCTGGAGAATATTAAGATCGACTGGGGATACCCAACCTTTGTTCGGGACTGATTATAGGCCAACTCTGCTCGGGGAGAGTATTGCTGTCTTGCTGGGGATACTGTGCCCTCTTTTAGGGCTGATGGAAGACCAACTCTGCTCGGGGAGAGTATTGCTGATTCTTGTCTTACTCTGCGGAGAGTGAAGGTATCTTGGTCATATTCTTCAGCTGAACTTACCTTGGTACCGTGGTGGACAAAGCAACTAGATCGCTTAAACAATTCTTATTGCCCCTGTTTCTGATATCACCCGTAATTAGTCCTTTGTTTCGCATGCAAATATTTATGAGAAGCAATTAATGTCAAATGCATATATCAAAAATGAACATTGGACGTTCTTTGCAAAACAAAACAGATAAAGGAAAAATAATTGGAAATTTGTCTGGAAAAGATGAGCTTGTATTGATTTTGAAATTTGCCTGTAAATAGGCGTTGTGTATAAGAGGCTGACGTCCTAGTAAGAGAACGCTGCCGAACAAAATAGAGTTTATACAGTTTGTGGAAAGGAAAACAAAACAGCTATGTGAAAAATCCCACTGGGTTCCAAATCTGCTATCGCCTTTATGTCTTCAAGCGTCTCATCACTTTGCTGCTTAGTTGGAGAGGACTCTGATTGATTGATGCCGTCCGAGCCTGACAGTCGATACCGAAGTCCGGATGCGAGGTGATCTAATGATACATAGTATTACGCTTATCCCTAACTTTTGCCTGGACTGCCCTTTCGGGTTTTCAGTCCACCAGGATACCCATTTTTGCCCAAGCCGCCTTTTCAGGTTTTCGACTTGCCGGGTTTACAGATTTTTTTTTATTTTTTTATTTTTATATTCATCCCTTATTTTTGCCCGAACCCTTTTGGTTCGCCGGGAAGCCCTTATTTTTGCCTAGGCCAGTCGACCTAGCGGGTCTTTAATCATGCGTAGTATCTTTTTACTATGTCTGCATTGGCGGGGTGAGGAAGGTCGTCACCATCCATGGTGGTTAGAATCATCGCACCTCCTGAGAAGATGTTCTTAACCACAAATGGCCCTTCGTACGTAGGGGTCCATTTGCCCCTGGGATCACCTTAAGGTAGAATGATGCGCTTGATTACCAGGTCTCCGACTTGATACTCTTGTCGTCTGACTTTCTTGTTAAATGCCTTGATCATCCGTTTTTGGTACGTCTGACCATGACAAATAGCAGTGAGTCTCTTTTCGTCAATTAGGTTCAATTGATCAAGCCGAGTCTGGATCTAGTCATCTTCGCTCAAACCTGCATCCTTCATTATTCGGAGAGAGGGTATCTGAACTTCAATGGGCAGGACTGCCTCCATGCCGTATACCAAGGAAAAGGGTGTTGCCCCTGTTGACGTCCGTGCTGAGGTACGGTACCCATGAAGAGCAAATGGTAGCATCTCGTGCCAATCTTTGTAGGTTACTGTCATCTTCTGCATGATCTTCTTAATGTTCTTATTAGCTGCTTCTACAGCCCCATTCATCTTCGGCCGGTAAGGAGAAGAGTTGTGGTGCTGTATCCTGAATTGCTCGCAGAGCTCAGTGATCATCTTGTTGTTAAGATTGGTACCATTGTCCGTAATGATCCTCTCTGGTACACCGTATCGACAGATCAGGTTATGTCGAATGAACCGTGCTACGACGTTCTTAGTTACGGTAGCAAATGAAGCTGCTTCAACCCACTTTGTAAAGTAATCGATCACTACCAGGATGAAACGATGCCCGTTGGATGCCGTAGGTCTGATCTCGCCGATCATATCAATGCCCCACATTGCAAAAGGCCAAGGTGTCGTCAAGACGTTCAGAGGAACTGGAGGAATGTACACCTTATCAGCATAGATCTGGCACTTATGACACGTCCGAGAATGCTGATAACAGTCGGCTTCCATTGTGGACCAATAATATCCTGCCCGAAGGATTTTCTTTGCCATGGTATGTCCACTGGAATACGTTCCGAAGGTGCCTTTATGCAGCTCTGCCATGATCCTTTCTGCTTCAGTCTTATCCATACAACGCAGTAAGGTTGAATCATGGTTTCGTTTGTAGAGAATGTCATTGCTGAGGAAGAACTTTGCCGCGAACCTTCTCAGAAACTTCTTGTCATTAACAGATGCGCCCCCGGGGTATTCTTGAGCTTCCAAGTACCTCTTCATCTCATGATACCAAGGTTTTTCTGTTACCTCTTCAGTCTCAAGATCACAGCAATGTGCAGGTTCATCCAATTTCCAAATAATGATCCGGGGAGCCTCGTTGTCCCATTTGACTTTGAACATAGAAGACATCGTAGCTAACGCGTCCGCCAACTGATTCTCCTCTCTTGGGAAGTGTTCAAAAGTTATCTCCTCGAAATGAGGAAGCAACGTCAATACATACTCCTTATAAGGAATAAGATTTGGGTGTTTCGTATCCCACTCGCCTTTGATCTGACTGATCACGAGAGCGGAATCTCCGAAGACACTCAGAAACTTGATCCTTAGGTCAATTGCAGCTCGAAGACCCATGATGCATGCTTCATACTCCGCCATGTTGTTGGTGCAGTTGAAACATAGTCGGGCGGTAAGTGGAGTATGAGAGCCCTTAGGAGATATGATCACAGCGCCAATACCGTTACCCAAAGCATTTGAGGCTCCGTCAAAGTGCATAGACCATCGGGATCCTTCCTCAGGTCCTTCATCCGGTCCAGGTACTTCACAATCAGTTACTACCATGACATTCTCGTCTAGAAATTCAAAGTTCATAGATTGGTAGTCATCCACTGCCTGATGTGCCAGATGGTCTGCCAATACACTTCCCTTGATTGCTTTTTGAGTCGTGTACTGGATATCATATTCAGTCAAGATCACCTGCCATCTTGCTATTCTTCTGGACAAGGCAGGCTTTTCGAAGATGTACTTGATCAGATCCATTTTTGAAATCAACAGAGTAGTGTGAGTCAACATATACTGTCTCAGCCGGCGAGCAGCCCATACCAAAGCGCAGCAAGTTTTCTCAAGCAGTGAGTATCGGGTCTCACAGTCAGTAAACTTTTTGCTAAGGTAATAAGTATCATGCTCTTTTCGGCCAGACTCGTCATGCTGACCCAGCACACATCCCATTGAGTTGTCCAGTACTGTCATGTATAAAATTAGAGGTCTCCCTTCAACTGGTGGCATAAGAATGGGTGGCTCTTGGAGATACTCTTTGATTCTTTCGAAAGCGGCCTGACATTCATCGTTCCAACGTACCACTTGATCTTTCTTCAGTAGCTTGAAGATTGGTTCACAGGTAGCGGTTAGATGTGAGATGAATCGGGCAATGTAGTTTAGCCGTCCTAGAAAGCCTCTGACTTCTTTCTCTGTCTTTGGAACTGGCATCTCTTGTATGACTTTCACTTTGGCAGGGTCCACTTGAATATCTTTATCGCTCACGACGAAGCCTAGCAATTTTCCAGACCTCACCCCGAAGGTGCATTTGTTTGGGTTTAATCTCATCTTGTACAACTTCAACCGGTCAAACAGCTTCTTTAGATGGTCAAGGTCTTCCTCCTCAGTTTGGGATCTTGCAATCATATCATCGACGTATACTTCAATCTCATGATGGACCATGTCATGAAACAAAGCAACCATGGCACGTTGGTAGGTTGCCCCAACATTTTTCAACCCAAAAGGCATGACCTTGTAGCAAAAGGTGCCCCACTGAGTAACAAAAGTGGTCTTCTCCATGTCTTCAGGAGCCATCTTGATTTGATTATAACCGGAGAAGCCGTCCATGAAGGAGAATACCTTATGCTGAGCAGTATTGTCAACCAGAACGTCGATGTGAGGCAGAGGGAAGTCATCCTTAGGGTTGGCCCTGTTCAAATCCCTATAGTCAACACACATTCGGACCTTACCATCTTTCTTCGGCACTGGAACCACATTGGCAACCCACTGAGGGTAAGAAGTCACTGCTAGAAAACCGGCGTCAAATTGTTTCATAACCTCAGCTTTGATTTTCTCGGACATCTCTGGACGCATACGGCGAACCTTCTGTTTTACGGGAGGGCATTCTTCCTTGGTAGGCAGGTGATGAACCACAATGTCGGTATCCAACCCAGGCATATCTTCGTAAGACCAGGCAAAGATTTCCACATAGTCATGCAGCATCTGAATCAACCGTTGTTTCACACTAGACTCCAGATTGGCACCAATCTTGACTTCCTTTCTGTCTGTCTCAGTACCCAGATTTACCGTTTCCACTGGCTCTTCACGTGGCTTAATGGCCCTCTCTTCCTGGAGTAGCAGTCTTGCAAGCTCACCAGGCACCTCACAATCATCTTCACCTTCGTCTTTGGCTAAGTTGATCGGATTTTCGAAGTCATAACTGGCAGTAGCAGAGTCGTTACTAGTGAGATCCAGAGTGGATGGGGACCTGTATATGTGAGTGTGTGTAAATATAGCTGTTTTGCAATATATAATAAAGAAAGACGAGGAGCGCAAGATTTGAAATGCAAAAAACGTCCAATGCTTTTATTAATGATATATGAAAATGACACACAAAAGCCCTCACAAATGAAGCCACGGTGCCCCGGGTAAGACACCAGGCCATAAAGTTTCAAATTATTGTCTGTTACAAATTCAAAACAAAGGAGTTCATTACTGAGTGACAAAAGTAATAGGTATGTAGTCTTTCGCAGTCCAACTGTTCGGTCCACCGTTGGTCGTAGGGTAGATCCAGCTGTTGAATTCAGATTCCTCCTGTTGTACCCCAAAATTTTCCCTCCCATATTCTTCAAAGATTTGCCAAGTCAAAGCTTCAAAATCTCCCCAAGGGTTGCACAGTTCAAAAGCCTCCTAACAGTCAAAAACTAGGGTTTTGGTTCTGACAAAGAAGTTGAAGTTTCCAAGGGTCCAATCAAGTCCCACATGCCTACAAACATGGTCAAGCATCCATATGTCAAGTTTCAAGACTCACAGCACAAAATTGCACAGTCAAAAACCCTAATTGCTCAGCAGTCAACTGCAGGGGCAAAATGGTCATTTGACAGTCAAAAGTTCAAAATTTTGGTCAACATCTTATTTTGAAGCCACAAACATCATTGGATCAATTCTTGATCATGATTCTCAAAGCATGGCTCAAAAAGTCTCAAGATGCAAAAGTTTCCATATTTGGACAGTTGAAAAAGTCAACTGTAAATTGACCAGGGCATAACTTCCAGATGGTTCATCAGAAAAATTCCATCCAAAGCTCATTTTGAAGAGAAATACATTTCCTACAACTCCTCTTCACACTTCAAGTCCAAGAAATGCTCTCACAAAAAGTTATCAATCTCAACATTATAGGTCATTTTCAAAAGTCAACAAAAAGGCACTTTAAGTAAAAGACCATAACTTGAGATTGGTAAATCAAAATGACATGGGACCAAAGGCATTGGATAGAGGACTTCAAGACCTTTTCAAAATGTCCAAGAACATGATCAAAGCTTAAAAACTGAGCAAGATATGCCTTGTGGAAGTTGGGAAATTTTTGGGAATTTTGAAAAGTCAACTTTGCTTCAAATGCCTCAAAATTGCTAATGGGCCACATTTTCTTCCAAGAATCATCATCCAAAGGTTATGCACGACCATTTGACCCAAAGAGGATTTATTTCATCATTTTTTATTATTTATTTGAATTTTTATCACTATTAATTCATTTAATGAAATAAAATATGACAAAAATAGAAAACCATGTTTTTTAATCCCTTTTTGCAGCATATTCTCTCCATAAAATCTCAAGATTTCGTGCACACCCAATTTGGAAAGATTTGGCTGTTGTACCCCAAAATTTGCCCTCGCGCTTTTCCACAAGAAATCTCAGCTTCAGACATTTCCTGATTTTTCAAACTGGCTCAAGAATCGGACAAACAGACTTTTCTTGACAGTCAAGCAAAATTAGGGTTTTTACTGATTTTCAGAGCTCTGGATTGTTTCATACAGTTGGCTTAGGGTTTTGGTTAATTTTGGCTCAGTTTTGATCAGGCGAGCGTTATTTGGCATTTAATCAGGAGTTAAGGTTTTATGGGCATATTCTCAGAGGAATTTAAATTCCACAGCACTTTGCAGTTATTCCGAGATTCGGGTTAAATTCGCATTGTCTTGATTTTATCAGTAAAAGAGACAGTGGTTTGAATTCATGTTGTTTTCTTTGAGTCAGTCAAATACAGGATGCAGTATTGGATTCACAGTGTTTATGCGTTTGATCAGTCCATTTGGGTTAACTGCTGCTTTGTTTTGGATTTTGGATAAGACAGGTTTAATTGACCAATATTGTTATTATTTAAGTTATTTATTATTCTAAAAAATTGAATGATTGAAATTTATTTTTCAATTGTTTTAATTCTAAGAATTTTAAATAAATAAATAAACAATAAAGAAAATTAGAATTAATTGGATAATTTAGACTTTTATTGATATTTGAATTATTTGTACAAATTGTTGTTTATAATTTAAAATTATGAACAATAATATACATTAATTTAAATATTACATAAAATAAAAACTATCCTAATTCTAATATTCTTCATTCTTCACTCCGCGCCGGTGCTCCATTTTTTATCTGCAAAAAGAAAAGAGAAAGTCAGAAGGCATTTAAAAGAGACAGATAAAATATTGCTCATCATTAGGGGCCACTGACTGGGATCAGTTGACCCTCTCTGCAAATCACGGGATTTCTCCCGGTTCACAGAGAGGGAAGATTTTTTTATTCATGAAATGCAAATGTCAAAAGCATAAGTTACAAATTCAAGCTGCATAGAATCTCAAATCCAAAAATCCAAACTAAACTGAAAAGATCCAATTTCAACTTTCTATCCAAAGCAAAAAGGAAGTTACTGTCAAAATGCTTAAGTTTACTCAAAGAAATCAAAGTAGTACAAGTTGCTATCAAAGCATACAAGCTGTCAAAGAAGATTTTGGAAAGGATATCAAAGTGCAAAGTCAGATCAAAGCTGTCAAAAGAGATAAAGAGGATGCAGTCAAGAAATGTAGGATGCAAGCAACTTGATTCTTTTCATCATTTCCCATCAGTAGGGCCCCTTCAGAGCAAGTACAACATAAATCATATAATAATTCTAAAGCTGTACTATGGAGAGAAGAAAAGAGAGATAATAGAAGCATAGGCAGGTTTAGGTATACAGCAGAAAAGATATAACACAGAGATAGAGAACTCAGTTCAGCAGGTGAGGATAGAGAGAAGAGAAATATACAAACTTAGAAAGTCTGAAGCCCCACTACTGTCCAGAAAAAACACAACTCAGTTCAGCATAAGCAAAAAGTCACAACCTGAAGCTTCAAACTGATAACCTGCTGCCTGCATCAGGCAAACATTAAACCAGAACTACCATTACCCTGTCTCACATTCATACCCCATAAACCTGCATCAGGCCTCACCCTCAAGAACATACAAACACATGACCTGCTAATGCCTTCACCTGCCTACCATCCAGACTGAAGCAAATAAATACACAACATAACACATCTCAAAACCATAACCTGAAAATGCTTTAACCTGCCTACTGTCAAGAAAAGAGACAGAACCAAAAACTCATCCAAGCTGATCAACCAAGTCCAACAATATAACCTGCTGCCTGCATCATCTAAAACTTCATACCAGAATTACCAACACCCTGTCTTAACCTCAAAACCTGCTAATGCCAAGCCTACTACAAACACATAAACAAAAACAACCAGCACCCTGTTCAAACACCCAAACTTTAGCATACAAACACTAAGCCTCAGAGTTTTTCTTTCCTCATCATAGGCGATACATAGCATCCAATTCAACAGAAGTTCAAGGCCAGCAAACATCTCAAGCATATAGGCAACAAATACGAGCCCCTCAGAACTGTAAGTTCATCATGGGGGGAACAAATCAAATCATATAGCGTCAAGTACGTAAGCAAAGGCAACACGAGAGAAGAAGAGAAAGTATCCAAAGCAACCTTCCAAGGCAAATCCATCAGGCCCTCAGTGTACACATCACTGGGCAATAAGGCAAGCAACTCGAGTCATTCAGAGGCAATAAGGCAGTCAAACAAGAAGCATACAATACTCAGGCAACAATACTCAGGCAACAATACTCAGGCAACAATACATAGGCAACAGTGGCATGGAAGAAGAAGATAAAGAAGTGAATTAAAGGTTCTCAGTATACATCATCATAAAACCCTCACACAGCAAGAGGTAAGAACGAAAATACCAGGAAAGCATCAGAAGCAAAGCAAGCATCCAGCTTCGTCACCGAATCACCGTTCCGGCCTCCTAAAGCGTCACTCCTCCCCTCTCCTCCATCTCCCAAAATGAAGGTAGTCAATCTTTTCCCACTTCTCTTCTCCTTCATCTCATAATGAAAAGAAATAGTTAAGACTCAAATCAAAAAATGCGTATCATTCACGAAAGAACATAAAGTGTGGAAATCAAACCTTAAATCAAGGACGCTGGGCTCATGTCAATGGAGGGAAGAAAGGCTTCAGGAGTAGCGCTGGTGGCCGGAGGAAGCATTCAGGGAAGTGAAGATGATCGGAGAAGATGAACTTATGAACGGCGCCGCTGCTAACCCTACGTTTTCGCCTCATTTGGATACAAAATCCCTAACCCTAAATCGCTTGTTTGAACCATGGGCCTGACCCGTTCTCATTTCCTCTGAAGCCCAAGTTAACATTTTTACACTTAACCATTTTTTATAATACTAACCCTTCTCTTTATTTTATAAACAACATTTACTTTTTTTTGTAAAATACTAACTTAATTAAAATACATTTTTACCTCATATATTAAAATTGAAAATAATTATTTCCTTTTATTTATTTACTCTTTCATTTAAAATATATTTATACATACATTTTAAAAACATTAATTTTATAATATTATGCATTTTTTATCATATAGTTAAAATATCCTTTTTAAGTATATATTTGTACATAAAAATAATAAACTTTTTCATACATAATTAAATTGAAAACTTTTTAATTAACATACATATATGTACATAACAATTTAAATACATTTTTCTCTAATAGTAAATTCACAAATATTCGATTAAAATACTTTCTTTTTATACATAATACAATCTAATCAAAACTTGAACATTTAAATCAAAACACTTTCTTTTTCTTTTACACATAATTAAATATATAAATCAAAAATACAAGATTAAAATATATGTCTAGGTCAAAAACCCTAATACGCTTCAATTTCACATATCGCGCTTGTACATAATTACACAATTCATATACATATACACTTGTACACTTACACAAATACATTCACATTGCCCTATACACATTTTTATCTTATATTTGTATATTCGATATTTATATTTTGATTGCGAATTCGATTTGGTTGTAACTTATTGGATACTATAAGTCTCATCCCCCTTGTACATTTATACCCCACTCTCGGGCACTATTTTGTAATAGCGTAGGTTTTACATTCCGCAATTTACAGTTTTCCAATTATACCATGGTTAGACCTGGGGTTTGTATGTACATAAAATCAAACGCTAGATAACCTAATACAAGACAAATACATGTAATCAATACACAATCACACTTACACCCCCTAGGGTAATCTCACATGTTACCTTCCAAAATGGGCCATGCTTGCACGTCGAGTATCTTTGGCAAAACAAATTCAAAATGATCATAAGTCCCTCAAAGTGTTGCCTAAAACGGAATGATCATAGTCCCTTCAAAACAAATTGCCAAAGACACTTGGCATCATTGCATTCATGGTCCATACGATGACCCGCGCCCGTCCCGAATAAACTTCCTAAATGCAAGATTGCCTACCAATTTCAATGGTAGAACAAAATTGTTAAAAGGGGTTAAAACATGACAAAAACCTTTGAGTACAATAGGGTAGACAAAACTCTTAGTTACTTGAGATCAAACTTGCAAAAACACTTGCCTCATTTTCAAAAACCACAATCCACAACACTTTCAAACAAACTCTCAAAAAACATTTGAAAACATCTTTTCGAAAAGATTCACACTTTTGTAAAACACTCAAACACGAGTCAAATACATTGGTTGCCTAGGACAAGGCATCTTTTTCCAAAACATTTTTAAAAAGCATCCACACACACACCATTTTCAAAGCAATCGAAAAACAAGGCAAGTGATCTAAAAAACCAAGTAACTAAGAGCCCATGGATAACCATGGATGAAAAGGGTGCTAATACCTTCCCTTTTCATAATCTACCCCCCGAACCCAAGAAAACATCTCAAAAGGTTTTTGCTGTGCTTTTTTAACCTTTCCTTTAGGATAAAATAAAAGGTCGGTGGCGACTCTTGCTCAACCGCACAAGTGCGAATACGAACGCAAAACACTAGTCAGTTCTCCCACCGTATCACAGAACTGGCGACTCTGCTGGGGATTATTCTAAAAGTGGGGTTACCTTAGGGTTTAGATCACCTTTACTTTCAATTAATTGCTTTGTTTGCTTTACATTTGTGGGCTTTGTATCGGAGTTTTATAGATCCTAACCCGGATCTGGGGAAACCTTTTTAGGTAGCATAATCTGTGAGGGACCTGTCCGGCGTATACCGACATGGGTGAAGCAGTGGCTACGTTGGTGTGGCGTCTTGGTCTGTACCGATATCCCTCGTGTTCAGACGGGGAGAATATGGGTCTTCCAAGGGGTCATTAAGCACCAACCGACCTTAGAACCCTAATTGACCAACTTGGCCATTAGAACAGTAGCAGTATGCTACACTCATTGAGGCTAAACTCTCGAGATGGTTCCGGCCGCGAGAAAAGGTTGCGATGCTGGAGTTATGACTGATTGAGGGTAGCCAATGATATGAGATCCTCTAGAACCCGGTTACTTTTGATAAGACAGGTTTTAACCAACAAACTGAAAGAGGGTAGTACCTGAACCTCATGCAAGCCTAAACCTAAGGCCTTGTGTGCTTTGTGTGAATATATTTGCCTGTATATACACTTACTTGCTTGTGCATACATGAACATGACATCATGGCATCATACCATAGCATTTTAGCATTTTCAATAACCATTTCAAGGATCTCGAGGGTCCTGTTGATGCAGGGTTACGTTGAACCAGACGTCTGTCAAGGGGCAAGAGGTTTCTCCTCTAACCAGTCCAGTCAAAGTTCAAGTGTAACAACTTGAATCAGTGGCTATGACCCACTCGACATGGTGAGCTCGATTCTCGTGGAAAGACATCTACCGACACAAAGCTCTCCGATCGAAAGTTCAAGAACAACAACTTGAATCAGTGGCTATGACCCACTCGACATGGTGAGCTCGATTCTCGTGGAAAGACATCCACCGACACAAAGCTCTCCGATCGAAAGTTCAAGAACAACAACTTGAATCAGTGGCTATGACCCACTCGACATGGTGAGCTTGATTCTCGTGGGAGGACGTCCACCGGTGCAGAGATCTCCAATCCAAGAGCAGAGTTCAACCTCTAACATTTTTCTTGTGTTTACCCCAAGAGATCCTTGAAGGCATGCATCCACATATCACGCATTTCATTTTGACAATCTTTCCTTTTTCAGGTTTCCTTACTCTCCTGCTGTTTATTTCAGCAAGAGATGGCTCTAGAACGGCCTGTCAAAGACATCCAAGACCAGACTGCTCAGCTGCAGGAGATGTTCCTGAACTTGTCTCTGGGGCAAGAAGAGATGAAAGCTCTCCTCACCAAAGGCCTGGGGAATTCCAACAACGCCAGGAGTGATCAGATTGCGGAGCTGCAGTTTGATCTGACAACACTGAGGACTCAAATGATGGGACAGTTGGTGGGCCAGATGGCTCTCATCCAAGACCTATCCCAAAGACAAGAGGAACTCAGAGTTTTTGTCCGCCAACTACTTCCAAACAACCAACTGGGGCAAACATCTGAGGTCGAAGAGCAAGTCACCGCTCAGCCTCCCTCCACTCAAGAAGACAAGGGGAAAGCTCCTTTGCTTGCTTCAGGGTCACAAGCCCATCAACAACCTCGCCAGCGTCAACGTGGCAATCGGCGTAAGCAAGAAAGGTCGGGAAGACAGTTTAAGGAGACTGAAATACCATCATTCTTCATACTGAAGCGCCTGTTGGAGGTCGATTTGCTCACCTTAAAGGACTCTCCTCAGAAGCTCAACATCTCCCCTCCTCACTTTAATCCCGACGAATTCTGTGTTTATCACTCCTGCAGCCCGGGACACAGTACCAACGACTGTTGGGCCTTGAAGAACAAGATTCAAGATCTGATTGACATTGGGGTGCTGGAATTCATGCCAGACGGCGAGATGAAGATCTTCCGTTAAAGGGTTCTCCGCTTGAAGTGACGAAGCTCGAATTGAAAGACTTTTGCTTCTTTTTGAATTTTCAAAGTTGTAATTTCTTTTGCTGTCAAACAATTATCTGTTGATGTTAAACTCTGTTTTCATTAATGCATTGCATATGTTTGTCTTGAATCCATCCATTCGCTTCACTACTCTTATGCTTTTCTTTATGATATTTGACTCTTGATAAAAAGCTGCAAGCCTTTAGAGGGAGGATGGCGAAACAATACCATGATCTTATACAGTATGCTTTTGAACAGACCTTGCTGATGATGTACAGGCATTTCTTTCAATTCCCAAACACTGGAGTTATAAGGAAGTTAATCCCTAGTCAACCCCTTCGAGCCAAAGAAGTAGGAGTTCCCTGTTCTAAACGATCAAAACCTTTGATATAAACCTGGGGCAGGGTAGTATCTCAGTTAATTCAAAAGAAAATGCGCATTGAAGTCGCAAACTCTCAGTTCGTAACACAACGGACGACGTCAAAAAGAGAAAGCGTTCCTTTGGAATCAAAAGACAAGGGTGGTTCCCTATCACATAGACAGTCAATCTCTCAAAAGAGAAAAGCCCACTGAGCCAGAACCTATAAAGGAGGCTTAAGAAAGCTGGGGCATCCCGCTGACAGTAATCCCGTAAACGGTAACAGTCAGGCAAAAGTTAGGGATAACAAATCAAAATCAAAATAGTGAGGTCGTTACAAAACCCTCAACAACATGAAAAGTGATGTAAAAGAAAAAAGGAGGTGATGACTGTCTCCCCAAAATTCAACTGGTGAACCATCGCCCAAAAGTCGTTCCAAACTCAAAACAGAGTGTGACGCACAATTAACTGAGCTTAGGTTGAAGAACATCACGAAGAGCGGGTGGGTACAAATATACTTTGAGCCTTTATCCTTTGTTTCTTAAACCGTGAACCAGGCCACGTTACAACCCTCCAAAAGTCCTAATTGAAGCATGGGCTAGTTCGAAAGCATACTGTTACAAAAGGTATCCTGACTCCTGTAGGGCTTTGCTCTAAATCTCGTGTTAACTTGTCTTATGAAAAGTTTTCTGCTAGAAACGCATTTTTCAAAACTTCGAGACAAACATAAACTTTGCATTATTCGAATATCACTGTCTGCATTTGACCCCTTTTGTTTGACAGCGAAGAAATTCATACAGCGAATGTTCGGAGGAACGAAAACTCTCTCAGTAAGTCAAAATCACTTCAAGAGGATAACACTTCCATCAAATCCCTTATCAACAAAGGGGCATGACATGTCACAATTAACCTGGGGCAGTCCAGTCAAGGTCCAACAGATCTTTCAAAGTTAACCTGGGGCAGTCCAGTCAAGATTTCAAGAAATCTCTCAATATGCAGGGTAATCTGATTCAAGATTCCTTCATCACCACTTGGGGCATTCGAATGTCAAAAGTGTTCAACAAATCAACTACAACATTTCCAGATTCGATTCCTGTATCCAGCCAGGGCATATCTGTTGACTACATTTCCGGACTCGATTCCTGTATCTAGCCAGGGCACGTCTGAAGAGTTCGAAGATTCGACTCCTGTATCCGGCCAGGGCATATCTGTTGACCACATTTCCAGACTCGATTCCTGTATCTAGCCAGGGCACGTCTGAAGAGTTCGAAGATTCGATTCCTGTATCCAGCTAGGGCATATCTGTTGACGACTATTTCCAGACTCGATTCCTGTATCTAGCCAGGGCACGTCTGAAGAGTTCGAAGATTCGATTCCTGTATCTAGCCAGGGCATATCTGTTGACGACTATTTCCAGACTCGATTCCTGTATCTAGCCAGGGCACGTCTGAAGAGTTCGAAGATTCGATTCCTGTATCCAGCCAGGGCATATCTGTTGACCACATTTCCAGACTCGACTCCTGTATCTAGCCAGGGCACGTCTGAAGAGTTCGAAGATTCGATTCCTGTATCCAGCCAGGGCATATCTATCAACTATCACCTTTCCAGATTCGACTCCTGTATCCAGCCAGGGCATGTCTGAAGAATTCCAGATCAATACCTGCAACAACCCAGGAAATATCTGTGAACGACCGATTGTAGACCAACACCTGTAATAAGCCAGGAATTTATCTACATCACCACTCGGGGCATTCGAATGTCAAAAGTGTTCAAAACCGATGCAGTTTTACACAAGCTCATCATCAGGAAGCCCTACACCGGTCCCTCTTCAAGACTTCTGAAACAAGTTTACGGATTCTTCCCCACAACGGATGTCAATCTACCGACTTATTCAGACTCCTCTCAACTTCTGAAACAAGTTTACGGATCCTTCCCTACAACGGATGTCAATCTACCGACTTATTCAGACTCTTCTCAATTTTTGGAAATAGTTTACGGACATGTCCCAACAACGGATGCTGTTCTATTGCTTATTCAATCTCAGATGGTTTACAGATTCTCCAGATGCGGACGTCAATCTGTTGCTTGTCCGGACTCCAATTCAGAGATGTTCCAAAGCAGGGATGCCATTCTGACACTCGTCCACTCACCATTGACATACAGTTCAACATGTCCAGATGGCATCTATAAGCCCATCCTCCTACCAGCAGTCGCCGAATGGCATCTTTAAGCCCATTCTCAGATGGCATCTCTAAGCCCATCCCCCGACAAATTCTCTCGCACCAGATGGCATCTTTAAGCCCATCACCAAATGGCATATTTAAGCCCATTCAACTCCACCATCACATCGACGAGCGCAAATTTTCTGGGCACATTAGTGTCCAATCTCCTTTTACCTTCAAGTCGCGAAAGGCAAACTTGCCAATCTAACTCTTCAGGTCAAAGAAGATTGAACAGGGGCAACTGTTGTACCCCAAAATTTGCCCTCGCGCTTTTCCACAAGAAATCTCAGCTTCAGACATTTCCTGATTTTTCAAACTGGCTCAAGAATCGGACAAACGGACTTTTCTTGACAGTCAAGCAAAATTAGGGTTTTTACTGATTTTCAGAGCTCTGGATTGTTTCATACAGTTGGCTTAGGGTTTTGGTTAATTTTGGCTCAGTTTTGATCAGGCGAGCGTTATTTGGCATTTAATCAGGAGTTAAGGTTTTATGGGCATATTCTCAGAGGAATTTAAATTCCACAGCACTTTGCAGTTATTCCGAGATTCGGGTTAAATTCGCATTGTCTTGATTTTATCAGTAAAAGAGACAGTGGTTTGAATTCATGTTGTTTTCTTTGAGTCAGTCAAATACAGGATGCAGTATTGGATTCACAGTGTTTATGCGTTTGATCAGTCCATTTGGGTTAACTGCTGCTTTGTTTTGCATTTTGGATAAGACAGGTTTAATTGACCAATATTGTTATTATTTAAGTTATTTATTATTCTAAAAAATTGAATGATTGAAATTTATTTTTCAATTGTTTTAATTCTAAGAATTTTAAATAAATAAATAAACAATAAAGAAAATTAGAATTAATTGGATAATTTAGACTTTTATTGATATTTGAATTATTTGTACAAATTGTTGTTTATAATTTAAAATTATGAACAATAATATACATTAATTTAAATATTACATAAAATAAAAACTATCCTAATTCTAATATTCTTCATTCTTCACTCCGCGCCGGTGCTCCATTTTTTATCTGCAAAAAGAAAAGAGAAAGTCAGAAGGCATTTAAAAGAGACAGATAAAATATTGCTCATCATTAGGGGCCACTGACTGGGATCAGTTGACCCTCTCTGCAAATCACGGGATTTCTCCCGGTTCACAGAGAGGGAAGATTTTTTTATTCATGAAATGCAAATGTCAAAAGCATAAGTTACAAATTCAAGCTGCATAGAATCTCAAATCCAAAAATCCAAACTAAACTGAAAAGATCCAATTTCAACTTTCTATCCAAAGCAAAAAGGAAGTTACTGTCAAAATGCCTAAGTTTACTCAAAGAAATCAAAGTAGTACAAGTTGCTATCAAAGCATACAAGCTGTCAAAGAAGATTTTGGAAAGGATATCAAAGTGCAAAGTCAGATCAAAGCTGTCAAAAGAGATAAAGAGGATGCAGTCAAGAAATGTAGGATGCAAGCAACTTGATTCTTTTCATCATTTCCCATCAGTAGGGCCCCTTCAGAGCAAGTACAACATAAATCATATAATAATTCTAAAGCTGTACTATGGAGAGAAGAAAAGAGAGATAATAGAAGCATAGGCAGGTTTAGGTATACAGCAGAAAAGATATAACACAAAGATAGAGAACTCAGTTCAGCAGGTGAGGATAGAGAGAAGAGAAATATACAAACTTAGAAAGTCTGAAGCCCCACTACTGTCCAGAAAAAACACAACTCAGTTCAGCATAAGCAAAAAGTCACAACCTGAAGCTTCAAACTGATAACCTGCTGCCTGCATCAGGCAAACATTAAACCAGAACTACCATTACCCTGTCTCACATTCATACCCCATAAACCTGCATCAGGCCTCACCCTCAAGAACATACAAACACATGACCTGCTAATGCCTTCACCTGCCTACCATCCAGACTGAAGCAAATAAATACACAACATAACACATCTCAAAACCATAACCTGAAAATGCTTTAACCTGCCTACTGTCAAGAAAAGAGACAGAACCAAAAACTCATCCAAGCTGATCAACCAAGTCCAACAATATAACCTGCTGCCTGCATCATCTAAAACTTCATACCAGAATTACCAACACCCTGTCTTAACCTCAAAACCTGCTAATGCCAAGCCTACTACAAACACATAAACAAAAACAACCAGCACCCTGTTCAAACACCCAAACTTTAGCATACAAACACTAAGCCTCAGAGTTTTTCTTTCCTCATCATAGGCGATACATAGCATCCAATTCAACAGAAGTTCAAGGCCAGCAAACATCTCAAGCATATAGGCAACAAATACGAGCCCCTCAGAACTGTAAGTTCATCATGGGGGGAACAAATCAAATCATATAGCGTCAAGCATGTAAGCAAAGGCAACACGAGAGAAGAAGAGAAAGTATCCAAAGCAACCTTCAAAGGCAAATCCATCAGGCCCTCAGTGTACACATCACTGGGCAATAAGGCAAGCAACTCGAGTCATTCAGAGGCAATAAGGCAGTCAAACAAGAAGCATACAATACTCAGGCAACAATACTCAGGCAACAATACTCAGGCAACAATACATAGGCAACAGTGGCATGGAAGAAGAAGATAAAGAAGTGAATTAAAGGTTCTCAGTATACATCATCATAAAACCCTCACACAGCAAGAGGTAAGAACGAAAATACCAGGAAAGCATCAGAAGCAAAGCAAGCATCCAGCTTCGTCACCGAATCACCGTTCCGGCCTCCTAAAGCGTCACTCCTCCCCTCTCCTCCATCTCCCAAAATGAAGGTAGTCAATCTTTTCCCACTTCTCTTCTCCTTCATCTCATAATGAAAAGAAATAGTTAAGACTCAAATCAAAAAATGCGTATCATTCACGAAAGAACATAAAGTGTGGAAATCAAACCTTAAATCAAGGACGCTGGGCTCATGTCAATGGAGGGAAGAAAGGCTTCAGGAGTAGCGCTGGTGGCCGGAGGAAGCATTCAGGGAAGTGAAGATGATCAGAGAAGATGAACTTATGAACGGCGCCGCTGCTAACCCTACGTTTTCGCCTCATTTGGATACAAAATCCCTAACCCTAAATCGCTTGTTTGAACCATGGGCCTGACCCGTTCTCATTTCCTCTGAAGCCCAAGTTAACATTTTTACACTTAACCATTTTTTATAATACTAACCCTTCTCTTTATTTTATAAACAACATTTACTTTTTTTTGTAAAATACTAACTTAATTAAAATACATTTTTACCTCATATATTAAAATTGAAAATAATTATTTCCTTTTATTTATTTACTCTTTCATTTAAAATATATTTATACATACATTTTAAAAACATTAATTTTATAATATTATGCATTTTTTATCATATAGTTAAAATATCCTTTTTAAGTATATATTTGTACATAAAAATAATAAACTTTTTCATACATAATTAAATTGAAAACTTTTTAATTAACATACATATATGTACATAACAATTTAAATACATTTTTCTCTAATAGTAAATTCACAAATATTCGATTAAAATACTTTCTTTTTATACATAATACAATCTAATCAAAACTTGAACATTTAAATCAAAACACTTTCTTTTTCTTTTACACATAATTAAATATATAAATAAAAAATACAAGATTAAAATATATGTCTAGGTCAAAAACCCTAATACGCTTCAATTTCACATATCGCGCTTGTACATAATTACACAATTCATATACATATACACTTGTACACTTACACAAATACATTCACATTGCCCTATACACATTTTTATCTTATATTTGTATATTCGATATTTATATTTTGATTGCGAATTCGATTTGGTTGTAACTTATTGGATACTATAAGTCTCATCCCCCTTGTACATTTATACCCCACTCTCGGACACTATTTTGTAATAGCGTAGGTTTTACATTCCGCAATTTACAGTTTTCCAATTATACCATGGTTAGACCTAGGGTTTGTATGTACATAAAATCAAACGCTAGATAACCTAATACAAGACAAATACATGTAATCAATACACAATCACACTTACACCCCCTAGGGTAATCTCACATGTTGCCTTCCAAAATGGGTCATGCTTGCACGTCGAGTATCTTTGGCAAAACAAATTCAAAATGATCATAAGTCCCTCAAAGTGTTGCCTAAAACGGAATGATCATAGTCCCTTCAAAACAAATTGCCAAAGACACTTGGCATCATTGCATTCATGGTCCATACGATGACCCGCGCCCGTCCCGAATAAACTTCCTAAATGCAAGATTGCCTACCAATTTCAATGGTAGAACAAAATTGTTAAAAGGGGTTAAAACATGACAAAAACCTTTGAGTACAATAGGGTAGACAAAACTCTTAGTTACTTGAGATCAAACTTGCAAAAACACTTGCCTCATTTTCAAAAACCACAATCCACAACACTTTCAAACAAACTCTCAAAAAACATTTGAAAACATCTTTTCGAAAAGATTCACACTTTTGTAAAACACTCAAACACGAGTCAAATACATTGGTTGCCTAGGACAAGGCATCTTTTTCCAAAACATTTTTAAAAAGCATCCACACACACACCATTTTCAAAGCAATCGAAAAACAAGGCAAGTGATCTAAAAAACCAAGTAACTAAGAGCCCATGGATAACCATGGATGAAAAGGGTGCTAATACCTTCCCTTTTCATAATCTACCCCCCGAACCCAAGAAAACATCTCAAAAGGTTTTTGCTGTGCTTTTTTAACCTTTCCTTTAGGATAAAATAAAAGGTCGGTGGCGAGAATGAATGATAAAAATAAAAACAAACGCATAGATCACTTTGACAAAAGACAAAAATAACTGAATCTGACACACAAATCACACACCACCCCTAGGGTACGCCTCACTATTGCCTTGCCTCGAAAGGTGATCGTCGAGTAGAGGATGTCTTAGTAAGTCCTCATGATCCGGGAACCTGGCATGAGGGTAGCTTCTAAGGTGTCTTCCTATTGCTCCGGTGATCACCATGTCCCGAACCCTCGAATTGACCCGAACACCTCCAACGGTGGTGCTACCTACCTCTTAATGGTGGGATGGCACTACTTTAAGGACATTTACACAGACGAATTCCTTAGGGTAGGTAGAGAACTCGTAGATACTTGCTCTAATTTCAAAACAAAAAAATCAAAAACTCTTTTCACACCGACACCTTTCAAAAAGATTTCAAAAGCAATTTTTCAAACACTCTTGAGGACTGATATAAGAGTCGAACTGAAATTTTCAAAGAAACTTTTTTAAAACCCACAGTTGAAAAGCAAACAAACAATTTTGAAAACACAAATGAGCAAGTATCTAAGAGCCCATGGATAACCATGGATAGAAAGGGTGCTAACACCTTCCCTTTCTATAAATCTACCTCCCGAACCGAGAGCAATCTCTATAAGGAATTTTTCTGTGCTTTTGTCCTTTCCATTTGGAGAAAATAAAAGACGGTGGCGACTCTTGCTTCCGTGACATTTCGCGAACCAGCGTTAAACAGTCAGTTCCAGATCCACCGATCACAGAACTGTCGACTCTGCTGGGGATTTCATAAAAGTGAGGTGTACCTTAGGATTAGCTCATACCTGTGTTTTCAATTGTTGTGCTTGTTTGCTTTATTATTGTGGGCTGCAACGGAGTTACATAGATCCTAACCCGGATCTGGGGATACCCTGTTTAGGTAGCATAAACTGTGAGGGACCTGTCCGGCGTAGACCGACATGGGTGAAGCAGTGGCTACGTTGGTGTGGCACCTTGGTCTGTACCGATATCCCTTGTGTTGCAACGAGGAGAATATGGGTCTTCTGAGGAGTCACTAAGCACCAACAAACCTTAGAACCTTAAATGACACAACTTGGCCATTAGAATAGTAGCAGTATGCTACGCCCATTGAGGCTAAACTCTCGTGATGGTTCTGGCCGCAAGAAAAGATTGCGATGCTGGAGTTATGACCGATTGAGGGTAGTCAATGATATTGGGATCCTCTAAGAACCCGATTACTTTTGATAGGACAGGTATGAACCAACAAACTGAAAGAGGGTAATTACCTAGACCTCATGCTGGCCTAAACCCTAAGGGCTTCTCTTGTGTGACTTGTGTGCCTTCCAACTTGACTATTTGCATGCTTGTTATCTGACACTTGGGTTTCTTGCAGGTTTTGTTTATAGTCCTTAGTTGGGACTCATAACAGGGTTTACTGAGTTTTCTTGCAGGTTTTATTTATAGTCCTTAGTTGGGACTCATAACAGGGTTTACTGAGTTTACTTGCAGGTTTTGTTTATAGTCCTTAAATAGGGACTTATAACAAGGTTTACCCACATTACCCCATGCATAGCATAACATCATACCATTGCATACATCCTGCATAAGGACTAACCCATTTCAAGGATCTCAAGGGCTTGTGACGCAGGTCATGCTGAACCAATTATCCAGCAAGGGGCAAAGGGGATTTATTTTCCTCTAGCCAAGGTGGTCAGGGGCTATGACCCACTCGATATGGTGAGCTTCGATTCTTGAAGAAGGACTCTCAACAATATGCAGTGCCTTCCATCAAGCTGCAAAATGCAGATTCTAACAATTTCCTTGTTTACCCTGCGAGATCCTTGAAAACATTGCATGCATACATACATATCATTGCATTACAGGTACCCTTTTTACAGGTCACTTACCTTCTCCGCTGTTTATTTCAGCAATGGCTTCCCAACAAGATAACCAGGACCTTCTTGCTCAAGAGACTCGGTTCGGGGAAATCCTCCTGAGTCTATCCAAGGGGCAGGAGGAGCTGAGAACACTTCTCATGGGGACTTTGGTCAGGAACAGTGCTGAGGATGAACGGCTGAAACATCTGCAAGCTGAGGTGGATACAATGAGAGCCCAGATGCTGGGGCAGGTGACTATCATTCAAGGCTTAGCTCAAAGACAAGAAGAGCTCGGAGTTCTCGTCAACCAACTGCTTCAGAGTAACCAACTGGGGCAAACTTCTAAGGGTAAAGAGCCAGTCATCATTCAACCATCTTTGAGACAAGGAGATAAGGGGAGGGCTCCTCAAATGGCTCCAGTGTCACAAGTTCAGCATCAACCTCACCAGCTTCAGCCAGACAAACCCAGGAGGCAATTCACCCAGCTTAACATGTCACTGTTTCAAGCTTTACAACGCCTATTGAGGTTGAATCTGATCACATTAAGAGCTCATCCCCAGAACCCCAACACAGCATCTCCTATCTATGATCCCAATAAAAGGTGTGCCTACCACTCTGCCAGTCCAGGACATGATACAAATGAGTGTTGGGCTCTGAAGAACAAGATCCAGGACCTGATTGATGAAGGAGCATTGGAGTTCACACAAGATGGTCAGGCTGAGTTTTTCTACCATCCCTCCAAGGCTCACCATTTGAAGTAACAAGCCCTGAGATGAAAAGACTTTTGTTCATTAGGATTTTCAAGTTGTAAATTTTCTTTTGTTCAAACATTTACTCATGTTAAACGTTGTTATTTCATTAAATGCATCGCATATGTCTGTTTTGAAGCAATATATTCGTATCCACTATATGCAAATTATTTTCATATTTTTTCTGATGATCAACGTTCGATTAATAATTCTAAGCCTCTTGAGGGAGGATGACGAAAACGATACCACGATCTTTACAGTATGCTTTTGAACAGACCCCGCTGATGAGGTACAGGCATTGTTTCAATCCCTAAACACTGGAGTTATAAGGAAGATAATCCCTCGTCAACCCCTTTGAGCCAAAGAAGTAGGAGTTTTTCTTTTCGAAAATTAAAACCCTTAATCATAACCCGGGGCAGGGTAGTTCTCTCAGTTGATCCAAGTGCATAACAAATGGCACCAAAGAGATCCTTGCAAAACAAAGAAAGACAGTGATGGTTCCGAACAATCATAAAGACAGGCAGTCATTACTTCTCAAAATAAAAACCCAGTAAGTCGAAACCTATGAAGGAGACTTACAAAATTGAGGCATCCCGCTGACTGTAATCACAAAAGAACAGCTCAGGCAAAAAAAAAAGGGGGGTAACAAAAATCAGAAAAAGAAGGAGGTCTTACCAACCCTCGACAAAAAATGACTGCCTATTCAAAATAAGTTATCAACATCCGAATCATCACCGGAAAATCAGAGCAAAGACTCAAACAAGGTCTAACGTATGATCAACTGAGTTTAGGTTTGGAGAACATCACGAAGAGCGGGTGGGCACAAATAAAATTTGAGCCTTTATCCTTTGTTTCTTAAACCGTGAACCAGGCCACGTTATAACCCTTAAAAGTCCTAGCTGAAGCATGGGTTAGTTCGAAAGCATACTGTTACAAAAGGTATCCTGACTCCTTAAGGCCTACGGTAAATACGGAGTTGACATCACGTTTTACAAACATTCACTTGTTTTATGAAAAAGAATGCATTTTCAAAATCTTCAAGACAGACATAAGCTTTGCATTTTTGATATAACATTGTTTGCATATGACTTTTTGTTTGAACAGCAGGGAAATTCGAACGATGAATACCTAGTGAACAAAAGCACTTCCAATCCAGGGGCATGGCATGGCTATTGTCCATCATCTCGGGCAGTTAAGTCAAGATTCGGAGAATCTCTCAAAAGGCCAACCAGCTTGGGACAAATCTCCGCCTGAGTCACTTGGGGGCATTCCAGCAACGAGTCCTGCCTGATCAAACATCTTCTGGTGGCACGGCATAACACTTCTAACAGGGGTAACTCCCTACATTCTGAGAGCATGGATATAGTCGAAAAAATACTACGCAAAATCAAAGACCCGCTAGGTTGACATACCTAGGCAAAAATAAGGGCTTCCCGACGAACCAAAAGGGTTCGGGAAAAATGAGGGATGAAATGGAAAAATCTGTACACCCGGCAAGTCGAAAACCTGAAAAGGCGGCTTGGGCAAAAATGGGTATCCCGGTGGACCGAAAACCCGAAAGGGCGATCCAGGCAAAAGTTAGGGATCAAAGCGTACGACTATGTCCCGTCATCTTGTCACCTGCCTACCAGAAGAAGGTTTGTCCATCAACAATTATCAGCACCCCATAGGTGCCTTCTCCCATAGAAACAGGGGCAATGATGAGTTGTCCAAACGATCTAATGGCTCTGTCCACCAAGGTACTAAGATAGGTCCAGCTGAAGAACGCAACCAAAACCTTAATTCCCCAGAGAGTGAGCAAGCAAGTCAATACGCTCTCCCCAAGCAGAGTTATCCTATCAGCCTTAAGGAAGTTGGGTATCCCCAGCAGATCTCAACATTCCTCAGCGGAGTATACAAACATTCTTAACAAGCATCCCCGACAGTCTTAATCAAAGATTGTTCCCCGACAGTATATCAAACATTCAATGGAGTCACTTCCCCCAATATAGTTCAAAATTTCCCCAGGAGAGTCCAATCCAGTTTCCCCAGGAAAGTTGGAATCCATCTCCCCAAGCAGTAAGCTTATCCCCAGTAGATTCTGGAAGCTTATCCCCGCAAAGCACGAACGCGTCTCCCGGCTTTATTCAAAGGTTATTTCCCTACCAGGATATAACTGGGTTATCCTCATCCAAAAGCCACGGAAAGATCGTCTTCGACGAAGTCTTCCTTATCCCCAGCAGAGTCCATTAAAACTTCCAACGTAACAATGGTATCCCCAGTAAAGTTACCATCAACATTCCAGCAAAGTACCTCTCTCCCCACAGAGTATTGTCCCTTAGCAAGATCGCTAGAGTAATTTTCTCCCCGCAGAGTAATCCATTCGCCAAGTTTATTCCCCAACGGAGTTATCTTCTCCTATCGGTATTCTTGCAACTATCATCCCCAGCGGAAATAACAAAGCATTGTTCTCCAACGTCAGCCTAGGATGTGACTTCCCGGCACCCGTCAAGGATTTATATTCCTAAAACGGAAACATACATTCATAAACATAACATTTTCATACATTATAGCATGCATATACGCATCATATCTTACAAATCTCATTTATGTTGAGAACATCATCGCTTGATTCATATCATGCCTTGCATATGACTGACCTTTACCTTTCAGGAAAGATCCAGTTAAGTTCTCAGCCATATTTCAAGACTTTAGTCTGGTTCAGTTAAATCGACCCTAAGATTTTCCTGATTCTTATCCAGTCAAAGGCCTTCTCTGATTCAGTCAGATCGACCCTAAGATCTCCCTGATTCTTATCCAGTTGAAGATTTCAAGACCTTGTCCGGTTCAGTTAAATCGACCCTAAGATTTTCCTGATTCTTATCCAGTCAAAGGCCTTCTCTGGTTCAGTCAGATCGACCCTAAGATCTCTCTGTTTCTTATCCAGTTGAAGATTTCAAGACCTTGTCCGGTTCAGTTAAATCGACCCTAAGATTTTCCTGATTCTTATCCAGTCAAAGGCCTTCTCTGGTTCAGTCAGATCGTCCCTAAGATCTCCCTGTTTCTTATCCAGTTGAAGATTTCAAGACCTTGTCCAGTTCAGTTAAATCGACCCTAAGATTTTCCTGTTTCTTATCCAGTCAAAGGCCTTCTCTGGTTCAGTCAGATCGATCCTAAGATCTCCCTGTTTCTTATCCAGTTGAAGATTTCAAGACCTTGTCCGGTTCAGTTAAATCGACCCTAAGATTTTCCTGTTTTCTTATCCAGTCAAAGGCCTTCTCTGGTTCAGTCAGATCGACCCTAAGATCTCCCTGATTCTTATCCCAGTAGAAGACATCCAAGATTCTCTCAGCGTTCCTGTTGAGGTAGTAATCGCCCAATATTCTCTCAGCGTTACTGTTGAGGTTGAAGTCGCCCAAGATTCTCCCAGCGTTACTGTTGAGGTTGTAATCGCCCAAGATTCTCCCAGCGTTACTGTTGAGGTTGAAGTCGCCCAAGATTCTCCCAGCGTTACTGTTGAGGTTG